>JASJET010000333.1:65000-797492 GCA_034092305.1 Diaprepes abbreviatus | reverse complement strand
CGTTTTCAGTAATACAAAGCTCGATGACGTTTACGAAACTTATTATTGCTTCATCGATAAAAATACAAGTGTTTCTAAATTTGTTTGCTAAATGTGTGCAAAAATAGTTGAAATATATTACATACAATGTATTTTAAGTAGTATCATTCAAGATAAATACATAAATTCAGTATTTTCTTTAGAAATAAAAGCGACCTTGTGAAATGAAATGTGATATTTTTTTGTTTTCCAGGAAACAAATAAAAAATAGTGCAAAACTAAGCCCAGAATTGTATTCTATGACTTTGAAGAAGAGAAAGTCAAAAAAATTTTTTTTTTAATTTGTTTTTCCTTGATTTCACATAATCTAAATATTTACCTTTAGTATTTATTCGGATTAGAGTAAATCTCGGAGATAGAAATGGTGAATGTCATTGTGGTTTTGTTTGTTTTGATTTGTTTTTTGCTAATTTTTTTTTTGATATTTCCTATAAAAGAGTGGCAAATTTATGAATTTTTATATAATACAGATGCTTCTATTATTGTGAAATCAAGAAGAATTATCAAAAGCAAATCAAAACAAAACCAAACCATTTCCATTTTCTAGATTTATTCTAATCTGAATTACCTTTTTTCGTAAAATATGTGTGTGAATTACTTTAGTTTCCCCGTTTTAAAAAAGCTATTAAAAATGTGATTTCTGGAACAGAACCATAATTTTTCGTAAAAGCAAATAAGCATCTTATAAATGTGTAATATTATGCAATATTATACATTAAAAGGAAAAAATTATAAAATAATATTCAATCTACTGGTGTCTCATTTCTTTCCTATAGCCCATATACTGCCATTAAGCATTTCATCTGATAAACACCCAAAGTTCTGTAATTAAATGTACGTTTAATGTATAGGTAGGGCATTTTTTTTTACCTTCTTCGTATCGCTTCTATAATGGCTTTCTACTGGTTGTGTCTTGCCAGCAGCTGCGACCAATCGAGGTTTAATGTCTTGTAATTCGGGGCTTCCTTTTTAAACAAGCCGTTTGTATTTGCTGCAAAACGTCTTTAAGACCTTGTTTTACGTTTCTGACCGCAGAGTTTTTCCAGCCATATTTCACAACCAAGTAACAGAATTCTTTGAAATGACTGTATAGCATCTGGAGAGGATAACAAATTTCACGTTCTGATAAAGAAATTAAAATGATGCAATCTACAAACACTTTCAAAATTCTAAGTAAATACCCATAATCTAAATGGATTTAGAGTCGAAATAAAAATTTCCATTCTCTCTCTTCTTTTCTCTTCATCCAACCTATATTTTTTAAGTTATAGACAAAAACGACGGATTGGTTTAAGTACCACAATATATATTCGAGGCTTTCAAGTACAATATCGAAGTATCAGGACCACAAAACACGAAAAACTTCATAAAACAGGAAAGTTAGCCTTGTACTCCCTGGAACAAAAAAAAGTTAGTTCACTCTTCTAATGTCAATCTTGAAATAGTTTGAGAGTGGGTCCACACGCTAACAAAAATTTGAGCGGAGGCGTATTACGCACTTTTGTGTGAAAAATGTATCGTCCACACGGGACGGGAGATTTCGTTACGCGGTCGTAAAGGGTATGGTTTTTTTTTTTGTCTTAACCTAACTTTTATCAGGATTTTTGTTTATATTTTATCTAAAAATTAAAATGAAGCAAAATAAAACATTAATTGCGGCAATATTTTAGTCAAGAAAAAAAATTTTCAAAATGTAAGGAGAATATTGATATATTCTTTATAAAAAAAAAAAAACAGGAAAGTCGTCGCTACTGGGTCCGATCTGTATTTGAGGAAAACATTGAAGAAAGGTTTGGACATACTAATAATTTAATTCAAGAAATGTGAGAAAATGATCCTGATTTTTTAAAAATATTTTCCTGTTATTATTGATGAATTTGAAGAGCTCTTTACTATTGTTGAGCCAATAATTAGGAAACACGGTATGGAAATGTGTACAGCTATACCTTTGTTACTAGGTTGGAAATAACATTGTGATATTTAGCTCATGAAAACAGCATATCAAAGCAACTGTGTGAATTCCGAGTTGATAAACCGTGTTTCTGGAATTATTCAGGAAACTTGTGTGGTAATATGGGCCTCTTTTTTATTTCCAAAGTTTATCACTCTACCTGACAAAAAATTGCCAAAAAGTTCAAAGACGAGGATTTCAATATAACTGTGTAATTTTAACAATCGTTTTAATAATTACAATTATTTGCAGTTTTTAGAAGAATACATTACATATGATACCAACTGGATTTTTGTTATTAAATTTCCATCAATGTGAATTTTTACTTTTTAATTGTTTATAATAGGTTTATATAAAGTTTACTAAGGGTAGGGTTACCAAACGACAGGAATTTTCCTGACATGTCTGAAATTTTAGCCCCCTATTAGGAAGAAACAGGAAAAAATTGCAATTGTCAGTATTTTTTTGAAATTAAAAGAGGAAAATATAAATAATAAAAAAATACTTATTAATCATTCTAGTAAGAAAATATAAATTAATAAAACGTTAACAAAATGAGTGAATTTTTAACTTAGTATATTAATAAATTTAGCTTCGTACTTTTTATTGATTGATGTTTCTTTCGGCAATTGCTGGTCTTTTATAACCATTTCATGACATTCTTGTGTCAAGAGTAGAACCTTAACAGAAGATATTGTTGTAAACCAACTGTTACTACAAATTATTAATTATTAAATTACTATATATAAATATTCTTAAGTTACTCTTCTGGATTAATAGATAATTATAGTCTAATATTTAATACTCTCTTAAGAAATTATATTTTAAGTAAATTTATATTCTAATCAGCTAAAAGAAAAGAATGCCTTAATCTCCGAAACTCTAAAACCTTACTTTTTTCAGAAACCATTTGCTTTGTTCATATTATCTTATCGTTCCGTAAATACACACTTTTTCATTTCAATAATCATGTAAATAAATAGTTATAATTTATATTTGTTAGTACGCCTATGACTATAAAATAATAATTTAGATAAAGAAATAGAATATAACTAGGACATGAACATAGAGACGAGGGGAACTAAAATTAAAAAACTTCAATATTTATTTATTTACAATACAGTACATTACAGATCTAAAAATCCAAATAGTACACATGTTGTACAGAGCTAGTTAAAGATTAAAATTAAAATACAATAATAAATTGAAAATTTAGACTAGTTTAACAAAAATACAATAACAGTTAAAAAAATATACTCAATCACAAACATACAACTCGACTACACAGGAAACATTAGAGTCGCAATCATCACGGTATCTCTGAAAGGCAGACATCGTCAAACATGAGTAAATTCAGTTTTCGTTTAAACGTTATCGCTGTACCGTTGAATTCGGTGTCAAAGGGGATATAAATATTAAAATAATGCATAATTCCATTCATAACACTGTATCTGCCAACATCTATTCGGCTCCTCGAAACCGAAACCCCTCGGTGAGACGAGTGCTTCGTGAAGGAACCCGATAATTGAAAAGCGCCAAGAGACCAGAGCAGTTTATAATATTTGTAATTATCTTAAACCCAAAGAGTATACTGCGTTTTTCTAGGCTGGTCATGCTCAGAATTGATAATCGCTGCTGGTATGATAAAAAGACTCTAATCAATTCTTAGTTTATACAATAAGAAGTTTTCAATATTGACATTAAATTAGTAAATAAGAAGGAAAACTGTTGTTATCTCATGCTTTAGTGAATATTTTAATAAAATATTAAAAGTGATAATAGAAGATTTATTTGAGTTCGTTGAAACCAGTGATAAACTAAAAGCAGAACTAGCAAAGTTATAACATTGGTGGCAGTGAAAACCAAAGCTTGTAACAATATTTCTATTCTCTCTTGAGTCAACTACGCTCCCATTAATGAGAACACTCTCTCGACATTCGCATTAATGCTTCGACAGCAAGTATTTTTAAAATCTCACTGCCTTAACATACCACATAAACATTCAGACAAAATAACCTGATATTTACTGAAAAGTTAGGGATATTGTCAGGAAATCTCATTATTTGATCTGATAACCATAGCTAAGGGCATGTCTGTGGATTAGCGTCTCGATATCAGAGATTATAGTTGAATAGAAATTGTATTAAAGGGTCGATATTTTATAATCTTTAATTTATATAACGAACAACTGTATTATTGCAATTGTTATATAATTAATAAAAAAAATTAACAAGAATTGTTTTTTTCGAGGACCAAGTAGTAATGATCTTCGGTAACAAAGGTTTTAATAAATTAAAACAATTTAACATAGTTCATAAAACAACAAACTTCTGAAAAAAAAAACATAGGTTATGTTCATACAAAATATTAAAAATAAACAGTTTCCACCATATTTAAAGCAGTCCGCTGAAAAGTTAAACATTATTTTTCGTAATGACCTTAGAAAGGGCGGATTTAGGCGGGAAATCTTCGGTCTTTGTCTTTTTTTTAAATTTAACGAATCACAATGATTGAAATTTGACATATGTCTTATTACGCTACGCTTACGCCCCGATTTTTCTTGTCATGTGAACCCACTCTGATGGATTTGAATTAAAGGTGTTTTCTCATGGTTTAGATCTGTTTTGAAACATACTTAGAGCCGTTTTACACACACAAGAATTATAGCCAAAATTTATCTCATAATTATGTTGAAAATTTTCATAAAACTAATTTGATGTTTTACACATCAAAGAATTATTGTTAAAATTTTGGTGAAAATTTTCGGCATAAAAATGTAAAACGTGTTCTATATTTTTATGACTAAAATGCGGAAAGTGCGCGAAAATCGACGCAGAATAAAATTTGTGAATTGACAGCGCGTTTAGTAATCAACCTACCCCTTAATATTTAATCATTGTTTCTTGCACAAAATATCCCTTATTTTGTGGTTTCTTGGTTATATATGTTCGGAAACAGAGCAAGTTAACTTTTTAACTGCTGGAACGTCACATATTATGAAAATGCGCATGAGCACCGACAAAATTATCACGAAAATTATATTCAGATTTCTTGTACGTATCACACAGAGTGGTATTTTATTTTAAGACTTATTGCCAAAGAATTTTCGGAAAAAATTTGCTGAAAATTTTTGTTATAACTTTCGGAATAATTCTCGTGTGTGTAAAACGGCTCTTCAAATGACATCACTATTTCCACTCACCCGAAAACAATAATGTCTGTATTCTTTTGAGTAAATTATCACTGATTAAAGTGAAACTGATAACTTCACGTTCTTTTGAATATGCATTTACTTGTCATTGGGTCGAAGTGATCATGATTACTTCAAGTGACAGAACTGAAAGTGATAATTACTCAAAAGAATATACCTAATAATAATAATGAAGAGTGCGTGTCCACTTATTTGAAAGCGTGTCTATAATGTTTTCAAAACAGGTGTAATTTTGATGTGACGTCACTACTTCCTCGCCAGAATGCACCGTTTTGAAACTTTTCTGGTTGAAATAAATTGACGGCAAGAAAAAACAAAATAATTAATACCTTTGACGAAAGAAGAAAGTCGTTAAAGATTAATACTTACCAGTGATAGAAATGATTGACAATGTTTTTTTGAATCATATGTAATAAAAATTTCTTATTCGTTCAGTTCGTTCATTTCGGAGGAAATGTTGACGTTTATGTTTTTTTTTTCGGCAGGAAATCGAAACCGCAAACGCTTGTTGACGATCTTTTAAGACCTAACCTTTTTTGTTCCAGGTTTAAGACTAGTTGTCCAACTATTCATGCGAAATGTCAATGTTTTCATTAGAAATCGCACGTCTCACTCACTGAGTTCACTGGCTCAGTCGATCGCCTCAGTCTTTTTCGTGTTCTGTGTGGATCTGGGTGTAAGGGGGCATGTATTCCTACTAAAGTCAATATATTGCTTTGTGCATATGAGTTGTTTTTCTTGATATGCTTTTTCTTTGTATATTAGACTCCTAAGGTATTTGGCCTTTTGTATACATTTCTGTTTAACAGTTCTAAAGTGTCAATTTAAGATAATTTTGTGGTCTATATTTACACCTAAATATTTGTCTGATGACTTGGTGGATATTACTTGGTTGTTAAGTTATATAAAATAAATTCAATCCAGGGAAAAAACAAAGATTTTAATGACAATCAATAACTTCATAATAATAACAACGGTGATACTATTTTTTTTGACTTTTAACGGTTAATTTGACGTGCCAAAACGTCACTTTCCCCAAAATGGCGCCGAACACTCCGGACATTTTTTGTTTGACAACTCGATTACAATCTGTCATCCATTTTATTTTAAGAAATCCGTGGAAGTGAAAGACGTTTTATAAATCAGAACCATTCAGGCCCATCACTCATGTTATATTCCGTTTGTATGTTTAATTCAATATTTTTACTATATCTGCTAACGACTATTTTCATAGAACGTTCCTATATCATTATAAAATAAATTTACTTAGAACTATAAAAAAGGAATTGCGATTAAAACCTTCGATCATACCCTAGATTTAAACAACATTAGATTTGTTTGAAGGCTGTTTATGGTCGGTGGGGGAGACGCTTTTTTGATGTTTGACAGACATAAACATATTTACTTATCTTGCCTTTCAGTTTAATTGCTTGCCATGACTTTTTTCGATGTTTTTAAGTGTTAGAAATTACTATAAATGCGAAGTTTACAATTAATATTAACAAAAAGAGGATTTAAAAACTTATTTTTATCGGTAAATATTGTTAGATATTGTTTACATATTGAAAATAATAATAAAAATTTAGGCAACCATATATTCATACTTTGTTTTCAGAATTGACGTACCCAGGGGTATGTTCGAAGGACGTACCGATGATACTCGTTTAAATAATGCAATTAGAAAAGGATAGCATAAAATCGGTATATCTGTACTAAGAAATTAAATATCTACTGTTTATCAACACTTTTTCAAATATAAATAAAAATATTATTAAGTTATTCAGCGTTCAAACAACCGGGCCCTAGTTCTGACGTTATGCTACTTCTACAGGGGTATGTTCGAAGATTAAAACTGGTATGAAATCTCCGATCGCAGAAACTGAAAGATTGAGAAACTCTAGTAGATCGGTTGAACATGAGAAAATTTTCAATTGTCAATGTTTCAAAAGAATATTATTTTTTAGATGCACCCAAGGAAATTGGAATTTACCCCTTCCAACTTCCGTGAATGCACCCCACGGATTTCCGAAAGTAAAATGGATCACAGATTGTAATGGAGCTGTCAAACAAAAAAGTCCGAAGTATGCTCCGCGCCATTTTGGGAAAAGTGACATTTTGGCACGTCAAATTAACCGTCAAAAGTCAAAAAAATAGTGTCATTTACTGCCCTCGATTCATTGGCATGAACAGCTCGGAGCTGTACAGGTGCAAGAAGCCCTTGCTTTATTCAAATAGTACATTATGCCTCGCTTGTCAGATCTGCTTTCCCCTTACCCCTCAAGCACCAATAAAAATATTTGGTGTATAAAGCCCTAGCAGCTATCAGTTATCATTCTTAGATGCTATTTTTGGGTAAAAAAAACATTTTATACAAGAAATGGAGACACAAAAATAAAATTATTTCACAAGATATTGGACTTACGTTCATATATTTTTTAACCAATTGCGAAATATTTATTGCCCAAAAATGCCATGACACCAGACAAAACTCAAAACTAATAAGTAATAAAATAATATTTTTACCTTTTCGTCCTCAATATGTTTTGCTCTGCATGTTAAAAAAAACAAATTTCCAAAAAAAAAAATGATTTGGAGGTTATTTAGCGTTCAAATTAACACTTTAACCGCTTTATTCAGATTTGCTCGGAGTTACTCAGGGTTTGATGCACCTGAGCTTAAAACTCTTGAATCGAGGGCAGTAATTGTTGTTGCTATTGTTGTGAAGTTATTGATTGTCATTAAAATCTTTGTTTCTTTCCCTGGGTTAAATTTATTTTATATTACTTAACAAGCAAATAATGTGCACCTAGGCATCAGTCAAATATTTAGGTGTAAATATAGACCACAAAATTATCTTAAATTGGCAGTTTAGAACTGTTATACAAAAAGCCAAATAACTTAGGAGTCTAATATACAAAGAAAATGGCATATCAAGAAAAACAACTCATATATACAAAGCAATATACTGACTTTAATTGGAATACATGCCGCCTATATACAGTAATTGCAGGAAGTCAGCACTGATAAATCTTGAAACGGTTGAAACCGCAGCTCTATGTAGTATGACTAAAATCCATCTTCCTAGCTATCTACCAATCAATTATTGTATGAATTCATTTAATATCAAGCCTGCTACTGCAAGACTTCCTGTCATGACAACTAAGTTTGAAAGAAAACCTGAAACTTGACCAGTGATAGAGGAACTGTGTACGACCAGGGACCAAAACCATAGGTCAGCCAAAGTGATACTGGCAGATCTCGCGTTCAACCTTTAATACACTTTTTTATTATTTTGTAAAGATTTGTAGGGGCTTGAAGTTCAACTGTACTATAAATAAGGTTTTTATTCTGAAGGACCTGGTTTGTTGGCCTGTAAGGTTCAATTTTATAAGTCCTAATATATATAATCATAATAATATTTATTTAATAGTGTGTAGTATAGTGTTTAACACAGCGTAAGGAAGTAAAATGTTGCATTTAACATTATTTGAATATAAAATTTAATGTAATTTATTTAAATAAAAGTTTCAATATCTTACAAATTGTTATTTCTCAAATTTTTTATAAGTTGTGTTGATGAAAACGATGATGTTAGACTGTTTAAAAGTAAGATACTCGGCTGGTATGGACATATGGACAAAAGTGTTTATGTCAAATCCGTAATCAGAGCTAGCCGTAAGAAAACAATTTTTAAATAGCACGCTCATACTATTGAGCTATGAATAGAATTTAGTGTAATAATTTTTTATGTCCATAATCTCAAATTTACTTGAAATTTGCGAGACATTCAACTTTCTAAGGATATTTTAATTAAAAATTAGAAGTACTGAAAATAACGGGTTCCACCTAATTAACATTTCAACGGTTTCTTCAAAAAATAAAATGTTTTGAAAAACGGTTCGTCAACATATTGTTTTTTTAATGACTAGTTATTTTTAACAACCAAAAATACAATAAAAATTTTTAATCTATTTTTACGACAGACCAATATTATCGCAGACATCCACAGAGTACAATTAATTGACAGGAATTGGATTAATTGGGTGAGGTTATAACGTAATACTGTCATTTTATCTCTTTCTATCATTCATTTCGTTCAACTACTTATGTCGATGAAATTTCGGGAAGGTATGCAAATTGCTTCAAACCTTATCAGTTGGAGGTAAGCGATTACGTTTTGTCGGTATAATTTTTTATTGGCGACAGCGTATTCACTGTTATTATAACTGCACTTTCCTCAAAATGACGCATAGCATGATCCGGACATTTTCTGTTTATTACTGGGTACCTATTCTCGTTCTTGAGAGAACGATCATCTTGATTGAAAGGGGGCGTGGTTCTCACGAAAAAGTACGAAAACGTATTCAGAATACGGTTTCTTAGTTTTTCGTGAGAACCACGGCCACGTTCCATCAAGATGATTGTTCTCTCGAGAACGAGAAAAGCTACCCAGAATACGGTTTCATACTTTTTCGTGAGAACCACGCCCACTTTCCATCGAGTGATCGTTCTCTCAAGAACGAGAATAGGTACCCTGTTCTCAATTCAAGAGTTTCACGCTCAGAGTGAGTCCACACGATACCAAAAATTTCGGCGGCAGCGTAGCGTAATAAGACATATGTCAAATTTCAAGCATTGTGATTTGTTAGATTTAAAAAAAGACAAAGACCGAAGATTTCCCGCCTAAAGCCGCTTTTTCCAAGGTCATTACGCCAAATGATATTGAACTTTTCAGCGGACTGCTTTAAAAATGGCGGAAACTGTTTATTTCCAATATTTTGTATGAAAACATAACCTATATTTTTTTTAAACTTTGTTGTTTTATTTATATATTTTATTTAGCGAGTTTTGAAATAACAGATATTTATGAACTATGTTAAATTGTTTTAATTCATTTAAAATGCTTGTTACCGAAGATCATTACTGCTTGGTCCTCAAAAAAAAAGATTATTGTTCATTTTTTTATTAATTTCATAACAATTGCAATAATACAGGTGTTCGTTGTATAAATTAAAGCTTATGAAATAAAAGCCATTATATAATACAATTTCTATTCAACGACAATCTCTGATATCGAGACTCTAATCCACAGACATGCCCTTAGCTATGGTTACCCGATCAAATAATGAGATTCCCTGACAATATCCCTAACGTTTTTGTAAATATCCGGACATTTTATCTGAATGTTGTATGTTAAGACAATGAGATTTTCAAAATTTTTGCAATCAAAGCATCAAATGCCAATATCGAGTGAGTCTTCTCATTAATGGGAGCGTAGTGGACTAAGGAGAGACATAGACTGTCTATATTGTTATAAGCTTTGCCTTTCGCTGCCACCAATGTTATAACTTTGCTAGTTCTGCTTTTAGCTTATCACTGGTTTCGATGAATTCAAATAAATCTATTACTTTTTTAATATTTTATTATAATGTTCACTAAATCATGAGGTAACAACAGTTTTTGTTCTTACTTACTAATTTAATGTTACTATTGTAGTTTTTTGTCATGTCCTAGTTATATTCTATTCTATATCTAAATTATATATTTTACAGTCATAGGCGTACTAACAAATATAACATAACTATTTATTTACATGATTACTGAAATGAAAAAGTGTGTATTTATGGGATGATGACAATATGAACAAAACTAATGGTCTCTGTAAAAAGTAAAGTTTTAGAGTTTCGGAGATTAAGGCATGCTTTTGTTTCGAGCCTATTAGAACATAAATTTACTTAAGATATAACTGTTTCTTAAAGGAGTATTAAATATTAGACTATAATTGCCTATTAATCCATAAGAGTAACTTAAAAATATATATAGTAATTTAATAATTTGTAGTAATAGTTGGTTTACAACAATGTCTTCTGTTAAGGTTCTACTCTAGACACAATTTAACTTAAAGAACATATCATGTGAAGAATGTCATGAAATGGTTATAAAAGTCCAGCAATTGCCAAAAGAAACATCAAGCAATAAAAAGTATGAAACTAAATTTATTAATATACTAAATTAACAATTCACTCATCTTGTTAACGTTTAATCAAGTTATTTTTTCTCACTACAATGATTAATAAATATTTTTTCATTACTTATATTTCCCTCTTTTAATTTCAAAAAAATACTGACAATTGCAGTTTTTTCCTGTTTCTTCCTAACAAGGGGCTAAAATTTCAGACAAGTCGGGAAATATTTGTGAAATAAATTGAATTGAATTGAATTCCTGTAGTCTGGTAACCCTACCCTTAGCAAAATTTATATAAACCTATTATAAACAATTAAAAAGTAAAAATTAACATTGATGGAAATTTAATAACAGAAATCCAGTTAGTGTCATACGTAATGTATTCTTCTAAAAACTCCAAACAATTGTAATTATTAAAACGATTGTTAAAATGACACTTTATACTGAAACTCTCGTCTTTGAACTCCTTGGCAATTCTTTACCAGGCAGAAGTGGCAAACTTCGGAAATAAAACTTGTTTTAAAGAGTCTCATATTATTGCACAAGTAACATGACTAATTTCAAAAACACTGTTTACCGACTCGGAATTCGCACTGTTGCTTTCACATACTGATTTTATCAGCTAAATATCACAATTTTTTTTCTAACCTAGTAATAAGTGTATAGCTGTACACATTTCCATAGCGTGTTTCCTAATTATTGGCCCAACAACAGCTTTTCAAACTCACCAAGAGTAACAGGAAAATATTTTTAAAAAATCAGGATCAATTTCTCGCATTTCTTGAATTAAATCATTAGTATGTCCAAGCCTTTCTCCAATGTTTTTCTCAAAAACAGATCGGACCTAGTAGCGACGACTTTTTTTAATAAAGAATATATTAATAATATCCTTATCTTTTGTAATTTTTTCTTTAGCTTTCTTTTTCTACATAACAACATTGCTGCAATTATTTTTTTTATTTTCTTTCATTTTAATTTATACATAAATAAATATTATCCAAAAATCAGAAAAAAGTTAGGTTACCACAAAAAAAAAACATTACGACTGCACGACTGCACGATAAAAGTTCCCCGTGTGGACGAGACATTTTTAACATAAATGGGCGTAATACGCCTACGCCGAAATTTTTGGTATCGTGTGGACTCACTCTCAGGTGCATCAAACCCTGAGTAGCTCCGAGCAAATCTGAATAAAGCGGTTAAAGTGTTAATTTGAACAGTAAATAACCTTCAAATTATTTTTTTTTGGAATTTGTTTTTTTAATATGCATAGCAAAACATATTGAAGACAAAAAGGTAAAAATATTATTTTATTACTTATTAGCTTTGAGTTTTGTCAGGTGTCATGGCATGTTCGGCCATAAATATTTCGCAATTCGCTAAAAAAACTATGAACGTAAGTCCAATATCTTGTGAAATAATCTTATTTTTGTGTCTCCATTTCATGTATAAAATGTCTTTTACCCAAAAAATAGCATCTAGAAATGATAACTGATAGCTGCTAGGGCTTTATACACCAAATATTTTTATTGGTGCTTGAGGGATAAGGGGAAAGCAGATCTGACACGCTCCGAGCTGTTCATGCCAATGAATCGACAATGAATTAGACAATCAGTACATATGGGCATGACGCACCCTTACCTTGAAATGTCAGTTGTCACACTTGTCACTCTTGTCACTCATAGGTTGTGTTTGACGCTAGACGGAAAAGTTTTGATTTTAGATTTTTCTCAAGTTTATTAGTCTTTTGTTCTATTTATTAGATTTTTTCTAATAATTAGTCAGAAGATATTGGATTATTTTGGTAATTAAATATGAATATATATTTAACAGAGCATCTTTTTTTTTTTATTCATTGATTTGTTGACACAGAAAAAGATCACGCATTGTGGAACAAGCCGATCATCGAACATTAAAAGAAGATTTTATTTTGCATTTATTTTGTTTACTTTCTCAGTCGTCGATAGAGGAAAAATTATTTTTCCAGAAATTATCTTTTTATTTGCCGATAATATAAGAATAGAGATGGTTAGTCACTATTGGTAAACCTCCATTTTAACAAGATGATGTGTCCAAATTACCAACTTTTTTAACATTTTACGGCCTATTTTGTATTTAAGACTTGTTACCGTTCTTTTAAATTTGGGATAGGCATAATGATGAAAAATGCTTATATTTTGCAGTTTAAAATTCTTTATCTTTCAATATCTAACATTTTTAAGATCCCTTAAAACTTTTTCAGAATGAACTTGTTTCAAAACTTAATTGAATCTTATGAAAGTTGTTAGTATTTTTTGTCATGTGTTATTAAAAATGTTTGTTTTAAATATAGATATTTTTAAAATATTATATGTTTGTGCTTATAAATTTGTTAAACTGTATTTTTTTTTCTTTAGAACTAGCCAGTCATGGCTAGTCCATCACCTCAAAACAGCCCAATGCCTCCACCACAGGCTCCTAGCCCTATGGGGATTCCACCATCTCAAAGTCCCGCACCACCATCTCCGGCTCCACTGAGTCCTTACCAGCAAGGAGCCCCACAACCTCAGCAAGGGCCACCACCAGGAGCAGGTGAGAAAGATAAAACATTAATTAAGATTTAGAATCGAAGCACAATATTATGAACACAAAAAATATTCCTATTATTAATTTGAATTTAATATTTTGAAACTGGTTAATAGAGCAAAAAATTTACAGTTCTTATTTATATCTTCCAGTGATTAGCTAGATGCTTCTATTGCTTCTTAATGGTAGTAGATGCATAAATAGATTTTTTTAAATGTATACATTTTTTAATAGGACATCAACCGTATGGTGGCTATCCCAGTCATGGTCCCCCTCCTGGTGGGCCTGAAGGTCCTCAACATGTACCACCACATAACATGCAAGGACCTCCACAGGCACAAGGGTACCCCCAACAAAGTCACCAAGGTAAGAGTTTCTAATATTTTTATAAATAAGTGAGTTTATGGACTGCTATTATTATTATTTTTCTTATTATTTTATTAATATAGCAATAACAACAATATTTTTATATAATTTTTAGTTTATCACATTAAAAAGGGTCAGTCATCATTTTTTTTTTATTGTTGAACCAACATTTTATGTCTTTCTGGTGAAACATCAAATTTGATAAGAATATGTCTATCCAGTGTGGATCTGTGAATTTATTAATTACTGTGACTTTAAAATAAAGATGTTTTCGTAATAATGACAGTAACTTTAGTTATAGATAACCCAGTGAGTAAAATTATATCTTCTCTTTTTAGGTTGGGCACAACACCAAGGTCATCCCCCACCACAAGGACATGTTCCACCACAAGGACATATTCCACCACAAGGTCATGCTCCACCACAAGGCCATGTTCCACCACAAAGTCATGTTCCACCACAAGGACATATTCCACCACATGGGCATGCTCCGCCAGGTCATCCACCACAAGGTCATCCTCCTCAAAATGGTCCTCCTGCTCATCCTCAGGTAAGATATTTTGAGGTTTCTTTTTTCCAAAAGTATTTAAGTATAACAATCTTCCAAGGCAGTTTTATACCAGGTCATAAAGGTAAGAAAATGTGATATTTAAAAGTGAAAACTAAAAAGAAATTTATGGTGGAGGTAATAAAATCAGACTTTAAAAAGATTAAATTTTATTGAAAAGTATACTGGACATCATCTCAAATTCTTAAAATGGTACTTTTTTGTACGTTTGTGATGTTTTATATATTTTACAATAATAAGTCACTAATTTGTAATTTGTCATGGTAATTTGTCTTAGCATCCACCTCAAGGACACCCACCCCACCAAGGTCTTCCACCCCAAGGACATCCATCCCAAGGTTATCCTCCACATCCTCAAGGTGCTCCAGGTCAACATCCTCCACCCCATCCTGGCCATCCACCACAGCATCCTGGTCCACCCCCTCAGCATGTGCCCCCATCTCCAATTGGGGCCCCTCCTCAGCATGGACATCCTGGAACATCTGGAGGACCTCCTCCTCAACATGGTATGCCACCACAAGGACCGTATCAAGGTCATCCTGGATATCCACCACAAGGAAGACAGGTGAGAAAATTGTATATGATTATTAAATTTTTATTTATTACAACATAGACAGTATTGGCCATAATTGAATAAACAAATATAAAAATCATTCTATTATTCCTTGTCTATTGCATAGCATATTCCAATTTTTCTGGCACTTTGTCTATAAATAGTATCCATGATGTGAATTAACAAATTAAAAAAAAAATCACATTCTTTTTCAATACACTCTCCAACCTTAAAAAAAATTGTTTACTACTATGGACAAAAATAGGTGAACAAATATTTTCATATTATAATAATATTGGCCTGAGTATTTATCAGTTTGCCTTTCCAGTTGTGGTTGATGAGTAGGTTTAAGTAAAAAATTTGTCGTAATGCCGTGTGGAATAAATTTTTTCAAAGATTTAAATCGCGTGTCGTAGCTGCTTACCAGGTGGGAGATGGCCAATCAGATATTGCTAGATAGTTCATAATGGAGAGGTCTGCTGTATGCATGATTTTTAAAAAGTATCGGAAACTTGGGGAGATCTCAACAAAAAAGAAGCTGGGTCGTCCAGAAAAAGTTGACAAAATCCCTTTATGTCACAAGTAAAATAATGCCGAGAATTGAGGAACTTGGAATGCCATCAATCATGGTCTAGGGATATGATATGGGTCGATTGTTTAGAATAGAAGGGATAATGTTTAGTTTTCTTTACAAGGAATTTTAGAAAGCCAAATGCTTCTTGTATGCTGAAGTGAAAATGCCAATTTTATTTTATTTCTAGTATGATAATAACCTGAAACATGCCTCCAGGTTGGTTACAAATTTTCTGAGTGAAGAAATTGTTTCTGTCATGAAGTGGCCATCCCAGTGACAGATCTAAATCTCATCGCAATAATTTTGGGAAATATTAGAACAGAAAGTCCCAAAGAAAAACCTCACAAATCAGGACCAATTGTTCGAGGCTTTGGTGGAAACATAGATGAATATTGATTTGTGAATAATTGACAGGCTTTTAGAGTCAATGCCATGAATATATAGAGGTCATCCAAAACAAAGAATGCTATACATCCTAATTTTCAATTAATGTTTAGTATTTTTTTTAACAAATTGTTCTGTTCATCCACTTTTGTCCAGAGAGAAAATATTTTTTACACTTAAAAAATACGTGTTATAAAGTAATAAAAATCTCGTTGTATTACTAAGTACCCTCCTATCCTGAGAAAAAACAACATCCTTATTATTCTTTATCAAACAAACATTGTTTTATAAAAAAATTTGTTCTTCCACTTATGGCCAATACTGTACATATATAATATATATATACATATATATATATATATATATATATATATATATATATATATATATATATATATATATATATATATATATATATATAACTAAGACTAAGAAAGCCGATCTGGACCCCTTATATACCCTTTTGGTCGATACCGGAAGATTCCCTAATTCTCTAGAAGGATTTCCATACTACATGGGGTAATCAAAATAAGAAAAAGGGATAATCCGGCGATTTCTAGACCTTCCATCATAGGCGATCCATGTTAAAAATAAGGAAATCGAATTCTCTAAAAAGTTCGAGACCTTCTTTCATAGTCGTCTCCTGAGGGAGTTAACAAACGTAAAATTAGTTAAATAAATTATGAACTCGTAGAAAACATACCTAAAACCCTACGAACTACAAACACAAACTAATACTATGAAATATAAAATGCTACAAAGTTCGTTACATTACAAAATATACTTAAAACCCTACAAACTACGAACAGAAACTAATACTAAGAAATATAAAACGCTACAAGGTTCGTTACATTAGAAAATATGCCTAAAACCCTACAACACAACTAACACTAAGAAATGTACAACACTATAAAGTTCGTAATAATACAATAATATCGGGAGACGAGAGTGAAGAACATATACGACATAATGTGGTCTTCTAGCCACTTCCTGAGTATGCAAGCTCCAATTCAGGACCCCATCCACTCAGACTTCCAAAAATTTAACATTTGGATGTCATTTACCCCCTCTATACTTCTAAGTCAGAAAACCATCTTATTGGTTTTGCTGTTATTGAGAAGTAGCTTATTTGTACATAACCACGCTCACGTCCCTGTACTGTACTAACCTCAGATAAGGTATTTTTTAAGAACCCTCTCGACGCAGCCACCGTAGTGTTATCCGCGAACTGAGTGAATTTCGTTCCAGGGTCAACAATACTTAAATTATATAAATAAATAAATAAATACACTCTTTATTTCAAATCATATAAGTACATGAAATGAAATGACGCCAATCTAAATCACAACTACAGATTTGGACAAAAATCTCCTAAACTATATGGTTCTAACTTTATTAGAATTTTTTTAATTTGTACCTTAAATGTTTTTATGGTGTTTATACTTTTTACTTGGTTTGGCAGAGCATTAAACAATTTGACACACATGTAAAGAGGTGCTTGCTCAGTAAGTGTAAGTCTGTGTGCTACATATTTATAATCTAATGTTCTAGTGTTGTATTTGTTTTCTATTTTGGCTTCGAACAAAGTTTTATTGCGAAAAATAAACATCAGACTTTCATAAATATATACAGCATAAACCATCATAATACCGTTATTTCTAAAAACTATATGCAACTCTGATGGTAATTCATGTTTTTTATAATTCTTACTAATCTTTTCTGGACTATAAAAATATTTTCCATCATGCTCTTCCTTCCCCAATTCCGTATTTAAGAACCGATTCGAAATTAGCAAAATATAATATTTTAAGAGAATTTTTGATTCATATATTTACTTACTACTCTTATACTGTAACAGATGGAATTTAATTTTTTTATTAAGGTAGAGATTTGATATGACCAGTCCAGATGTTCATCTATGTAAACGCCCAAAAATTTTGTATGTTGCATAGTATCCAAATTGTTATCAAATTCCATATGTGCCGGCTTGACAATTTTAGATTGTTTGGTCTTGAACAAAAGGCCATTTGTTTTTTCTTTATTTAAAATTAATCTATTTATACCAAACCAATCAGTGACCTTATCAAAAAATTCTTTTGCCTTGAACTTTAGCTCTTGCAAGTTCTTGCCCCTAACAACTAGACTCGTATCATCAACATATTTTACAACATGCCGATCCGACGAATCCATCAGCAGGTACAGGTCGTTTACGAAAATTATAAACAGGATTAGACCCAATACACTTCCCTGTGCTATTCCTATGTCATTAGGCAAGATTTCAGAATATTCAGTTTTACCATTTTTTGTTACTGTCACCGATTGCCTTCTATTGTTTATATATGATTTGAACCATTTTAACGCATTTCCTCTTATACCACATTTTTCCAATTTAAAGGTTAATAAGTCTCCATCCAGACAATCATATGCTTTGGATAGATCCAGTAGCATACCTAGAGCTATTTTTCCATTTTCCAAGTGCTCAAGAATATTTTTAATAAAATCGAAAATTGCCGTTTGGATTGATTTTCCCTTTAAATATCCATGTTGATAATGACTAAATAAGTTATTTTGGTTAAAAAAAAAACGAATTAATCTGGTGTACATTGCATGTTCATAAATCTTTGAAAACCCCGGTAACAAACTAATAGGTCTGTAGTTGTTCATTAATTTCTTTGTATATTGTCCACATACACTTGGATTTATTGTCCGACTTTGTTATACGATTCTCGTAATGTTTTGTCCGAGCTTCTATTAATAACATCATAGTTTTTTTTCTCATTAATATACATTTGTTTATATGTTTGATCATTACTTGACAATGTTAATAAGATATCTAGCCTACTCTTACATTCTATAATATTTACATCTTTGTACACTAGCGTTTCTTGTTTTTTTCCTTTTAACCTTAATGGGAAACTTCGACTAAATAGGTTTTTGAAAATATTCATAAAGGTATTCCATTGACCATTTACATCAGATTTATCGATTTGATATACCCTTTCCCAATCTTGTTCCCGTAAACTGCATAAAAAATTACTTTTATTTTTTTCGGAGAAAATACGATTATAAGTGAGATTATTTTCTGTTTTAAACTTTAATTTAAACGGGATTTTCTGTGCCCTATGATCTGATATAAAATACTCCAGTGTTACTGCTTCTATATATTGCATATTTGTAAAAATATTATCTAAACAATTTGCAGAGGTTGCCGTTATTCTAGTGTTCTCAAAGATTGTTTGGTTTAGATTAAAAGAGCTCATTAAAGATAGCAAAGCCCGACCATTCTCGTTATCTGTCAACAATTTAATATTAAAATCTCCTACTATAAAAATATGTTTTTTAACGCTAAAAATATTTACTAAAAGTTGTTCAAATTGTAGCATAAAACCGTTTATGTCTCCATTTGGGGGCCTATATATACAAACCACATTTACACTATTTTCTTTTGCTAATGTACATTCTACTACGGCACACTCGAACACACCACTTATTGATAAACAGTTAAACTTATCCAATGCTTTGCTTTTGAGGCTATTTTTGCAATACACCGCCGCACTTCCGTGTTCTCCTTCTCCTCTGCGAAACGTTGATACCAATCTAAAATTATTAATTGCCAGTTTTTTCAATAGGTCCTCCGTCTCCCAATGTTCAGTGATACACAAAATGTCGCAATTCTGATTTATTGTTAGCATGGCATTGATGCGATCTATTGAATTTTCTACGGACTGTGCATTTTGGTGGATCATACTTTTTCGATGTGTTGGTTCCTATGTTCATGCTCGTAAAAATCTTTAGGTTATGTACTACTGTAATTTATATTATTTTGAGACTGGTTAAGTCTTCGTTGATATATCGGGCATTTGAATTGTTTTACAGTACAGTTGGGACACTTTAATTCTTCACTGACACAATTACTTCTTTGATGTTCTTCTCCGCATCTATAACAGGATGTTTTTTCTCTACAATATTTTGCGACGTAACCAAATCCCGAGCAATTAAAGCATATTGCCAAATTAATATGTTCCTGGACGTAAACGACCATAAGGTCTACATAAATTTTTTGCTTTTTAAGAAACCATTTAGCTATGTCTGATGATGCTTGCAGAATCCAATTTTCTTTCAATTGATTTCTACAAGATCGTTTTGTTACAATTTTTATTTTGTCAATTGCTGACCTTCCTAGTTCTTCATTAGATTTATTATATCCTCCAGTAATTCCATATTTGTTAATCCTTTTCTTAAACCAGTCAGCATGAACATAGGTTCTTCATTACCAGTATCTACAATTTTTACTTCTTTGTTATTTTTAAATGCCATATTTAATTTCTCCTGTTGTTCCTCGTTGTGACTTTCAATTATAACAGCTCCACTTTTTAGATATCTCACATTTTTAAATCCACCACCTATATTTTTTGTCGATAAGTTTTGCTTTATTTGTTGCATAGTCTTAGTTGCATCATTACTATTCTCAATTGAAATTTTAGATTCAAGCTTTTTTCGGATTTTTGGTGTTGTCCAGTTATGACTTGGTTCTGTTATTTGATTTTGTGGTGGTATAGGGTTATTTCTTTTTAAGACACTAACATCGGCATAGGATCTTTTCTTTTCGTTTTCGTCTCTTAAACATCTGGGATCGCTTTTATTTTCTAGTTTGTATTTTAGAGTAAGGTATTCTTTTTCCAAAACTCCCATCCTGTACAATATCATTGTTAGAGATTTATGAATTTTTCTACTTGCATTGTTTACAGATTCTAGCTCTAGTTAGAATTAATATGTTTATGATATATTTGAAATAATATCTAGAGATAAGAAGGCCTCAAAAATAATTTGTTCTGTATCAATTTCATTTTTTTCTTCTTGCTTGGTAAAATTTTCATTTATGCCATGTCGACCCATAGGAGTTATTCTATCGCATTGTCTTTTTGTATTTTTATCTATGTCTGGTGTTGTTGCAGATCTATTCCTTTTTCCTAACTTTTCACTGGTATTTTCTTTGTCGTCTTTTTTTAATATTTCTATGTTTTTTTTTGGAGGAGGAGTACATGAAACCGTTCTTTTGGGTTTAAATATATCATCGGTATCGTTAGAAATCTCAGGTATTTTTCCTTTAGTTGAACTTCCACTATCTTCTAAATCTGAATCCAACATATTGGATTTATTATTATTGGTGTAAACTTGGTCATTTGTATTGTTTAGTTCTTTATCGGTTAACGTATTTTCCTTATCGGCGTTTGATCGGAATTTATTTTTTATCTTCATATCGATACCTATCATTTTTTCGATTTGTTGTGTTGTTAAATCTACGTTTGATCCCACTGAAAAACTCCTTGTTTTCATTAAGTGGCTTGGAATTTTCTGAGTTTTATTTTGTTTCTTGTGATGTTTCATATTTAATTATTTTCTTCATATTTTCTATTTTAAGGATAAATGCCTTGCAAAATATTTACCAAATAGGCATCCTTAGTGCATACAGTAAACAAAAACCAAAATAATATGTCTATTTTGTTTTAGAATCCCACTTCACCTGGTCCCCAACAACCACCTCCAGGTCAACCAGTTGGTCCACCACGACCTGGTGGGCCGTCATCAGACAATCTTCATGCTTTACAAAAAGCCATAGACACCATGGAAGAAAAGGTAAGACAAAAAAATTTCATATGGTGTTTTGATTTTATTAATTGTTTGAAAATTGATTTTAGGGTATGCAAGATGATCAGAGATACTCCCAACTGTTAGCTTTAAGAGCTAGAACAGCTCAAGCTCAGGGTAACTCGGTTTTGAATTCTATGCAGATGAGTCAGCTTAGAAATCAAATCATGGCCTACAGGTGTCTGGCTAGAAACCAGCCTATACCACACCAAGTTTTAATGGGGTTACAGGTAATCTGATACAATGAAATACTTGTAGTTCTTTATTTTAAACAAATCCATTATTTTCAGTCTACCAATATTTTAAACGTATAATTATATTTAATAAAAATATTCCAGCTTCACCTTTCTGACGTCACATTTTAGTAGATTTCAAGTTACAAGTCTGGGTGTGACTAAAATAACTAATAAACTATATCCATAAACATTAATTCATAGTCTCCAGGATTTCTATGACCCTGACCAGTGCTGTTCTGAATAAATTTCAATTTTTTTATCCCTTGTTGAACAACATGTACTTAACTTATATACCTCTTTTTATGTATATATTAAAAACAATGTATCTTTGGTAGTTTCAATAATTATTTAGTTATAACTTAATCTCCAAAGTACCTACATTTAAAGAATACATATCACCAAAACTAAACATTTATGCCATATTTTGTTTTCATTTTCATAATCTACATTCGAAAATACTGATATTGTGGAAAAATGGCTGATTTTGTCTTGATGTAATATAAATTTTTGAACTCATCGCCATAATTTATGGTATAATATTGCATTATTCTTGGACTAGAATTGGACATCTCCAAAAGCTTCAGTTGGAGTGAAACCGAGTTATAGTATATGTATTTTAATTGTTCTGTTGCATAGTCACTACCCAATACTCACCTTTAAAGATTATTTTCCTAAAATTTGTTTTTTTCTTTCTCAAAACTTTCAACATCCATTCGCATAATTTGTCAGTAAATATATTATTTGCAATTTAGATTATAATATGCTAGAAAAAATATTCATTTTAATTTTGAAAACAAAATTAGGTTATTACATATTGTTTAAATGAAAAGAAAACAAGAATAAAACAAATTGGAGATTGTTCTATTACACATTGTTGCACTAGCTGGTGGATGTCCTCTATCTAAACAGGTCTATTAATTTTAATGTCTTCAGTGAAATATTGAGCCAAAAATATAACTTCACAGTGGGACAACTTTGAAAATTAATATTTTTGTATTTTCTCTCAGGGCAAAAGACCTGATGGATCTCCTCAATTTCCTACACCTCCGTCTAGCCCGTTCCAACCAGGGCAACCAGGTGATCAACCAGTACCTGCTGAAGTCCAGGGTAAGAATTTTGTGTTGTTCAATTTAATGTGATTTACAACTTTGGATAAAATGGATATATTTTGCTACGCTGGAAACATTGCGCGATATACTACATATCTTCCCCTTGGTACTTAGTTCAAATACTTTATGGATATCACAAGGAGTTCAAAATTAAAAATCGATAAAAGAAATTTTTATAAAAAAACGAATCAACTTCTAAAAAAGAGCTAAAAGTCGTAACATAACTATTCGAATTTTTATATAAAATTCAAATTTATGAATTCAGCTCAAAATTACTACTAAATGAAACAAATAACTACAAATAAAGTATTTCTCAATCTTTTTGTGTGAATCTTATTTTATCAAGAATTAATTTAGCTGGCCACTTCAAAAATTTTAATTTCATGTAAAAATCTATATTGTTATTTTTCACTTTTTAATTGTCGGTTCAATTTTTTTTATAAAACTATTTTGTATTTTAATTATCACAAGTAATTTTTTTAACTAACTATATCAACCTTTCTAATAGATCCTAATAAACCAAGTGCTTCTCAACAAAGAGGCCCAGGGGGCCAGTTGGTACCAGCAAAGCAAACTAGGATTACCACTATTCCCAAACCATGTGGTATTGATCCGATTGTCCTTTTGCAGGAAAGGGAGAATAGGGTTGCTGCAAGAATTGCTGCTAGAATTGAACAAGTTAGTATAATGACATACTATGTGTCTTGAACTGTCTTAATTCACTCACATATGGCAGTGAAAAATTTAAAATTATAATTTTTCTTTTCCTTTAGAACTAAATCTCACAAAACTTTTCTTGTTTATTTATGACTTTATATTTTTCACGAGATGCGTACAGGTTGAAATAAAATAAATAATTTATAATGTCTCTAAAATATATGCAACATTTGAAACTTTTTATTTCCTATCTCTCTTGAATTAAATATTCAGAATGTCCAAGATAAGGAGGGCCAATATGGGAATCTTGGTATTGGTAGAGAATGCAAAGTGGGCAGATTTTATTGTTTCCAGGCTCACAGCATGTGTAAGGTTTCTGAAGAGAAAAACTATTCTTAATTTTGAGCAGACATTTTTAATATGGACATCGTCCCACTTTAGCTTTAAGTCCAGTTATACACCCAGAGACTTGACACTGCTTGGGCAGTCACCAATAATACTAAGGTCTCTCATTGAAAATTTTAGCTGTTGAGCCCTTGACCGTGTTTCTCCCACTAACTCATACATCTTGGAGCAAAAAAGATTGTCATGTCATCAGCAAAGAGAGTATATTTTGCTCTGTTCTGGAGCAAGCAGGTCATTGATGCAAAGGAGAAATAGAATTGGCTCCAGGACTGAGCCCTGGGCACACCTATATTAACTACTCTCTCAACTGATGCCATGCCACTCACTCTTACAATTTGTCGTCAATCCTCCAAGTAGGATGAGATCATTTTGGTATGTCTACACTGAACCTATAAAATTTAAGCTTGATGATAGTTGTTCAAAGACGAAACGTCAAATAAAAGAATAGCATTTTTGAGGTCATTAATATTTACTGTAAAAAAGTTCTATCGGTTTCACACTAATTTAAGGCCAAAAAAATATAATTCAAAATCCTATAATTTTTTTTTTTTTTTTTTTAATAACTCAAAAACCAAAAGTGATAAAAAATTTTCTGACTGCTATATCGTTGATTCTTAAATTATGAAACTTTTTTCTCATTTGACCAAATCCATATCTCTTACTGTTATAGAGAGTCCCAGACTGGCGCTCCTTGGACACCCTATGTATTAATTTAAATAAATATAAAATGTAAGATCTACAAAAGGGAATAATTAAATATATAGTGACCAGCAGACATGTCACATCATATCAGAAACGTTTTTATTAAGCTTTTTTAAAAAATCAAAATATAGCAGATAGTTTCTGTACATCTTGAAACCAAAACGAACATAGAAAGAAATTTGGAAACTCATATGGTATATGGATCAAAATTTGATATTTACTCGGAAGTAAACTACCCAACTATTTAATTTCAAAACACCAAAAGAAATATTTGTTTAATTTGTTTTGTTAACTCTTTTTAATAGAATTTAATTCAGTAAGAAATAACAGCATATAGTTTTAAAAATATTTGATCTTCCTTTAGGTTAGTAATCTTCCAGCCGACATAAGCGAAAAACTCCACTTACAAGCCCAAATAGAACTAAGGGCATTAAGATGCCTAAACTTCCAAAGACAATTAAGAAGCGAAATCTTGAGTTGTATAAGGAAAGATACTACTTTAGAGACTGCAGTTAATATTAAAGCCTACAAACGAACCAAAAGGCAGGGTCTTAGGGAGGCGAGAGCCACAGAAAAACTGGAAAAACAACAAAAACTCGAAGCTGAGCGGAAACGGAGGCAGAAAAATCAGGAATTCCTTAATTCAGTATTGCAGCATGCCAAAGAGTTTAAAGAATACCATAAGGTATGTATTGTAATAATGAGTAACATTCCCAAACAAAATTAATGTCTGGTGCCAAATTACGTTGTTAAATAATGTAGTGCATAATTGTAGTTTGAATATCTTTATTTACGTTAATTATTCATCAGATATTAATTTGCGCCTTGCAACCATTTAATATTTATCTTCTTTATGTTTGATACAAACCTTAGCTCTATAAAATGTACAAAATTTCTTATAATTGCTTTGACTATGATTTAGTTAATACTTGGTTTTGTGCATGAGCGTCATCTTATATTGTCCTTTCCCAGTGATATTCAGTATTTTGGTGTCTTCTTAAATATCAGTTTTTTAGGTTACTCAAGCAAAAATTGCCAAAGTTAACAAGGCTATACTCAATTACCATGCCAATGCTGAAAGAGAGCAAAAGAAAGAACAGGAGAGAATAGAGAAAGAACGTATGAGAAGGTCAGTATGTATTCATTCAAAAATCATTGATATAAATTCCAGGCGTAATGTATTCTCTGGATTTATTTTTTAATTTTCTTTATATTACTTTTCAGTAAATTATGGTATTTTATTCAAACATTATATATTTTAGATTGATGGCAGAAGATGAAGAAGGTTATAGAAAACTTATTGATCAAAAGAAAGATAAAAGATTGGCATTCCTTCTGTCTCAAACTGATGAATATATTGCAAGTCTGACAGAGATGGTAAGGCAGCACAAAGAAGATCAAGCACATAAAAAAAAAGAGGAAGAAAGGCGTAAAAAAAGACAACAACGAATGGCAGAACCTGACAGAAAGGTAAGTAATTTAACTTTTCAGGTGCATATTTATATTGCATTGCCTTAGTTTTCCACAAAACAAAATAATTATTTGAACCAATGAGTTCATTCTATTAAAAGATTTAGAGAGATCAGATTATATTATTTTTTAAAACCGTAGGTTATGAATCTGAAGGTAATCTTTTTCAGTTTAAAATGGCAGATACAATATGGGAGACATAAAATTTCAATTTTTCCGTTTTTGTCCAGATTGAAATTGGGAAGTTCTTGGGATTCATTACGCAGAATAAAATATGCCAGACAAAATTTACAAATCTGAAGTTCGTTCAATATCGATATTGATGGGTTTCGGGGGGCCTAGATTATGAATCTGAAATCAATTTCTTTAAATTCAACATAGCGGATTTACTATAGCAGACTAAATATTTGTTGGGTGCAATTTCATTTAAAACTGGTATTTGGGGAATTTTCGGAAAGCATTTTTTTATTCATCTATTTTTAAAATTTAAAACTTATTGTTGCCCTTTGTAAAACATTGATTGTGACCTTTTTATCGTTTTAAAGTTACACCATTTTGATTAATTCGGGGATTAATGTTATTTCCCATGAATCCATCCTGAAATATTGTGAAAACGATGATATTAATTACCACCTTCATTAGAAAAAGCATGTTTCTTCATTTAAATTCTCAACTTTATACCTTATACATGTTCTAAATTGTTTTATCACAAAATATTTCTTTTAGGTTACCGTTTTCGAAGCTGCTACTGGTAAGAAATTGAAAGGCGAAAGCGCTCCCACATTCAGGGAATTACAAGAATGGTTAAAAGCACATCCTGGTTGGGAAATGATCGATACAGATGATGAGGGTACGTTTTGCGTTATATTGTTATATCATTTGTACCTAATAATATTTATTTTCTATTTATTTAATGGACTATTTTTTCTAGATGAAGATGATGAAAACAAAGAAGGGAACGATGACGAAAATGAAGCAGTTAAAATCATTAAAAAAGCCAAACAGGAAGATGATGAATATCAAAGGAACGCCAAGGAGGAACAAACGTATTATTCTATTGCTCATACTGTTCATGAAATTGTTACCGAACAGGCTTCCATTTTGGTAAATGGAAAGCTTAAAGAGTATCAGATTAAAGGTGAGCGTTTACACAAATATATCTTTTGGAACTTTTGGAGGTAGGTTCTTTATTTTATAAGTTTTGATAAATGAAAAATCTCTTTAAATTTTGATAATGGTAACATGTAATAACAATCAAAAATGAAAAGCCATTTATCTGTTACTGTACCATGGCTAGTTTACATGCTGTCCAACATTACCAAACCGTTTTAAAAATATTAAAAATTAACAACTTAGCACAGTGTTTGTCATTTCGTTGTTTATTTTCTATACTCTTTGATGATGAGTAAAGAAGTACATCATAAATTATGGCTTGTGTTAAAGTTCTCTAGCTTTTTTGCTTTTGTATTCAAAGTGAATAACCAGAACCTTGGAAATTGAAGAGTATTAACATATTGTCATGAAGCAGATTTACCTTTAAATAATATCTTGCCTAATAGCCGTTAATTACCGTGCACACCTAACTATATCTCAAAGACTTCAACATCGATGTTATGCAAATAACTCAGTAGAAATGAATCTTCCTGTAATTGTGTTTAAACCAAAGACAATGTTATTTTCTTGTGATTTATAGGACAATAAAGACAATGCAAGTCAGTCTGACAACCACATTTTAGTCAATCTTCAACATTGTCTACAACCTTCAAACAAACCTTATGTTTTGTTTTGGAATAAATTAATGCTCATCTATTTTTTTCCTAGGTCTCGAATGGATGGTATCTCTATACAATAACAATCTCAACGGTATTTTGGCAGATGAGATGGGCCTCGGTAAGACTATTCAGACGATTGGTTTGTTAACTTACCTAATGGAAAAGAAAAAAGTAAACGGTCCTTATTTAATTATTGTGCCTTTATCCACTATGTCAAATTGGATGTTGGAATTTGAAAAATGGGCACCATCAGTACAGGTAAAGTATTGGTTTGCTATTTATTTAGTTTTAGATTTTGTTGGCGGGAAATTGTTGTACATTTAGCAGTGTAGCAGCTTGTTTATCTTTTTGCGTTTTTCTATATTACTTACAATTTTATGGCGTGGAAAGAATGGCTGTGATTTGAAACATATTATCGAGTGTGACTTGATTAGAGTGAATGAATGGTGTGCTGCAAATTGTTTAAGTTTTAATTTTACTAAAACCAACGTGTTAAGTTTCAAATTTACCTGTGATAGTTTAACTTTGAATAATCATTTTATAGGGAATAAGCTAGTGACTAGATTTTTAGGTATACTTATTGACGATAAGTTAAAATTTACTGACCACATAATGGCATTAAATAAGAAGTTGGCTGCCGGGTGTTATGCGGTACGAACAGTGTCAAGGGAATTAGATTCAAATGTGGCTAGAACAGTGTATTTTTCGTTGATTGAATCTCATTTGAGATACGGAATTGCATTTTGGGGATTCTGTAGTCGGCAGTTATTAAATTCGATTCTTGTTTTACAAAAGCGAGCAGTGCGTTATTTATTTAATATAAAAATGAAGGAGCATTGTAGGCCTTTATTTATTCAGGGCAAAATATTAACAGTGATAGGCATTTTCATTTTAGAAATAGTGGGACTGATTCATAAAAAATATAAAAATTATTCAACTCCAAACCCATATAATACACGTAATAATGGCCTGCCATTGCCCATTCCCAGGACTACTCTCGCTAAACAGTCTCTTATTTTTGAGGGAATTAAAATATATAACAAAATTCCTCTAAAGTATTGAAATATTATGGACATAAATCGCTAAGGAAAAAACTTAAGGGCTTTCTTGTGACACGACCGTATTATTCACTGGAAGAATATTTTGCTGATCATTTTTAACAAGGTGTGTTTGTGCTTTCAAAATGGGTGTAATGGTGTAATTTTATGGCCATTTTTGTCTTGTTTTACTTTATTTGATTTGACTGTAAACTTTTAAATTAATTTAGTAGACATATATTTTATTTTATTTTAGGTACCTGTTTTGTTAATTATGGACTTTTGTTTATTTACACTATTTATTTTGATTACTGACTTTAATCACGTGTTTATTGTTATCATTGATCTAAGTTTTTTTTTTAGTTTTTTGTTGTCACAATTTCTTGTGTTGTATATGTTTTTGTTTATATTTATTTTTAACTTTTTGTTCTGCATAGTGCTTTGTTAACAAGATTGATTTCTTTACAACAATAAAGCTTATTATTATTATTATTATGGTCTCAGTGTGTTTAGTCGAGTTGCGTTATGAATCCATGAAATGGGTGTGTAGGGAAATAAAATTCTGAGAATCGTCTTTCTCCTGCTTTAACCCAGTGGCAGAGCAGTCTGTGCGTAATATTAACATTTTTATCTTTGCACTATCAATCCGCTCCTTATATATGTTCAAAATCAAATTACGCCACGACAAATTCTTCTTGACGATAGTTTATCAAATCTGTTAGCTGGTAGGTGATTTTCTCTTTTAACGATTTTTGGCTCTAAAACTACTTATTAATTGGCATATATTACATGCAAGTTATAATTCATAATACTTTCATTTTATTTAAAATATTTTTTTGGAAATGTAATATTTAGTTCAGTTGAAAATGTTTCCAAAATTATGTGGTTAGTCCTTCAAAAACTCGCGCGTCTTGTTTTTTTAGTGCGTATGGTGGAGGAAGATTTTTGGTATGAATCAAACTAGCAAATTCGTCACCCAACTCAACGATCATAAATTTACATGTACAGACTACGCGAAATATAATTCAGTGTAAATAAAATAAGTCGTTCAAAATTGTACAGCATTTACTATAGTTCGGTATATTCAAAATAAGATTATTTGTAGTGTCACACACCGTTTATGAAAAACATTTACATAAGTTATGGTTTGATGCACGTGGCATACTATTTTTTTTTTTAATCCGTAGATGGTTATCCACGTCTAGGTTTTTGACGAATAAAATAAATATTTAGTTACTCTAAAATACAGCCATTGAATATCGATTAAATTGTGTCAATTTTAAATTTTATATATTTTGCAATTTCAAACATAAGAAATAAATGCGAGTATCTTAAATTACCTATAAGCCTCAACACCCTATATTTCGAAAACAGAATCATTGCAAGTCATTCAACCGTTATTCATACAATACAGTATTATCACATGTAATAATATAAAATTAACTCTATAATAACAAAATTATAAACTTAAAATAGTCACTATAATACAACAAGACATGGTTAAGGTGTATTTCAGTGTCCTCCAATTTGCTAGACAAACATTCATCAAAGCTGTAAAAAGCTATCCGTCGTAAGTACTCGGAGAAAGTGCATTTAAACTGTGAAAATGGAGGAGACCTTGTCTGATCAGGGAGAATATTAAAGATTTTTTTACCAAAATGATTCTTTTTCCGGTATTATATGAGTGATAGTCACTACTTAAGGCTTCGATCATACCCTATAAATTTAAACAATAGATTTGTTTGAAACCTTTTTGTTGATGGGGGAGAGGCTTGTTTGATGTTTGTCAGACATAAACATGCTTACTTATCTTTTCTTTCAGTTTAATGGCTAGTGATTTTTTCAGTGTTTTTAAGCGTTAGAAATTACTAAAAATGCGGAGTTTGCAATTACTATTAACAAAAAAGGGATTTAAATTAACTTTTATTGGTAAATATTGTTAGATATTGTTTACATATTGAAAATAACAATAATTATAACTTAGACAACCCTAAATTCATACTTTTATGTATTCTAGAATTGACGTACCGATTATCATATGATACTCGTTTAAATAATACAATCAGAAGAGGATAGCATAAAATCGGTATGTGTGTACCAAGAAATGAAATATCTACTGTTTATCAACAATTTTTCAAATATAAATAAAAATATTATTACGTTATTCAGCGTTTAAACAACCGGGCCTTAGTTCTGACGTTATGCTAATTCTACAGGGGTATGTTCGAAGACTTACGAGGTACTTTTCAGAGTTCTCATGTATGACAGGCTACAAAATATATACATGTATGGCACAGTTAGTGTTTTTAGAAAAATAAATGATGTTCTGCAACAATCTTGAAAACCGAAACCAGCCATCATTCTCACACATACCTTCTTTGAACTGTGAAAACCCTCTTCGAGCATTCATCAGAAATGCGTCAAAAATACATTTTTAGAAATTTCTTAAAACAAAAGTAATCTGACTTAACTTCCTGGCCACATATTTTACGGGACCGTACGTAAACTGCAGACGACCCAATGAAAAACACATTTTTTGGGTTGTAGTCTCATTTATACAGGGTGTACCATCTTTTATGTCGGTATGTAAGCATTGAATAACTTTGAAAAAAAAACTGATTTCTATATATGAGGTATTTTTATTAAATTTGGTCCTTTACAATTTATTGGGAGTAGTCCATTGAATGCTACATCGATCAAGTAGCCAACTTTATTGGCCAAAGCAAAATGTGAGCTTTTTGTTGCGTTTTCCGTTACCTTTTCGAGCATCTCGGGTGGTATAGCGGTGATTTCGGCACGAATGTTTGCCTTGAGCTCTTCAATGGTTTGAGGCTTGCTGGCGTACACTTTGCTTTTTAAATAACTCCACAAAAAGAAGTCCGAAGCGGTCAAATCTGGAGATCTGGGTGGTCAGTCAATGTCAGACATCCAGGAAATTTCTGTTGCAGAAACTGGATTGTTTGATTTGCAGTGTGGCATGGCGCACCGTCTTGTTGAAACCAGTAACAATCAAGACCTTTTAGACCCATTTGTGGGCAGACATAATGAGCCAACATCCACCGATATCGATTTCCATCGACTGTTTCGTTTTCTTTAAAAAAAAATGGCCCAACGATGGCAATTTTGCTTATTAACGCCGCCAGAGAGTGTGAAATGGGCCTCGTCGGCCATCAAAATTTGCTTCCAAAAATCAGGTTCAGTATCAACCATTCGAGCGGCTGTTTGGCCGTATTTCAAGCGACGTGGACGGTCTGTCGGCAATATTCTTTGTGTTAACTGCACTTTCTACGGAAACAAATGAAAATCATCCTTCAAAATGCACCGCAAAGTGGTTCCACTGACGCCAAAATGCTGAGCGCGGTGAAGATACGACACTTTTGGGTTCTGGGCAACGCTCTCCCTGACCGCTTCAACCAGTTCGTTGGAACGTCTTGGTCGTTGATGAACGGTATATTGATATCCCACTGTCCCGTACTCAACAAAATTCGTAACCAAACGACGGTGCCTGTTGGCCACGATATGTACGTTGAGTTAACACAACTGAACGACTATTTTCAATGTACATTGTCACTATTTCGGCGCGTTGTTTCGGTGTAAAGCGATTCATGGTGAAAATTGTACTGAATTGACGTTTCAAAAACACGTATAACCAAATCAATTGCTTGGTAAATGTCAAAGTTATTCAATGTTTACATACCGACATAAAAGATGGCGCACCCTGTACTAAGCCTGTTTGACTTCAACCACTTGCTTACAGAGACTTGTTCTTCATTTGAATTAAGCTTAAGGCTATGCTAGTTATCAGTACTATCAAATATAACAGTATCATCTGCAAATAACACCACTTTACCATCCAGGAGACATGTAGGTATGTCCTTGATATATAAGAAAAATAAACTTGTGCCCAATACAAGGTCTTATGAAACTCCATATTTAACAATGCTCTTGGATAACGAGTTTCTTAGGTATGAGCTATACAGGAGTCGATTCGCCAAGTAGGATATTATCAGAGCAGCAGCATTAGAATGGATGTTATAACTGATAAGTTTTGAAGCCAACACGTTATGTGATATACAATTAAAGGCATTTCTTAAATCAAAGAAACATGGTTGATCATACTACCTATCCTCAAAACAGTTCTTTACAAGACTCGCTAGGGCATTAATAGGGAAGTCAGTATGAAGGCTAAATTGACAATGGTTCAAGTTATTAGTAGATTCCAGATGATGGATCAACTGTCTTTTAAGCAGGACCTCAAAGGTCATCCCAAATATAAAGACCACTGACCGGTCTATAATTGCCTATACTCTTACAATCACCCTTTTTAAAGGTAAGCCCTACTCTTGACAGCTTGAGATATTCTGAGAAAGTCTGTTCGCCTACACAGTGATTTATAATCGTACACATATATTGTACATAATCTTTAATAATTCCAGCATCTTCCTACAAAACTTAATACTATAATTTTTGGTACGATGTATACTTTATTTACAGGAGAAAATGCAAGCCTTCTTTCGTCCTGAAATTGTATGATGGTTAATTTATCGTGAAGAAAAATAAAATTAAGTTCATTGAAATAATGAAAATACTAGTAACTGTACAAACAGGTTATTTTGAGTACACCTACAGGTTAGAGCTAAACGTGAAATTGGTTACGTGAAGCCGAAAAAGGGATAAGATGTAAGAAATTGTAAGCCCTACAAACGGGGAATTGGGTAACGATATCGTCAGGAAACACGAGACGGTATCGTAGAAAGCTAATAATGCACTGCTGGCTGGATCAAAGAAGAACCGGGATATTGCACTTTAGACGACACGCGAATCTAGTTAGTTAGGGAAAAATGATAGCTGCTTTTTACATATCGCATAGATCATTGAACGGTCGGCGGCAATAGGGATTATAAAGAGTAGAGATTGCTTTAAGTCTGCCAACGGAGACTGTTGATATTTATAGACTTTTTCGTTTTTTCACTTTAAACGCGGAGAACTGAGAATAAATATGAGGAAAATAAAAACTTTGGTTTAATTTTCGAACAGTAACAATATCCCTAATTTCATTGTAAGAAACATTTCTGAACGTAAAGTTGTTTTTTTGCTTAATATTTAACCTTTCAAAAAAAGTCAAATATCTTCACAATCTCGCGGCAAACCATTTATTATCTTTCCAGCAATACAATAGGAATTTAAATTGTTGGCTTTTAATGTATTGGATAACAGTATTAACGCGGAATCTATCACTGCAGTATGCGAAGATGAGGGTGGAAGATTAGTAAAAATATTATCTAGGCTGGCCACTTATGCTTTGTATAGTTATCTTAGTTAAGTCATTTGATTCAAAAATATCTCCAAGTTATTGAGTAAAGTTGATATGAACTTTTAATCTGAGAATCACTCGATGATTTATTCCTTAAAGTTTATCTATTTACTTAATTAATACCCTGTATATAAAGACTTCATGTATTTTTCTATTTCTAGGTTATTGCTTATAAAGGAACTCCAGGGATCAGAAGAGCAATCCAGGCTCAGATGAGGGCAGCTAAATTTAACGTTTTACTAACCACTTACGAATATGTCATTAAAGATAAGGGTGTTTTGTCTAAAGTACCCTTCAAATACATGATTATCGACGAAGGTCATAGGATGAAAAACCACCATTGTAAACTTACCCAGGTGCTAAATACTCATTATCTGGCACCTCATAGATTACTTTTAACAGGTACCCCATTACAAAATAAATTGCCCGAATTGTGGGCTTTGCTAAATTTTTTGCTGCCCTCGATTTTCAAGAGTTGTTCTACTTTCGAACAGTGGTTCAACGCGCCGTTTGCTACTACAGGAGAGAAGGTAAGAAAAATTATTTTAGATAAGCGTAATTTCTCAAGAATTTTATGAGCTGAAACAAAAAATTGTTTAATATAATATATTTTTTTCTTCTAGGATTATTTTGCCTTTCTTACCATATTTCCTTCGATACTGTGTATGAAGCGATTTAAAAAGTTCCTAAACTACACATGAGACAACAGTAGTTGATGATTGAAAATACGTTTCTTCTTCAGTATAGCCTTCCTTGAGTTCAGTACCCTTTTTCCAGCGATTGTCCAATTTACCTCTCACGACAACGTTTAATTCAACAAGACAATTAAATACTGTCACTCATGAAGGAGCATTGTTCCCTTATACATTTACCATATCAGTTTAAATTTTATCTCCTTTCACCTTTTTTTTATGTAAATATTTTATCACTACACGAATTTCCAATTTTTCAATTTTTAAGGAAAAAAACACGTCGATCTCAAATAGCTGTGGAAAAAAAAACTATTTAATAGGTCGGCTTGAAATTTGATATGTGTTTTTAAAAAGAATGGAACATTCCGGCAACAGCATGTTTTCTGATAGCGTCATCTATGTGGTAGTCTAGAAACTTATCAGATCACCTAGTATATTTCCTGTTTCTTTTATTCTAAAAATATTTTACAGGTGGAATTAAACGAGGAAGAAACAATTTTGATCATCCGTCGTTTACATAAAGTATTAAGGCCGTTCTTATTGCGTCGTCTCAAGAAGGAGGTGGAATCTCAATTACCCGAAAAAGTCGAATACATTATTAAGTGCGACATGTCTGGACTACAAAAAGTATTATATCATCATATGCAAAGTAAAGGCGTTTTACTTACCGACGGATCTGAGAGAGGAAGTGGGCAGAGAGGCAAAGGTAAATCGCATGACTTTTTATGGTTATTTTTTGGCCATTAATACATAGAAATATAGCTATGAAGATTAGGGATAATATTTCCTCAGTATTTGATATTAATTATGGTACCCCACAGAGTACAACTCGTACCACTAATTTAATTTGTTTATCAGTGCTCTTCCCAAACATATTTTACAGGGATAGATCCTTATATATGCAGATGACGCCTGCATATTAATTTATAATACTTGTGAAGCAGCATTAATGTCTTTTATTATTGGAATTTTATGATTTGTTTAATACTTTTTTTGGATTTTTAAGGCGGATCAAAAGCTCTAATGAACACAATTGTGCAGCTAAGGAAGTTGTGTAATCATCCCTTTATGTTCCATAACATTGAAGAAAAGTATTGCGAACATGTTGAAATTCCAGGAGGTATTATGACTGGACGAGAAACGTATAGGTAAAACTTTTGAAATGTTTTATGGGTCTAAACAGCTGAAATTATCAATTCTGCTACTTTTTACATATTGTGTAACAAAGACCTATGTAATTCCTAACATTCGCGGAAGCAATTTTAGCAAATTGTGTATGATATTTATCCCGAATTATACTATCTGCTAAAAAAATCTGACAAATTTCCTAAATATTCAATTAAGCGTTATTAAACTTATAATCAAATATTCGTTGTTTTTAAAGTTCTCTACGAAAAAGGTCTGTCAGTTTTCGCACGAATATTAAATGATATCGACAAAGTTTCGTCGAGAAGTCAAAAAATATTTATTTCCTCTTTGGGAAGAGGTCTACTAGGTCAAGTGGAATGTGATATGAAACTGACCATCTTCAAAGCTCACTGTATGGCGTCTACGAGCGAACTGACGCCTGCGACTCCGGTGTTGTCGGTACCGTGTGCGCGTCGGATGCGTTCGTTTTCCGAATGGTTCCGGACCATCAGTTGGCGTGACCTGCTGCGCGTCATAGGCCCTGTTGCCAGTGTTTGTGGTTGCGTTGCCGAGTTGTAATCTCTTTCGTTACTAAGTGGTACTGGTTGATGTTTTGTAAGCAGATTTTTGCAAGTATTAGGCACACGTTGGCTATCATCTCTGCTATTTAAGTTGTTGGGCCTCTTTGCAATTTCAATAGCCTCCCTTATAACTCTTGTGGACAGGTTTTCACATCTCGATAGCATTTTTGTTCCCAAGAAATTTATCTTATGTCCTGTGTTTAACCAGTGTTCGGCCAGAGCAGAAGAAGTTGTTTTTTGCTTGACAGCGTTTATATGTTCGTCTCTTCTGGCGCTTATTTTACGGTTGGTTTGGCCTACGTAAGATGAGCTGCACTCTCCGCATGGAATTTCGTACAATCCCTGGTTTTCTAGAGGGATTCTTTCTTTAGGTGTTGGCAAGAGATCTTTTACTTTACGGTCTGTGGTGAAAATGGTTTCAATGTTCTGTCTCCTGAGAATTCTTGCGATCGTGTCTGTGGTGCCTCTTACATAAGGAACAAAAGCCTTGGAGCTATTCTCTTGATTTTCGCGATTTTTTGGGGCCAAGTGTTTGTTTGTTAGAACCTTGTCTATATGTTCTAAAAAACAAACACTTGGCCCCCAAAAAATCGCAAAAACCAAGAGAATAGCTCCAAGGCTTTTGTTCTTTATGTAAGAGGCACCACAGACAAGATCGCAAGAATTCTCAGGAGACACAACATTGAAACCATTTTCACCACAGACCGTAAAGTAAAAGATCTCTTGCCAATACCTAAAGAAAGAATCCATCTAGAAAACCAGGGAGTGTACGAAATTCAATGCGAAGAGTGCAGCTCATCTTACGTAGGCCAAACCAACCGTAAAATAAGCGCCAGAAGAGACGAACATATAAACGCTGTCAAGCAAAAAACAACTTCTTCTACTCTGGCCGAACACTGGTTAAACACAGGACATAAGATAAATTTCTCGGGAACAAAAATAATATCGAGATGTGAAAACCTGTCCACAAGAGTTATAAGGGAGGCTATTGAAATTGCAAAGAGGCCCAACAACTTAAATAGCAGAGATGATAGCCAACGTGTGCCTAATACTTGCAAAAATCTGCTTACAAAACATCAACCAGTACCACTTAGTAACGAAAGAGATTACAACTCGGCAACGCAACCACAAACACTGACAACAGGGCCGATGACGCGCAGCAGGTCACGCCACCTGATGGTCCGGAACCATTCGGAAAACGAACGCGTCCGACGCGCACACTGTACCGACAACACCGGAGTTGCAGGCGTCAGTTCGTTCGTAGACGCCATACAGTGAGCTTTGAAGATGGTGAATGAGATTTTACCGAAACGTCAGCTGCCTTACAGTCCTCAGAGGGACTCGGCACATACACGGGATGCCCGAAAACCTTCGATTACATATATAATATATATATATATATATATATATATATATATATATATATATATATATATATATATATATATATATATATATATTATACTTTAGAAAGGGAAAGTCATATTTGAATCTTTTTTCAGGGCTTCTGGTAAATTTGAGCTTCTAGACCGAATATTACCAAAATTAAAAATAACCAATCACAGGGTACTACTTTTCTGTCAAATGACTCAACTTATGACCATCATGGAAGATTATTTGAATTGGAGAGGTTTTAATTATTTACGTTTAGATGGTACCATAAAAGCAGGTAAAAATATACTTTGAAAATTTATCTTTTTTACTTATACAGTCTAGTCGCGTTATAAATCCACCTATGGGGTGCAACACAATAAAAGTCTCCTCTATCGCATCGTGATGTTTATTTATCATGCCCAATGATTTGACAGCAATGGATGAGTAATATTTCATTTTATCGAATTATGTGTATGAAGGAGGGGAGATGTCGGGCAAAACTGAACAAAACAAATCCTTAGTATTATTTATATTTGCATTTCCTTAACTAAGTTTATCTCCCTTGATCTATCATTTCTTTCTAATCAGTTTTTACTTATTGGTGAAATGAAAGCTTATGATTGATGTTGATTTTTTTGAATACTCAATTTTCCTACAAAATTAATTAAGTTGCTTACTTAGTTATTTCTATTCAAATATTATTTGTGATTTTTAATTTAACTAATATTCTTAAAAAGATACATGGTTCATTATTCTGGCATATGTTTTCATTTCAGTCCCATAACGAGGGAGCGTCATTTTTTTTTTTGGGGGGGGCATATGATGCGTCTTAGGTGTAAATCGCACGAAATGGACTAATAACGTGACCTGATTACGAATACAAAATAAAAACATGTTAATAATCTATTATTGTACTTTTATGATTTTAAAAACCTTAGTAAGGAAGTAAGAAAAAATAATTCCTAATTTAGTAACCAGTCTTTAATCTATATATTTATGTATTTGATTGTTTTTAGAGGATAGAGGCGATTTGCTCAAAAAATTTAACGACAAGGAAAGTAAATATTTTCTCTTTTTGCTATCAACGAGAGCTGGAGGTTTGGGTTTGAATTTGCAAACTGCAGATACTGTTATTATCTTTGATTCTGATTGGAATCCTCATCAGGTAAGTTTAGAGAAATTATGTTTATAAGAGGAAAAACTATCATTAAAATTGGTTAATACCTTAACTTTTTATAGAAAAATGTTTATTATAGTCTAGGTTGGATCAATTTTTTTTTTCTGGGGAAGACACAAGAGGCAGATGGGCAAAAAATATTATCCAAAATTTATTTCTAGGGGGAGGGGGGCACAAAGGGCAGACGGGTAAAAAATGTTATCCAGGATTTATTTCTGGAGGGGGGCCCAATAGGCAAATGGATAAAGTGTTCTCATTTTTGCGATCAATAAACTATATATAACAATAACTATAGGAAATAAACTTGCAATATTAATATAAAGGTTTATTAGTATGAAAAGGACAGAAAAATTACATGTTTAATGAAGACAAATTTTCTTTTGTTCCCTGTTTAACCGTCTCTTTTAATATCATTTTGCATTTGTTATGTCGAAAATTGAACCAACACCTGTTCATGGTGATACAGTGCTGTTTTATGTAGATTAAAAGTACCTAATATTTTTCGTTTCAGCATTTGGTGTCGTACAATTCATCTGGATCCGAAAATATTATTGTTCTTTAATTTTCATATTATGGCTTAGGTTTGGACTCTTTTTTGGGCTTTCATTTCATTATGTATGTTACTGTTTTGTATCATTGTTTTCCTTCTTTTACGATCAAATTGTCTAGGTGTATGCTTTCATTTAAATAAAAATAGACGTGAAGCGAAATACCAGAAGAAAAAAAATACAATCCATAGGTAAAAACTAGAAGTGATTTTTTTTGTTTGGAAAAGTCAGCATCTGCCTTATAAAAGGCTGCCCCAGATTTTTTTGGCGAATCTGTTAAACAACACAAATCTTTTATTATGCCTTTTCATCTGTACATTAATGAACATTTATTATAAATGTTGTTTAAAAATATTTCAATACTTCAAGTATGAAAGAACTTGAAAAATAAAGTGGATTGTTCACTTCCATGTCAGACGTGTTATAAAACCAGTATTAACTGATTTTATGAATGCCTTTTATATTTTAAAAATTACGTTGGATCGGGAATAAAGACCCTTGGATAAAAAGGTAAATTTCTCTTATTTGAACATTCTTCGCTACCTACAACAAGGAATCAGTTACTTAGCGCCCGTACTGGCTTGAAATTGCTATAATTCAGCTAGTTTTTTTATGTATAATGGTTCAAAGCAACCATGAAAATTTCAACTAAAAGAGAAAGTAAAAAAAAAAACGAAAACCAGTTTCTTAAAAAATCGTTGTTGTCAAACTCTTAAATAAATCTTATTCACAGTTTGCATTTGATTCCAGGTGAAACTCGTGAAATATGAGAGATCATCTAAGAGAATTAAGCCACAATTGCCTAGTAGCTACTTTTAAAATAGAAAACATACTTCATGTGCTTCGGCAAGAAATAACGAAGGTTTTTTTGTGCCTCTTTCATAATTGAAATTTCCTATGAGCTTCAAAATTAGAATTTGTTTATTCCTGAGTAATGGGATATATTTACCCAATTATTCTAGAGATGAGAGACATCTATCTCCTAATTCTCTAACATAATAAATTTACGAATACAAGAACATACAGATCGTGTTCTTTTTACCAATTCCAAGTCTTTATCTCTTAATTTTTCTATCTAAAGGTGTGCTTGTTGACATTGAATACTAATTATAGCAATACCATAAACCGGACAGAACTGGCCTACTAGAAGGTGTAATCTCTTTGCAACTCGACTCGGTTTAAAACTTAAATTTTTCTAGTGACTCTGATACCTCAATTATACAGAGTTGTTAAGTTCATTGATCGTAGCGACAGTAATCACCTGCCACTAGATAAATTATTACAAACTCTAAGAGCATCTCTTCTGACCACTCGAAATACAAAAAATAGTATTATTTTCTTTGTTTTACAGGATTTACAAGCTCAAGATCGTGCTCATCGTATTGGACAACAAAACGAAGTAAGAGTTTTACGTTTGATGACGGTAAACTCGGTAGAAGAGAGAATTTTAGCCGCTGCCAGATACAAACTTACTATGGACGAAAAGGTCATTCAAGCTGGAATGTTTGATCAAAAGTCTACTGGTTCTGAGAGGCAACAGTTTCTACACGCTATTTTACATAATGACGGAACAGAAGACGAAGTATGTAATAATTTTTACTTTGTCCAGTTACTTATATACGATAATTAAAGCATAAGCCACTGATTGGTTTTCGACCATCGCGTGCTGATCTTTAAATTCCTATAATTACTTTACAATTATAGCAAAGAAATTTTCCATCTTAAAGAACATGAATATCCTGTTAAATAGTCGAAAACTACATTTTGAAAACCATGTTAGTATTGGCGGCGTGATGTATTGATTCTAAAAATTATAAATAAAAATATTTTGCTAGCGTAGCTTTTAAATTAATATTTTAGGAGGAAAACGAAGTTCCAGACGATGAAACTGTTAACCAAATGGTTGCCAGAAATGAGGAGGAATTCCAACTTTTCCAGAAAATGGATATTGAACGGAAAGAGGAAGAAGATAAAGTTGGATTAACAAATCGATTAATTCAGGAAGAAGAATTGCCCGACTGGTTAGTCAAAGTAAGTAACGAGAAAATTTCCATGTTTTAGGTTGAAACAATTGTTTATTTAAAAAAAAAACATTCAATGAAATTGACTGAAACTTTCCACATAAAAAATTGAATGTTTCAACAAGTGAAGGAAAACATTTGTCCGTTACATTCAGCATTTATAGACAGATAAGCACCTCGTCGATGACTACGTAGAACGGTGGAACGTCCAATTTTTTATCAAATTATTTCGACTGAACCTTTTCCAAATTAAAATGACTGTTAAAGTTTTAAAACTAATATTTAGTTTCGAATTAGTCTTCTTCGTGTAGGTTTAGACAGTGACAAAAGCGGTACTTATAAACGTGTAAAATTTTAAGTCAATCGAAGAAAAATTTTTGACATGTCAATTCCAACAAGTTCAGAAAAGTAGTTTCCAAAACAACTCGTTTAAAATTTACGCTAAAGAAATTTATAGGATTTAAGACTCTTACAGCTCCTTTAAGCTAATTGATTATTCTGCTGTCGAATAATAGTCCTTCCTCCTCAGCAGATTTTTTCTTCCAAGTTTTCTGATTGCTACAAACGTAATCTCGCTACATGTTCCAAACTAATACGCAAATTGTTACCATTATTATTTTTTAGGATGTTAATGAAGAAGATACGTGGAAATTTGAAGATGATGACACTCTATTGGGCAGAGGTTCAAGACACAGAAAAGAAGTCGATTATGCCGATAGTTTGACGGAAAAGGAATGGTTGAAGGTATACCAATATTTAAATTGACTATTCACCATGTCGTTAGTTCATTTCGTATACATATTTTTAAATTAAAAACATATTACACTTGCCAAGATATGTTCAATGTAAGTTATTTTGTAGGCAATTGATGAGGACGGTGACTATGATGACGAAGAGGAGGAAGAGGAGAAAGCAAAGAAGAAAAGAGGCCGTAAACGCAGGAAGAAGGAGGATTCTGATGAAGATGAAACTCCGCAAAAGAGACGAAGAAAACCACCGAGCAGCACCAGTGAGGCTAAGATGAAGAGAAAAATGAAAAAGTTGATGGATATCATCATTAATTACACTGACAGGTAAGTCTCGTTCTCCTAGAAAATGTAAAAGTGACATTTTTTCATGCTTCAAGTTGCACAAACATATATATATATATATATATATATATATATATATATATATATATATATATATATATATATATATATATATATATATATATATATATATATATATATATTTGTTTATATAAAAAGAAAAATAATATAAAATCTTGGCTTAGCGGACGTGAAAATTTTTCAATTTGCATTATTCTCATGTTAAAAAGTGCGGAGCACTCCAAAGTATGGAAAGACTCCGGGTCCGACAGATGGCGACAACGCTGTTTTGTCCTAATATGGGACTCGTCAGGCCACGCATTCGGTACAAACCATCATCTCGCGTTTGCATCCTATAAATTTGTGTGGTTCTTGTGTTATCAAGTGAACCATCGAGATGTCGCCTTTGTCGTCCTGTTTGCTGTTTTTAATTTTAAATTCAGCTTTATAGGATGTAAAGGCGATATGATGGTTTGTACCGAATGCGGTGGCCTGACGAGTCCCATATTAGGACGAAATAGCGCTGTCGCCATCTATTGGACCCGGAGTATTTCCATACTTTGGAGTGCTCCGCACTTTTTAACATGAGAATAATGCAGATTGACAAGTTTCACGTCCGCTAAGCCGAGATTTTATTTTATTTTTCTTTTTATATTATACGGACAATAAGTTATCTATTTATATATATATATATATATATATATATATATATATATATATATATATATATATATATATATTATGTATTATGTTATCAATTTATATATTAAAAATATAATTTTACTAAGCCGAGATTTTATTTTATTTTTCTTTTTATATTATACGGACAATAACTTATCTATTTATATATATATATATATATATATATATATATTATGTATTATGTTATCAATTTATATATTAAAAATATAATTTTACAGGGTGACTTGAAAGAGGTTGCGCTATAATGAACTTTGATGTTTTGAATATTGACCCCCAATTTTTTGTACATTTTTAGACTCCCTGCAAAATTCTGAATTTTTTTTCTTGTACATGTCCTATACCTAAATGTAATTTTTCGATTTATCGACAGTTAAAGCTCAAAATAAAATCAATAATTATTTGCTAACATAACTGATTCAAGGGCATGTTCCTTGGTCACATTTTGTTAAATTGTCACTTTGGCTTAATTTTAACTGTAATTGAAACTTACTGAGGAACAGAGGATAGAAATTCTTATGATGATAAGATATGACGATAGGGTAAGAGCCCAAGAAGAAGTGTGTCAGTTATTTCAAGAAAAATATCCTAATCTTCCTCCACTTTCACAATCGACAGTGAGTAAGATTGAGCAGAAATTTCATTGGCTTGGTCATATTCAAGACGCCCCTAGAAGGGGTCGTCTAGCAACTAGTGATGATAAAAAAGTAGACGTATTATTAAGTGCCCTAGATAATCACCATATTAACTATAAGAAGATAGTTGTAATCTTGGATATGGCGAAAACAACGGTATTAAAGAGTTGATGCTGGTAGCCGTTACTATGTGGTTGTTAATCATCTTCGGGAAATGTTTAAAAAGGAACTACTATGTTTTATACCACTAAATTTATTTAGAAAACAGTGACATACTTTCAACTCCCAGAGTCATTTTCAAACTGAATTACAACGGTACACTAAGTATTCAATACAAAAACATGAGAAAATTTAAAAATAAATAACAACTACCTGAGAAATTACATTATTACAAAGGGGAGGTACTAAATTTTGGGATCTAATTATTATTTCGCAATAACTAATAACGAGGAAAACCCTAGTTATGTCTGGTCATTATGCAAATTTACATTTTTATTTTTTCTATGTTTATATATTTCTAAAGATTCAAGAATATTTAACTTTTGGCCTTTTGTTGAATAATGTCATATGTCAGTGTTGCTTAAATTAGGCAAACTGTGATTATGTTCTAAACAATGGTTGGCAAAGCTCGAGTCTGTTTTTTGTAGTCTATATGATCGGCAGTGTTCTGAAAAGCGAGTTTTAAAGCTTCTATCACTTTGTCCAATGGACAAGCTATCACTCTGAACATTTTAACTTATAAACTCCTGATTTATCAAATTTATTAATTTTATCTTCAGCATTGTAAAGGATAGTGGACAGATTGTGTTGAGATTTAAAAGCTACTTTTATGTTATGTTTGAAAAGAGTATTGGCTATGTTTTCTGATAGGCCACAGTATGACAAAGATATATGATGAACTATCTTTATCATTTTTTATTTTGGGATATATTGAATTGAAGGCTAGTTGTTTTTGTTTTTTAGTTATTAATTTCTTTATAGTTTGCTGGGAGAAATTGTTTGATATTGCAATCCTTTCAATGATATTTAGTTCCTCTTGAAGATCTTCTTTAGAGAGAGGCAAAGAGAATGACCTATGTATCATTGAATTGGATGCAGCCATTTTGTGTTGTAAGGGGTGAAAAGAGTCATTAGATATAGTATTACCTGTAAACGTTGGTTTTCTAAAAATTACACAATTTCTCCCAACAAACTGTAAAGAAGTTAATAACTAAAAAACAAAAACAACTAGCCTTTATTCAATATATCCCAAAATAAAAATGATAAAGATAGTTCATCGTATATATCTTTGTCATACTGTGGTACCCTATCAGAAAACATAGCGAATACTCTTTCCAAACATAACACAAAAGTAGCTTTTAAATCTCAACACAATTTGTCCACTATCCTTTACAATGCTAAAGATTAAATTAATAAATTTGATAAATCAGGAGTAGACTACAAAAAACAGACTCGAGCTTTGCCAACCAATGTTTAGAACATAACCACAGTTTTCCAAATTTAAGCAACACTGACATATTACATTATTCAACAAAGGGCCAAAAGTTAAATATTCTTGAATCTTTAGAAATATATAAACATAGTAAAAATAAAAATGTAAAGGACCCCGCACCAACTAAATGAAAATTGGATCCCGGTCAAATTCGTTGAAAATTCAGTATGTTGTAGGTCTAGATGTCCTGATCAAAAGTTCCTATGGGCACAAAGTACAAAAATTAATAGTTTTCGAGATACAGACGGATGAGTTGCGCCGTCACCAACTAAATGGAAATTGAATCCCGATCAAATTCGTTGAAAATTCAGTATGTTGTAGGTCTAGAGATGTTCAGATCAAAAGTTCCTATGGGCACAAAGTCCAAAAGTTAATAGTTTTCGAGATACAGAGGGATGAGTTGCGCCTGCATCAACCAAATGAAAATTGGATCCCGGTCAAATCCGTTGAAAATTCAGTATGTTGTAGGTCTAGATGTCCTGATCAAAAGTTCTTATGGGCACAAAGTCCAAAAGTTAATAGTTTTCGAGATACCGAGGGATAAAAAGGTTTTTTTTCTGAGATATTTTTTCCGATTTTCGTAATATTTGAACCTTATATGCCCTTGAGTTCAATGGTCAAGGTGAAACTTGTAGTTTGAATGATTTTTTGAACGCAAAAGTCCATTTTTAACCTCTTTTTTTTTGGTAGTTTTCTTATTCATGCCTTGCCTATGTAAATAGTGGATCGGGCGTATCTCGAAAACTAATTTTTAGACTTTGTGCCCATGAGAACTTTTGATCAGGAGATCTAGACCTACATCATACTGAATTTTCAATGAATTCGACCGGGATCCAATTTCCATTGGGTTGGTGCGGGCGTAACTCATCCCTCTGTATCTCGAAAACTATTAACTTTTGGACTTTGTGCCCACAGGAACTTTTGATCAGGACATCTAGACATACAACATACTGAATGTTCAACGAATTTGAACGGAATCCAATTTTCATTGGGTTGGTGCGGGGTCCTTTGCTTAATGACCAGATTGGGTTTTCCCCGTTATTTATTGTTGCCAAATAATAATTAGTTCCCAAAATTTAGTACCTCCCCTTTGTAATAATATAATTTCTCAGGTAGTTTTTATTTATTGTTAAATTTTCTCATGTTTCTGTATTGAATACTTAGTCTACCTTTGTAATTCAGTTTGAAAATGACTCTGTGAGTTGAAACTGCAGTCACTGTGTTCTAAACAAATTTAGTGTATGTATTAGCTGGAATCGGTAATATCGTTATAGAACCGATCTTTTTTGATTAAAATTTAACTGGTGAAAGATATTCACAGTTTCTACAAGAATCTTATCCCTGCTCTTTCGACGCTGTTTCCTGAAGAAAAGAATTCAGATTTATCCCTCCAAAATATTTGGTTTCAACAAAATGGTGCTCCGCCACATTACACAGCAGAAGTTCGCGCCTTTCTTAATGACATTTTCGCAAACAGGTGGATTGAAAGAAAGAGACTCACTGAGAAATGTTTAGAATCAATTTATAATTTGCTTAGGTTACTGTCAACCAACAGGAGGCATTTTCAACATTTACTAAAATTGAAAACAGTTACATTTAGGTACAGGAAATGTAATAAAAAATGTGTTTAGAATTTTGCGGGAAATCTAAATATGTACAAAAACTTTGGGGTCACTATTTAAAAAATAAAAGCTTCTTTTGACTCACCCTGTATTATATTTGACGATATATAGGATAAAATTCGTACCAAAAAATTCTAGACTTTATGTCCTCATTGTTACTTGATATTAATTATTTTGTTTCAGAGATGAACGACAACTCAGCGATCAGTTCATGAAGCTGCCTAACAGGAAAGAATATCCAGAATATTATTCTGTTATTAAAAAACCTATTGATATTAACAAGATAATGACGTATATTGATGATGGCAAGGTAATATTTAAATCACAAAGAACTTATTAGAGCTTAAAAAATGTTAAATTTTTTGCAAGATGACAATCGCATTTGAAATTGTAACAGTAAGTATCTCACAGAAGATGACACGGATTATGTTCCTAACCGTCATAAATGTAAAAATAACTTCAAGTTTTCTCACTTATGTGAGACAAAGCGTTACTCCGAGATCAAATTAAAAAATCTGTATAATTTATTTTAATATTTCACAATAACTATCCAAAATAAAGAAATACTGTTACAGAATATATTCTCCTAATTATTTAAGACCGTCTGAGTTAAAAATGAAAGCAAACGTTGAACTTTGTGATCTACTGTCAATGGAGGACGCCTTATAGGCTCAAAGTACTGTAACCTGCATCACTTAAATGATTTAAAAGTGTTCGCGGGGTAATACGAATTCTCCTGGCAGCAAAAAAGTTCTAGCTCAGTAACTTGCTGTTTATTGTAGGTTTCATTCTAGCTCCTCTAACTATTAATCTGCCTCTCCCTAAAAGTTTCAGTTACATTAAATCAGTTATTTGGACGGAAAATTGATACTTTGGAAGACCAATTATCTACATTTGTATGTCGCGTACCTCTAAGTAGCAAGGCTTGATTTGCTTGGACTTCAGTTAAATGATTCCTATTCGTATTGTTCAAATCCTACTAAACTCTTTATTACAAGAATAGACTAAGTAAGAGTGAAACAGAATTTCAAAAGAAGAAATTCGATTTTTACCGATAATTCTGTTTAGGTAAAATTGTAAATCTGTATAAACCATTTTTTTAAAACATGATTAGTAAAAATAGGTGTGACCAATTTTTTTCTTAAATAATTTTTTTTTATGAATAACACAATATCCTAGTTTTATTTTGATCAGTTTATTTGTCAATATACTGTCCCACATTTTCTATTTATTGTAATGCTTGAACTATAGAACATTTATTCAAATAATTCATATATTTAAAACAGGACATCAGAGAAGTTAAAAATATTCCTAAAACATCTTAAAAATTATTAATTCTAATATATTCGGTCGACAATAACACTAGTAACATTTTTTTCCCTGTTGCAGTATTCCGACTTTAATGATCTTGAACGCGATTTCATGCTGTTATGTCAGAATGCCCAAATCTTCAATGAAGAAGCGTCAATTATTTATGAAGATAGTATTGTGTTGCAGTCTGTAAGTAATTATATGTCTAAAATTTTTGATGTTTTTTAGGTGAAGTACTGGCTTGGTTTAAGTGAATCATATAAAAAATGGAAGATATGGTACACTTGCAGATGGGTTATTACCACGGAAGGTGACAATTCCTTGAATTAAAAAAAAAAAGTAACTTAGGATTTTTAAGTGTTGTATGCGTACACTTTTTTGTTAAAATGAGGGTTTTCAAATAAAAAATTTTTTCTTTACCTCCAAAGTAATATTTTACCATTTAACTAACATTTTTACTCGTGTTTTTAATCAACCTTTAACCTTAAACTTCGCAATTTAGTTGTTTTAACATATTTTCTTACTCTCTTGTTCTCTTCCTGACCCCGGTCATATTTTAAAAATTGGAAAACATACTTATTAAATAGAAAAAAGACAATTTTGTCATTCCCGGGAAGGTGAAGTTTCCGGAGGTGACGAATTTAGAGATAATTTGTTGATACTTTCCATGAAAAAGAAAATAATTCAATACATAAAAAATAAAACGCCCTGTATTTTTGATGTCTGTAAGGCAAATTAGGTATTTACTTACTTCAAAATTTTCATTTAGAGATGTAAAATATTAAAGAGTTTCAGTTGTAAAAGTACGTATGTACTTTTTAAACTTCTGGTTAATTAATCTTATTAAATTTTAGAAAATTTGTGTCTATCTTAGACAACTACTAAGAGTTGATATTTTGATAAACTTATTTTTATAAATTTTTTAAGAAATAAATAAAATGACCATTTAGAATCTTACTACAATTAAAAAAAATATATTCAATAACTTTGAACATTCTAACTCTGTGGATAGTATAACAGTAAATATGTCATTTATTTTATGTTTAACCGACGTCTACAAAGAAAGAAGTTCTAAATTGGACAAATATATATATATATATATATATATATATATATATATATATATATATATATATATATATATATATAGGACGTCTACAAAGAAAGAAGTTCTAAATTGGACAATTATATATATATATATATATATATATATATATATATATATATATATATATATACATTACTCCGAAACGACGGTACCGATTTGAAATTTTTTGCGTTCTGTTTAGGAAGTTGCTGCTTTAGTTATTATTTTGACCGAAGTTGATTCACTAAATTCCAAGTTGTCGCTTTTATGGCTGACAAAAAAATTAATTTTCTCCAATCTTATCTAAAATAGGTACAAGGGAGTTTTCGGTGTCGCACATAACTAATCTAAAATTATTTTAAAAAACATTCGGTATGGCGAATTAAACCTTTTACATTCGTCGATTTTTACGAAAATTGGCATTTGGGGGTTTTTGGGGGCATAAATTACGAATTTTAAATTTAAAAAAATTCAGTATGATGTCCTAAAATTTTTCATTTCTTTATTTTGTGCAAAATTTGTATTCGGTAGTTTCTAGGAGTATAAATTACGAATTTAAAATTACATTGTAAAATTCATTATGGCGTCTTAAAATTTTACATTTCCTGATTTTCTCCAAAATTGGTACAGGGGGGTTTTTGAGGATATTATCAATTTAAAATTATTTGAAAAGGATTCATTATGATAGATCTAATACGGCAGAGTAAAAATTTTACATGTCTCGATTTTGTTCAAAATTGTTACTGGGAGGTTTTTGAGAGTGTAAATAACGAATTTAAAAAATTCAACATGTTGAATGACGGTTTAAAAATTTTACATTTTCCAGTTCTGGCACTAGGGAGTTTTTGAGAGTATATGTTAAAATTATATTAAGAGTTTGATATTATTATAATTTTTAATTTAATATGGCGGATCCAATATTGTGAACTGAAAATTTTACGTCATGACGTTTCCGATTTTGTCCAAAGTTCATATTGGAGGATTTACTATGGAGACCAAATATTTGTTTGGTACAATTTCAATCAAAACTGGTATTTGGAGAATTCTCAGAATTAAAAATGTTTTGTTGTTCAATTTAGTTTGGTTTATAACTGGCTACTTTTTGCGACTTTGGAAATATAGCTACACATGTCTCTTCGTATTTAGTTCAAATAACGTTTGCATATCATTACGAGTTCAAAACTGAAAACGAAAAAATAACATTTTTATAAAAAAACTGAACCTACTTGGGGTTGGATCTCAAAACACGCCAGGATACTACCGCATGAGGAAAACATACTCTATTTGCTATGTTGCCAACCTCATACAATTTTAATAACAAATTTATTACGAAATTTTTTATACGCCGTTTCAATTTCCTCGAGATAAACCCTTATTTATTTTAGGTATTTTCTAACGCGCGCCAAAAAATTGAAGTCGATGAGTCTGACGAAGATGACAATAAAAACGATTCGGAAGAGGAACCGCCCAAGAAGAAAAAAGAGAAGGAGCCAAAAGAGAAGAGGAAGAGAGGTAGGCCGAAGAGAATTGTTAAAAAATACGTATCAGACGAAGAAGACGACGATTAGAAGGATGGAGTATTTTTATTATTATTATTAATATTTTGTATCTTAACACGATTTTTATTAGTTGGCTTAAATATAACTCGACTGAATCTATAATTCGAATCATGATCAAAAATAGCTGTTAATAAAATCAGTAAAATAAATCCAACAGCAGCTGAAGTGGATCGATTTTACTGTCTTGGTACGAAATGCCGACAAACACGTCCATATTCGTGAAACTTTACTGATCAGATTTATGGGTATGTAACTTTATGTTTGCAGGCAACCGAACAGCAAAACATACACGTTTTCTATTTCCGATGTCGGCGTGTATTTATGTATTTTATGATAATCTCTTTTTAATTGGTCTTTTGGATACAGGGTGTGCTTTGTAATCTGATCCATTATTTAACTTGGTATTAAATTTAGCAAAAAAAGACTATGTATCTTTATATGAAATCATAATTTTTTTACCGTGCTGGGCAGAATGTATGTTACATTTCAACTCATTTTTTTCTTTTAAGGTTTTATCCGATGCGAACGAAAAAAAATCTCAGCTAATATAGATAATTTGAGCATGATACAAGATTGTATTAAAAAGAATGTGCAAAAAACATAATTTTTCCGACGTCGATATTTTGGAAACGGTTTCTAAATATTAAATAAATCGAAAATGTTAAATTGAACAGTTTTGGTCAAAATACTAACAGTACTTCCAAAATCTGACATAACTTTTAAAAACCAAAGTAAATCTATTTAGATGGGATTCGTAATTTCAATGGCCAACTAATTTAGATTTGATTAGTTTTAAACTACAGAATATTAATACTTTTTCTACGTAGAAACAGAAAAATGCAAGATTTAAAATTAGACATGGCCTTAATAACAGTAGGGGCACAACCGTCTCAATCTACTAAGTCGCGATACAAGAGGTGGTGGCAACACAGCATATAGTTCCGTGGATTTTGGAAACGAAACGAACATATAGGTTGTTTATCACTTTCAAACTCCAAGTGATGACGCCACAAATCATCTCTTTGTCATTGTATTATAGGTGTTGTTGATACTGTCGTAAAATATTATTTGGAATGTCATGAAATTCCCTTTTTTATCAGAATACAAGAAAACTTTATTTATAAATAATATTGATATTTATGGCAAAATTCCAAATACGAAGTTGGGGGAAAATTTTAACTTTGTTGTTACTACCGGAAAAGTTTAAACAATCAAAGGTGATTTTTCCACATTTCATAGTCGGTATTAAAAATATTTTACCGACAGTCAATACAATACCATATGAATTTTTGAATGTCATCGGTGACTGCATTCTGCCTAACGCACACAATACTCGTATGTAAATATATACACATTTATATTTCAGTGTTGCTAGTACGTTAACCATAGAATAAGTGTCTAGATTTATAGCATTCCAACATCAATAAAATAGTATCAACTAGGCCTTAGATGAAGTTCCTAGCCAGTAATGTGACCTTATATTTGGGGTTTTAAAATATCATTTTAGAAACTTATACAAACTTAACAACTTGTACATTTATAAAAAATATTTTGCATGAGCTTATGTACCGATCGAAATTTATAAATTAACATTAAAAAATCATTCTGGTTTATATGGCAGTTTTTCTAGATTATTTTCTTTATCTGTACGTTTCTATAGAATAAAAATAAATTAACAAAATTATCCAAAATTGGATTTTAAAGAAAAGTTGCTTATTAAAATTTTTTAGTAATAAATCAATGGTAATTCATAATGCAAAAGTAATCTTGAAATGCAGCTTACGCAGTAAATGTTGAAAATATTTCTGATAATTTTTATTAAAAGTAATGTAATCTCCTATCATGGTGTACTTTATTTATACTATACTATACCAGAGAAACATACGTCTGAAATTTTAATAAGATATTGTCATTTAGAAATTTAACTTCCCAAGCTACTTTTTGTTATAATCTTTAAATATTGTTCGTATTTTTTTTCTATTTAAAATTAGCAGACGACTGCTAAATATCAAGTAATGTGTTGTTGTTTCCAGAATTACATTTGTTTATATTTTAAACCAAACCGAATTTTAGTGAATTCAGTTCTGGGTAAAAAATCTTTTTTAACTTCTTGGATATTCAAAAATTCTACCGTTGGTTGTTTGTTACAATAATTTTCAATGAAGTTTACTTTTATATACTTATCGCCTCACAGAAGGCAATAACAAACCACTGTGCAGTATTCGGTATAGTAAAACTCCTCGGATGTGCTTCCGAAGGCACGTAAAGTCGATTGTCTCGCATATGTGTATCCAACATAATCGACACGCCATATAGGTCTGTGCGAGAGTTTGCCTACGTTAACTTCAAGGCACTTGCATAAGAAGCTTGCTTTGGAAAGAACACCTACCAATCTTGTAATCTAAGCTAAAGTATAAAAATTTTTTCTGACTGTCTATCCAAAATTATTGGATGTTGGCGATCACTTTTCCATATGTTTCACGGTCTATCGTCATATGTATTAGATCTCCAATATTTTTTAAGCCTCAAGTTATTGGATTTTTAAATTTATGATATCTACAATTTTCTTCAGTATATAATCAGAGGTGCATGTATTCTGAAAACCTTTGAAAATCTCTTCTCAGATCTTTGTATTAATTTTTTTTTATAAGAGGTGTATTACTAGTCTCGGACTATTTTTGCTGTTACTATCTAAAATTATATCTTCGTCTGATGAATCGGAAGAGAACGGCATGATGAAGCTCATTAGAGACAAAGGCTGTGCGGTGCGTTATTATGGTCACTTATGTGCGAAGCAGAGGCAAAGCTAGGTGCGGTGCCATGGGCGCAATTAGGTGTGGTGCTATGTGAGATGCGCCGTTGTGGCCAGGCTATAAGGATGTTTTTGAATAGTGGGTACGTTTTCATAAACGCTTTGCGGTAATTTAAAAGCAGCATAAATATAACGTAAGCATACACAAAAATTTACATTCTTTCTCTATTGGCTCATTTGTGCGCCTGATAAAATTTAAAGAACTCAAAATTTTTGTGTTTAAATAGAAAACTACTCGTATTAAAGATATAAAAATCGTAGATAATGTTCAATAGTTATTTTTAGTTCGCTAATATTTGTTATCTATATAAATTTGCGGGCATTTGCCTACCTCTGGACCTCGATGCTCTACTACCGGGGAGTTAGAAATGGAGCCTGGTCACATAAATGTGTTAAACGACAAAAACAATAAAAATTTTTAAATTTTCCGAAAATTCCGAATGTCTGACAATAAAAAAATGAACAAAAAATTATCCCGTTTGAATAAAAAGTCTGAAATATGGGACTTGGGTAAAAACACCTGAATATTTCGATTTTTTATTGTGCATTAGTTTTACTGCAAAGTGTATTTTTATCATTGGGATCTGATTATTAATTAACGTTTTCTGTAGTTTTTATTTAAGAATTTCTTTAATTTTAGATATATTTCTATTCATCGCTTGGCATATATTTTTTATTTTATATTCAAATTTGTATATCAAAATCATAAGAGCCCCACACACGTTAAGGCCATCATTTCCTACCAATTTGCATAAATATGGCTGTACAAACAAAAGTAAAGTGGTTTTCGAATATCGCGGTGTTATCATTATCTGACGTCGACGTAGATAAAAAAGAAAAAAATCCTAAATTCGCATCGAAAGATTGACGTATGGATATATATATATATATATATATATATATATATATATATATATATATATATATATATATATATATATAGAGTGAAATAAAAGTACCGGAACGGTCGAAAAACTCAAAAATAAAGGGTTATGGAGAAAAACTTTTAATACAAAAATTTTAAGAAATTCTCATTTTCTGGTGACCTTGACCATGACCTTCAGGGTCATTTGAAGGTCAAGCTAATTTTTTTAAATGAAAGCTTTTTATTTTAGAAATACATAGGTTTAAAAACTAAAACCAAACGTGATTACACGTCATTTATCCGGGAAATGATTGTCGGAACAGCTACTGTATCCATTAAGAATTTTTGCCAACTAACAGGATAACTTGAGTTGTCGAGATTTTAGTAGCGATGCGCGTTGGCCATTGTGGCTTATTAGTGATAGGTAAAGCGTCACAATTTTCGATATTGAAGTAATAGAAATCCTCATTGGTTGTTTGAAGCAACCCCATGTGTTACTTAATACCATTAGATGGTAATTTTTTCCCGCTATCCATGTGTGCAATAAAAAAATGGAAGTTTTCGTTTAAAACAATTAGCTTAACCTTCAAATGAATTTGAAGGTCATGATCAAGGTCACCATATAATGCTCTGTTCGGTTTTCCAGTACTTCTATATTAAAAGTTTTTCTTCATAACTCTTTGTTTTCGAGTTATTCGATCGTCCCTCGAATATATATTTGAGAAAGGAGATACAGCAACGGTCAATGCTTCGGCGGCTAAATAGCACATACGTGCTGATTTTTAATCCGATCAGTGCCTCTGGTTCAACCAACGAATAATTTTTTTATTTGTTGTACACACGCTCTGGCCGATCTCCACAGGTATTGCTATGAGGGTCGGCCCAAAGGGCTTGTTCAACATGTATGGGATCTTTACATCAAACAAAACAAGTAAAACATGTTTATTTTTAGTTTAAAAGTATAGTTACTAAAGACAAAAAGAGAAACATATTTTTAGTTTTCTCAATCCCTTGCGAAGAGGTCCAATAAGTAGCAACAATTTTTCTCACGCAGCAAACACTGCTAATTATTAAAAATATAACACAACTAGTTTTCATAATAAAGAACGAAAGCTTTCACAGCTTTGTTCAAGTTGAAAATCATGGTTCTTGGGTTTAGACCGTGTCAAATTGGAATTATTATATAATTCGAATTTGACACGGTCTAAACCCAAGAACCATCATTTTCAACACAACTAGTTTTCCATTAAATATTATTTTTATTTACTAGAAACCACCATTTTATGTGAATTTCTGGGATGAAATTCGACGATTCGCGTCTATTACTGTTGCTGATTATATTCAAGTGAAAGTAACATTTGGAATATAAGTAGAATTGCAAACCATTTTTGTCAGTTATTATATTTTTTGTAACTAATGTAATTGGAATCATTGAATGAAAATATATAGAAAATTTAATTTATTTGGTGGAGATACGTATTCCCACTAATTGTTACCATGTGTCGCAAACCAAAATAATTTTACTTTATTGTTCGAGCTATACTAAAATTATAAGTTTTTAAATTGGCTTATTACAAGAAAAACTAGGAACAGATTCATTCATTTGGCGTTTTGGTTTGTGTTACAAGGTATCTATCTAGCTAATGTATCCGGTATGCAGGATGTACAAAAATTGTATAAAATACTTTGGTAGGAAGAATAGTAATCAAAATCATCCATGTATTTTCTTGTCATTAGTACAATGTATTGGGGTTGCCAAGTTGTGATTCTATTTCCAAAAGAAAAGATAATCACTTATAAAACTCCTAAAAAAATACCGTAAATTACACAAAATGAGTATATAAAACGGAGTACTGTTAAGTAAATTTATATTTCTGTCTGTCTTTAAAGTTCACAACATGATATTTAGGTGGGGCATTTCGCGTCAAATTTACATTTGAAAAACAAATTTTCTTTTAATAATTTCTATTCAATTCTTCATAAAAATTACTCAGGCGTGTTTTTTTATATGTTGTTTGAATGAAAATTAACAAATTTACGATTGTTTAAACTTCGTAGCTTCACAAAAACATGCATTTTTTAAGCGCATTTTTATCTTTAATTATCAGTGCTACGAAAAAAAATTCTAGAAAGAAAATTGTATTTAACTAACTTGTCAACAAAGTTTGTCATTTTAAATTTAATTTTCACGCTTTTATATAAAAAATATTTTAATTCCTAAAACTTTGCTTGCAAGAACTTTTTTTTTCCAAATATTTTATACAATCCGAAATATTTTATACAATTTTTTTTCTCTGTGTACTAATTTAGTTTGGCAGTATAGTATAGAATAAAGGCTTTTATTGTAACTTACAGGGATGTAAAATATCATGGTAATAAATACGTATATCAGAAGTCAAAGTACTGAAAGTCCTTTTTTTTTTGTTTATTTTAAGTACATACAGGTTAGAAAATAATGATTATATTATTGCTGAATTAAAAAAAAAATACATATTTTAATAGTATGCAGTAAAAATAATAACAAAAACATTTAAATTTAAATATACAGGGCTATACAAAAAATAATAAAAAGTAATGAAACTTAACAAAAAAAAATTTCGAAACTTTTTTACAATTTTACTTAATAATCTGTGAAGAATTGTTAATTTTAGGTAAAAGGTATTCCATGTAAACTGATAAATATGTTATTAGTATTTATTTTGAGCTATTGCGCTTATGATTTGAAATTTAAAAAAAAAAATATCATGATAACACAGTTCTGTCAACATAATTTGTCGCTCTGAATACAAATTCGATTATCAAAATTGAGCGTCGGGAATTTTCACATATTCTAAACTAAAAGTAACAAAATTGCAATTTTTTGATACATTTGGGCTTGAATATATCAGAAATCAGAGGTGTTAGAGTCTGTTCGTGGGCAGATTTCAATTCTACACGAAAAAATCTACGGAACTTAGTCGTGAACTCTAGGGGAGGACCTAGGCAGATTACATAATCACATAATTCGACCCTAGGTTGCGATTTTTTGATGTAGAATTCAAAATCTTCCGTACATTTTATTTTGTCACCTTTAGTTTCTGTCAGTTGTGTTTTAACTTGAATTTAGCCGTCGCTATACTGTAACCATTTTAATTTTTACAACCAGATGTCGGATTTGAAATTGTTTTTCTCGATGTCCCTTTTAACTATTTCTGCAATGTACAGTTTAAAAGTTGGTTCCACTCCAAAAGGGCTAAAGTCATATTCTTAGGTTCCAAGTGCACACATTTTCGGACGTATTAAGGGTGTTTCGGAAAAGATGGGCAATTTCTCTGCGACGTGCAATTCGCATGAAACAGTGTTGGACATTAATCAGTTAAATTTTCTATCAATTAATTAATTGATTGAAAATTTAATTGCAATTAATTTAATCTAATTAAAATTAATTGCAACTAAAATATTAATTATACGTTGCAATTAATTTAATTGAATTGACGTATATTAATTGTAGATTTCAACTAAATCAATCACAATTACCTTTTTAAATTGTTCTAAAAAACAATTAAAACTAACAATTAACCCGCTTGGATATAGATAAGATAGACACTTATTACTATTGTCGTGTACTGTAAGCAGCAAGGAAGTGATGGTGTTCGCTCGCAATATGTGTTTTGTTCCTCGAAAAAAAAGTTACTCTGTTTTTGTTGACGTGACATCAAGTTTGATTAAAATAATTTAACAAAAAGCAGCTTTTATTCTCTACATACCTTGATCTTGCGTACATTTATTCATAAATACTCATAACTTATACTTCGTTTTGGAGCCACTCCGCTTTTAACAACAATATTAAGTTTTAATTGTTAGTTTTTAATCAAATACAAAAAAGATTGACAATTGATTAATTGTGGAAACTCGCGATTAACAATTAATTAATTGTTAGTCACGAGTTTTCACCATTACAATTGATTAATTGTAATTGCGAGAGGCGTGATTAACAATTAATTAATTGGTAATTTTTAATTTAAAAAAAAATAAATTTTGCCCAATACTGATATGAAATAACATCATATGTCATAAGCCAAGATATTCACACTCAAACATGAGGTGTGAAATCTAGCTTTCTCAAAGTAACTTTGGTTCCCCTTAATACAATGAAATAAAGTTGTAATAAATGACCACCCTGCAAATGATATAGCAATTTTTGTTGTTACACTGCAAGCGAACCGGGTTACTATACCCTTGTTCATTTTTTACCAAATGTTAAGCCTATTAGATTTTTTAAATATAACATTCATTTTTTTAAATACGTATTCTTTTCCTAGAAGAACAGGTCTTCTTTTTTTTATTAAAAAAAAACATTTTCCAGGTAAATGGATTTGAATGAATGCAACTTTAACTGCATCCCATTGGATTGCAGTTTCTCAAAAGGAGTACCTGTGTTTTAAATGAAAATGTTTTTTTTCCAGAAAAAATAGGTTGTACATTCAACTTATTGAATTGAAAAAATTAAATATTTAAAAAATGTATGTTGACTTGAAAAAATCTGAACGGCTTTAAAATTTAATGAAAAAGTCAATATGGGTATATCACCTCCGGCTCACCTAAAACGTAATAAAAAGTTGGTTAAATCATTCTAAAGGTGTTTATTATAACAAAAGTTGTTTCGAAAAACTTCATATCACATTTCATATGATGTTATTTTCATATGAACTACCCGTTGTCGAGAGGTTATCCACCTTTCCTGAATCAGCATGTATATCCAAGTTAAGGGTTTAGGCCCTTTCCCGGGTTTTGTAACTGATCTCTTTAGCTTTTTCGTGTAGAATTTAAATCTGCTTACCGACATGCTCTATCAGCCCTGGTTATAAGATATTTATGCTCAAAATAGTATTTTATTACTTTAAGGTTAGGATAATAAGTCCAGATTGGATATCTAATTTTGGTAAAGCGATTTGATGGTAAAATAAAATAATTTACGAGTCTTAGGGGCAGTTCTGACATGAAGTTTTCTCTTTTGTCACTGCTTAAAAACATTCTTTACAAGATCATTTTATTTCTGAAATCGAATAGCATTTTAAATCATTTAGAAAAAAAGCATTATTTAAGAAATTATTTCCACTTATTGCTGTGAAAACCATCCCGAAATTCATAAATTGTTTATTTTGTCATTATTGTATCGTAACTAAAACTTATTTTGTACAAAAATTGCATCTTCGCACCATTTTCCAGGTGTAAAAATCTATTATCAAGATAAAACTTAATTTCCAAGGATCGATACATTAATATACTTAATTTCAAATCTCCTCAAATGCCAGTGGGTCTATCGATTTAAAAGAAAAGTACCTTTTTTACCTAGAATTGTATATTATTGAACTTGCAAAGCATTGAAACATTTAGGACATAATTACTTCTGCCATGTAATTGAGAACAGGTAGTAAAAAAATTATGCCTGTAAGATTAATTGTAACGTGATTGATGCTCTTAAACACATACAAATGCATGGCATCCACGAACATGCTCCACGAAAAAAAAAAACTCTTAAAAACTAACAGAAAAGTAGATGAAGCTATTATTTACATCGCCAAAAAATCATCCTTTGATGACATCAGAACAAATAAAAAAGGACTTCCTGCAGAAATTAGTGTTTCTTCTCGAACTGTAAAAGCCGCGTGGATGATGCTGACTTGTTTTGTGGGAGAACAAGGAAAAAGTCACTTTACAAAAAAAAATCGACAAGCCAAAGTTCGTTAGGAACCATCTTCATATGAAGGTTGTATATACTTGATTTTAATTTTTCGTTTCCCTCCACCTACGCTTGTGTAAATGACGTCCATGTGTTGAAACCGTGTCGCTAATGCCTTGAAAGAGGGTCGCCTTTCAGGAATTTCTTGCCAACATTCTAGAATTATATCTTCATAAATTTCATCTGGTAATTCGTAATGTTTGGGTTTTTTCATTCTCACTCCAGCTAAAAATACATTTTCATGATTACGTTTGGATATAATGGTAACCAACTAACAACAAAATACAAAATTCTGTCAGTATGTTGTGTCCAGTAAAACACATTTATTAATGGATCGTATTTACTTTTATTTTAATTCTTACTCTAAAAATTATAGAGGGATATTATATCGTGCCGCTAAACTTATTATTCTTTTTGACACTATTCAACAAAAATAACCAGTTTCTCATTAAATTGAATTTAAATAGTTGGAAAAATTAAGAAGACCAAACACCGTGTCTCTACAATTTAGTTCGGAACCTCTATGGGTTTTCGTAGCCGATGAAGAGATATAATCACCAAAGTTTGTAAATGTATTTTGACCTCCTGATTACGAGTATCGAGGATCGATTCCCGAAAAATAGCCAGGCAATTTGTTACTAACAAAAAAAGTTGTTAGAACAATTGTTTTTTTTTGTGTTCGTGTTCCTCGGCCGGTTCTAAGCAAAAAATATCTCGTATGATTTTTCCGTCCGACTCATAGTTTTTGAGTTAAAAATTGTTAAATATTTTTTGTCACTTTTCAACATGAATAACTTTTGATTAAATAAATATATTTAAATTCTGCGCCTAGCAATAGATAGAACTACAAACTGGAATTAATCGCAATGCGAAATTGTAATGTTCTGTTGTCTTTCAATGCTGCAAACAAATAGCGTTTCATGTATGAAGGGAAGTGGAAATCTATTTACAGGCATTCACCTAGTGTACCACAATACATTTTAGCTTTCGCTAATCGTTACATTACTACTTTAAACATATTTTAATACATATATATATATATATATATATATATATATATATATATATATATATATATATATATATAATATTTATTTTTATTTTCTTGGGTATAGGTTAACCTAAATCTAAATGTTATGAAACAGAAACATTTGCCTCGGAACCAGACAGAAATAAGAAGATGACACAAGCTTCGAAATAAGGACATGTATATTGGAACATGGAACATACTAAGCTGGTATAGACCAGGTACATCAACAGTGACAGTCCAGTCCCTCCAAAAATATAACATGGATATAACGGCACTCCGAGAAATCAGATGGACCGGATCAGGTACCGTAAGGATAGAGAACTATATTATTTTCTACAGTGGCCATGAATCAAGGCACGAAAGTGGAATAGGTTTCGCGATTAAAGAACAATTGTTGAGTGAAGTCATTGGATTTACACCCGTTAACGAAAGGATCTGCTGCATAAGGATGCGTGGCAGGCTTCACAACCTCAGTTTGATATCCACATATGCACCAACAGAAGAGACACAGGATGATATAAAGGATACTTTCTATGGTACCCTACAAACAGTTATTAATCAAATACCGAAACAAGATATGCTTATAGTATTGGGCTACTTCAATGCAAAAATTGGAAAGAAGCCGGCAGCAAACCCAGTGGCGGGATTTCACAGCCTGCATGACATATCGAACGATAACGGAACAAGAGTCATAGATCTAGCATCGTCAAACGCGTTAAGGGTAAAGTCAACGATGTTTCCGCACAAACAAATATACAAACAAACGTGGATTTCGAATGACGGCGTTACCAGAAATCAAATAGACCATGTACTGGTCAACTCTAGACATGCCAACAATATAATAGACGTGAGAAGCTACAGAGGGGCCGAAGCAGACTCCGATTACCTGTTGGTGGCAGCCAAAGTTAGAACTCGCATATCTTCACACAAAAACAATAAATCCAGAACAAAGGCACAACACAACACGAATAAACTACGAGACCCACAAATATGCCTAACTTACAAGAACAGAATCTCCCGGAACCTTAGCAGAAAAGCAGAAACTGACAATATAGAAACTAGCTGGAAGCACATAAAGGAAAGCATCAGGGAAGCAAACGGAAGTGTATTGGGCCCCAAACCAAAACCCAGCTGACATCCCTGGTTTGATGATGAGTGCAAAAATCTTGGTGCCATCAAAATAGAGACACGAATTAAAATGCTTCATAACCCATCAGAGCAGACAACAATTAGGTTTAACGAACTGAGAACACAGCTACTTAAATTGATCAGGAAAAAGAAAAAAGAACATGAGACAGAAAAAGTACTTAACTTACAGGCTGATTTTCAGAACGGCATTACTAGGAGGTTCTACAAGGAAGTGGGGAGGCATAAAAAGGGATTCCGCCCAAGAAATGCCACAATGCTAAAGCTTAACGATGGCACAATCGCCGCCTCAAAAGGGGGGGTACTGGACAGGTGGAAGTGCTACTTTGATGAACTACTAAACGTGCCGACTCAGGATGAACCTGAAGCTACAGTATTCGCTGCGGCAGAGGTTAATATCCCACCTCCATCCATGGAAACCTCGTGAAACAAATTTGGAATCAAGAAATCATTCCTGATAAATGGAAAGAAGGGTTAATAATTCCACTCCACAAAAAAAGGGGACCAAATGCAATGTAAAAATTACCGAGATATTGCTTTACTAAGCCACGCCTATAAATTATTCTCTAGCATTCTCTTTCAACGTCTCTCTCCGTATACCGAGGAGATTATCGGAGACTACTAATGTGGCTTTCGAAGCGGAACATCAACAGTTGACCAACTATTCACTATCCGACAGATGCTAAAGAAATGTTGGGAATTTAACAAAAACTTACATACCTTGTTAATAGATTTCGAGCAAGCATATGACAGTGTTATTAGGATAAGTTTGTGGGAAGCTATGGAAGAATTTGGAATCCCGCACACGCTGATAAGACTGTGTAGAGCGTGCCTGGAGGGGCAAAAAGCTGTCAAAATTGAAGGAGAATGTAGCCAAACATTTTCTATCAACAGAGGATTAAAACAGGGAGATGCTTTGTCGCCAGTACTGTTTAACCTTGCACTGGAGAAAGCCGTAAGAACAGTATCAGTTGACGCGGAAGTTTTTGGGCCAAGTGGCCCTAAACTTATTTTGGCCTACGCGGGGATGATATGGGCTCGATAGGAGAAAGCACAGTCATTGTGAAGGAAAACTTCATAAAGATAGAAAAAGAAGCTCAGAGAATAGTGCTCCGAATAAATGAAGCAAAGACCAAATACATGCATGTTTCCCGCAACCCCGCCCGAGACAAAATCAGGCAGAACGTCACCATGGATGACCATAATTTTGAGCATGTGCGAGTTTTCAAGTACCTGGGCGCAGTGATAACGGCAAACAATAATATGCAGGAAGAGGTTAAACAGCGCATCACACAAGCAAATAAATGTACATTTGCGATACAAACCTTGCTGAAGTCAAAATTTATCACTAGAAAGGCAAAAACCGATATTTATCGAACAATAATACGACCAGTAGCAATCTACGCCAGTGAAACATGGACTCTGACAGTCCACGATACGGAGCTGCTAAGAAGGTTTGAGAGAAAAATCCTGAGCATAATATATGGCCCATACCGAAACAGGCCGTCACAGAATGAGAAGCAACATAGAGCTTGCGCAAATATATCAAAGCCCTGACATCATTCAAGAAATAAAGTCCAGAAGACTACGATAGGCAGGTCATATACAAAAGAGTCAAAACGATCGACTAATAAAACGGGTATGGGAGGAAGCGCCACAAGGAAAAAACCACTGGGAAGACCTAGGCTTAGATGGAGAGATAACATCCACAAGGATCTAACTAACCTTGAAGTTGACCAGCGAGAATGGAGGGAACTGGCACAAGACCGTTCCAGGTGGAGGCAGATAGTCGAGGCAGCCAAGACCCACCCTGGGTTGTAGTGCTACGGAGTCAGTCAGTCAGTATAGGTTTTGGTAGTACTTCCGAAATTTTTATTAACTCAACGTTTCGCTCATTATACTGAGCTTTCTCAGAAGGATGTATCTTTTTTTATATTATCTCACATTAATCAAAGACTATATAAACACAAGACTATTACTCCAATGCTATAATTTTGACGCTCATAAAATGGACACAACGATAAGACACAACTCATTCATAATTACAATGTTGCGAAAGATTGAATAAAATAATAAAATGTTATATACATGCCTTTGTAACAAGTATAAAAGAATTTGAATTGTTGAATTTCCGTTCAAAACGTGGCAATGTTGCATATCCCCTCTTACCAATCAAAGAAGAACAACCTTTCTTTGGAAATGCACGGTTGCCACTTCCTAGCGACTTTTTACTGAAATCACAACGTTGCCAATTCTTAAATATCACTAATAAGATGCTACATGATTTTATAGAAAAACAACTACAAACTAGAAGGTGGCTTAAATATATTTGTTCTTTAAGAAAAGAAAACCTCTGTAACAATAGTACAATATAGGCCTGTTGTTAAAATAATGCTCACAGTGCTACATTTATGATATGATAAAATCTTAGTTTTTGAATGTTTCTTCGAAATATGGCAACATTGCACGTCCCTTCGGCTAAAGACACCTCCTCGATGTATTGTTGGTTGCCTAATTTAACCTATGACGAGGCCACTGCTATGGGAGCTGTATTCTTTAGAATAATTATCAAATGATCAAAGTGGAAAACGTGAAACTGATAACTTCAAGTTCTTTTTAATATTAATTTACCTGTCATTAGATTGAAGTGATCATGATTACTTTTTAGATCTACTACTAAAAAAATGGATAATATATAGTACTGTTTCATATCCATAAAAACTCATCAACATAAATATAAAATAATCGTCTGATTCATGGAAATATTTGCTTTGTAAATATAAATGAATATAAACGGAGGGATAAAAAACTTGTACCCGTATTTTAGGTTTACTATCCAACACGGCAACACTGCATCCCCCTCATTTCTTGCTTTTTTACTACTATTTACTATAATTCAATTATGAATGAGTTGGAAAGGAAAAGATAGTTGCCAAGGCGTCCATAAGCGGTGAAAGTCTTGTGTTGTTGTGTGTACAATTTATAAAATATACATGAACAACATATCTTGATAGATATAATGACACACATAACAAACAATAGGTAAAAATACTAAAAAGTAAAATATTTAAAAACTTAAAATTATGTTAAAATATTAATAAGTATCAAAAATCACAGTGCTCACCTCCAAAATAATTACTTGTTTCTTGTAAAAGTTATATTGTTGTTAATGTGGGATCCTGTTTAAAATAATGGAAATTCTTTTGCAATTGGCAAGGTTATTTTATTTACTTTTCGTGATTCAAACGTTGTTTTGCTGCCATGTGGTTTTAAATATAATAAAGCCCATTATCGAGAGGTCCAGGCCTTATTAGGGACCCAGGCCTTGTTGAGTTTATTAAATGAGGATGTCTGTATTGATATGAAAATTACTTAGAATTTTACTGTGAGAATTTTATTTACAACCGCATTTAAAACATTTGTAACCGTACTGCGGACACTCTGCTTGCATTGTCTGTACAGGGTGAGTCAACGATTGGATGAAGTAGGTTTGTGCCTTTTCGGTGAAATTTACAAAGAAACTATATTTATTGTTTGATACAATTTATTTTTACGCAGATTTTAAAAATATTTAGGACTCTACAGGGTGAGCCAAAAAACTAGGACAGCATAAAGTTGTATTTTTTTAAATAGAACACTCTATATACGAATCGTATTTTCGATTTAGCTTATAATTTTAAATCTTTTTTATTGAGGGTTTACTATAACAAAACTTTATAGTTTCTGAGATAATTAAGTTTAAAGAAAAAAAGTCACATTTTCAAGCATCAATTCAATCCTAAATAACGTTTTCAATTTTGTGACAAATATATTCAAATTTGGAATTTAGCAAGGCCAAGGATAAGTTAACATAATTTTTACCTAATATTTGCAATAAATATCTTTTTTTTTAAATGGTACACCCTGTATATTTTCATGTTATTTAATAGAGTAATAAAAACCCTAAAAGTTTTGTTCAATATATCCTATACCTATTTATAATAGTTTTTGAGATATTTCAGTTTTTCTTATTTTCCATACTTTTTTACAGAAATAGTCTTCATTATCATAGTGGCCATGTAAAATAATAAAAAGAAACTACAGAAACAAACAGAATATGGTTAAATATGATGAAATACATTATTCGTTATATTTTAACGGCAATAGTTTAATTAAACATAATGTGAAAAAATTCACACAACAATAACGACAAGGCAAATACATATTTACTTTTATACTAAATTGAAACAAAAAAATTACCTATTAAATACTGAGATTAATTATTTCTTTTTAATAAGTGTTCGAATAAACGACCCTCTTGTGCGATGCACAAATTTAGTCTTTTTTGCAGATTTTCTCGGACCCTGGACAAAATTAGTGGCGTTATTGTTCTACACAAACGCTGATAAAATCAAAAATCCTGTCAAGGTCCTCAAAGATAAAAATCTACCAAACAATAATAAAACCAGTGGTATGCTACGGGTGTGAGACATGGACCCTCACAAGGCATAACGAACTTCTGCTTAAATGTTTTGAGCAAAAAATGCTAAGGAGAATATTTGGTCCTGTACAAGACCCAATTACGGGACAATACCGCATAAGAAGTAATGCTGAACTAGAGATGTTGTACCATAGCCCAAATATAATAAAAACAATAAAATCCCAGCGACTGAGATGGGCAGGACACGTCCAAAGATCCCCTGACAACCGACTAATTAACATGGTATGGAATCAAAACCCAACAGGAACTAGACCCCTTGGACGACCAAAATTAAGGTGGAGAGATAATATAGCCAAAGACCTACAAACTATGAGTGTCGACAACTGGAGAGAAGCCATGATGGACAGAGACCAGTGGAGGCAAATCGTTTCTGCAGCAAAAACCCACGTAGGGTTGTAGCGCTACTAGATAGATAGTTATTGTTCTACAGGTATCCCTAATCCTGTTTCGCATATCTTCCACTGTTGTTGGTGGATTAACATATACCTTATTTTTAATATAACCCCATAGGAAGAAATCTAATGGGGTGATGTCGCAAGACCTTGGTGGCCACTCAATGAAACCCCCACGTCCATTCCATTTTTGCGGATATCGTTGGTCCAAAAACGCACGAACTTCACGATGGTAATGCGGAGGCGCACCATCGTGCTGGAACCACATACTGTCGAGCTCATCCCTATCGAGACCTTGAAGCAGTTGGGGTAGTTCTTCTTGTAGAAAGTTCAGGTAACTATGGCCATTTAGTGGTTCATTAAAAAAGTGGGGTCCAATAATTCGATTATGATGAATACCACACCAAACATTTAATGACCAGTGGTTTTGATGTTGCACCTCTCTAATCCAAAATGGGTTTTCTGTGGCATAATAATGCGTGTTGCGTCTATTTACTGCGCCGTTACTTCTAAAAGTAGCTTCATCACTAAACATTACCTTGCATAATAAATTTGGATTTAATTGAATCTCCGCATTTATTGTACGACAAAAGTTTACACGACTTTCAAAATCCAGTCCATGTAATTCTTGGTGTAATTCCATGTGATATGGATGATATCTATATTTCTTGGTAGTACGATTAGCGGTGGATTGTGATATTTCACATAATGCTGCTAACTGACGGCTACCAATATAAGGATTTTCCTGAATATTTAACAATACTTGTAGTTCTTTTTCTTCATTAGTTACTGGTTTGTTGACCACTTTACGTTTTGGATAATCAACAGTACCAGAAGAATCAAATCTTTGCATTAAGTTTTGAAAAGTATGGATATTAGGCTGGCGTCGATCAGGATACTTCATTTTGTAAATTCTTTGAGCAAGAAGGCAATTTTTTTGAGCCTCTCCTATTGTATAAATCATATCTATTAACTCATTCTTTGGAAAATTCATTTTACAATATAAGATGAATGCAAAAAAAAAACCAAACTACACTACATAAAAACCAAAAGAAGCGATTGCAGTTATAAATTTGACACACACAAAAATGTTCTTTTACATTGTTTTTGCCATGGCTACTATGATAATGAAGACTATTTCTGTAAAAAAGTATGGAAAATAAGAAAAACTGAAATATCTCAAAAACTATTATAAATAGGTATAGGATATAGTGAACAAAACTTTTAGGGTTTTTATTACTCTATTAAATAACATGAAAATATACAGGGTGTACCATTTAAAAAAAAAAGATATTTATTCATTTAAACTTGTTCAAATTTGAGCCGATGTGTTCAACACCCTGTAGCCTTTATCGCAAATATTAGGTAAAAATTATGGCCTTGCTAAATTCCAAATTTGAATATATTTGTCACAAAATTGAAAACGTTATTTAGGATTGAATTGATGCTTGAAAATGTGACTTTTTTTCTTTAAACTTAATTATCTCAGAAACTATAAAGTTTTGTTATAGTAAACCCTTAATAAAAAAGATTTAAAATTATAAGCTAAATCGAAAATACGATTCGTATATAGGGTGTTCTATTTAAAAAAATACAACTTAATGTTGTCCTAGTTTTTTGGCTCACCCTGTAGAGTCCTAAATATTTTTAAAATCTGCGTAAAAATAAACTGTATCAAACAATAAATATAGTTTCTTTGTTAATTTCACCGAAAAGGCACAAACCTACTTCATCCAATCGTTGACTCACCCTGTACATGCCTTTGTAACAAGTATAAAAGAATTTAAATTGTTGGATTTCCGTTCAAAACGTGGCAATGTTGCATATCCCCTCTTGCCAACCAAAGAAGAACAACCTTTCTTTGGAAATGCACGGTTGCCACTTCCTAGCGACTTTTTACTGAAATCACAACGTTGCCAATTCTTAAATATCACTAATAAGATGCTACATGATTTTATAGAAAAACAACTACAAACTAGAAGGTGGCTTAAATATATTTGTTCTTTAAGAAAATAAAACCTCTGTAACAATAGTACAATATAGGCCTGTTGTTAAAATAAAGCTCACAGTCCTACATTTATGATATGATAAAATCTTGGTTTTTGAATGTTTCTTCGAAATATGACAACATTGCACGTTCCTCCTGCTAAAGACACCTCCTCGATGTATTGTTGATTGCCTAATTTAACCTATGACGAGGCCACACTGGCGGCTAGATACAGGAATACGATCCATTTAATGCGCATGTCTATTTTCATTGTAATTCTTTGCCGTAGAAGTGGAATTTAAGGTTATGCAATTAATTTGTTTGCATAGGGTTTACATATCAATATAAAATAATGATTTAATTTTTTGAGAAACGTTTCAAGGGTTATTTTTGATTTTACTTATGAACCTTAAAAATCTGTGAAAAACTAGATTCTTGAATGTAAATATATTAATTTTTGACTAATTTGTTTTTAATTTCGCAGAAATTTAATGTTTCTGTTGTATATTATCTAAAAACAGTTTTCTTTCTATTGTCAGTCATATTTGCAAAAAATTATTTTTATGATGATTTTTTCAGATATATTTTTTGATATTAAAGCGAAAATCTTAAATTAAGAGCACAGAGATACTTAAATGAAAATTCTTATTAACATTTCTGAGTTATATAAATATAGGGTAAAGTACAGTTCTTATGAAAAGTATGTATGAAACAATATTGTTTGAAGAAAGTTAATTTTTTATATTTATTCAAAAATCAATAAAAAACATTGATTTGGTTTATATACAGTTAAAAATATTTTATATTTAAAGATAACATATATTACAATATACATTGCAAAAATTCATTTCTTTATACTTCATATATACAATTATTAACATTAACAGTAATAAAAAGAATTGTTAGTTGAAGTTATTTCAGCGACACTTAGACTTCCCTTAATAATATTTCACTTCTTCTGATTTGGCTTTTTATTATTTATTTTTACTTTTGTAGTTTCTTTTTTCTATTAATTTGAAAGGGTCATTCTTTTCAATTTTCAGGTTTTTTGATTTTTTTAATATAAACAGATGTTCATCCGAGTAATTTTCATTATTTATATTGGAAATTTCTAGAAATGTTTTCCTTTCTAGGCTTTTAATACACACAGCAACAGAATTGCTTGCGGACATTTTTAGCTCAACTTTATCCTGTATTTTGTTTTTTAGATTACAACTAGCCTTGATTGCAAAATTATCAAGATACACTCAATGTATATGCTTGCAAGTAATAGTCTTATATAGGTTCGTGTTATTTACTAGGTATTCAAATTTTCCAGGCTTCTGTTTTTTCAGTATATTATCACTTTGTCCTCGTAATTGAACTCACAACCAAATAATCTTTAAAATATTGTGAATTACGATTTTAAAAAAATTACCATTTCTTCTTCATAAAGCCAGTCTTGAAATCCTAAAAAAAAAAATAAGTTATTACCCACACATAGGGATAGTAGGAGAATGTTTAAAAATTTTAAAAAGAAAGTTGACAATAAATCACTTTTCAAGATACATACCTTGATAAGAAGTAAAAAATTATTTTCACATTTGTCCAGTTTCACATTATGTTTTTATCATAAATAATATCTTAAATACTTGTTTTTCTTGAAGAACAAAGACAATTTCCACATTTGAACAATGTGGATTCATATGGATATTCAATAATAACTTTATCTGAACCATGAAGTTCACAACGTATCGGTTATAATTGCTTTAATGTGCAAAATTTTTATCGTAAACAAAACAATAAACACCCATTTTTGAATTTGAAAACTACTGAAAATTTTTCTTTTTTAAAGTAAACTAAACAAACCTTTGAGTTAAAGCTACTGTAAACACTAAAAAAATAGAAACATAACCGCAAATCTAATGATTGAAAAATGACAGCAAATGGACATGCGCATTCAATGGATCGTATTCCTACATTTAGCCGCTAGTCGAGGCCACTGCTATGGGAGCTGTATTCTTTAGAATAATTATCAAATGATCAAAGTGGAAAATGTGAAACTGATAACTTCAAGTTCTTTTTAATTTTCATTTACCTGTCATTAGGTTGAAGTGATCATGATTACTTTTTAGTTCTATTACTAAAAAAATGGATAATATATAGTACTGTCCCCCCCATTTCTTGCTTTTTTACTACTATTTACTATAATTCAATTTATGAATGAGTTGGAAAGGAAAAGATAGTTGCCAAGGCGTCCATAAGCGGTGAACGTCTTGTGTTTATATAGTCTTTGCATTAATCTATAATTTATAAAATATACATGAACAACATATCTTTATAGATATAACGACATACATCACAAACAATAGCTAAAAAAACTAAAAAGTAAAATACTAAAAAACTTAAAATTATGTTAAAATATTAATAAGTATCAAAAATCACAGTGCTCACCTCCAAAATAATTACTTGTTTCTTGTAAAAGGTATATTGTTGTTAATGTGGGATGCTGTTTAAAATAATGGAAATTCTTTTGCAGTTGGCAAGGTTATTTTATTTACTCTTCGTGATTCAAACGATGTTTTGTTGCCATGTGGTTTTAAATATAATAAAGCCCATTATCGAGAGGTCCAGGCCTTATTAGGGACCCAGGTCTTGTTGAGTTTATTAAATGAGGATGTCTGTATTGATATGAAAATTACTTAGAATTTTACTGTGAGAATTTTATTTACAACCGCATTTAAAACATTTGTAACCTTACTGCGGAACACTCTTTGAATTAACTCTTTCAACTATCTACTACCATTTTTAATTTTTATGTTTAATATTCGTTTTTAACTCTATATTTTCAACTAACTCTGATAGCGAGATTGCTCGTATATATAGTATTGGCAAAATCCGGAATTTTCCAGTTCAACTTGTTTTGCAACGAAAAGTCGCGTGATTGAGGGCCTGAAGGAATTTGTCAAATCTTGTTTTTCATCAAAAAGCACGTGATCGAGTTCCTACGTAAGCAATGTGACATTCCTTTCCTGCCCTACTTGTTTTTCATTATTCCACAACAAAAATACGTTACACATCATGTAGTTTAGATTCAGAATTTATATTTTATTCAAATAAATATTTGAATTTTAAAGTCAATTTTGAAAACTATCAATTTATTTATTTATTAATTTATTCAAAAATATATTAATTTTATCCGAATTTTCCTTTCGTAAATTTAGAGTATTTTTTTTTGCTTTTTAAATATTTTTAGTAAAAATATTTTTAATTTATCAGTTTCTTTGAAAAATAATATTAATCCTGGGGCACCACATCTGTGATGTGATATATAATTTTAGACGGATTTGCTTTAAATTTATTTAGCTTTTTTATGATAGCACCTCGAAAATTTTTAGCTGAGCACAGACGTTTGGAATGGTTTTTTGAATTCAGAATCAGAATTAGGAAGACGATTATCATGTGTAATGTGACAAAGCCAATCTGAAGTTTTTTAAGATTTTTCTGAACAGTTTAAATCATAACAATCTTGTCGCAACAGACATTGCTTAGAAACGCTTTGAATTTTAAATTAATTTCGACATCTTTTACGAGTACTGGCTTGTTCATTCAGATTTTTAAAAGAAATAAAACGCCTCTGCAGATGCCTAATCTGAATTCAGACAGCTATCCTGGACGTGTGTGCTCAGCCTTAACCTGAGCCTTACTTAGAATCATCTCGGCGACAGCTTTATAATCCATGCCCCTGTACGGTGTTTCACCATAAGTAAACAACTCCATAAGCAAAACTCCATAGGACCATACGTCTGACCTAGTTGTAAATAAGTTGTACTTTAGAGATTCAGGTGCAGTCCATTTTATCGGAAATTCACCACCTTCTTGCCAGTACCCTTTTTTGTCTAAAATGCGAGCCAGACCAAAATCACCTACTTTAACAATATTTTTTGAGCCTAGAAATACGTTTCTTGCCGCTAAATCCCTGCAATTAAATAATTCTTAGCTTGTATAAATTAGTCATAACGTTAGTGGTAAACTCGTCGAATATTTTCGTTTCATGACGAATCTGTTTTTGATTAGTAGCCCAATCAATAGAGCAAAAAGAAGTGCTAATTTTGCAAAAAAATTTGACAGCAAATTGACTTGAAGGGTAGTTCATAGATGACTAAAACACAAAATTTAACTACAACTGAGCATTGGGATTTTTAAACAATAAAAACGTTAAAAACATTTTTTTTTGGTTTTTTGCTTACATTATGAGAAGTATTAAATGAATGGCATCATGCCTCCTCCGCTGTTTGTAACCTTCCATTACCTCTGCTTCGCTCGGCTTGGGACGTGAGGTTACGAGTATCACGCTACGTTCGGAAGCATTCTTAACATATTTCAACACATTTATACGAAAATATAAGATAAGACGAATTGTAGTTCATAATCTCCACTTTCAAAATCCGTTTGGTAAATTTAAATCAAACCTGTCAGGTTAATATTATGGCCCTGACAAAAAAATGCTCTAAATTGGATTATATTGCAATTAGGCAAAAACTTCTAATGCGATAAATTTCATCCCCTGTCTGTTTAGAGTACACATAATAAATATTTCCCAAAAAAATTTTGCTTAATATTGCAAATTACCAAAGACAAATTAAAAAAAAAACATTTTTGAAAGTTTTTCCGATTTTTCTTGGTGAAAAATCATCCTCTAGGAGTTTATAAAAAAACCATTTTGTAGGTTTTTTATATATCTACAAATGATCCGTTGAAAGTAATGCGATTTATTCAATACTTTCCGTAATAAAGGGTGTTTTATAGAGGTATAGAACTTTAAGTTGGCAACACTTTTTTAACTGGCGGCCATTTTGTCAGCTGTCAAGTGATTTATGTTTAGTTTGGTTTGGCATTTCAACATGAATAGACTGACGCCTGAACAACGCTTCCAAATTGTGCAAATTTATTTTGAAAATCATGGTTCTGTTCGAAATACGTATCGCGCACTACGTCCATTTTACGGTCAACATAATCGTCCATCAGAGCAATTAATACGATTAACTATGGAACGCTTTCGCACCACGTTTACTCTAAATGATAATACGCATCCACAGAGACGTCGTACAGTGCGTACAGAAGAAGTCATTGCTGCTGTAGAGCGTAGAGTAGAGGAAGACCCGAATCAGTCTATCCGCCATCGTGCACAGGAATTGGATATGTGTCCATTCACTTTATGGAAGATTTTGCGGAAAGATCTTGGTTTGCGTGCTTACAAAATCCAACTCGTGCAAGAATGGAAGCCACACGATCACCTAGCAAGGCGTAGATTCGGTGAATGGGCCAAAAACAAGATTGCCGTTGATCCCGATTTTCATAAGCGAATTTTGTTTAGCGATGAAGCTCACTTTTGTTTGAATGGATACGTCAATAAACAAAACTGCCGTATTTGGAATGATGATAATCCTCAAGTGTATGTTGAGACACCGTTACATCCAGAAAAACTGACTGGTGTGCTTTATGGGCTGGTGGAATCATTGGTCCGTACTTCTTTAAAAACGATGCTGGTCAGAACGTTACAGTCAATGGTGACCGCTATAGAGACATGATTACTGACTTTTTCGTTCATCAATTGAACAACCATGATGTGCAGGAGCTGTGGTTTCAACAAAACGGCGCAACATGTCACACAGCTCGTGCCACAATTGATTTATTGAAGGAAACGTTTGGTAACCGCATAGTTTCACGTTTCGGACCCGTGAATTGGCCTCCAAGATCGTGCGACTTAACGCCGCTAGACTATTTTCTATGGAGATATGTGAAGTCGTTAGTCTACGTCGATAAGCCCGAAACGATTGATCACTTGGAGGACAACATTCGCCGCGTTATGTTGGAAAAAGTCATCGAAAATTGGACCTCCAGATTAGACTACGTCCGAGCCAGCCGTGGCGGTCATATGCCAGAAGTCATATTTAAATTATAATGCCAGAAAGTTATATACCTCTATAAAAAACACCCTTTATAAGCAAAAAACCAAAAAGTCACCTTTTTACCGTTCTGATTGTTTAAAAGAAATCTCGATGTTCAGTAGGAGTTGGATTATGTGCTTTAGTCATCTATGGACTTCCTTTCAAGTCAAGTGCTTGCATTTAAAAAACTTATTTTCTTGGTAATACAAACTTTAATTCCAATTTGCGCCTAAATGGCGTTGTTTATCGACCCCAATAAGGAATTATTTTTTTATTAAGTATTCTCTTATCTTTATCTTATTAAGTATTCTTTTATCTTTTATCTAACTTGAGAGTTTTGAGCTTTCGACTTTTTGTTGTGTCCGGGAAAATGTGAGAAATCTCCCGGATGTGAAAAAAACACGTGAAAGAAATACTACAAGTTCATATAAAAATTTCTCGTATACGCCTCCCCTTCGGAGATATGGGCTCCCGAAGAGCTGCAATGGAATTAAATTTCTTACACATAATTATTGAACCACCAGGTATATTTCAATTTTTTTTTATATGTATATATTGTATACCAGATAACACCCTTCAAAATACTATTCAAGAAATTGTTGCGAATTAATCACAGCTGCAGGGACGGACTAGGTGTGACACTCATGGCCCCATTTTTTACGCCCTGTATGATAAGAACTTTGGACAACTTTTTTTACATACCTTTAACTAGTGACTAAAAATTAAGTGTTCTTCATTCATGTCAGACGTAAAAAATGAGGTCATGAGTGTCACAGATAGTCCGTCCCAGCAGCTGTCAGTAATTTACAATACTTTCTTGGATAGTTATTTGGAGGGTCTAACCTGGTATACATCATATTAAAAAAAATTGAAATATACCTGGTGGTTCAATAAATATGTGTAAAAAACTTGATTCCATTGCAGCTCTTTAAGAGCCCATATCTCCGAAGAAGAGGCCTATACGAAAAAAGTTTATATGAACTTGTAGTATTCCTTTCACGTGTTTTTTTTTCATATCCGGGAGATTTCCCACATTTTTCGGGACACCCTATATATATCAGTTTTATTTTATAATGAGAATCACTTCTCCAAATATCCGTTATCCGAACACCATGTATAAAGGGTTTGGAGTAAAACAATGCATGTACCTGTGAACAAAATTAAGTAGCTCCAAGTGTGCCATTCCATTAGCAATTTGAAAGGCTATGGAAATAAGATCTTCGAACTTTACAGTTTGCCCTTGGTCATCTTTTAGATATTTTTGAACACTACCTTTTTCCAGATATTCTTGAACTATATAAATAGGTTGACCAATTGTACAAACTCCATAAAGTTGGACCTAAAAATAATATATACAGAGAGAATTAAAGTTTGTTTATGAACATTTTATAAAATTAAGTAAAAGTCCAAAGTTTGAACAAAAAGTTTTCTGGATTTTCTGAATTTCGCGGACTGTTTGTTTTCAATCAAGAGCGATTTTTTTTTCTTACGTTGGCAGTATTACTAATTCTTGGAAAATGTGGAGAATATGGCATCTAGATTGGTTCATTTTTAGATTCCATATTTTTTAAAGATAGGGACTAAATCGAAACCGAAGTAGGCTATGAAATGACACTCTAAGGTGTGATGACGCCTATATTCAAACTTATTACTTATTTGAGGTTGCATAAATATTATTTCAAAAAAATATACAGAATGGTGGATATGAGGACGTCAAAATCCAAGTAAGTATCGGCGATAGTTAACTACTTCGACAAAATGTAATAAAAAATTAATAGAAGGTTTGGGACAAATCCGATTTAGTCGTCATGGAAGTTAAAACTTCTAGTCGGCCAGTTTCATTTTGCCTATAATATTGTCATAATTTATATTACATAGGTCAACCAATAAACGCTTATAAAGGGATAATAAGGATAAGAACCTAGCGTTAAAGCCTTGCAATATGTAAGAGAAATAGTTGTAACCAGAAAATAAATAAAATTATCCATTTTTACCGACTCAGTAATAAAAGAAAATTACTTTTATGCTTGTATTTTTAGAGTTTTAAACTTACTTGACCTATTGTTGATCTTGTCATTTTAAACCCTCTGCTCTTAATTTAGAACGGTTTTAAAGTTGAACCATGTTAGTGAATTAGGGGGTAAGAATTTATCATTAGTATTTTTACCAATAAAAGCCAATTTCTTAGCTAAAATAGCTACTATCACGCTGTTTGAACTCGACCAGATAAGACTTTACTATTAGAAATAACAACGAAGAGGTAGTAAGAGTGAATCATCTTCTATATATGGATGATCTTAAACTGATGGCTGCTACCAGAAACCAGCTGGAACAAATGTTTAATATTGTAGAGGAGTTCTCCGGGGACATCGGAATGCAATTTGGACTTGACAACTGCCGTATTTTGAACATCGTTAAAGGTAAAATACAACCAGGAGCATTTGAAATTCAGAACGGTGAAACTATGGCTGCAATGGAAGCAGAACAAATATACAAATACACATATGACAGGTTTAAAGAATTGATCATCGTACCATGAAAGCCGAATTGACAACCAAATTTGTCAGGAGGGTAAGGCGGGTATTTCGAATTAACTTAAATAGTAGAAATTTGTTTAAGGCGCTCAACACGTACTTAGCTACTCTTTTGGAATTGTAAAATGGAGCAGGACGGACATCCAAAATCTGCAAGGAAAAATAAGAACACTCCTAACGAAAGCACAAAAACATCACCCTCGGGAGTGCTATGGAACGTACAATGCTTCCAAGATATCAAGGAAGAAGAGTATTGGTAGATACTGGTAAGCAGCTCAACCAACAAATAATAAACTTACGTTCATATTTCCACAAGTTAGCGGACTCTTCTATACGACATCAGCAATATGCGAGGCAGACGATTCAACGTCGCTACAGCTGAGGGAACAAGATATTACTTCTCACCACCAAACAGACCAAGAGAAGTTACAAACCTGGCTACAGAACCTACTTCATGGACGGCATCCAAATGAGGTCAATCAGGATAATGTCGACAACTCGGCGTCGAACTACTGGTTGATTTCAGGACAGATATTTCCGGAAACGGAGGGCTTCTTGTTAGCTATCCAAGACCAGGTAGATATAGCTGTCGAACATCAGAGACAATCCACCACATAACTGGAGGATGCCAAGCTTTTACCGCAACCGAGTATAAGGAAGGACACGACTCAGCCGCTAAGATGCTCCACCAAGAGTTAGCAGATAAGTTAAACCTATTGCAGCTGGGAAAAATGCCTTATTGCAAGTACAACCCGGAGCCTACCCTTGAGAACAACCATTTTAAGTTATATTGGGACCGATCGGTTTTGACGGATTAGACAGTTGCACATAATATACCAGACATTATACAACAGATACAATTTTTAGGCGAACTACGCTAATCGACATTGCTTTACCTAACAACAACAACCTAAGGCCAAAATACAACAAAAAGATCGCCAAATACAGAGATCTGGAGGTGCAAATCCAGAAGACAATGAGCAATGAACAGCGTGCAAACGATTCCTATAATTTTATCAACTACTGGAGTGACACCAGAGAACCTCCTGCAGACTGGGCCTGCTGTATAAGCCGATTCAGAAAGCAGTTCTCCTTGCAACCGCGCGAACCGTGCGTAAGTTCGTAGGAAATACAGCAGACCACGTCACCTAGGACCCGATAACATGGAAATGGTTCCCACAGAGCTTCATACTTTTGGTATCTTTCTGTACCTGGTATGAGTCAATGTTCCCTGGAGGGAGTACGAAGCCGTTTGGCATGAAATCATATAATAATAACAATAAGACGTCCAAGATTATTCAAGCGCAGGTCATCCCAACGGGAAACTATCTGACAAACATAATCAAAGACCCTTTGATCCAGAATGACCAATGCTGATATGGATGTCTAACACCAGAGACAATACAGCACATAACAGGAAAAAGCCAAGCATTTGCCATATTGGAGTACAAGGATAGACACGATTCAGCCGCCAAGATCATCCATCAAGCGTAGACAGAGAAATTCAAATTGTTGCAGATAGAGAAAGTAACATACTATGAATAAAGGTCGGACCCTATACTGGAGAACATCGAATTCAGGCTGTATTGAGATCATACTGCGCTTACAGATCATACAGTTAGATGTAAAAGGCCAGACCTCATTTTAGTAGAGAAAACATCCAAGCGAGCAAGATTTCACTTTCCCTAACAACAAAAATCAAAAGGACAAACATAATGAGAAAATCGCCAAATACAAAGATGTGGAAGTACAAATACGCAAACAGTGGGAAATGAATGGCATCTTGACGATCCCCATAATTCCATAACAACCGGCCTAGTACCGAAGAGTCTTCTGCTTAATATCAAGGGAATGGACCTTAGTGAACATCTATATAAGACTGTACAAAAGGCAGTGCTACTTAGGACCGGTAGAGCTGTTTGGAAGTTTATAGGAAATGCGAGAACCTACAACATGGAAAGAGCCCACACAGAGCTTCATCCTTATGATATCTGAGTACGTCTGGAATAAGTAAATGTAAAGGGAATGGTTCGGGCAAGGTTGTTGGATGAAACGTTTACTAGTTAATATATACTTCATTTAATTATAAAAAATCTAAGATTAAAGACCTTTTTATTAGCTTTTCTAACCATTTTAGAGCTGTTGAGGACTGAGATACCTTAAGCCTTACTAAAGATTCCAAAATCTTTCCATTTATAACTATATATTTATAATTTTTAAAGCTATTTCAAAACCTTACTATTTTTTATAAAATTCAAATAAAAATACAATAAAAAAATTAATTTTAATGTTAAGTTAGACCATGTTAGTGAATTGGGTGTATAATGATTATAGCAACTGCAATTGTAATTTTTGTCACATTACTTACTTTGTCGACGGAAGCCCTTTTTTTAAATTTAAAACCTACATAAAATTTTGTTCTTTTGGTAACTTGCCATACGCTGCGACTTGTTTCAGTGTATGTATGTACAGTTAAAACAAATAAGTCACTTACTAAATTTCTATGTATAAAACTTTTCATGATTCTAGCCTCTTCTAGAAATTCTGCTTGGGTCATTGCATTTTTAGTAAAAGTCTTAACGGCTACATCGAGATAATTGTTCCATTTTCCATAGTACACTTTTCCGAAGTGGCCCGATCCTAGTCTAAAAATAAAATATCCAAAAAAGGAATTCCATTATTAGAAATATGTAACGTAAAGGGCGTAAAATTACAAGCATAGTAACAACAAAGACGAATTGTCTCATGTCCGTTTATGTTTAATTCAGGATAGGATTTTTTATTAAAGCAAGTCGAGCGTATAATATTGTAACGAACTTGATAGCGTTATAGATTTCATAGTATTAGTTTCTGTTTGTAGTTTGTACGGTTTTAGGTTTATTTTCCAGAAGTTTATAATTTATTTATTTAATTTTACCTTTTGTTAATTTCCTCATGAGACGTTGATGAAAGAAGGCCTGGAACTTTTTAGTAAATTCTATTTCCTTATTTTGAACATGGAACGCCTATGTCAGAAGGTCTAGAAATCGCTAGTTTACTCCTTTTCCTTATTTTCGTTACACCTTGTAGTATGAAAACCTTTCTGGAAAGATCCGTAATCTTCTGGTATCGACAATAAAGGGCCCAGATCTGCTTTCGTGGACAGTATAGTTTGAGAGCTAGTCGACTCAACTTGAATTGTTTTGACAAGCTACCAAAGTTGTGACAATAAAGGGATTTTGAAATAAAAGAGTGTGTTCAAAGATCGGCCATCCGGAACAAATTGGTGTCAGAGGTGCCATCAAATCCAGAAGAGGTTAATCTAGGTTAGAAAATTAGAAAGCAGAAAGCAAAAATGGAAGAACAACTTCAAAATAGTTTTAATAAGATACTGATGATGATACAAGACATGAAAATAAGCCAAGAAGAGATGAAACAAGAATTGATGACACGGAAAACAACCCAAAAAGATATAAAGAAGAAGGCCAAGACGATATGAAACAGGAATTAAAGACAAGCCAACATGATATAAAACAAGCACTGATGATACTGAAAATAAGCCAAGACGATATGAAACAGGAATTAAAGACAAGTCAAGAAGAGGTGAAACAAGAATTAAAGACAAGCCAAGATGAAATAAAACAAGAACTAAAAACAAGCATGGAGGACATGAGACAGGAACTTAAGACAAGTCAAGAAGACATGAAACAAGAACTGAAAGAAGACATTAAAAAAAAATCAAGACGATATGAAGCGTATAGAACAAAAAATGCAACAGGAACTTAAGACAAGTCAAGAAGATATGATACGCATAGAACAAGAAATGCAACAGAAGATTAACAAAATTATAGAAGACGTACATGGCGAAGTACAACATGAGGTGACAGGAATCCACAAACAGATGCAACAGTTACATTTGCAAATGGAGAAGGTAGCCAGTACAAGTATCATTAAGGTAGATGGTGTTCCTGCAACTAGTATGATGAAAGCACCTACCTTCGACGGCAAAGTACCTTGGCTTACCTATGTCCATCAATTCGAAGCCTCCGCCACCGGCAATAATTGGAGTCCACCGGAAAAGGCTCTCGCTCTTGTTCTAGCACTACGAGGTGAACCTATGGAGGTTTTACGTAACATTCCCGAAGAAAAACAGAATGATTACGAATTTATTGTTACTTTTTTGGAGATGCGCTATGGGGAAGCCCATCTCCAAGAAGTTTATAAGGCCCAACTCCAAAGAAGAAGACAAAAATACAATGAAAGTCTGAGGCGGATATCATGAGGTTAATAAATTTGACTTACCCAACATATCGGGAAGAAATAAAGCAAGAGTTGGCAGTGAATAGTTTTATTAAAGGTTTACGCGACTCAGAAACAAGAAAATTTCTGAGGCTCCTGCTTATGCTCTTCAGTTTCAAACAGCCAAACAGACCTCAAGGAACCAAGAACGAATCATAAGAAGAGTCGATGTTTCCCGAGATTATTGCAAGACCAACGAGGAAATTTTCATGAGGCTAGTGAAGGAGTTGCAAAAATTTTTGAACGAAGGGAAAACACATGACAACAAAAATACAACCTTTCGTAGCAGAAATAGTTGTTGGAAGTGTGGGCAAGAGGGGCATCTACAAAGCCAATGTACTCGCAATACTGTTCCTGACAGAGGCTGTATATCTGGTTAGGTTTTCATAAATTTTTTACGATTTTTACGAAATTACTCGTTTGTGTATAGAATTTGGTGCAACGCAACGTGCGAAGGATTATTGTGTGCATGTATTTTGATATTGAAAAGAATTGATCCTTCGGAATTTTGAAAAAAATATATTATTATATCCGATGCTACATTTACGAGCCGCATTAAGTCAATACTGACCCTTAGCTAATATTTTAGCATTTTCAATGTCTTTGGCAACTTACTCTTTAATTAATCTAATTTCATCTCTTCTAATCTCCCATTTATCTATATAATTGGAATTTAAAGTAAAGTAGGCAGGTTCAGGTTTTGTACAAGGATATAATAGAGGACAGGTCAGAGTAGTATTTTCCCCTAAAAAAGAGAAATGTTTAATTGAGGGTTAATGGGTAATAAAGCAGGAATAAATATAAATTAATTTATTTAATATTTTTGCAATTCTTATAATTAGCTCTAACCTTCGAGCATACACTATTGGAGGCCATCATGCAATGCTGCACAAGCGTTACACGGCAAAAATAGAGAAAAAGGGCGAATATGGGAAAATGCTATCCCTCTTGCTCCAAACCGCGATGGGCCGGCACGCGCTTCAATGAGGGTAGAGAAAGCAAATAGCATTTTCTCGTATTCTCTCTCTCTCTCTCTCTCTCTCTCTCTCTCTCTCTCTCTCTCTCTCTCTCTCCCCTCCCCTCCCCCTCCCCCTCCCCCTCCGGCGAAACGGTCGGCATTGGGACCGCTCAATCTAGTATTTTTTACATCTATGATTAGTAACAAATTCTAAAAATATCTACTTACAAGAAAAAAATTTTTATATTCTTCACGTTCTTTAACTTATCAGGCAAGCGAGCAAGCAAAAAATATTTTCCACAAGAATGATATTAGTATACAAGCCAGATAGTATATTTTGTCGGTCATTTCCTCTTAAGCGATAACTCGTGAAATGCTTCAGGCAGTTGTGCCATGAAGCCTCGTGAACGTCAGCTGCGGCTGCGTGGATGGGTGGAGCAGCGGCAGCCTCCCACTCACGTAAAAAAAAATTGTTTTTAATTATTTCCTCCCGACTGAAAATTTGTCAAATGATAGTTAACACAATTATTTGAAGATAAAAAAAAGTCAGCTGGCTATACCGTGGTGGATTATACATCAGCTGCTCACACGAACATGCAAAAAAAAATTTTGTTTAGTGATTTCCTCCAGTTAAAAATTTGTCAGATGATAGTTTACATGCTACTTTGAATAAATAAAAACGTCAGCTGGCTCTATGTTGGTGGAAAAGTCGTCAGCTGATGCAGTGAAAGGTGCAGCGTCGGAGCCAGGGGTGAGCGCCGATCGCCTACTTAAATACGTCAGCTGAAGGGTTTTCCTTCGTCATACTGCCAGCTAATTTTTTTATAAATAAAAATATCATATTAACAATCATTCATCCGTAGTTCTCCTACGGAAACGGAGCCATTCAAGAAGAAATTGTTTGAGAAGCAGCACAGTGACGGTTGAACAGAATATAAAAATGTCCAACGTAAGTCCTTTTTGCGTTTTTCCCGAAAGACAACTTCACAGTTACAAGTGTTCAGTGAAGAAAGTTTATCCAAGTGCAGTGAAATATTAACTATTCGGCAAAATAATAATTTAGTTGGAAAAGAAACAGCACTTCCTACACAGTATAACGATTTTCAGCTGTACTACAGCCGCCAAAATATAGAAAATCTAAATCAGCACCATCAGTAGAAGCTGCGTCTCCTTCAATATTACCGTATGTATATGAATTATTTCTTGTTTTGAGTAATTTTACATATTATTATTCCTAACAATATTATATAATATCGTGTATAATATAGTAATATAATTAGAAATCTTCATACCTCATCGTGTGAAACACACAAAACTTGGATATAAGTACAGATGCGTTCACCACAGGTGAACTCGTTAGGAATCTATTATATAATACAGAATCTAAACAGATGTCATTCCACAAATTATACGAATCGGTTTTTTAAATCATTCTAAATTTATAAGTGCAAATACTTGAAGAGCACTTAAAAATATAAATAGGCAAATTTGAATTTCAAAAATCGGTAAATTAGAACTTGATTAAATGCAAGAAAGAAAGTTAAGTTATCAAAAAGGAAGGGAATATTTTTCATTTGTATGAATACCCACCGAGCTATCCTGCAGAGAACGCATCCTCATATTTATAAGTCCCGCCCAGTTTTGTGTGTTTCACACGATGAAGTATGAAGATTTCTAATTATATTACTATATTATACATGATATTATATAATATTATTAGGAATAATAATATGAAAAATTACTCAAAATAAGAAATAATTCATATGCGGTAATATTGAAGGACACGCTGCTTTTACTGATGGTGCTAACGTAGATGAGGTATATTTTGGCGGCAACGCTGTAGAGCGACGAAAATAGTCGCTATGGTACAGCTGAAAATCGTTATACTGTGTAGGAAGTACTGTTTCTTTTCCAACTAAATTATTATTTTGCCGATTAGTTAATATTTCACTGCGCTTGGACAAACTTTCTTCACTGAACATTTTTAACTGTGAAGTTGTCTTTCGGCAAAAAAGGCAAAAAGGGCTTATGTTGGACATTTTTATATTCCGTTCAACCGTCACTGTGATGCTCCTCAAACAATTTCTTCTTGAATGACTCCGTTTCCTTTCTATTTCTCCTACGGATAAATGATTGTTAATATGGTATTTTTATTAATAAAAAAAAATCAGCTGGCAGTATGACGAGGAAAAACCCGTCAGCTGACGTATTTAAGTAGGCGATCGGCGCTCACGCCTGGCTCCCATGCTGCAACTTTCACTGCATCAGCTGACGACTTTTCCATCAACATAGAGCCAGCTGACGTTTTTATTTGTTCAAAGTAGCATGTAAACTACCATCTGACAAATTTTTAACTGAGAAGAAATCACTGAACAATTTTTTTTTGCATATTCGTGTGACCAGCTGACGTATAATCCACCACGGTACAGCCAGCTGACTTTTTTTTATCTTCAAATAATTGTGTTAACTATCATTTGACAAATTTTCAGTCGGGAGGAAATGATTAAAAACAATTTTTTTTACGTGAGGGGCAGGCTGCCGCTGCTCCACCCACCCACGCAGCCGCAGCTGACGTTCACGAGGCTTCATGGCACAACTGTCTGAAGCATTTCACAAGTTAGCGCCCAAGAGGAAATTGGTCCGGAAAATCTGTTGCTGGCTTGTATACTCTATGGTTGGAACGGGAACATCAGTTGTTGACCTTGACATTGACTTTGACGTCGATGTCATTTCAAAGTTAAATAACTATTTTGAATTCCACATGAAAAAAAAAATGGTTTAATCTGAATTCACGTTCTCGATGTTATCAACTAATTGAAATATCGAGGAGGGTCAAAATTTGGTTTGAAATAATAAAGTTTCGCAAAAAAAAATTGGACAGTAAGTCTCAAACTACATCTTCCTACCTTTTGTAATAATGGATCTAGCATAGAAAAACATACGAAACAACATAGGAATTATGCTATAAAATATATCGTTCTACTACTGACCTTAAAATATGATCCTCTGATCAAGATCACAACTGTATATCCCTTTTCGTCCGCACAAATTTTGTTTGTTAAATGGCGAATCTGGTGAAATGATGGTGAGATCAAAATAGATGTTTGACCTTGATACGACTCCGAGTGTCCTTTCAACTTATAATTTAATTATATATTTAAACGTGAAATTTTCTACAGCTGATATATTCTGGCAAATTAGCTTAATCTTTCCATGATCTTGAAATTCGACCTCGAGATCAAGGCATCTTTGTATGTCTTTTTTTAAGCCCAAAAACCTTATTTTATAACATGTTCTAATGAAATTTTTGCTTTCTGCTTTCTGAATTGACTTATTCAGATGCTTACTAAAGCCCAGTCCCTTGATGTTCTGCAGAAGATTCTTTGGTATCACTCCAGTTGTTGATAGTATTATGGGAATCGTGTAGACGCTATTCATTGCCCACTGTCTGCGGATTTGCATCTACAGATCTCTATATTTGGCGATCTTCCCATTGTATTTTGGTCTTAGGTTGTTGTCATTAAGTATAGCAATGTCAATCAGTGTATTTTTCCTAGAAATTTTATCTGTTAGTATAATGTCTGGCCTGTTATGAGCAACTGTTTGATCCGTCAGGACCGTTCGATCCCAGTATAACTTGAACTCGTTGTTTTCAAGAATAGGCTCTGGATTATATTTGTAGTAAGGCACTTTTCCTACGTGCAATAGTTTTAACTTATCTGCTAACTCTTGGTGGAGTATCCTAGTGGCTGAGTCGTGAAATTTAACTTCTTGTTAAGGTTAAAGTCACTATCTGATGTTCCCTTCCAGTCTTACAACTTTTAGGGGATAGGCTTTTTGCTGGCTTACTTGCCTGGCAACATATTTGCTTGTATTGAATTAAATGGTCTACGCTTGTGTATTGGACACTTTATAAATTATATACGAACACGCACACACACATACATTGAAAATCTCTCAATACAAAATGAAACTTACTTGCATACGTTAAAACCAAATCTGCTAAGGTTTTGAAATCCTGGCTGGTGGTAATGTAAAATCCTCCATTATTGATCTGATAAATTCTATAATGTTTTGCACAGAATCCTATTTGTGGTTCAAAATCTTTTATAGACAATGAGTAGCTAGTGCCGCCGGCCTCAGAAGTACGTATAAGGAACGTACTTTGAGGTTGGTTTTCATCACCTAAGAGTAATATTTCTGCTTCTTTGCGAGTAATATTTTCAAAATACCAACTAAAAGAAAACAAATAGTTATTTTTGTCACGTCAGAGCGAATATGTGATACATGCTCAGTTATGTATCCACGTTATAGGTAAAAGCCATCGCCAAAGAAAGCAAGAAGGCTTCTCGATCTACTAAAAATGGATATTCGAATAATAACGAATCTCTACCTGATACTGCTCTCTGAGATACCATCTCAAAAAGATGGCATCCTCTTACTTTATATTTTTGCCCGTTATTGTTTCAGTTCAGAAGGAATGTTCCCTGAAACGTTTCAAATGTTTAGTAACCTGAACTTAAATATCATAGTGTGTTTCTTCAACCCCCTTTATGATACTGGACAAATTCCCGCGAAATAATTCTTCGTGTAAAGACTTTCGCTTAATAAACATTATGAGTCGTTTTTTGAAGTTGTTTTTTGCACACAAGGCTTTATAGGCGTTGTGAAGAGGTCAGTCGCTCCAGTCAATTTGGATTTAAGTATGGTGAGGGCACAGAAGAAGAAATCCTCAGCCTTTCAACACTACTATAAAACTCGAAAGGATGTTTTCAGGTATTTTATCGATTATGAAAAAGCATTTGACAATGTCCGGTTTTGTTAAGATTTCTACGGGATTTGGTTCTGGATGATAAAGACTTCCATATCATCGGCAAATTATATTAGAATCAAACAGGAGAGGTGCGCATTCAAAATTCGAGCATCTTTGAGGGGTTTAATATGAAAAAAAGGGGTAAGGATGTATCCCCTCTCCAATGTTATTCATCCTTTACGGTAAGAAGGAGTTTATCACTGCAACCACAGACAGCACTTTGGGTATAAAAGTGAATGGAGTGCCATTCAATAATATAAGGTATGCTGATGATACAGCAATGATTGCTGGTAACATCGAGGATCTTCAGACTCTCCTAAATGCAGTAAGAGATGCTAGCAGTATACTAGGATTAAGCATAAACGTTAACAGGATCAAATTTATTATCGTCAGCAGAGAACCGCACAACTATTCATTAAGAACGAGAAAACATAGAGAATATATAAATTTAAATATTTGGGATGCCTCTAAAACTACAAGTGGGATCCAAAATTATCAGAAGAACTGGTTTGGAGCATAGATAACTTTTTACAGCTGTTAAGAAAAGCAAGATTGCATAGCTTGGGCATATATTTCGCGAAAATCGATATGCTGATTGATACAGCAGCTTATAATTGAAGGTAAGATCGAGGGCAAAAGGGAATTGGTAGAAAGAAACTATCATAATTGCGTAACATACGACAGTAAATCGGGTTGCATGAAATTGAAGAACTGGGAAAGGGTATGAGAAATAGATGCATTTAGAACAAAGACCGGAGGATGCCTACGCAGATGTTTCTGCTTGGCTCTGTAAAAAGAATAATAATTTGGAATGAACTAAGAAATTAGTTGCCAGATTGTAACTTTTTTTTGACCAATGTAAAAGGCATTACTAGCAAGTTAAAATACACAAAGTGTCGAGACTTGCCATCCCCAAGAAAATCAGTCTTTCACAGTGAAGTTATTTTTGTGCCAGTATCACCGTTAGACTCCAAATTCTTTTTTTCTCAAGAAGACTTCCAAAGAGGCCTGGGCTTTGAAGTTATCCCCTTCAAATCTCACATTTGAGTTTATAACTAGACAAGATCCCGTCAGTTAGTTTATGGCTAGCACTTCGGCGTACTTAAATTTTATGAGTACTTATTCATTCGGTAGCTACAAAATTAGCACGAACTAAACCACACCTCATATTAGACATATGTTCTTTGTAGATCCATTTCCCTTCTTGTTTGTCAATGTAGAACTTTTTATACCCTTTTATAGACTTACCTGTCGGTTAAAAAGAAAACGAGACGTTCTCTGAACATTTGTAAATAATTTAGTGCTTTAAACAGTGATTTTTAGGCCTATATCTAGCTTTAATATCACATTTTCTTATACCTAGCAGCAACAGTTTTGTGATGGTAGAAATGTTCCTTGCGTACCAGTTTTTGACTTGAATTTGGCTAATGGTCTAAGGTGCCTAAATTTTGTGTCTACTTACTCATAACTTTCAAGACTAAATTCTAGGGCAACAAAATTAGCTGGCACTAATCCACACTTCATGCTAGCCTGATGTTCTACTTGGATCCATTTCCCTTGTTGCCTATCCGTGTAGAAGTCATCTTTCGTGTAAATTTTATTGTTCTTTTTCTCTCGCAATTTCATACGATCACCTTTATTAAAGGATACATCCTAGAAAAAAGTTTAGACTGAATTTTTTTCTTAGGTTGCAAAAGTTTTTTTAGTATGTGTGTTAATCAAATATCGCAGTACGAATAAGAAAATGTTCTTGAAATATTTTAAGCATTATGAAGTTAGTGCTGATATCTTTTTGAATAGGAAAAGAAATAATCTGTGAAAAATTAAATGAATTTAGCACAAGGTAGGAGACATTTTGTTGTAGTTATACTAGAGACAGTTATGAATAAACAACACTATAGAAGAAAGCATAGGGTTGTTTGGCAAATTGTAATCTATATGAGATGCTACGAATGCAAGACCTTAGAAAATATAAAGGTGCGTACAAATCTAAAGCGACGCGCACGTGATGAGCCCGTGATGAGCTCGAGACGCGCTTCTATTGTATTAAATTTTAGTTCGATTTTTAAAGGATTTGTTGAAAAATACGCATCAAGTCTACAACATGTCACCGATGAGCCTACGACGAGCATACAGCAAGCCAATTTTTCTACTCAAAGGAATTTTTGTTTGTCTAGTGGGACGGATTTATGGCACGCTCTTTCGAAAAAAATTACTTTGCAAATGAAATTTATTTAGTACTTGTTATATGCGTTAATTAAAAATTGTTGGTAACCGAATATGTACCCACATAGCAAGTAAGCTTCCACATGTCGAATGAAAGCTTTCCGATGGAAGCTTCATATAAGTTTCCTAAGTAACCTTCCAAGAATTTTCCAGGAAGCTTACGAATAATTTTTTTAAAGGATCCTATGTAATCTATCATGAAAGATTCTGAAAAACATAAAAAATGTTACATGGAAGATTAACGTGAAACTAACTCTGAAAATTTCGTGAAACCTTTCTGCAAGTTTCTGGAAAATAACGTGCAGTCTTCTAAGAAAGAATATAATTTACCAAATAAGCAAACTTTTCAGAGAGATTTCAAGAAAAGAGTTGTTATCCCATAGATATTTTCAAGAAAGCTTTTTGTAATCATCCCGTAATCTTCTTGGAACATTCCATTACGAATTTATGAAATCATCTCTCCAGCAAGATTTCAAAAAAAAATTCTGTTATTCTAAACTTATACTTCCAAGAAAACTTTCTGCAATCGTGTAGTAAGAATCTTGATGTGAAATTTGCTACAAACTCGAATTGTAAGCTTCTATTAAGAATTCATGAAAGCAATGTTTAAGTCTGTTATATATTTTCCTTACTGTAAACCTTATGGAAGGTAACATCCAGAATGTATTTCTATATTTTCAGAAAGTTTTGTGAAATCTTGCAAGTTTCTGGAAGATAACATACAATCTTGAAAAAAAAATTGCAATCTATCAAATATACAAACTTTGAAGTTTAGTGTAACTTTACCGTAATATTTCAAGGAAAGTTTCCATCATTCCAAATCGATTCTTTTAAGAAAGGTTTCTGTACTCATTCTATAACCTTCTTAGAATCTTGACGAATACTTTGCTGCAAACTCGAATAGAAGCTTCCATTAAAAATTCGTGAAATTATCGTATAAGCCTCTTATATAGTATATCTTTCTTGAAAGTGTTATTGAGTGATCCATCGAGATGTCGCCACTGTGTCTTGTCTACTGTTTTTTAATTGTAGACTCTGATTATAATGCACGGTTGTGAAATGATGGTTTGTACCGAACGTAATAGCGTGATTAATCTCATGCTAGGACGAAACAGCGCTGTAAAAGTTTTCATAGAAGCTTCTAGTAATTACCCAATGTCGGTGACGAATACGAAAAAGGTTCCATCTAAGCTTACGATAACCTTTTAGGGAAGACTAAAGTAAGTCTCTTTGTAAGCTAAATTAGTTTTCATTAGTATATATAATGAAAACTTACGTTAGGTTTTCCTGAAAGGATATTGTAAGCTTAGATGGAATCTTTTCTTCTTCCTGTTTGTCACGGACATTAGGTAATTGCTGGAAACTTCTATGAAAGCTTTCACAAATATTACTTGAGATTCTAGAGTGTTTTCGTGTAGGGTAATAACTACCAAGTAGAAACTTTCAGAACCTTCCATGAGTTTTGTCTTACGCTTACAAAGAGTCTTTCCTGAAAGATTATTGTTAGTTTCGACGTAATCTTTCCGTTAGTATTTGTCACCAGGGTTGCCAGACCTAGGGAAATTTCCCTAGATCTAGGGAATTTTACGACACGTAGGGAAAAGGGAATTATATGTCCATTTTAGGGAATTTTTGAATAAAATACAATTGTTCTAATTATTATATAAAAACTAATAAATAATGTTCGTTTTTACGCGTTGACATACAAAACAGTTTACAAATCTTGAACGCAGTTGTATACATATTAAGAAATTTCGGTGATTTCCCATGCTCCCTGGCTTTTAGTCGGTAAACTACCTGGGAAATCCCGACCGCTTTATGTATTATGCAATTTTGCTAAAAAATACGCAACCTTGCTGGACACATTGTGTGGGATTTTGCGTACTAAATGTTTGTTAAAGTCAAGCAATTATTTTAATCTCTGTATTAGCCTGAAAATGGTTAAGATATTTAAATCAGAAATTTCGTATCGAGAGAACAAAAAATCTATCATACATTTAAAAGAAGTGCTATGTTTATTTTTTTAGAATAGGTTAGCGATTGGGTATATTAAATACACACTTTTACATTTTTAAAAGTTTAGATTTATTATTTGTAGATAAATAAAGTTAAAAAATAAATCAAAAATTATTAAAACTATAATTCATTTACGGACGTAAAACACATGGCTAATTTTCTTAATGATGATATTCTTAGCCCAGCAAAAATGCCATTGACTAACTGAGAGAAGGTATTACCTATCTCTTGCCAAAGGACCAACATAGGACACATGACCAAGCTAAATATAGGCCAATCATCTGACTTCCCACACTATAAAAGATGACTACCTCCTGCTTGACACAATGCATCTATGCACACTGTGAACAAATAACATCATCGACACTCAACAGAAAGGATGCACCAGGGGAGCAATGGGATGCAAGGAACAATTGATTATTGACTCTGTCATATATAACCAAACCTGTATCAACCGAAGAAACCTCTTTACTGGATTATAAGAAGGCCTTTGACTCAGTTCCCCATGAGTGGCTCATAACGATATTGGGAAGTATAGAGTTGATATTCATTGTGTTTCTTTTTTGGAATGCATCATGTCAACCTGGAGAACTAGGATCCAAATGCGAGTGTCATCCAACGATATCATCGAAACTAATACAATCCCAATACGAAGGGGAATATTTCAAGGTGATTCACTAAGCCCATTGTGGTTCTGCCTTGTATTGTGCCACTTTCACACCGTTTGAATTCCACCAGATACAACTTTAGCATTAGAAATAACAACGAAAAGTAGTAAGATTGAATCATCTTCTATACATGGATGATCTTAAACTGACGGCTGCTGCCAGAAACCAGTTGGAACAAATGCTTAAAATTGTAGAGGAGTTATCCAGGGATGTCAAAATGCAGTTTCGACTTGACAAGTGCCATATTTTGAACATCATTAAAGGAAAGATATGGTTAAAACCACTGACCTCTACTATGGACCCCTACTCTTGTCGGCTGCTAAAGCCACAAAATGGCAAACCATGGGCGAAAAAATGCGTTTCTGCACATCGGGCGCCAGTCATATTTTTGGATGTTGATCAGATAAGGGCATGCGCATAAGCGACGTCCTATTATCGATCGGTTGTTTCGTAGCGCCATCCGTAAACAGCACAGTATCGGCTCAACACCATTTTTGCGTTTTAAGTGATTTATTTTATTTGTTTTTGTGTTTTTATTTAATATAATGGAATGTGTACATATTTTATTTGTTTTATTTTCCTTTTTCTCTATAAGGTAAAAAATAGTGTTGCTTTACGTTTTTGGATTTATAGTGTTTTCGTATAACATTAAATCTCCAAAACATGTAGTATGATATATTTTGAGTACTTTCCAAATGATTACCAAAAGATAAACTGAACTTTTAAGCAATCAGTTCTTAAAAAAAAATCTGAAAATTCGCACCAAACCATAGAATAGTTTATTCTATCATATGAAAAAAGTACATTCATCAATATGTCAAGAAATGGTACAATTTCTCCATCTATTACATTACTTACATAAATAAAAACATACATCCTCAAAATGAAGTTGGAATATTTTAAAACATACATATATAACTTACAATAATTATAATGCATTATTATTTTGTTATATACATAAAATATTTCAGTACAAGGTTTATATTTTAGCCAGAATCGGCTATTGGCTCTATAATTTCTAAACTCTGTTTGAATTATTTTTTCCAGTTGTCAACGACTTTTTTCCAGTTGCTAATTTGCACAATGTCCATATTCTTGCATAATTTCATCCACCTTATATTTAAACGATGTTTCCACCCAGCTCAAATGTTTTTTTTTTGTTCTGCAGCCATTCTATGATTTATTATTTTGTATGTCTGAAGATTGAGGACATGACGTTAAAAAGCGTTGTTCATTATTAATACTAGTTTTGGAAGTAAATTCAGATTAGTTATGTCCATACTCATTTTATGAAATTGTCATGATTCATGTGGTCATGGCAATCCCCACTTTGAAATCGTCAAATTAAAAATTTATTAATATGTTAACAAAAGCAAAATATTACAAAATAAGTTAGACAAATCTGAATTTCTTTTGTTGGTATATTTTTTTTATTCATCTCCAATGACCTTGTTCGCTTATTTTATTTGAAATAACATTTTCATCATTTTGTCGAAAAAATTAATACGATAAGAAAATATATGCTCCGTTCACCATTACGGCAGAAAAATGTTATTATATAAAATTATTTTTCAATTCTGCCTATCAGTTGACAAACCCATTTCGTATCAATATTTTCTTAAAAAATAAAAAAAAAAAGATAAGGAAAAGAAGGTCATTATTTTTTAATAATTAGAGAATAAATTGCCGGACCTTAAAATTGTTAATTATTCACTCCCACCCTACAACAAGAAAGTTAACGCACACAGACGGAAACAATAGATTAGAGAGATAGTAAGATACATTTTCTTCACAATTTTACTTTCACAGTATAAGAAATGACTAAACTAACTCCCATCGGTAGACACAGACCGGATTATTCCCTCTGCTTCAGATATTATTTGTGCCCATATGATGTGACTACCAGAACCAGAAATTTACATGACACCGACTTTTTTACTAAAGACTGCAACTTTGATAACTTGCTTGATTTAGACACCATTTATGACTAATTGAACTAACTAAATAGATTTTCGAAGTTCGGTCCTGTCAATGGTCACTTGATCATTTTGTAGTGCGCATGCCGACATCTGATCTACGATGTTTACATTTTATTGTCGTAAATTTGCCGTTTTTGGGATTAAACTTTGCGGATCTATAAATATTTTATCTATGGTTAAAACCCAATATTTTCTCATTTGCTTAACACAATAAAAATTTTCGTATAAAATGAAGTTCATATTATTTTTCTTAATATCGAAATATCATTGCTATTTCTGAAAATTGGTGCGTAACAGTTTGGATTTAGCTCCATTAAATACATATTTTACATTATAAAAGATTGGCGTAGTGAGGTAATCATTTAGTTTGTCGACTATTAAATAATAATCGTAGGACAAAACAGTGACTGATATTGAACAATCTTTATGGGATGTAGAATTAATTATTTTGATTTAACATACCTCAGGCACTGTTGCTGTAAAGCGATGAATGCCCACAACTATTAGTGGTCTAGATGACTTTGGACGTATTGGAACGGGCCTATTATGTTCTGCATCTAAAAAATAAAAGAAATAGATGAGAAGATATTTATCAACGTATAACAAAAATTTTTACGATGAAAAGAGTTAAGTACAAGTCTATCACAGTCCGGGAGCCCAAAGCGTTTTCGTAGTCAATGAAGACACATGGCTCCACCAAAATTTTTTATAGGTATTTTGGCCCCCTGATTATGAATATTGAGGGTGGATGCCCGAAAAATTGTCAAAAAATTTTTGATTAAATAAAAATTAGAATAGAATAGCATAAGGATTTTTTATACGGTATAAAGCATCGAGTATGATATTTTGTTTTCAAAGTTAATAAACTTTTTGATAGAAAAAACACTCAGTTTTGTTGGAAATGTGATCATTAAATAATCGGAAAGCTGAAGATAATTTTTCAGCATATGGCCATAATTCCATCTTTTGTAGTCGAGAATTTCTTTTGTACAATGTTTTCTCGCAAATAATACATTTGTTAGTATCTTTCACATAACTATTAGAGCGCCTCACAGATAATGGTGTTGATATTGATTCTTGACTATGTAAGTTTAACTTTTACACATTCCACACTATTTTCTTTACTTAGATCACTCTTTTCTCTTTTTAGATTTTCATTTTTAACTTTTAAACTAAGGTTTTTCATGTGTATACTTTTTATAGCACTCATTGGACATGTGGTACTTGAACAAATCTAAAAATTACATCAATCGCGTTTAAGAATCACATATTACCTTGAATTAATGTGTATTACAGCTGTTTGAAATCTAGAATTATATGCATTAAGTTTGTTATAAAGTAATTTTACCCTCTTTGGCTGGTACATCAAAGCGACAAAACACAATGTCCCGATGCGTCACGTATTCGATATTTCTTCACAAATAATGCACAAATCAAGTGATCTTCTTGGATATATTGCCACCCTCAACAACTTGTATATTTCGAATATAAAACTCACTGGTGTTTTTCCGATTTTCAATCCCTTCGTCAGCAGAAAAATCGCTAACATCTCAGATGGCATTTTCAAGTGATGCTTCCTCGACGGCTGCTCGGCTTGGAATGAGCGTCCTGGTCCTCCGTCTGCCTTTTTATCATTTGGCGCTTGCGCAGATTATACCTTGGTTCTGCCTGGTTGGTTTCCTTGCTGCCTTGGGTCTGGGCCTCCCCGCGTTTAGCTGTGTTTTTTCTCCAGTGTGTTGTTTTTGGTTGAGTTTTAATTAGACTTTTCTATGTATTTGAGATGTTCTGTGCATCATCTCTCTTGTTAAAGTTTTCAGTTTTTTCTATTTCGATCTATTTGGTTTCCTGGAGATTTATAGTGTGTCCTGTCTCGTGATGATGTTGGAATAAAGCTGAAGTGGTTTGTTTATTATTTATGCTATTTTTATTTTCTTGGACTCTGGTAGAGATTCTTCTATTTGTTTAGCCGTTGTATTCTTTTTCACAGTCTCTACATGAAATGCTGTACACTCCCTGGTTTTCCAATGGTATTTTGGGTTTGGGATTGCCCAATAATTTGTGTATTGTTGTTTGTGGTTTGTAAATTGTACATATGTCATGCTTCCTCAGAATTCTTCCAGTTACGTCTGTTACATCTTTTATGTATGGCAGTGTGGTTTTTGGTTTGGATTTGTCACCTTCTTTTTTCTCTGTGTTCCGTTTTATGGCCTTTTTGTTATTGTGTTCTTTGTCGTTGTGTTGTTTTAGAGCTGTTGTGATGTTGTTGAGTTCTTCTTGGCGGTTCGTGGGTTTGGTTAGTCGCAAGTTTATAGATGGATCTCGACGGGGTGAAAGAGATGGAGCCGAAATGTTGGCAAGGGGCACGAGAGTCATGGAATATTACTCTCTTGGAAAACATGTAAAGATCTTTAAAGTAAAAATTTACGTTATTCTGCAATGTGGTCATCTTTGTGCAAGAGACATAAATAGGGATAAGACAATAAACATAAAGCACCCTTTAGGTAAGTAGGGAGGTTAAAATAACCCTACTTTGTCATAAAAAAAATCCTGAAGTGCCACTTAACGGAGATACAGATCCCGAAAAGGGTACCCAGCGCTTTACCTTAGCAGCTCCAAATTTTGAATCGGCTTGGTTAATCTAATGATATTTTAATATTTTATAAAGGCCATAGAGACTCATTAAACTATACTACAGTAGATGCTTTAGATCATCAGAGAAATCGGGAACGAACATATAACTAGACCTAAAGGAAGGCTTAAAAGGAAACTTCTCTCTAGGAGATAAGGAAGGAACTGTAAATTATGGTGGTACTACTGACAGGACATTGTTACCTGAAAGGCCATCTTTACAAGATTGGGATGACTCGATTTGCGGATGGTGGTTCAGCATTCAACGAACTGAGGTGGAAATATTTCGGATATATATTGTCACCTAAAGCTGTTAGGCAAATTCAGTTAATGAGGCTGCTTGGATTCGCAAAGACGATTGGCCTTGAATAACTTACAACGACGGGGGGACATAGAGGACCAAACGAGGATTATCGAAAATCAAGTGTCCACTTTTTATTCATTCATTCATTCACTGAAGGAGAAAAAGCGGTAGCTTATGAAACTAATTCTACGGTCGTTAAAGTTTTCTTTATATCTAACACAAATTTCATTTTGTTGTCTTGTGTAATCAAAAGGTTACGATTGCTATTCTTCTTGTAAAATTACAGATGGCGCACACGAAAAAAAAGGTACAGTTACGGATAATGCATATGCACCCAGAAGGTTTCACTAAAAAATACTTACCGGGAAGGGTTTGACCCATTACCGGAGCAGATTGTGAACTACAACATTTGCAACAGTTACCCATAATAACAACTCTTTCTTAAGCGGCTTTATCGTTTTCCTAAAATCTAAAATACTGTAACAAAGTCATTTGAAAATAGGTATATAGGATTTTTATACATTAATCTGGGCAAAAATAAGATTAAAAAACATACGATTTTACCTTTTTATTCTTAATTTGTATTTATTCTCAATTAGGTTAAGTTATGTTTAGTTTTACTTTAGATAATTTTTTATGACCAAATTTGGCTATTAATAAAAGTTCATTTTATAAATTTTTCAATAAATCTATTTATCTTTTGACATTGCATTAAATTTTAAATGCCCTTCTTAATAACGGTAAAGGCAACTTAATGTTAAGCATAGGTAGCTCAATTATATCGCAAAAAATGTTAATTTTCTGAATTTCTGGGCTTCTTTACATAATAATGTGGTCTCATAAGAAAAACAAAGGTTGTATAGGTATCTCTACAACCTTTAAATTTATCTTTGAAATATAATTCTTATATTTATAATATCGACCGATTTCATTCAGAATCATGCAGTGAAAATAGTCAAAATAATAATAATAATAAAATGCTTTCTCCGTGAAATATATTATTCTAAAAGCCAAAAAAGTGTTTTGCGAAAATACCATTTTCAAGGAAGTTTTACAATTGAGCTTACGCTTTAAAGACAAATGAAAGTAATTTTTCATTTAAAATTGTATATTTTTATGACTAAACAATGTAATTTAGTTTTCTCCTTTGATTAAGCTCCTATGAGTTAGAAAAAAAATTTGAAAACCGAAAAATTTTCAAAATTTACACAATGGCGATCGTTTTTCGAAAAAAAAACCAAAGAGATTTTCTCAAAAAATACATCTTTTTTTTTTCAATTTATACTTCGAGGGTTCCTTGTTATATGCTTCTTCAATTCCAATTGTTTTCATGGGCGCTAAAATGCACGGGAGACAATCAGTTTTTTCTTTTTCCAATGACCATTTCAAATCATGCAATGAGATTTAAAAAAAGGGCTTTCTCCGTAAAATATATTATGACAGGAACTAAAAACATGTATGCGTATTTTGCCGTTTTGGGAAAAAATCATTTTTAACAAAGTATTCGAGATTTTAAAGTTGAGATAAGTGCTTCTGCAGTGAAGAAAAATACAGCCATTGTTTTATTCAAAATTTTATATTTTTCTAACTATCTTTAATTTAATTTTCTCTTTTGATTGAGATCAGGAGTCATAAGCTTTAAGAAAAAAATTTGAAAACCGAAATATTTTCAAAATTAACAAAATAGCGACTTTTTCTCGGCTTCATTATATAATTATTATTTTTGCATTTTTTTTTAGTAGAATAATATGAGCAAATATTTGCAAGTAGAAACTTGTTTACGAAGTCGATTTATTGAACAGTTTCAACATGCATTCAAAAGATGAGAGACTACCCTTGGGATGATTCCTGTACTACGAATACCTGCAAGGACTTGATTTAATTACCCATAATAAGTTTATTCTACAAGCGGACTTCGAGTACTGTACTATGTTACAGTGATTGGATTGTAAAATAAATCTTTCGTGTTAAATACTGCATTTTATATAGTATTGTTGATAAATTTGTATTAATTACGATAGAGCTATGAATGACTCACGGAAAAGTACATTCTATTCATGAAGTAAAAAAATGTCCTGGGGAACAATCTAATTACTGTAACATAGCAGCGTATTCGACAAGTCAACTTGTAGAATAAACTTATGGGCATTGAATCAATTCCGTGCAGGTATTCGTAATACAGGAATCATCCCGAGCATAATCTCTCATCTCTTGAATGCACGTTTAAATTATAGAATAAATCGACTTCGTAAGCAGGCTGCTACTTGCAAATATTTACTCATATTATTCTACTTTCTTGATAATTATCAGAAACCTTTTTTGATAAATGAAATATATAAAAAAAATTACAATTTACAACATTATAATATATAATGAAATATAAAACAGGCAACCGTTAAAAAATTTCTTGATTTTGTAACGAAAAATTTTGTTAATTTTGAAAATTTTTCGGTTTTCCAAATTTTTCTCATGTGTCTTTAATTAAAACAGAAGACTGAAAATTATACAATTTTGAGAAAAAAATGACTTCAATATTTCTTCACTGTAAAAATTCTAAACTCAACTATAAAATCTTGATAACTTCTTTGAAAATTATTTTTTCGCATCTTATTAAATCACGTCTACTTACCTATTATGTTAACATAGTCATTCCTGCCATGATTAAAGAGCGTATATCACTTGTATACAGACACGAGTAACTGTTATACTATAGTACTAACCCTGCTTTTTTTCAAGAAGAAAAATGTTAAAAATAAGATATAGATTTAAAATAAATAAATAGGAAGTATAGGGCCTTTCTTTGCAGCACGAATTTTTATATTAAATCGGAATTTTGCACCATATAACAAAATTTTTTATTGTTTATGATAGACTGAAAATTAATTGTTTGCTAGACCTGATCGCTTTATACAATTATCAGACCAAAACTGATAATATTTATAATATATACGTAAGTTATATTTTTGTCACATTTTAATTTTAAAACCTCTGGAAGTCGTTACTAAAACCATTGGTGTATTAATAGTAATATTTGGTATTAAAATTATGCTATCTATTTAAATATTTCTAACAAAAGCAAACAAAATTGCTTACTTAATTATCTTTTATTAAATTAGTAATTTGACTGTAGTAGTAAATAATTTATTATTTCCTTGAGTACATCTTCATGCCAATCCAAACACTGAATATATATATATATATATATATATATATATATATATATATATATATATATATATATATATATATACATTCAGCCACCTTGGTTGCACGTATTACAACGACTTGGCTTTAGCAACAACGCCATTAAGAATCCATGTTTTCCATCCAGCATGACGACCTACTACGCCACCGTATTAACAGGCTTATTTCAACACAGTCAAAAATCCCTTAAGGGGTTACACCACCTTGGGGCAAATATAAAGTATATAAATCAATTTTTGTTGTACCCATATTATATATATATATATATATATATATATATATATATATATATATATATATATAATGTTGCATAGTGTTTCACGGATGGGTACATGTGATTCAGTATTAATCTGGGAATACAGCCGTTCGTTCGTTTGGTTTTCTGTAGAAGTTTGCAGACGTTTCGCTAAAATCTCATTTGGCATCTTCTGTGCTTGGTGATCATTTAAAGGATATATGGGGCTGTTTGGGTCAAGTCGTCAAAACTTTTCGATAATATAAATACGTTTGTATATATCTATGCACTATGTATTTATACATCGATACGTATAAAAAGATAACGCGCACGACTCCGACACTTATACCTACTGTGCACGACTACGAGATCTTGCTGTAAAATGCGCACGAGGGTCACCTTGAAGGTAATTTTAATGCGACTCTCTAAGGGGGATTTTTAGTGTTAGCTTTAAAAAATTCTTCTTTGCATTTTTCGATATTATGAAACCTTTATGTAAAGCTTTTTTTTTATCATATATGCCTTAGAAAATGATGCCGCATGATGGCCGGTCGGGTCGGGCCGTGGGCCATCAACGAGTAGGGCGTGCACTTCCTGGAATTCGGTCTGGGCCGGTCCCTTCATGGAATAGATTTCCATTTTCATTGTACGGATCAGGCATTGCAGACTAAATGTGACTATTTTTTTGCATACCTTTCAAATCTTTAACTGCGTTTTCTCAAAACTATATTTTTTGAGTGTTCGGAAGACATGTGATTCTTGTCCTGACGAGATTCAGATTTTTTGCGATATCAAAGACAAAGTTACGGCTCCTTAAAGACGAGAAAAACTTGGAAAATTAGTTAACCCTTTGTGAATTTCTCGCCATTTGTAGAGTTTTTTAAATACTGACTTGATTAACTTCAGGACAGTAGGCACTAGCCTTTACTGAAAGGGATGATATACTGTAAGGCGTGAATCGGCATACTTTTAGTAGTGGCTGATTCAGCGCCCTCATGTTTCGGTTTTTGAAAAAAATATATTTTTTTGTACCGTTAATCCTCAATAAAAAGACGCAAAAAGCCTCTTCATTGTACTCATCTTATTTTTTCCAAAATAAATACGCGAAACTAGGTCTCAAAAATAGGCAATCCCCCTTACGAACTACCAGTATCCTAAATTTCAGAGAGTTTGAGACCTTAGAGCTATTTCCCATAAAAAAAATTGCGGGGTCCTTTACATTTTAAAAATAGCATTTCCTTTCTAATCCAAAAAATGGTACCGAACCCGTGATATGCTAGTCATAATTGCATTCAACTATTTTTTTTTTACGAAAAAGTTCGAATTCATTAAGTATAAATCAATGTAGAAAATATGACTTGTCTTATATAAATATAAGTATCACAAAAGTAACTGCATGTGAATTTTATAGTAAGGGATAAAAATACAACTTTTTTAAATTTGCTATATTTATTATAGAATCACACCGTTCTAATACAGTAAAATAACGATTTAAACACATTTTATGGCGACCATAATCAAATAACAAAATACTTGGTTTTGAAAACCAAATAAATCTAGAATATTCTAATCTACAACTAGGGATAATAACTTTGCTAATATTAATATAAAGTAAACATAACAACATTCAAAAATATTGCACATTATTTAGGAAAAATATGTTTATGAAAATATATTGCAAGTGGCAAAGGTTTCCATAAAAATAAAAAGCTTCTACTAGCGTTAAAATTTGAGCAACGACTTAAAATTATTCACATCCATTAAATGGCACCAAAATAAACATATAGGAAAAAATACCGATATATAGTAAATTCTACGACAAATATGGGATCCTGCATATTAGAAAATGACATTTTTAATAAAAAATTCCTCTCATTTTATCAAACCAAAGCTTGTTACGGAATTCCTGAGAAGTTTGAATAATTTATGCAAATTGTTAAAATCATATTTAACCGACATACGTCAATATTTCATATTATCTCCAATTTGATATAGTAAATACAAAACTTGTAGATGATAGTGATACATAATAATACATAGTACACAATGAAATAGTATTATTATTTACTTTAAATTTGCCGCTGAAATGTCAACAGCGCCTGTTTATTATATTGTATTTCTGTGATACAGTTTATTACTATTATTATTACAGGTGTAATTGTAGGTGTAGATTGCGAGTGGGTCGTTAAGGCCTCTCCACAGCATTTCGACGTATAAGATCTTTTATACGTTACTCTGATGTAATCTAGGTCAGGGATATTTAGAGTTTTCATTCCAATCGATATTATATTTTATTGCGCTGTTTGCTTCTAACCTCGAAATGCTACGTATTTAAATTAACACCAACTGTTTTTGTGTGGTTCGATTTGCTTCGAAATCTGGTAGTACTACAATGAAACATTTACCACTAGTCCTCAATAGTACATGTGCCATTATGTACTGCCTTATATATTTTATAACGGTACAAAAGAACGAACAAGAGCAAAGTTTACATTTCAAAATTCTGCAGCCGTTGCAGAGGTGACAAATAATGGAATATCTTACCGTATCGCTGCAAAAATACACAATGTCGATTTTGCAACGCTGAGAATATGTTTAAAAACAAAAGAATCACCCTAGTGCACTTATGGAGCGCAATTATATATTCCGACTAGTCTCTACAAAAGACTAGGTACAATTTTTGTGCCACTACATAGTGGGATGGCATTTGGCTTAAATACATTAAAAGCACAAGAGTTAGTGTACGAAATGGAGTAAAAAAATATTATTACAGAACCAGAGGCCTAGAGAAATGATGAATTGGTCAGTGAAGATGGAATACTTGCATTTATTAAAAGGCATGCTAGTTTGAGGATAAGGAAACCTGAAATTTGCTCCTTACCACGCCTAACACCCTTTAATAAATACAGCATAGAAAGATTCTTTTCTAATTGGGAAAAAAATTTAAAAAATTATCCATCTCTCTTTAATGGATATATGAATTTTCAATTTGGATGAGACAGCCACAAGAGCAGTTCAAAAGGTGCACACACAAGGTGGTTGCAGAAAAAAGGGTCAAATAACTGAATCAATGCATAAGCGCTGAAAAGGGTATGCTGTTTACTACATGTACAATAATTCGGGCTAATGGAACATTCTTGCCATCAACATTAGCTTTTTCCCGGAAGATATTTAACTCTTCTGACTGATAGAAAGCAGTACGTTGAAATAAAAGAGGCCAAATCATATGTATATAGTAGTTCTTCTAGTGTTCCTCAGGGGTCTAATTTGGGACCTCTTTTATTCTTAATTGCCTTTAATAATATATGTAACGTGACTAAACACTCAAAAGCATTACTGTTTACAGACGACTTTAAACTTTTTAGGGAAGTATTGACTGCTGATGATTGTGACTGTTTACAGCAGGATCTAAATGATGTTGTTGAGTGGTGTCGAATAAACGGTTTTTGTCTTAATGACAACAAGTGCTCGTCAATGTCCTTTGCTCTGAATAAGAATGTTTTAAATCAAGTCTATTCTGTTAATGATATAGTGTTAAAACGGACTAATTGTCAGAAGGATTTGGGAGTATTGTTTGATAGTTCATTGAATTTCAATGGCATATAATAAATAAAATTAATAAAGCTCACAAGATAATGGGTTTCATCATCAGATCTACTAGACATTTTGATGTTGATGTTTGCATGACACTTTTTGACAGTCTTGTACTGCCAAAACTTGAATATTGTAGTATAATATGGTCATCACAATATGAAGTGTGGAGTAGAACCATAGAACGTGTCCAGCGAAAGTTTTTAAAGTATATGTTTTTAAAAAAATTTGGATACTATCCTATTCAGGGTTATAATCACCTGGACTTACTGAATATATTTAACAGACTTTCATTGGAAAACAGACGTATAAAAATATGTTTGGTATATATATTCAAGATCTTAAAAAATAAAATAAATAGTCCAGACCTATTGCTGCAACTTCCATTTGTCGTAAATAAGGGTAGAACAAGACAAATACCAACATTTTATCTAGAATTTCCTAGAACAAATACTTACAAAAATTCGCCCCTATATAAAATGTGTAATTATTTTAATACATACGTTAGTGATGTAGATTTAAGTAGTATTACTTTACGTAGATATAAGGATATTCTTAACCATAAATTGCTGGATTCTCAGGCTCAGATGTAATATTGACAATAATATTAACTAGTAATGTTAGTTTAATGTTTTTAACTTTAAGAAAGGTATCTGTAACTGGCTTAACTGCTGTGGATTCTGTATTCAATAAATAAATAAATAAATAAATAAACTCTGGAGCTCCTCCCTGAAGTTGAGGCTTAATAAATCCAAACGGATGAATGACAGCGGGTTTTATTTTTAAAAGTTCTACACCATTTTATTAAATATTTTCGTTCAAATAAAGGAAAGTCCTTGAAAATAGTAAAAATCGCAAGAACGTTTGGTGTTATTATTTGAATCCTTTTTTTCACATACCAGCAATAAATTACAACCACTGAATTAGTCGGTTTTCTTTTCATTTAAAATTTTTTATAACTCCGCTGCAGATTTGTGGCTTGTAAACCATCCATGGGCACCTGTCATGCTTTATCAAATAGTTTATTACAAAGCTATGAAGCCTGAAAAAATCGACAAGTATTTATCCATCTAAAAGGAATATTTTTACGGAGGCGGACTTCCTATTATCATCCGTAACTGAGAGAGCTGCGACAAATGGTTCAGATAGCTCAGATATTAGTAGTTGTCAAAAATATAGAAAACACCACTGTTACCGACAACAGTCCTAATACGGATAATGACAAGGAACGAACTGTTCAGACAGACACTGATTTAATTTTGCCTTCAACATCTTAAGAAAAAGGTCTCGTCTCCAGCTGAATTTAAAGGATTTCCGAAATCTGTCGCCAGAAAAAGAAAAAAAAGTGTCATACTAACCTATTGTATGAAGACCATTGTAGAATTATTTTGGAGTTGGCTGATAACAGTCCAACGTATAAGTTTGTGATCTCTGGTGACTTTAATCTTCCTAACAATTTATGGGATAATTTTTTATAGCACTTCTAATTGTATTATTTTGGTTGTTTATTGTAAACGTTTGTAAAATTGTAAAATAGATTTTCCGTTTAAATAAATAAATAAATCAAAATAAGAAGAGTTTCAAGATACAATCAAGTCACAGATCGGAACGAAATATACCAGAAGTAAAGGTACTATACAAAATAAAAAGAGGAAGGGAAAGAGGGACGAAACAGATTCCAAATTTGACGATGAGAAATTTAAATTTGGGGATGAAGAACCGACACTGGCAGATCTTCAATATTTTGTTACAAAACAAAAAAAAAACAAACCCATGAAATTAACGACAGTACGGAAGCTACAAAAGATTCTCTTATCCTCACCAAATTCTGAAATAATATTCAATATATTACTCCAATTTTAGAAGCGTGAAATAAGTCTGACGAATTTAGGGTTTCCTATTTATGAAAAAGTGATAAAATTTCTAATTCATTCAACTTTCCTAACGTTCCCGATATACACACGAGATCCAAGTTTCACTTATTGTTGTCAGCTTCCATGTGTTCAAAAACAAGGGACTATATTCGCGTTTTAGGTTGAATTCAATGATATGATTGTACATTAAAAATATTCTTAATGCTTTCTTTTTCGTTTGGTTTGTTGTTTTTGTCAACGACTAGTTTTTTTGAGGTTAAAAAAAATGTTTTATTATGTACTACCTTAAATTTCAAAATGTACCATTGATGGTACACAATGTAACAAATGCAGCATCTATTATTACTTATAAAATTTCAGTTTTGATTTCATTATTTTAGAAATTAAAATATGCTTATAATGGATCGATACCTCGTTTAAACAGAAGTGTGCCAACTGCTTACGTTTAAAAACAATTATGAGAGCAAAAGTGTTTAATTTGTACTATTCTCCCCTAATATTGCTAAAAGTATAGTTATAAAGTCGATAAAATCCAGAGAAATAAAAATTTAAGAGATAACATGTTAAAACCGACACGAATGTCTAGAAAGAATATCTGAAATTAGAGTTTGAAATAAGAAAGGTTCGTAACGGGTATAGAGTCCAGCATTCGGGGGTATAGGGGAATAAAATTCTTAGAATCATCTTTCCCTCTCTAACGTAGTAACGGAGTATTTTCTTTACTGTTTACATTTGTGTCCTCGCGTTATGATAAATCTAACTTCACAAAAATTACAACATTTTTTCTATGATGTCAGTTATAGATAATTTCGGCCTCATACCATGGGAGCATACATTGTTTTTGCGCGCATAATGAATAAAGGTCTTAAGTACAAATCGAACATCGAAAATTGTACTTTTATATCTTTTCAGAGAATTTAACACCCACAGTGTGTTTAAGACATTCCAAAAGTTTTCCATTTATTTACAGAAAATTGAAAAAAGAAATAAATATTTTCCGGCTTAGAATATCAATTTTTGTTAATAGGTTAAAGAGATTCCCCAAATATTTCTTGGTTTTATTTTGTTAAATGTGATGTTTAGTACCAGAATCCCATATTTGATGCGACACCTCAATTCTTATTATTTTACATTAAAGGCAAAACAAAATGAAAATTTGAGGTTCTTTCACTGCCAAATATTTAAAATAATTAATCAAAATGGTCAAGTTAAATGATCTCACTATTGCTCTCCCTGACACGTAAAAAATATGAGGTATTCCTAGTGTTCCTTCCCTTCACGGGTTGCTAAATGTCTTATATTTTCGGAAATATTAGGAAGATGCAAAAATGAACAAAAAATCCTCGAGATTGGGGATTTAAAAAAAATAGTGGTCATTAAAAAATGTTTCGTATAACATTTTACCCATGGCCGGATTGATATAAGGGCATTCGAAGCGCTCTCACAGGCCTGGCACATTTTGAGGGCCTCCACAAGCTTGAACCACAGGTTGTTTATACATTCATTCACTTTTGTTTTCTGTATAATCTCTATTCAAATGACATATTTGTTGCTTAATAAATATCTGAGAACCACTATACAATTTGTGCTAAGGTTCCCACCATCTTTAAATCCGGCCTTAATTTTACCTTTGGGCTTTATTTGGTTAAATACAGATCTAGTCTAAACACTGTATATATGTCCCTAAAAATAATTCTGTATATTTTTTTTACAAGATTAAAACGACCCTGAAATAAAGTATTTATGAGAACCAGTTTTTAAAATTTTGAAAATAATAAAATTTCCGATCAAACAAATAAAAGTTGCGCTACCCTTGCTGTCGGTCTAATTTTCTCAAACTTGGGTAAGAAACTTTTAAGTAGTAGAACAAAAGCTCTCATGGGTAGGGAGCTCAAAAACCTATAATTTTTGAGATATAAGAATTTGAAATTACGATTTTTACGAGGATTTTGGTGAATCACAAGTATGGATATCGTTGAAAATCTCGAAAATTAAGAGTTCTGAAGAAAAGCAATACAAAAGTTCTAGGATTTTTCATTGGGCTTCTTCTAATGACTTTGAGTTTGACATGGGCCTTCAAGGTTATTCAAAGTCAAGTTGATTTTTATCAAATAAGCACCCCCATTTGTTATTCTTGAAAAAATCAACCTGACCTTGAACTAACCTTGTAGATTGTGGTCAAGGTCAAACTCAAAGTAACTAGGACAACCCCAGTTCAATCCTACAAATACTTTGTTTAAAGTTTTTCTCTAGAACCCTTAGTTTTCAAGATTTTCAAGGTTATCAATTCTTGTGGTTCACCAAAATCTTAGTAAAAATCGTAAATTCCAGTTCATATATCTCAAAAACTATGTGTTTTTGAGCTCTGTGTCCATAAGAGCTTTTGTTCTATCATCCAAGAATAATTTTTTCCTTGAGTTTGAGAAAATTTAATAGAGACCAATTTCTCATAAAGACAGTGCAGAGTATTTTGGAAAAAATTAGACTTATCGACCGGCTTATAAAAAATTTAGCAACCGGTGGAAACTATATTAAATACATTTATAAAAAGATAACCTTTCTATAACCTAATCGACCTCGTATCTCATATCATTTTAGAGTTAGCAATAATAATATCTCTTAAATCGAGCATCCATTATAGTTAAAATATCGAGCCTTAATAGGGATAACAGATTGGTCTATTACCTAAAAAATAATTTTGCAAATTTTTTGCTTATCATATCACAATAATTCCTCGTAATCTAAATTTAATTTAGCATTGTTTCACAACCTACACATTATGGTTTTAAAAATTTACTTTATTATCTAAAATCTAAAAACGTAGTTAATATTTTGGATCAATATAATTATATAAAATTAACAATTAATTAACATGCCACTTTCTTACCTTCTGTTTATACAAATTTTACATCGTAATTAATAGTTTGAAATTTGCGAGTTTCGTTCTATTATAATTTGGTCATGTATGTCCGTCTGTTTGTACGCTACAGCCTTATTTATAACTTTGTCGTTTTTCCTTTTTGGCAAACTATTTAAAAATTAAATTATTTAATAAGTGTAATTTTAAATAAAAATCAAAAGATGTCTTAAAACAGTCCAAGTCTAATTGTAAGATTGAAGTTTGACGATCATAATGAAAGACATAGGCTGTATTCTTTAGAATAATTATCAAATGATTAAAGTGAAAAAAGTGTAACTGATAACTTCGTGTTCTTTTGAAGATGCATTTACTTGTCATAAGGTCGAAGTGATCATGATTACTTCAAGTGATAGAAGTGAAAGTGATAATGATTCAAAAGAATAGCCCTATAATATGAAAGATGGAGGAGACCATGAGAATATTAAAGTAAAAGAGGACTACAGATGGGGTGGGCTGACAAGCTAAGGAAACACGCGAGGTCAAGATGGATACCTATAACTCAGGACAAAGACAAGTGGAAAAATGAAAGACGGGCTTTTATCAGACTAAAATATAGATAAAAATGGATTATACTAATCAAAAACATAAGAATTCAGTCAAAAACATACCTTGGAAATGTAGTTGGTAATTATAATTTGTGGGCAATAGAACTGCTGTGACAAACTAATTACACATGGTAGAGATATATATTTTTTATTTCTGTTTGTTGGTTCTTTTTTATTTTCCGTGTTATAAAATGTGTTGATTCTGTTCTTGAAAATTTTATTTATTAAATTTGCTGGATAATTATTTAATTTTAAGAGTATTTAGCTTTTTTTAACAGAATTCTTTCTTTTATCTGGATCGATTATTGCACGATCATCACTACCGTTTTTTTTTGGTTAATAAGGTGGCATGAGTTAAAATTTATGTACTTTGAAGATAATGTATCCTTTGTGATGAGAGTGTGTACCGGTAATGTATGAAATTATTGTTTTTGTTTTCATGGAATATGTGCTATGTACACAAGTTATGACATTCCAAGGGTTTATTTTTACGCTAATATAGATTACACACAACTTAACCAACATTTCCAAGGTTCGTTTTTGACTGAATTCTTGTATTTCTGGGTACTATCGGCCGTTTTTACTTATACTGATACAGGCCAACTGCTTTTTTATATGACAAATATAATTTCAAGGATTTTATTTATTAATCTGTAACCCAAAAAAAAATCTCTCTCTCTCTCTCTCTCTCTCTCTCTATATATATATATATATATATATATATATATATATATATATATATATATATATATATATATATATATATATATATATATATATATATATATATATATAGATTCAAGAACTTAAATAGCAGAGATGATACCCAACGATTGGCTAACACTTGGAAGAACCTGCTTCCCGAAACATCAACCAGTAGTAAGTAATGGAGAGACGGATCACAACTCGGCAACATTACCCTAAACACTGGCAACAGGGTCGATGACACGCAGCAGGGCTCGTAACCTGATTGGCCAGAACCATTCAGCCAACGAACGTGCCCCACGTACACACGGGACCAACAGCATCCGAGTCGCAAGTCAGTTCGCCCACAGACTCCGTACAAGAATAGTGAGAGTCTTGAGAAGGACTCGACATACACACGGGAGACCCGAAAATCTTTGATTTTATTTATTTATTTATTTATTTATATATATATATATATATATATATATATATATATATATATATGAAGTAATATGCGAAGAGTAATGTGGATATATCCACTGCTATTGCATCTCACACGGAGGATACCGTATATATATATATATATATATATATATATATATATATATATATATAATATATATATATATATATATATATATATATATATATATATATATATATATATATATATATATATATATATATCGTTCACTAATTTATGAAATAATAAAAAATGCTTATCGCTTAGAAACGCCTTACTTGAAACATCCAGATTCAAAGATTCCCATAGGCAGCTACAATAGCTATGGAAAGGTATAAAAGAACGCACGGGAAAAAATGGAGTTTTAATCCAAAAATGACTCTATCTCCATTTATAAAAGTCATTAGAACCCTGATAACCTACGCCGCTAAAGTATTGTGGACAAGACAGGAGAAGGTCAACGAGACTGCGGATGCGTTAGAAACACCTCTAGTTTTGGAGCTTTATTGACTAACTCCAGCTAAGTAAAATTCTGTAAAAATATAATAGATCTTAGAGTGACGGGGACGAAGAAGGCTTGCAAAGTCCAACTCTGACTTTTCTATATCTAGATGCCCTTTTGTGCTTCTAATTTGTATCGTAGAAAACAAAAATATCATTTTGCCAATTTTTAATAATGTTTTCTTAATAATCTGAATTTACGATTAAACGGAAAACCTTTATTGAAGACAAGGTTTTATTTTATATTTCTATTTTTAAAACTTTCTTTTGAGGTTTTCCTATTCTATTTATTTTTACTGTTCGGCACTTGATAGTGGGCTAACAGATATCCGCAAAATTGTCGATTTCTTTAGTTTATTACTTAATTAGTTTTTTCACTATATTTAGCAAACAGGGAATGCAAATGATTTAAAACACACTGTTAATAAAATGGTAAATAACAACTTGAAGATAGTTACTGTATTTGGAGGGTAATTTTTTGTGGGGTGACTCAGATCTAATTGTACGTAGTATTTAAGGAGATTATTTGTTGACATTTACTGCGCATTTAAAATGTTCCATCAAGAATCCGCTGATATAATTTTTGTTCATGGTTTTTGCGAAGGTAACATACAAGTCATAACTCGAAAATTTGGAAGGAGGTTTCCTGGTAGAAAATGTCCAAATCATTAAACATTTTCATGTGTATTTTTTTTTTGTTCGTGAACAGGGGCCTTTTCCGGCACAAATTAATATCGATCAGACTATGAGGCATCTAGTTAAAGAGAAAGAAGACATCTTAAATTTAGTACAAGAAAATACAAAAATATTCTCAAAGAAAGTTATTAGACTCTTGCATGTTACGCGAAAAAAAGAACATATTTAACAATACAAAACGAATGTTTTCATCCTGATCATTTCCAAGAGGTACAGACATTAGAAGCAGATGATTATGCTAACAGGGTAATCTTTTTTATCAGTCGATTAGAAGACTCCAAAGAGATCCTCACCGGACTTTGTGAACTGATAACGCTTAGTTTATCAGAGATGGTGTCAATAATTCTAGAAATTGTCATGTATGGCCCCTAGAAAATCCAAATGCTGTTAGAAAATTTGGATGAAAACAAATATTTACTATTTTTAGAAAACATTTTGCCCAATCTCCAAAATGATAATGTAAATTTAAGAGGTATGTATTTATTTTCAACACGTTGGAGCCCCTCCCCATTTTACCTGGGCTGTTGTTGAATTTTATGCAACACAGATGCGTATGCTGCGAGGAATCTCTTCTTTGTCAGCAGGATCCCCTGATCTCAATCCTGTGAACATTATAGATTACATAAAATGTATTTTAACTATTTCTAGTCGAAATAAATTAGGCGTTTTTTCCCGAAATAAAAGTGACCTTGTGAAGTGAAAAGTGGCGTTTCTTGTGTTTCCTGGAAAACCGAAGAAAAATTGTGGAAAATCAAGGCAAGAATCGTGTTCTACGAATTCTAAAAAAGGGGTATGGAAAGACATTTAAAAAAAAATCGTTTTCATAAATTTCACATAAACGAAATAATTACCAAAGAAAGAATTTAAAGAGGGTACTAATTTCTCAAACACAGAATGACTCATAGTATGTTTATATCCCAAATTGAAATAACATGAGAAAAATTTATCTGAAAATATTAATTCTTCTCAAGATTACCGTTTCAAATCCCTATTTGAATATTAAGATTTCATATCCCATATCGCCGTTCTCTTTTCTACTTCATTAATAAATAACTTTGTACCTAAATTATTCCTCATGGCAAGTTTCGCGCATATACTGGACACAACAAGACGTCTTTAGTATCTCGACTCGCACGTAATACACGTTTGATTAGTGCGAGTCAAGAGTCTGGCGCAACGCAAGCGAATATATAATTCACTGGTTCCCATTAATGTGCGATTTTATACGCGAGAGAACTTACAAGCGCATTTCGCCTCATGTGGAAAAGCTCTAATAGAACTTTTCCATTGTAGATAAATACTTTGTCAGAATACACCACTAGGCTATGTACAGTTAGTTCCTAGTTACCCTGTAGGTGATGCAACAATATGAGAGAAAGATTTGATGTGTTTATTATAACCGAGGATCGCTTGCAACAAGAAATTGAAAAATTATTCTTGTCTGAAATAAAGTATTAATTTTTATCGCAAGTCAAGAAAACAAATTATCTTTGATTAACAAGAGCTTGGATGGAATTTAAATTATGAAAATGAGCCGGTTTATTACCTGATACTTTGTTTAAGAATTATGCAGTATGTCATACAGGCGCGGATACAATGGGGGGGCGGCGGGGGCGATGCCCCCCTCCCAAGAGCTCCGAATTCAGAAAAATAGACTCGCCACTGCTTGGTGCATTAGGAACATAAATGGCGCTGGTACTACCTCCCCTCGTCGACAACTCGCTTTCTCTTACCCTACATCGTCATCCCCCCACCCAAAGCCTTGAATTCATAAAAATAGACTCGTTCCTACCTGTCGCATTAGGAACGTGAGTGTGGTTGGCACTTCCTCCCGTCGACAACTCCTTTTTGTTTGCCATACTGTACTCTTGGGATATCGCCCCCCCCCCCCATCAAAGAAAGAAGCTGGATACGCCCCTGTCTTCAAATTAACTAAATATTTCATTCAATTTAAAGATGTGGTAAATAAAAATAAGAATTTTGGCAACGTCAGTGATTTTTGTTTGCTTCTGTTGTTACGTGTGAAGTATTATTTTTATAGTTCTACTTTTCCATAAAAATTATTAAAATAATTTTTTTTTGTAAATAATTGTATAAGCAGAAGTCAAGCGTATACAAAACAGAGAGCAAAGGCAACAACAAAATATTAATTTTAGAAAGATAACAATTTTTTTCAATTACAGGTTGTTAAATATTAAATGATTCATATTCAAAAATTTAATTATACTTGAATGTAATGAGCCCGTTCATTTTTAAATCAACAATCAATCTGAGATCTCTTATTAACTAACATCAATATAAAAACCTGATCTATCACAATACTGATTTTTCATACAAAAAAGAACGGGTTCTATTAATGCATAGTGATGATTTTTTAGAAACACACAAATTGAATTTTTTATTACTTATAAGACTAACAAGTACAATATTAGAGGTTAAAATTGTGCATGTGTACCCACTATTTACCAATTATTAAAGTATATTATGTTGTGTTTTATTTCTGTAGACTGAATTATTCGAATCAAGGCGCAAGTTTTTATCATACTAAAAAGACCCTCGTGTGAAATAGTCGTTTTGTTTTTAGTTTCGGGCAAAAAAGTCCTCACAGCTGAAACAGGAACCGAATTTCGGCTCCTATCTCAGTTTCGTGTGAAACTTTTGACAATGACACTTTTTGATTACACTGATCGACAGTAATTTTGTTAATTGGGTCGCTGTTTCTTATGTACTTTGCTACGCTAAAGCCGAATATATCCATAAAACTTGCCCACCAATATCAGTTTTTTTTGTAATTTTACATATATTAAAAAAATATATATATATATTTCAGAGATAACAAAGTGTCTTATTTGATGTAACTGTATTTGGTTGCGGTAGCGAACTTGATAATCTCGGCGTGTCGTTTATGTGATTCACTTCAGCGAGTTAGAAAGGTGTTTATAGTAATTTATAGTACACTACTAGCCTTTACTTTGCGTTGAAGTGTTTATTTTTGTCCGAACAGATTCTTTAAAATACCGCGAAATTGTGAAAACCATTCCAACAATCTGTATGGTGAACTAAGTTCCCAAGAAGGAATATTACCTCCTTGATAAAAAAAAAGGTACGACCTTTATTTCGGGCATTAAGTCAGTGGTCAGGACAAGTCTTGGGCCCCTCATATTTGTAATTCCAGTATTATGGAAGGAACCAAAGGACCTCTCCACGGAGTGTTATTTCTGCGTTATAAAACTTGCTGGGATAACAAGAAAGACCATTAAATAACACAACCTCCCTTCAGCTATCAGGCCTATTCCTTACAGCAACAAGTTTCCGTACCATCCGAAAATTGTAGTTTACATTCAAAAAACTCTGGCGATGAAGGTTTATAATTAAGTCCAGAAAAATACGACATTGAAGACACAGATTTTGGTGGAACGGAATCTCATAGAATTAATCAGTCTGCTCAATGATTTAGTTCGTGATTTAAACTTGTCAATCTCCTTGAGCAGGAAACTACAATTCCTTTCTATCGTCGACGGGAACAAGACGTACAACGCTTGTTTTCCGCATAAGGCATTTTAGTGTATTCAATTGATTTTATTCATTACCGAGAGAGTTAGGAGACCGTCATGATCCTAAGAAATGGAGGTTGCTTATAGATTCTACTAAACTCAATTTAAAAGCTGTGCTTCTTTATATTAGCAATGACAAAAATTCGATTGTTGCCAATTCAGCCCATATGAAAGGGACGTACGACGACAGGAAGATTTTGCTATCGAAGATACAGAATTCTTAGACTATATGCAGTGATTTGTACGCCCACGACTTTGAGGAAAGCTTAAACGGAGTTGAAAAAAGTACATGGAAAAAGTTCCTAATTGAATTTCTAAGCGATAGAAAAGCTTAAAACTATGAAGTAGTACTTTGAGAATTCCTTCATATGTCCCTAAAAATACACTTCTAGATTCACTCTTGAACTTCTTTCGTGACAGTCTCGGCGTTCTGAGCGACGAACACGGTGAGCGGGTCCACCAAGATATCTCAGCAATGAAAAAACTTTTTCAGGGAAACTCGAATCCAAATATATTTGAAGACTATTGCTGGACAATACAAAGAGATGTTCTTCAAGCAAAATACAGTAGAAAATCGTTAAAAACTACATTTTGATTTGGATTAATGTATGTAAGTAAATTAAATAAAGCTAATCACTACAACGGTATGACATTTTTAATTTTGTTGTACAAAATTCAAATCTGAGCAAAATATTCCATAACAAACAGCCATTTTAATTGATCTTGTAATTAATTTAATAGATTAAAAGTTAAATTTTGTCGATCAGTGTTATTTCACACCAACTCAATTTACTTTAGGGTATCGCAAGACAGAACGAGCCGAAACTTCCTGATTAGAATTTCGGCCATGGCCGAAACTTCGGTTTGTTGTCGGCCGATATCGAAAATTCAAGCGAAAGTCATATTTGAACCGAAACCGAACTTTCAGTCGAACACTACTATTATTATTTTTGTTTTTGAAAAAAAAGCTATTTAACCGTAAAAGTAGTGGGATTTCTTAATAACACCAATGTTATATTTCCATAAAATGTAGTTAAAAGGGAACATTTATATACTGTAAAGTTAACAACATCAACATTAGTCTGGTACATTTGTCAAATAGATGAATTATTAATCTGAAACAAAAAAGAATAACAGTGAGATACTTTTCTTTTCTTTATATAAAACGTATGTATTTTGTATATCTAGTAGTAACTATAACTGGTTTTTGAAAATCGTATCTTTAAACTTTTATGTCATCCCGTGTACTAGGGTAAGTTATAATACTAAAAACATTTTTTTACCTTATTCATCTTCTTCTTCCTCTTCCGATACATATCTTTTTTGATTTTTCTTACGTTTTCCCGACGTTCTTTTCGATTTACTTAATTTAATTTTCATTTTCACTGCAGCAGCGTCCGTATCTGATTTGCTTGGAGAACCATCTGGTTTTTCTTCTTCCTATGGTTAAAAAATTGTTTTCATTAAAGGGCGAAGTAGGACAATAAGAACAACTAAAGATAGGTAAACTTTTAATATTATATCTTAGTTAGCCATGATAGAAACAACTGACTGTGCGTTGCCTAGTAATGTTCAGTAGGGACAACCTTCTACTTGTGTGCAACAAAAAAAATTGTGAAGGTGGAAAATCGTAGAGTCATCAAATTCTTAACAAACTGACAATTGTCCCAAAAATATTCACGAACGAATGATTGTCGTATAGAAAGACGGAACTTTATTATATTTTACAAAGTAGGATATTGGTCGAATCAGTCTTTTGAAAATGTCTGCTATTGGTGAAGCAATATATCTGAATCAAAAATTTTGATGATTCTACATGATGAACTGGGCATAAGTAATGTTTCAGTAACGCAAATTCAAAGTTTGTCAAGTTCCGAATAAAAACTGTTTAGGCAGTTTTGTCAAAATTATTTGAACAGGCGATGAGACTTGGATATGTCACTGAGGTCTAGAAACAAAATTAAAGTCCATGTAATGGGTTTATAAGGGCCCTCGGCCTAAAAATGGCCGGCATAAAATCTACAGCTAGAAAGCCGTCATTATTAGAAACAAAGCAGGAGTGATTCTTGTTGAATAAATGTCCATGGGCACTTTAACATGAATCTTAGTTTGGGTCATAAGAATGTTCTTCTTCTTCACCACAATGAGAGAATTCACAGAAGAGGAAAAATTCAACCCATCCTCCGCTAGTGTAACTTCTTTGCGCTGGGAACCTGCCATATAGTCCAGATTTGGCTTCGTCTGATTTCTTGTTAGAAAATTGCAAAAGCGCTTCAAAGGACCTTATTTTGTAGATAATAACCAGTTGAAACACGATATTGTGAAAGCCAATAGGAACCATTTTTCCTGAGGCCATAAAATTATTGCAGGACAGGCTGCGCAAGTGTATCAAAAAATGTCTTTTAGAGAGGACATTTTCCTAGTGCTCCTAGTAATTTACGCAATATAATGAATTAAACTAGCATAAAAACATATCATAAAAAACAATAGTACAAACACATACAAAATAATGTAATCAAATCCGAAAAACTTAAAAAGGGTTTATTTTAATTTCAAATTTAGTTAATTACTACACTCACAAAGAAGAACTAATTTATAGATATTTTAGGTTCTTAACGATTTCTAATCGAAGAACAACGAGTTGTTAAATTATGGAGAAGACTTTAGCAATATCAGTAATATTTCGTTATTAATTCTATTAGTTCTGATTGAAATTTTCATGGAAGTAAAGATGCATTACATAAAATAACCAATAGATTAATTCTGTCTCGAACCAGTCGAAGTTGCGGTGATGCTATGCTGTGAACTTTATTTTATTGATAGCTTGAGAAAAAATCAAGCAGAATTATCATAGCCTCAAAGTACATCTAATCCGAGAAAATGCTTAATAGGCATGATGACTGATTTTGGAAAAATACTCCACGATGTTTTTACGCACCTACTTTATACAAAATGAATCTTATTTCCGCAAAAAATTTATGTTTTGAAGGAAAAATTGACCTTTTTAAAATACAATTTAAATTTCGCACCAAAACGCTAGACGCTAGAATAGTAATGGCGTCCGTCTGTGACGTCACCCTTTCGTAAACACTTGACAAGTTGTATTTTATTGCTTGTTTTGATTCATATTTTCCATTATTTTTGTGTGATAATCATGAATTCTGATGTGTATCGATGGTGTGTAATTCCTCGATGTAATAATACATCGACAAAAACTCCAAATAAGTTATTTATTAACGTGCTAATGAAGAAAAATATCAGAAATACGTGGCTAAATCTTGCAAGGCGAGACCCAGCTTCTGTATCTCTTAATTCAGTGATTTATTTCTGCGAAGATCATTTTGGTGTAAGTATTTATTTTATATAAATAAGTGGCGAAGCTCGCAAACAAAATATATGTAAGGTAAATATTTGTCAATAACACTGTCGATCCCGTTTGAGGTTAGGTTTCATTTCTTTATTACTGTATTATTTTTAAAGTTCCTAATTAAAAGTTTTTTTTCTTTTTCCAGTTACCAAATGATATGGAATATTATATACAGTACCATGTAATGGGTTTAGTTTTACAAGTGCGCATAAAGTCAGGGTGTATACCCACAAAATTTGAATGCTAACCAAGCAGAAGCGACCAAACTTCTGACACCGCTGAGCGTCCCTATGTTCTCAAAAAACAAAGAAGGTGTCTAATTGAAGAAAGTGACAAAGATGTAGCACAAACAAAACCACCTACAGAACATTTAGAACTCACAGGCACTTTATCAGAAAGTTTAGGTACGTACCCATTGCTTTTTTATACTGGTAACCTGTTTTAATGAATTCAAGTGTATATCTTATCTGTTAGCCGGTTTAATCATAACATTATAGGTAGTTATGATTTCAAACAATCTTTGTGGTACCTATTATTATTATTATAATATTATTATAGTCTGTTGCAAAAATTATAATACATAATAATGTGTAAATAGTTACAGTTTGTTCACAAGTACTTATTTTTATTTTTTAGCTTTACACACAATTGAAGATCTAGAAGCCCTACTATCTTTCCAAAATCAGCTGATAAATCAGTACCTACAAGTATATATATTATACAAATTCAGAAGTTAAGCTGTCCAGACTGAAAAAACAGTGCACCATTTAACCTCTTGGCAAATTTGAGCTATTGGCCTTGACAAATCCTTGTTCCATGACATTGTTGTACTTTTGATAGCAGGAAACTGACACACTTGATAGTTTTATCCACAAAATATCTGATTAACGATGCAAATAATGACAAATTCGAACGATAAAGGCGATAAACAATTATGACTGATGTGATGTTTACGAAAGCGTGACGTCACGCGCTTCTGATTGGTGTTCGATCTAAAATGGCCGATTTCCATATTTTGTGTTTTTATTTTTACTGAAATAAATATAATCTCACTTGTAATCTAAAAATAAATGTGTTTTTTTCAATCTGTCTATCCTATATAATTACTTCAAGTCATAATTTTAGTGATTCTTCGTTACAGTCATCATGCCTATTTAGGTGTACTGTAACACAACTAAATAGTTACTGAAATTACTCAAAAATATTGATTTTAAACTAAATAAGAATAGTTACATAAGTATACGAGAGTAGACGTTTATATTTTGGTAATTGGCAACACTGACGCTGCTAGATAACATTGTAAATTTTGACAACTTAGACGTATTCAGAACGTTAGGAATATAGACGCTATTTGTGTTGTTTACAGAAACTTCAAAATTTCATCTCGACCAAAAAAAATGTGAACATTTCCGCGCGATTATTATTCACAATGTTCGACGGGGTTTAAGTCAACAAGCGTGCATAGATGAACCTAATTTTTTATATGGCGATGAAACGCCTCCAAAAACCATTGTATATTGTTGGTTTAGTGAATTCAATCGTGTAATGGCGTCCAAAATCGGTTGTAGTGCGTGAACTGATAATGTAAGACCGTAATGTGGCATACCGCGAGAATGAGGCATCCCTGGGTTTTCGTTAACACTAGCGTAAACGATATTTTATAGGAACACCATCTGGAAGTTTTTGTTATTCATGTTTCTAGTGAGATTCTAGACTTTTATTCTAGTATGTCCTATAGGTGTATATAAGTAGGTAGGATATGAGCCAAGAGTTAGTTGCAAATTAACGGTGAATGTGTAAATAATTAGTTAAAAAGAATGGAAAGCAAGTGGTGAAAAGTGGTGTTATTATTCGACCCAAGTGAGTGAATATAGAGAAACAGCAATCGTACCAATATATTGAACATGAACATTTCGCCGTGAAGAAGCTGTATGTTCGCAGTGGATCCCGCATAATTTGACAATCGTTCAAAAAAAAAAGCTCGTGTCGATTAGTGTAATGAAATGGTAAAAAAAAAATCGATCATGAAGCTTGAAAAAAAAATATTTATATGATTGTGATAGGTTGTCTTGAATCTATATGAATAAGTCCAAAGGTAAACACCAGTTGACCGTATGGATCTTCTATGATGATCTAAAACTAGCATAAGTTCTCGAGAATAGTAGAACGGTCAATTGTGAACGGTACACAACCATTTGTTTGTCGAAAGTGTTAGGTAAATTGAAGAAAACAAACCGGAGACAATGGATCATTTTTCACCATTATAATGCGAACTCATTCAAATGTGTAATTGATAGTTCATTCAGCGTACAGCCCTGATTTGGCATCAAATGATTTCTTTTTGTTCCCGTACATAAATAAGAAACTGCCATCGAGGTCAATGATTTCCTACACCAGAAGAGGTTTTTGATGCGTTTAAAAATCATATTTTGAGGCTACCATCTTCACATTGCAAAAATACTTTTCAAATTGATTCAAACGCATGCAAAAGACGTTGTAGAGAATATTTTGAAAAACAATAAAATCATTTTTAATAATGAATATTTGTTTTTGTTTGTTATTTCCGAGATAAAGGGTGGGCCATCTATTGTTTTTTTTAAGTTAAAATTAAACATATATTTTACTAACTAAATTCGTGAATCTTTATGGAAAATGAAAGGTGTATCTGTGGCAAATATGTGTGAAAAATAATATCGTTTATATGACCATCACGGCTCCTTTGGCAAACCTGCATCCGAACATCAAAGTTTTCGATGACTCTTTTCAGTAATAGTTTAATGGCCTTTATTTCATGTTGAACATTGCTGTTAAAGTCTTGAGTTGTTCGTGGGGCAACGGCATAAACTTTACTTTTCAAAAACCCCCAAAGAAAATAGTCCAAAGGTGTCAAATCACATGATCTTGAAAAAGCCCCAATATCTCTCAGAGTTCACTCTAACAGTCTTTTCACGTTCATCTTCGAAGAAAAAGTGTCCAGTGATTCCGCCAGCACATAATTCGCACCAAACAGTAACCTTTTCGGCATGGAGTGGTTCTTTATGAACCATGTGAAGATTTTCCGAGCCCAAAATGCAACAGTTTTGTTTATGAACGTGTCCATTTAAATAAATATGTGCATCATCGGAGAAAATGATTTTTGAAGAAAAACTCTCTGCTCTCTCAAGCATCCAAATGACGAAAGGAGGGCGTTGGTGATAGTTTTGTGGCTTCAATTTTTGAGTCAAACTAGATGGATCTTTTATAGATGCAAATGACGATCAACATGCAAAATGCGATGTAAAGTGGTCCGGGGAATGTTTAATTCTTGTGAACGATGGCTGGTTAATGCTGATGGAATTTCACAAACACTTTCACTTACATCGGCTATGTTTTAATGAATAAGAACTGGCCGAGCATGTTGGTATGCTCTACGACCTTCTATCGAGTCAGTTTTCTGCAAATTATGTGTTCTGTAGGATGTCTATGTTGACTGAAATGTTTACGAAGTTTACGAAATGTAGTTTACGAAATGTAACTTATACAGACCGTCCATTTTCGTAATAAGTTTCAATTATTAAAATGCGCTCTTGTCAATGCCGTAGTTTTCACGTGACACATGTCAAAACCTAACCTCACGAAGTTTGTTACTTGACATCGAAATTGATAGTTAAAAAATAAACCAACAGATGACTTAACCTTGACAACCGGCTACCTTCGTATAACTGACAAACCTTTAATTCAAAATTGGTTAATATCATACAGGAAGTTGTTGCTTTTTTACCTCCAGTGGTTTCTCATCCCCGTCCATTTCAATTCTTGACTTCGCCTTGCAAAAAACTGATTGCAAAACAATACTATCTTCGTGAATCAAAGACGCCTCTTCATTGTATATCTGCGCATTTTGACAAAGTAGCATGAAATCTCGTTCTAGATCGGCCATGTCCGAATACTAAAATGTTAAATCACAATATTACGGTTGGTAAAAACCCATATTAAAGTATTTTAATTTCTAATTTAAAAAAAAAAGAAAAGAAATATTTCCATTCTTTCGTTTTTTTCTTTGTGGGTGTGAGGAAATTTTTAACGCTCTCTAAGAGCGGTAATTGTAGGAAAATGGCGATTTATGTCTATCTTAAATCGCACAAAACTTTGCTGAGTTGCTGACGTTTTACAGGTGGAAGAGAGCTTCAATAGGGTAATACTGATAAATAAATACATAAATCTGTGATTTGTTTACATCAAGTCAATAAAACAACTTATAGGATCAATTTTCTGTATTTTTCGAGGTTTCGGCATCTATGAGATCATCTTCAGGACCATACAGCTAAATCCCTTGGGTATAAAATAAAAACATTTTTAGGAAATATTATGCAGGATAATGTTATTCAATTTACACAAATGAGGAAGGACGGGCCAGGGCCAAATAAAGTATCAAGTCATACTGTACAACATAAATCACATATATATTAATAGATGGCGTCACTGGCATTTGTAATAAATAAATAAATAGGTCTTTATTGGATTTAATGGATTTTGGTATCAATAGTCACGAAATTAATTTACCAAACATTAGGATGAAAAATTGTTGAATTGCAGATGAAATAAGCAGATTAACTAAAACCACAATAGGAACTAGAATGCTTTTAAATCCTGTAGTTAAATGTTACGGTTGTTTAATACTCTATATTATGAAAAAATTTACATGTTTTTCTTATTTACGCTGGTATAGTTTAGGATACATAATTAGTTACCTTTCCATCATCTATTCTATTTAAAATTCTGACAATGTCCATAGGTTTTTTTATAATTTCATAATAATCGGGATAGTCTTTACGTGGAGGCAATTTCATAAATGGTTCACTAAGAAGACGTCCATCACTACAACAAATAAATTATAGTTAGTGACACTGAGGATCAGATGCAAATAACAATGCCATAAATCTCCATGAAAGTGTCGGCAGATGTAATGACCTGTTTTGTTAATAATGCTTAGAATATTCCTAATTTTTCTATCTTGTTCGAATTTTTGGATTGAACAGAATTAATTTTACTTGCAGTTGCCTCTTACATACACCGGCAAAATTTTTACACGACAGTCAAAGCAGTTGAAACTCATTGTGTTCCATTTTGGGGAAATGATGATGAAAAAAATTGTACCTACCTATCCGTGTACTTTGTAACAATGCTCATCAATTTCTTCATTTGCCTCTTAAGTTTGCTTTCTTCACCATTGCCCTTTCCTTTTCCTTTCTTTTTTGTACTTGGACCTGCATCACTAAAATAAATGATGTTCATAAAAAAAAACATCTAAAGTAGCCAAAACCAAAAATAAATTTAGACATTCGGTGGCTCTGCCGCAAAAGAACCACCCACCTTATGGAAGTGTGGCTTCGGTCGAAGTTGCTGAAATTTTACAGAAAGGTAGTTTTAGCATGCTGATCAAAAGTCCCAATGAACTTACGTTCTAAAAATCACGTGTATTCGAGATACATAGCATTAAAGGTTTGGAGTAAGATCATGCACCGATGTGTTCCAAAAATCCGGGGATGGCTAGATAACTCGAAAATCTTGAGTGGAAGAAGGACACCACAGTACGAGAGGTTTCGTATTTTTGCCTGGCTATTATATTTCAGCGTTTAAATTAATAATCATTTAGATAAAAATACAACCGAAATAATTCTGTAGAAAGGATGTAGGGAATAAAATTTTTTTATCATTCACATAAAAAGTTACCTGTCGGAATCTTCTCCTCTTCGGCGCCTTTTCGATCTCTTTCTTTTCTTCGGTTCCTCTTCTTCCTCCTCTTCCTCTTCTGATTCATCGATAGCCTTAAACCAATCAATCAAGGATACAGTTAACTATTGTTTAACTATTACAAAAAATAATGATTAATTACGTCCTAAAATATTTAATAAGCAGAACTGAATTAACGAAACAATTTGGCAATGCTGTAAGCAGCTGATAATTAAGTAAATAGTAATTATAAAGTTATTAAATGAGGAGCAATTAAATAATGCATTTAAAAAAAAAATGTTGAACCCGTTACTGAATAATCACTCCAGCTTACAAATTAAATTCTTGCTTTTATCAGCATATTTTCTGTTTAATTTTCAATTTATCGCAAGCAGAAAAGAGATGAAATAACACGGCTATGCTACAGTTAAAAACTTAACTGACGCGTTGATATGCATTTTCATGTTTAGTATTAGTGTAGTATTAATCACCCTCTGTATCTGTTACGCAGTAAAACATATACCTCTACGTAGGAACGTACCTTCATCCATTCTTTTTCTGTTAAACTATCAGTATAATCGACTTCCTTTCTCTGTCGTGTACCCCTTCCCATTATCGCTTCAGTGTCATCATAGTTCCAAGGATCAACCTAGAAGATAAACGTTAATTCACCATTTTTAATTTTATTTATGAATACTTAATTCGTATAATTTATTGTACTAGTTTTAGCGAAAATTGAAAACAATCATCTTAATGTAACAAACAAATGGTTTTAAGAAGCGCAAATAAACAATACATTCTATATACATTATAAATATTAGAAAATAATAAATTTGTAATAAAATAAAAATAACTTGGAATGACTAAACGTAGTTACTAAGGAACGCAACTTCTACAAATAAATATCAATTATATGAAAGCACATTCGTTCTCAGTAGATTTGTTTCTGGTTCTCACTCAATATGCCATTCGTCCATTTCAGGATTTCATTAGTCGAGCTATACTGAACTAAGAGCAAAATTGATAGAAAACAATCACCGGCCCGTGATTTCATACCAAAATGTTAAATATGAACAATTAAATGACATCCATATGTCACCACCGACATGGAGATGTTTAAAAAAAAATTTTTTATACACATACTCTTGGATGTAACATATCTAAGAAGCTGTTTTTTCCTTAATACCACAAGCATTTTAACAACATAGGTCCTTGACACTATGGCGATTATTTGTTATATGTCAAAGTACGAGTTATCAGTTATCAGCTATTTTGGAAATACAGTTTGAAAAAAGTAAGGAAATGTTTCTAAGTGAGAGTGACTGAATAGAAATTCTAATGATACTTCAATGTGGAGATAAAGCAAGATTTACAAGTTTATAAAAATTAAGAAAAACTGGAACAGCGATTGACACAAAATTAACAAAAATAAATGTTTTGTTGGTGGACTAAAAGAATCCCTATAACAGACTTGTCAAGTCTGCGAAGTCAGTGAGATAGAGAAAAATGTTCAATGTAAAACTTTAAGGGTTCCAAGGAAAACAACTAGCAGTGACCTTGAAACTGACCAAGATCATTTCAAGGTCAGTTTTTTTCCCCAAAAGGGAAACTCTAATCTTTTATTGCAGAAATGGAAAGCACGGAAAATTTCACGTGCAACCACATATGTCCCCAGTGCGCAGGAAGAATTTTGAAATACCTCTTTTTCTGATACAAAACTGGACTTATATGTCATTTTATAATGTTCTAACTTAATATCACCATGAGATGCCCCGTTTGAATTCCTACAAATTTTGTATTTAACAATGTTGAACTTGAACACCTTTAGTTTCTCAGTTATCGGCTGATTTTACAGCACGACGTGACATTTATTAATTGAGATGAGTAACTTATCCATTCGGAAACCACATATCTTAAAATATTGCCACAAACGTTTTTTTTACCCATATACAATAAACATGCCTCTAAACATCGATATTTTAGTAGAAGTTGGGATTACTTTGGATACTACTACCTCGTCGTCCTCTTTAACCAGCCAGTCTGGCAGTTCCTTTTCTTCAATCAGGCGCGGTTTCCGAGCTGCTCCCAATTTGGCCTCGTCCCGCCTTCGTTCTATGTCGAGTTTTTGAAACAAATCGAACTCTTCCACAGAACGTGCCACCATTTGATTAACTGTTTCGTCATCTGGTACTTCGTTTTCTTCCTAAAATTTACGTTCCCATATAAGCGTATGCAGGGCTCAATAGAAATTTGACAAAGCACAATTTAATAAAAAAAAAGTTTAACAGGGTAACAGTTAGTGACATCTCAGTGATCACAAAAAATAATATATAGTTTAATTAATATTAGGTATCTTCAAAATATAAATGATGATATCTCCCTGTAAGGTCCATGTTCCTTCAGCCAGAACGTACACATAAATTGATGATAGATTATTATTCTCCAAAAAATTTTTACACAGATACTTCTAAATCTACTAAAATTTTTGAAGAAAATAAGATATAAAACTGAAACTTTAATACCCTATAAATATAGCTAGATTAAGATTAGCTATCGATTATACGACACTCTAGACACGTGGGCTAATAGATTTTATGTAAAACTGTCCCTTACCTCTTCATCATCTCCATCCTGATGCAAAATTGTTTGCAAAAATTGTTGTCGCTCTGAACCAGTCGATTTCTGATCAAACATTCCGGCTTGAATAACTTTTTCGTCCATATTTAACTTATATCTGGCTGCAGCCAAAATTCTTTCTTCTACAGAGTTAACGGTCATCAGACGCAACACTCTCACCTCGTTTTGTTGACCGATACGATGGGCTCGATCTTGAGCTTGCAAATCCTATTAACAATTATGAATTTGTAAAGAGATGTAAAACTTTTACCTGTCTGCTTTTGATTACTATATACTCTTAAGTCAATTTAAATTAAATTATATTCGCATTAAGTCACAGATTTAAAAGCTTGCCAGGGGGCGTTTAACAGTGATGTTGCAGACATGTCGTCAGTTCGAGTGGATTTTGCTAATATCGGCATTCATATTATCCAGCCAAAATTAGTACTACTTAAAGTTAAATATCCTAGGTGCTAAGAATCTTTATTAATCTAAAGGCATATTTCGACAAACTTTAAAATTTGCTACTCTTATAACTTATGCGGATAACATGAATACCAATATTAAGTAGAGTGAAAATTTTGCCACATCATTTGTAATTTACTTAGTGAAGTTCAAAGTTTCTTAAATCGTAAAATAAGTAGGAGACTTCCTACAATTGCATTGGTGGGAAGGACTCTTCAACTTAAGGGGACAGTTAAGTACCTGAAAGTAATTCTGGACTCACGACTGAGCTGGAATGATCATATTGAGGCTCGATCCAAGAAAGCCATGTGTGCTTTCTGGGTTTGTAAACGAGCCTTTGGGTGTACATGGGAACTGACACCTAAAGTGCTATTTTGGATATACACTATGGTGATCCGCCCCATGATAACGTACGCCGCTTTTGTATGGTGGTGTAGTACAACAAAGCGCAAACACATTTTTCAACTTGACAAAGTTCAGAGAGTGGCTTGTGTGGGAATATTGAGTGCGATGAGAACTGCTCCCACCAGGGCTCTGGAAGTCCTGGCGAACCTGCCTCCTCTGCACGTATACATAGAGAACGAGGCCCTGAAGACTGTTTATGGTCTCAGTTGCCAGAGACATCTTGGAATTGGAACGGGCGGCTACTCAGGTATCTTGGAAAGTGCGGTGGGGACGTGTCCATCACTTCCCATGCGGACAGATTACATGACGCCGCTTTTAAAACCCAACCTTTCCCTGGAGATATTTCTGCCAAGTAAAGAGGATTGGAAGGGAGAACAAAATCTTCCGAATAATGGAAGAGCTGGAGACGGAGTGTTCGGCAGGAGCACGGGAATCAGAGAGTACTACCCTCTTGGACAATGTGCGACAATTTTTACAGCGGAAATTTATGCTATTCTATAGTGTGCCCATCTTTGTGAAAGGGACATAGACAGGAATAGAGTAATAAATATAGCTCAGACAGTAAGGCTGCGATATTGGCACTGAAGTCCAGTGTCGTGACTTCGCGACTGGTGTCTGATTGCAAAGATATACTAAATAGTATGACAAGGAAAGGCTGCACCGTTAGACTCGTATGGGTCCCGGGACACTCGGGCATATGCGGGAATGAGGAAACAGACTGTCTGGCAAAGTTGGGTTCGGCGACTGAACCGTATGGACCCCAACCAATATTACCTGTCTCAATTGCTATTGGCAAAAGGGAATTAAAATCGTTACTGGAAAGCAAATTTATTGAATCGTGGAGGGGAGCTCCTGGAATGAGGTGTGCTAAGGAACATATAACTGGACCTTGTGCGTACTAAGGAACTTCTCTCCTCGGGAAGAAAAGAGCTGCAAATTGTGGTGGGATTGTTGACAGAACATTGTCACCTCAGGGGCCATCTTCATAGAATCGGTGTCGAAGACGACCCGACATGTAGATGGTGTTTGGAGGAGGATGAAACTGTTGGACATGTTCTCAGAGAGTGCCCAGCACTCAACGGACCGAGGCAGATATATCGGAGATACAGTTTTGTTACCGGAAGCAGTTAGGCAAGTTTAACTAACGAGGCTGTTTGGTTTCGCAAAGGCGATGGGCCTCGAATAACTTGCAGATATGGTGGGATGTAAAGGGCCCAATGGAGGCCTAGGCATCGATAATCTAGTATCACCACCCCTTTTTCATTCATTCATTCATTCATTCAAGTAGGAAATCAAAACCACAAAAAATGAACCAGAGTTTCGTTTTCAAAATTCACTAAAACCGCAAACTTCACACATAGATACAAACTTGGGTTTTTTCTCAAGTTCGACTTTAATTCTGAGAATAAATAGAAATCACTAGGGGCCAGATCTGTACTGGTGGATGGTTAACTTCACACTTAACACGCGTCTCTACCGTTCTTGAAATATCATTTCTTACTGTTAATTTAATCGTATTTAAAAGTGACCTATCAAACTATTGAAAAAGAAAAACTTTCGACCAGTGCGTTCTCCCGGTCCAGACCTACGGCAGAGACACTCTTACATTAATTCAGAAAACAGCAACGGAACTGAGAGTAACCCTAAAGCGAATAGAGAGGTCCATATTGGGATTGACTACTAGGAACAGAGTGAGAAACGAAGAAATAAGACGAAGTACAGGCGTCACAGACGTCTTAAAAAGGAGAGCAAGACTTACGTGAAATTAGGACACGTAAAATTTTAAACTGGATACTTTAGACTGACAAATGAAACAGAGACAGAAGATCACCTACAAGGCGAACATACGACATCAAGAGAATCCCTGGCAAATGATTGCAAGCTACCCAAGATAGACAGCGCTGGAGAGTACGCTAACTAAATAATAATGGTTTTTACATTATTGATTACTTTTCTAAAGTGTAGTCGGAAATTTTTGGATCTTACATATCATTTTGAATTTCAGAAATATTTTTATTTTAGGACCTAAGTTGTATAATGACTATGATACATTTAATAAGTTTTGTTAAAATCAATGGATAGTTCAGATTAAAATTCGCAAATACGTGAACTTTATTTAAAATAAATTACTACATGAAGAAAATCATGGTTCTTGGGTTTAGACCGTATCAAATTGGAATTATTATCCGACGTTTCGCCTACGATTGCACGAGACATCTTCAGGGATCTTTACTCCACGAGATTAGAACACTGAATGACACGGTCTAAACCCAAGAACCATGATTCTCAACTTGACCAAAGCCGTGAAAGCTTCCGTTCTTTATAAAATACTACACTTTTAAATAATTGATGAAAAAAAAACAACAGTTCATGAACAAAAAAACAATTCCGGCCCGTTTATAAATTGACTTATTGTATGGCGAAAGTTTTTGCTAACCTGGTGAGGATTCCAATCAGAATCAAATATTACTACGGTGTCGGCGCTTTGTAAGTTTAGACCTAATCCTCCAGCCCTTGTGGACAGCAAAAATATAAAGTATTCACTGTTCTTAGCATTAAACTTCTTAAGTAAATCCCCTCTGTCTTCCGCTTTGGTAGTGCCATCCAGTCTCAGGTATCCAAAACCCCTATAAATTAAAAGTTTTTCTAATATTTTTAATTATTATAATCATTTCTCTTTCAAATGCCGAAGGTAAAGTTATACTTTCCCTCCAGCTTCTGATATCTAAAACCTCTATAAAATACATGATACATACATGATAAATCTTATATTCTAAGGAGAAATAGAGAAAAATCGCTATACTTTTGGAGGAACGTCTATCACCTCTTCGCGAGCGAAAAATACTTAGTTAAACAAATACCCATAAATCTGAGAGAAAATCAATTCAGTTTTGAAGTAGTTTATATTTTAGAGAATCACAGATTAATAATTTTCTTTACCTGTAGTTTAAGTAATCTTCCATAATAGTCATCAGTTGTGTCATTTGACAAAACAGTAACACCCTATGATTAGTCGATTTTAATTTCGGTAGTATGCGGTCTAGCAGTTCAAACTTGCCCGAGGCTCGGTAAATATCAGGGCTGCAATAAATAAATAACAGGCGTATTATGTTAAGACATAAAATTTTAAGGATATTACATATGAATTTGTTTTTCTTATTTTGGTTACAATCCAACTTTATTATTGTAATTTAAATGTAATATTATAGATCATACAGAGTTTTTTTTGTTTCATCTCTAACCATATAAGATAATCAATTACCTTGTTTGTGTTTCATTTTTTTTTAGATTAGTTCAGAGGGTGTTTGTGTAGTTTGGAAGCAATTTTCAATAAATATAAAATTTAGAACCGAATTAAGAACGTGCTAAGTAAATAAATAAATCTACGACCTTGGATAGTGTGGTTAGTTCAGGTTAGTTTGTTGCGTTTTGTTACGCACCACCGAGGTCCCGAGTTCGATTCCTGATTTGGTATATGAGCACGTTCTTAATAAAAAACTATTTGACTAAAATGTGGTTGTCGGACTTGCATTGTCTTTATTTTTATTTATTTTTACGACGTTTCGATTAGGTTAATCTCTAATCGTTATCGAGTATAAACTGAAGTTTTGCTATTTTCGCAAGAGAAGATTTTATAACAAAATTGTATAAATACTTTATTGTGGAATGTTGACAGATGTTTAGGTAAAATTTTTGAAACTTACTTACGTACAGGGTGCTCAAAATTAATTTACGAATTTAAAAACTTTCAAATCTATTTTTCCCATTTTTTTTAATGGAATACCCTGAGTTTTTGAAATAGAAATAAGTATTCTGCATTTAGCGTAATATTACTTTTCATATTAAAGGATCCCCACCAATCTTATGGAAAAATTATTTACAACTTTTGTATTAAAACTTTTTTCCGACCTATTGAAGTGAGCGACCTGAACTATCGCCTATATCCAACATTACACTCTAAGCCCTTATGTATATTAGAAACTATACACAGAATGAATTCAGTCCCATGAGAACTTTTGATCGGGAAGTCAAGAACTATATTATACTATATTACCAGCCAATTTCAATGGGGACTGTTTACCATAAGGTTGTTTCGGAAATTTTGACCCTACCACTAGAAAGCAAAGAAAATATCTATCGATCCAGGTCTTTAATATATTTTGAAAGAATCTGTGTATAAGCGTGTCGAAGAAAGCGTGGACACGCGGAAAATGTCCAAGCGAGCTCGATGGACCACTTCTGGCAGACGCACCCATCTATACAGCTCAACTTTTGTAGTCATCAAATTGTACGAGTAGTTCACTTTCAGGGTCAACTATCACACAACATTTCTAAGCTATTAATTTATCTAAATTATTTTTTTTAGTACCAAAATGATACTAAATAGGTTTTTTTCTAAAAAAGTTTTTTTTTTAGTTTTGGTGCTTAGAAGACAGTTTCCTGTCCGGTTAATCAAGAGTAAATTGCACAAAGTATCTAGAAGGTCTTTAAATTCAAGAAACCGATGTCTGTAAATGTGTAAAATATGTGATACCAAATTTCAGACAGAGAGACGCACATGTAAAGTTATAAAACCTTTTATAAATTAGATACTTCAAAATTTATAGTATTACAGAAATGTGTGTTAATTTAAAAAATACTGGAATAAAAAATTTCTCACCCAGATATAACGCCACCTACTAGCCCGATATGATCACACCACTTTTCCTCGATATGCTGAAACATGAAAGGATGATTACATAATTTCCTTAATTGAACGATGGTGTTCATTAAAGCTTTAGCACCTCCTTTGCCTTTGTTCCCTCTTTCGGAGCCATCAGTTAGTAAAACGCCTTTACTTTGCATATGCCTAAAAAGAAAGATCAATTATTTGAGTAATAACGAATTTTTATTGAGCACGAACCGAAGGCGAATGCCTCAAATCATCGAAATCGGTAACACGAGTAAAATACTATACTTTTTCTACAACTATTATACATGTATATAGAGCTTCTAAAAATCCAAGGCAGTTTTTAAATGCATTTTTTTCATCATTTATTATTTTCTAATTTTGAAATTTACAGTAACAAAGTTGTTTAAAGTAGAACGGTTACGTACAACCGTAGCTACCGTAGTTATGAAAATTTTCGTTTTTTAAAACCTAATATCAAACTATTATAGCTAGACTTATGTTTCCGGTTAGGTCGAGAAAGGTCGTTTCGAGAAAAATGCGATTGAGAGTTGAAGTATACGAAGAGAAATTTTTGATATATACCAAGTTTCACTATAGTTAGTTGTCTTCGTTGTTGCAACTGGCCAAATATACGATTGTATAGAATTCTTACGTTTAGCAGGTATAGACACAATTTGTCGCTCAAGGGCCAAATAACGGCGCTATATGCGTTCAGTTAAAATTTGTCAACTAACTTCTATTGTTTTCCTTTTTGACCTGGGGCTCGTTCGGGGTGATATTTGCAGTCAGGCCTGGATCCAACCGTTTTTGTAACAGGTATATAGTATATTGACATATTTTGATTACTAAACGTAAACTAACGCTTTGACTAAGCAGATAAAAATAATTTTTCTTTTTTTTAGGTAGATAAAACTTCAAAATAATTTAGTATAATTCCTATATCATCGAACTTAAATTATCTGAACAACAAACTATAAAGTGCGGTGATTAAATTTGTTTTCGTCTGGTGACGGGTACATTTAAGTTATTTACTTTTTCGAAATATGTTTGGTCCATGGTTAATCTTGATGCGTCCGGTAGTAAAATGCCTAAAAGAAAGTGTTTAACTATTGATGCCAAGGAAATAGTAAAAAATGTATACCATGTTCTACTCAACAGAGGCTGGCTTCCGAGCGCTGCTTTAAGAGAAACGTGATTTAAACAAAACATCTCTTTCCACAGTAAGGGACATTGTTTTAAAGCCTCAGTGTGAGAAAAAAAAGCCTTAACAAGCGGTTTCTAAAAATTTGACGAAGGTGACAAGGACTTGATTCGAAGAAAAATTTACTCCGTGTACGAAGAAAATCTAGTATTCACTATAAGATCTCTAAATGCACGACTTATTGGAGATGACACAAATATTTTCTGTTCAGTGGCAAGTCTTTGGAGAATTGTATCAAAAATGAGTTTTAAATACCGTAAAATCCATAAAAGGCAAGTGTTAATGGAATCGCAGCGACAGGAATACCACAGACCTGTAAAAGAGTATCGATCACAACGTCGATTCATCATATACCTCGACGAAACGTGGATGAATACACACGATACGCCATCGAAAAGATAATCCGATTCGTCTGACAGATGTCAAACAAAAGCTCCATCCAATAAAGGGAAAATAATTAACATATTATATGCGGGATCAGAGGCTGGTTGGGTTCAAAATACTTTGTGACTTTCTGCAAAAAACATTAAAGATTTTTCTTTAGATTACCATGAAGAAACAACTGTCGATCTTTTTGAAGAGTGGTTTAAGACTTGCTTGGTACCAATTTCTCTTCCTAATAGTGTGATAATTATGGACGTTAATTACCACAGTCGCCAACTAAAAAAAGTGCCCAATTCAAGTGACTGCAAACTGGATATTCAAAAATACATGCTTGAACATGACATATTTTTTGAACAATCTTATTACAAAAAAGGAGATCTTTTAGACGTGCTGAAAGCATTTAACCTGACGTGTGTGACAGTATGGCAAGAAATATTGGATATACAGTTTTGCGTCTGCCCCCAGTCTATTGCATTTTTAACATCATAGAGCATATATTGCACGTGCATGTGCATCAATTCGGGTTTTGATATGAATTCAGTTGGAATTACATCCGGAATTTTCATATACTCAACGTTTTCAGCTTTGAGATTTTCTGTTAGGAACAGCTTGCGGGTTTTTGTTGCCGCTTCCCTCATCACAATTATATGCAGGGAAGGTAGGTTCAGTACTCTCTCTACAGCCGCTGTGGGGCTTGATGACATCGCTCCCGTGATTCTCACAGAAGCTAACCTCTGTATTTTTTGCAGCTTTCTTTGATGTCTGACCGCTGTTTGGTTTACAACCCATGTGTAACAGGATATCACAACTCGTAGAAATAAGTGTTAATACTAAATAATCAGCAAGTAAATTATAAAAGGGTTTAATAGGACTAGAAAAAGATATTTTTACTGAAATTAATTTTATACAATATAATAACAAGTATTCAAGCATTTTTATTGTTCATATCTAAATTCACTGATTAGTTTTTATTAGTTCAAGTAGAGATTTTACCTTAATCATTACGTGGCAGAATAAAGCCGAAAGTGAAGGGAAAGAAAACATCTTACCTGTATAAAACTTTCTGCAATCCAGACATATCACACTTAATTATATACTCCACTTTATCGGGCAACTGCGACTCGACTTCTTTTTTAAGGCGCCTTAGCAAGAACGGTCTTAATACTTTGTGTAAACGTCGAATAATCAAAATAGTTTCTTCTTCATTTAATTCTACCTAGAAAAATATTGGAACCTTTAAATATTCTTTTACACGATTTGTTCAATTTTATCTTGGGTTACCACTAATTTTTAGGGTTCGGTGGCCGTTAGGAATCCTAATAATTTTGTTTGTGTCTGTTCGATTCTATATCTCAGTCTTGTAACGTTTCAATTTTTCCCCTTTTCCAATTGAAATTTTGTAAGCATAAATTCAAAAATAGATTTGAAGCGAAACTGCTTACACCATGGAGTGAGATATCGTTGAATTGGTCATCAAAAATATAATTAAATATGTCATATAACATTTTATATTCAGTTGCCTCGTTCCCGAGGTATACTAGAAAAAATTTAGATACTACAACTAACTGTGTGTTGACTAATAGTCTTCAATAGTGACAATTTTTTTTACTAGTGTGTCTAATTTTCTTGCATTTCGTCATAACATAATTGTCCTAAAACGATTTACGAACGAATGATTGCCGTATATGGAGAGGAGGCTTCGTCATATTTAAAGTAAAATAATGGTTAAAATAGTTTTGATTCAGTAGTAAATCCATGAAGATCACCCAAGAATGAGAAAGTCTGGAGATGCTATCCATTCTGATGCAAGAAATTGGAAACAATGATTCTCGAAGACCGTCGTTTGAGAGTATCCACTGTCAAAGCGTTAAATATATTTGAATCAAGCGTTTTGACAATCCTACATGGGAAACTAGACATGAGTAAAATTTTAACCAGATGGTTTTCAATATTATTAACTCCCGAACAAAAACTTCTTAGGTAGCAAATTTTTCAAAATTACTAGATGTAAACCCTGACGTTTTCTCTAAGATGAGGCGATGAGACTTGGGTACTTCAAAATGATCTGCTTTCAAGTAAGGCCGAAACAGAATCTTCAACTGGAAAGTTTATAGCCGTTTTTAGAACCACGCAGGAGATATTCTTGTTGAATACATGCCGAAGGGCACTACAATAATAGCAGTTTTTATTAACGAAATTATGTACGGCTACTTAAAAATATATTGGTTTATGACACCAGAATGTTCTCCTTCTTCACGATAATGCGTGAATTCACAAAGCAGTCAAAATTCAACCTATTTTCCGCGAGTACTTTTTTGAATTAGACCACTTGCAGTCTAGATTTGGCTTCATCTGACTTCTCTTCATTCCGATATTTGAAAAAGCAGTTTAAAGAACATTATTTTGGAAACGATAATCAGTTGAAGGAGAATATTGATGCCTATTGACGGTTTTCTAATGGAATGAACTCGTCGCCGGAAAGGTGGCGTAAGTGTGTTAAAGTTAACAGTCTTTTGTTTTATTGTTAGGGAGAAAACTTTTCTAGTGCCCCCCCCCCCACCTTTAATCGTCATATAGTAATTTTAAAAATATAAAAAAATTCTACACAATAAGGCTTGGTTGGTTAGGGTGGCTTGAAACTGCAACTGGTGACTATCCGTGTAGGTGGGGAAGTGTGGTGGAGAGATGTTCATCACTCCCTACGCAAACAAACTACATGGAGCTGATTTTGAAATCGAATCACTACTTTTATCAAGCAGAGGGGACTGGGAGGAGTAAACTCTTCGGAAAAATGGATACTAGTGGTTTACAAATGGATTTCAATAGAATGAAAGAGATGGAGATGCGACAGTTTTTCAGGCAGAAATTGATGTTCTGTAATGTGGTCATCTCTATTAAAGAGACATAAGGACAGATAGTAGAGCTGCAATAGTAGTACCAAAGTCTAGTATCGTAGCTTCGTCATTTGTATCTGAGTGCAAGGATGTACTGGATAGTCTGACAAGGAACGGCTGCACAATCAGACTCGTGTGGGGTATACACAAGAACAAGGAAGCAGATCGTCCAGCAAAGATGGAGTCCGCAATTGAACCATTCGGACCCCAATCAATCCTACCTGTTCCAATTACTAATGGTAAGAGGGAACTAAAACTGTTGCAGGAAAGTAAATTTACTGAATTCTGTAGAAGGACCCGTGGAATGAGGTGTGCCAAGGAACATATAATTACACCTAACGCGTGAAGAGGAAAAAACTGTGAATTGTAGTGGTACTACTGACAGGAATGCGAGGCCATTTTTATAAGATTGGCATCACGGATGACCCGATGTGCAGATGGAGTTGGAAGGACGATGAAACTGTTGACCATGTCCTGAAAGCACTCAACGGACTGAGGAAGAAATATTTCGAAAATACCATATTGTGACCTAAAGCCGTTAGGCAAGTTTAGTTATCCAGGCTGCTTGTATTCGTCAAAGACGATCGGACTTGAATGTTTGCTGCCAAGGTAAGATGCCAAGAGCCCAATGAGACCTACATATCGAAGATCTAGTATCACCACTTTTATTCATTCAGTTTTCACTAATTTTTGAGATCTTTTTAAAATCTATGATGTTCCATTATATTTTCCGATATAAAAAATTCATGGGTAATTAATATTTTGCATAAAACAATATTAAAAAAACTAAAACACTTTTAGCCGGTTCTTTATTTTAAATGGGGTATTCTGTATTACTGCAAACGTTCTAAAAGGTATCATATATCTATAATCTAATAATTTTCAAGATAATATCTTGCAAATAGCGACTCTTTTACACTCTAATAGTGTGGAGCACTATCAATACGCTGTAAATTGAAACAAGGCTCTCTAAATTTAGTACAGTAGTTTTGGTAAAATTTGAAGATTTTATTTTTTAATTAAATTTTGTTTCGCTGTGTTTCCCCTATTTTTATTTCAGCATTAAGTCATTGTAGTCACGTAAGATATGAATATATGCCATCTCGAAATAGATGAAACAGAAAATAAAGAGTTTACTTTACCTTACCTTCTCTCCTGTAGTAGCGAATGGCGCGTTGAACCATTGCTCGAAAGTAGAACAACTTTTGAAAATTGACGGCAGCAAAAAGTTTAATAAGGCCCATAGCTCGGGTAATTTATTTTGCAGTGGGGTACCTGTCAAGAGTAATCTATGTGGAGCCATATAGTGTGTATTTAGAACTTGAGTTAGTTTGCAATGATGGTTTTTCATTCTGTGACCTTCGTCAATTATCATGTACTTCCACTGAATCTGTAAAAGGAAAATTTAAATGCACATAAATTGACATAAACAACATTGGAATGTTGTCATGAAAGAAAAAAATTTTCAAGCAAAACGGAATAAAATTAAAATATCTGGAAAAATTAAATTTCTTTATTTTTCTATAAAATTAATTTCGGAAAACGAATTTCATTAGAAGAATTTATTTTTGGCTTTCTTGGTACTTACAAAAACTGCAGTTACCAAATTAGATTATAAATAATACATTTATATGTTTTATGGAAGTCTGAAGATCCTTATTTCTGTCTTAAGATTAAAATCTATTAATTTATTGCCAATTATTCAAATAGGTAAATTTTTACTATTTACTAATACAAGTTCCATTTGATTCCTTTAGTGATATGTGGATCTTATACGAGGGCATCTTTTAAGTTTTTACAAACTACCATTAGGTAGAGCTAGTGAGATATATCATGATTATTTTCGTAAAATTGGTTAGAGGTTAGAAATTGACTAAGTAATTTGTTTACAGTGAGCGGTTAAGAAAAGCACCGGAAAACTTTCAAGATAACCTGTTAATAGATGTTAAAGAACGAAATACAGCCGTTAACGCGAAGTATTACTGTGCTTTACTACGCCGGCTATGCCAGAACATTGTCGAAAAATGACGAGGAAATCTTAGCGGAGGTGTTCGGTTGCTTCACGATAATGCTCCGGCACATACCGCTGCGACTTCCAAGGCCACTGTTCGATAATACAACTTCTTTGAATTCGATCATCTCCATATAGCTTCGACTTGGACCCCTTCGATAATTTTTTGTTTTCAACATTAAAGACAGATTTATGAGGAAAAAAATTCAACTGCGATGATGACATTAAATCAACGGTACACGAGCATTTTGACACTAAAGATCCAGCATATTTTTTAAGTGGTGCAGAGGCTTTAATTAACCGTCCTTTTTTATGTTAGGTTAAGAATACATGGACGGCAGAACGTATATTCTTACAGATAATACTCACCTTTGCTAACACTCCCTTATCTTTAATAACATACTCGTAAGTAGTGAGTAACACATTAAATTTAGTAGATCGCATTTGTCCCTGAATCTGCCTTCTACCTGCAGGAGATCCTTTATAAGATACGATAATCACTGACGGAGCCCATTTTTCAAATTCAAGCACCCAATTAGACAGGGTTCTAAAAATATTTCAATATTATTACTAAGCTCTGAAAAAGCTTTAGCAGAGTCTGTTTTGAATTTTAGGAAAGTACTTACGATAAAGGTACGATAATTAGGAAAGGTCCATTTACTTTCTTTTTTTCCATTAGATATGTTATTAATCCGATGGTTTGAATAGTTTTACCGAGACCCATCTCATCAGCCAAAATTCCATTCAAGTTATTATTGTAAAGTGATACTAACCATTCTAAACCTAAATGTAAATAAAATATATATAGTATGTACTAAAAAAAGGCCAAGTGCTTGTTGGAAACGAGTAACGTTAAGGTTTCGTAGCAGTTATTTTTCCGATATTATCTTATTGTTTCTTTGTTCGAGGGCTGATTCTTATGCTCCACCCCTGACCAATTTGTAATGCTGTGTATTAAATTCTGTTTATTTTATGTTCGTAAAGTATATATGCAATATTTCGCGTCTCAACAAGTGCTTCGCTCGACAGGGCGGATGTGTAAAAGGATGAGTGCAGTGTATTAATATCAAAATGGACCCGGAACACAAAATTTCTTCAGAAAAAAACCGTAGGGCCCGACTTAAAATCATGAGACAGGAGGACTTTGGATGATTATGCTGTTGTGAAACGGTGGGGCCGTAAACGGTGTGGTAGAACTTCATGTAAGATGAAGATGCAGGTGGACATCTGGCAACGACTCAAGAAAACATTAATAAGATAAAGTACATGACTTCTTTCTGTAAAAAGGAAGACTGAGGTGGACTTAGTAGCAAAAATACACTTGTATCATACTGTCTATGACATTTTAACAATACGTTAATATATGTAAAAGTTGTCCCGTCTAAGATGAGTCTCGGGTATAATAAAATTGAACTTGTGGAGTGATTTAAAAGCCTCTTTTAGCTGGATTTAGAGATAACTGAAAAGACTTTATGAACAGTTTCGCAACAATGGATGAAACAGAGTCGATCAGTAAGGTCCTGAAACTATTGGTCGAAGTATGGAATCGAAAAAAAAAAAGGGCATAGAACGCTAGGACCTTTTTAGGCTCAATTTATACCGAGTTTTTGGGACATAGTTAAATAAATCAAAAAGTTAACTATATGTTTTTACTCCAGGATAACGCGACCAGTGACATCCACGTCTTGTATTACCGTACCTGCGATTACGAAAGTCGATTTACTTCAACATCCATCTCAATCATCCGAGCTGGCCCCTAGTGACTATAGCCTATTTCCAAAACTAATACAAAATATCAGTGGTAAAAATTTTTCATGCGATGAAGAAGTCATTACGGCCGTCAATTAACGATTTGAGGATATTGTAGTACCGTTAGGAAAAGTGTATAGAGATTGTAGGTAATTATATGTCAAAATAAGTTTATTCTGGGTAGAACATAGGGATCAACCTTTGTATGTCGTCAATTAATTAATGTATATGCTAACAAAATTGCATTGCAAAAAATGAAAAAATTATCAAGTTACAAAACTATGACATACAGTTGGGTTAAGTTCGGTTACTGCTTGTTGGTCTTGAACTGCGACTCATGGGTCTATTATGTCTCATATCTACTTTAGATTTTTTCTAGCATACTTAACCTCTAAACAAAGGTAAGTTTTTTGTTAGGTAAAGAGTTGTTCAGAACCTCTAGCATTATTGGAGAATTTCCAAAGGTGTTACGCCTGATCCTCAACGCTGTAGAGCATTGGCATAAAAGAGTTCTACCGTCTAGTGATGTTTCATTTTGCAGTTCTGCCATGAATTTGAGCTTTTGTTTGCTCAATTTACTAAATTATTAACAACTTTTTGCGATTTTCGCCCAACAGGTAATTGGATAAATGTTTTGGAGTGCGTCACTCCTGGTAGAGAGAATTTATTCTGCCTTTCCGTCTGCGCAAGTTAATATTGAGTATTTAGCAGTTTTTTATGCAATTTCCAACACTGGTTCTGTCCCTTTTCTGGCAAGTAAATCTGCTAATGTCCTCCATTTTGAGTATCAAGATATTCACATTAGAGTGATTTTGTTCTGTTGCTTTGTCTGTTTAATGCTTTTTAGCATCTCTATACACTTCTGAGCGGATATATGTTAGATATAAATGCATTAAATGCCGCTCGGCTGTCTGAGAATATTTTTATAGTTTTGTGTGTACATAGGTCCGTATACTCCTGCTTCTACACCTTTTTTTCGTTCTTGACCTATTCGTAAACATGTAAATAGGAAGAAGTCTGTCTCATTCTTCTTTGCTTCAAATAAGTATAGAATAGGACAAAGATATTATCCTTGTACGTGGTATAAGGTGTATCTAGAACATCTTGTATTTTAAATACCTCCCACTTGCCTTTAAGAGTAATCCTTAAAAGGGATGTTGTGCTTAACGCTCCTACAATCACTAAACATATAGACCTTTGTAGTTCTGAGAGCTTCTGTATTGTTTTATCCAGTTGTAAATTTCAATTAAGCAATTTATTCAGGGACATCCCCAGATATTTTATTTTCTCTGTAAAATTGGTTGTGATGACTTTCAAGGTTAGTTTGAGGATTTATTGACATTTCCTTATTATTACACCATGGGAGTACCGTGATTAGTATTTCCTGAAGAATTTATGAAGTTTGGTTTGTAGATATTCACCTTATTAAAATAACAAGGTCGTTTGTATATGTCTGCAGATCCGCACCTTAAAATTGAACTATAGCGACAGGTTGTCTGTCTAGAACCACAGAAGTGAAGAGCATCCCTTCCTAAGGGCCCTGGTGATCAAGTGATACAAGTGACATTTACCCCTGAAGAAAGGTAGTTATAATTGAGACATACAGATAGACATGATATATTATAAGACTTTCTAGTGGCCACAGAACCATAATCAGAACAAAATTAATTGTTATATAAACATAGTAAATATTATCACTTATTGTTAAATACGCTACGTTCCTATAAAAAAGTTTGTCCCACTACCTACGGTGAGATAATAAAAGAATATATTGTTTTAAATTTTACCTTTAACTTGGTACTCTTTCAACTGTCCATTAATCATAATAGATGCTTGTTCAGTAACAATCTCGTGAACAGTATGAGCGATGCCGTAGTAAGTCTGTTCCTCTCCCGATTTTTTAAGATACTCATCGTCTTCAGCTTTGGCTTTTTTAATAACTGCTCTGGCTTTGTCATCTTCGTTTTTGGAATCTTCGAAATCTCTTCGCATCCCTAAAAATATAATTACACTAAGTCTTTTATAAAAGAGCATAGAAATTGTATTATGAAATTCGGAACATTTAGGTCAAACGGATTTCTTTTAAACGGGAACGTCCAACTGTCATTCGATTGTCAAATGTTCTTAAAGATCAAATTTAAGGTCACTTTTGGATGCCCCGTTTGATTTCCTAAAACTGTTGTGAGTAAAGCTTTTACTCAGTTACCCTTGGATGTCGAGTAATATCATTATACCATGGATCGGTGTAAATTATCCAATAAGTCGACAAATTAACAGTGCCGGAGTACTTTTCTCAAAAAAGTTTTAGAAAATCAAATGGCGCATCCAATGGTGAACTTAAATTTGACTTTGGGCTTGCCCTTTAAGAGTGATCGCTGGATGTGTTTTTTACTCCGTATGTTATTTATACCGTTAGATAGGAAATTTTCGCCGCTTCCCATTTTGGCAATAAAATATTCCTGTTTAAAAAATCAACCTGATCTTAAACGTCCTCGGAGGAAGAACTTCGAGGTCAGGCTCAAGGTCGTCTTCGAGTTTTTTAAAATGGACATATATATATATATATATATATATATATATATATATATATATATATATATATATATATATATATATATATATACATATGTGAATAGTTTGATTATTCCGAGTTTCAATTCGTTCGTTCAAAAATCCTTTTTAACGACGTTTCGTCAAAATCTCATTATTATTATATATATATATATATATATATATATATATATATATATATATATATTATATGTTGGAGGAGGTAAATAGAAGAGGTATAAGTAAAATGTATTTGGCGGGGGCTGTGCTCCACTCTCATTAATATTGTAATTTTTAGTTCGACCAGAATGCACTAACTCGTTTAGGCAATTCACATGACTAAAAGTAGCAAAGTAAAATTTTGTGTGGTGTATGCATCTGTAGAATCGTATGTGTTTTTTTTTTTAAATTGATACAAATGGTGGAAATAATCAAGTGAAATTTCATGACAAATAGTAGAAAGATTAAAGCGAATATAATTATCTGGGAATTTGTGTAAACGAGAACAACGATCACTTTATCGATATACGGATGGAAAAGGGCAAGAAGTACATTTATAAAAATGAAAAAAGCACGAGATATTATGTCAGTGCCTTGTGATGGAATGGAGACGTAGACAACATACGTATATGTATACGAGCTGGACATTGAAACGTGGCTACAATCATAGGAATGTTCAATCTGTTTCTTTTTTACAAACAATATTATACAAACTGTTCCACTTAAAAAAATTGTTATTCAGATTACAGATTTACTCCCCAGCGGCAAAAAATACACTGGTCTGATAATGTGATCAGTGACATATCTCAAAAAATAAATAAGTTTTTAATAGGGCTGTCTTAATCTGAAACAGTAGTAGCCTGACAACCAGATGCGAAAACCAGAACGCTAACGTTACCTTGATCATCAAATTCGTCATCTTCGTCATCTGTGTCCGCGATTTCCCATCCAGGATTTTGCTGCAACCAAGCCTGTAATTGACTCATAAGCGGCGCATCTTCTCCAGACAATCTCTTTCCAGTAGTCAATTCGATGACAGTTATGGGTTTATCGGATCCTTGACTGCCTTCGTCGTCTTGTTCTAGAACGCCCTCTGCTGCAAGTCTTTTTCTCTTTTTCTAGGAACAAATTTAATTAATTATTTGATTTGTAATGTTAAATACCTAAAAGAAAAGGTACAAAAATACAAGAGCTTCGTGGGTGTAAATTAACTGATCTGCCACGAAAGAAAGACATGCGAAACGGAATTCAATTACGCCATTTATGTTATTTAAGACTAAAGGAAGATATAAGAAAAATAATTAATATATGCATTCAACAAGGTGTCATTTATTTGAACATTTATTGAGAGGACATAATCAATATAAATTGGGTTGTTTCTGTAAATAACTAGATTTTGTAAATTAGAATTATAAAAACAAATGTTATTTTTCTGTAAAGGGGAAATATCACTGAGACAAGTTGAAAAAATTGCATTTTCTTTATTGCATTGTTTGAAATTATATATGTTTAAAAATAGGTAAAAAAAATTCAAGTCAAAATTCGAAAAGGTAATCGACAAATCGTGCCTATACCTGATGAACTAAAGGTGTGTATAGATATGGCGAGTCGCGCTCGTGACGAGCCTCCTTTAAATTTTGCCGACTTCGGCGGCCGGCGTCAAAGGAGATAATAAAAGCGTTATTAGCACTGTGACCCAGGCTCGCAGTGATCCATTGTCCGTCGGTTTTTGATGATAAATCAAAAGAATTTTTTTATCTAGTTGAACGGCTTGATGGTACGCTCTTTCGAATAATTTTGTTTGCAGCGAGACCGACCATACGAAAAATATGATGAAATTGGCTTGTTGTATCCCAGATGCTTTTATTATTAATGTGATGAGCTCGACATCAATCGAAGTCGTCAAAATTCAGAGGACGCTCGTCACAGGCGCGACTCGACAATTTATACGCACCTTAAGAATTCTGTATAACTGTATAATCGACATTCAGTTGCGATAACGATGACGAGAAAGGTCCTTCTTGTGGGCTCGACATCGGTAAAGTTTAGTAAAAATCAAAAATATGTACTTGAACTTTTAATCGTGTTTGTCTCAATCTAACCGGAAACATAAACATAAACATTACAGTTGTCCGATTTTAAGTTTTAAAAACGAAAATTTTCATAATTGCAGTAGCAAAGGTTGTACGTAGCCGTTCTTTTTTATTTTCAAAATCAGTATTTTGAGCTTCCGAATATAAGTAAAGTATGTAAAAAATTTGTAATTTTTTTTTTCTTGAATAGCGGTCGATAGTTAAAAAAAATTTTTTTTCGGAAAAAAGTTACGCATATCGGAAACTACGTTACTATACAGACGCTCAATTGTAATTTAATATCTTCCCTAACTTCTGACTTATTTAAATAAAAATTTAGATAAAACAAGTTTAACCTATGCTTAGAAACCCATCTTTGTCACAAATTCTAAATAAATAATTTAGTTACCAAAAAATCACGTAAAAATACCTTTCTACATCCTTTCACGTTTCACTTAAAAAGTTAAATATTTTATATGTGTTTAATTAAATTCAACTGGCTTGTGATTTAATTTCTATTTTCCATGGCAATTGAGATCAGAGCCAAAAATTTGAGTTCAATGAATAAACAAAAAAATTGGAATATGTATCTCAAAAACTACTGAAAGTTGGCATATGACATATTTAACAAAAATTAAAGGCTGTTGAGTAGTATATAAAACAAAGAGGAACTATACAGTTTTAGGATGACTTGCAAACGGAAATAATTGATACAGTGTGTTACATTTAAAATATATAACTTCATGATTTCCTATTTTTTTTGACGCATCTGGCACATACAAAACTTTTTTTAACAAATAACAACTATATGTAGTTATATTGATAAATCTTGTCACTAAGCCATAAACTTATTAAATCCACACAATTTTTATTATTTGTGGTAAAATTTAGTAGTATGAGGGTAGCCGTTTATATTCCGGGAATAATAAACAAAAACAAATATTTATCACTGAAAATAGTTGTTCGAAATATTCAACACCAAAATTAATACACTTTTGCATACATTTGAACCAATCCGAAAAGCATTTTTGTCACTGTGAAGATGGCATTCATAATACATGACTTTTAAATGCATTAATCGCCTCTTCTCGCGTAGACCATGCAGTTTATTCTCCATGTACGGGAAAAAAATAAATTAATTTCTGGGTGTCAAATCAGGGTTGTATGACGGATGGTCCATCAATTCTACATTTTGGGTGTTCAAAAAGTCGTTCGAGTCAAAAAGTCATTTGTTTGAGCCGATAGGTGTTTTCTTTAATCACCGAAGAGTTCCGGCGACATGCCAGTTTTTCTGAAAAAAACAGGCAACCGATTGTGGCGAAGCGCTTCGTGGGTCAGTAACTTTTGTTGGTGGTATAATCATACCGTCGACCGCTGTTTATTTTCGGGGTCATAGGCATAAATCAAAGACTCGTCATCGGTCACGATCTTTTACATATGTTTTTGAACAATTGTTAAATTATTCTGGATCCAACACAAACATAGCTCCTGTATGGCCATATGTTCATGCAATATATACACACGGTGTTCCATCCATTCCATTTTAACTCTGATACTCTAAAAATTTCGAAAATCAAGCATTTTATGAAAAAACCCAAGAGACAAAAGTTTCCTTATTTTAAGAGGGATAAACGTTTTTGATCTTGAAACTGACCTTGGACTTACATTTCAAGAACACTTCAAAGTTAACTTTGCTTTTTGGTATAAGAATATTAATTTTTTAATGTAGAAATGGAGAGCATGGAAAATTTCCCGACTAACGATATAAGTATGTCATATATTTTTTTTACATCAACAGGTTATTTGAAGCATCAGCAATGCTCCAATTTGCTACAACTTTAGAATTAAATGGTTTTCCCATACACACAAGTTCTAAGTTATTAAGCCAACCATGCATTCTTTAACGAGGAAGGTTTGTTTTATCTTCAACTGATCTCACAATTAAATCATAAGCTAGTTAGTAACTCACATGGATGGATGCACTATTTATCATACTTTTTAATTATGCGACAAAAATAGGAGATACATCCAGTAAGTTTACATTTTTCTGTCAGACAAGTGCGACTGATCTTCAAATGATCTCTAGATATGAAAAAACACATGATATATTTATATCATTGTACAGGGAATTGTCCTTACTTTCCAAACGGACGATAACGTATCTCTTTTTAAATATGTTGGCTTAAAAACACGGAGCGCTCTCAAGGGGGGATTGTTGGTGTCATACCTGCTTAAACTGTGAAAGCCCGCGGTTCGTTTCATTGCCAATGCTGAATGATGCTACGTCTATTATTTGGATAGCATGCTTCGTGTATCGAGTTTGATAGATTTCTATTTTTATTTTACCGTCACGCCACCACATAGCGATATAATACAACATTATTACTGGGTGTCGCTCTTGTGTTATTGAGTGATTCGTCGAGATGTCCTTGTCGTTTCTTACCTTCTACTTTCTCAGCTGGATACAATGGCCTGGCGAGTGATAAAAAACGACGCGCTGCCGTTATTTTCCGGAACCAGAACTTCTCCATTGTCTTGGAGTTCTCCGTACTTTTTAATATCAGAGTAATATTTACTAAAATCTGTGTCAGCACAGATATATATATATATATATATATATATATATATATATATATATATATATATATATATATATATGACGGATGGTCCATCAATTCTACATTTATATATATATATATATATATATATATATATATATATATATATATATATGACGGATGGTCCATCAATTCTACATTTATATATATATATATATATATATATATATATATATATATATATATATATATATATATATGTGTGTGTGTGTGTGTGTGTGTGTGTGTGTGTGTGTGTGTTTATTGAATTTCTTGGCCAAAATATTGATAGGACGAAAACAATATAAGAATATATATATATATATATATATATATATATATATATATATATATATATATATATATATAATGTTGGTATGACTAATGTCCAGTGATGCCTCTATTTCACTACATCTCATATGAAGATTCTGCATTATCAAATTCACGTACCGCATCGATGTTTTCTTGCACTACAACCGACTTTGGACGACCTTCACGCGACTCGTCCGTGAGCGAATGACGACCGACTATACTAGCGATATACAATATTACCGCAACAATTACTGTAAACAATATAAATAGCGTCTGTATGTCAAAATGTTCCGAGTATGTATGTTGTCTAAAATTTGAAACTTTACAATATATATGTCAAATGGTACTTCGCAAACCTCAGAGTTGCCAGTTCCCAAAATATAAATGGCTACTCTCGTACACTAAAATCCACTATTTTAATATTTCTACCTTTTTTCGGCGTTCTTCTTCCATCTGTTTTCTTCTTTGTTCCAGTTTATGTTGTTTAACCATCTCTGTTAAACTAGCAACATATTCATCAGTTTGAGAAAGAAGGAAAGCTAATCTTTTATCTTTCTTCTGATCAATTAACTTTCTGTACCCTTCTTCATCCTCGGCCATTAATCTAAAAATTACATATGGGGTAAATTTAAAAAACTAACTGCAAAAACTATAAGTTAATTTTAGTTTATTTAAAAGTCTCAATTTGAAAAAGATGATTTCAATAAATTCGTCATTCAATAAATTAGCAATATCAATATGACATACCTCCTCATACGTTCCTTCTCTATCCTTTCCTGTTCCTTCTTTTGTTCTCTTTCAGCATTTGCGTGATAATTCAAAATGGCTTTATTAACTTTTCCAATTCTAGCCTGATTATTTCTATGGAAATCTTTGAAATCCTTTCCATGTTGCAAAACTGATGTTAAAAATTCTTGATGCTTCTGTCTTCGTTTACGTTCAGCTTCGAGTTTTTGTTGTTTTTCAAGTTTTTCTGTCGCTCTCGCTTCCCGAAGTCCCTGACGTTTTGTTCGTTTATAAGCCTAGATATAGAAAAAATTAATATAAACATATTTTCCAACGATATCAATTCTAATATCCAGTGTGTACAAAAAAAATATGTGGCATATACGAAATTTTTATGAATTTACTTTAAGATTTACTGCGGTTTCCAACGTTGTATCTCTTGCGGTACAAGCTATGATTTCACTCCGTAGCTGTCTCTGGAAGTTGAGGCACCGCAATGCTCTAAGTTCGATTTGTGCTTGCATTCGTAATTCTTCTGACATGTTGGCTGGAAGATTGGTGAGCTGTTCCATTCGAGCTGCAATTCTAGCAGCAACTCTAAGAAAAAAGGCTTTTTATTATCAGACAAGTCATATGGAAATTTAATTAATTTAAAGATAATAAAGTAAGTAACAAGTAAAAGAAGAATAGCAGATTTTCAAAGCAAAAGTAAAGTGGGAAACAGTAGGAACCAGACCAAGAAACAATCAATACTGTTCAACTTAATACAAAATTTTGCAAGTTTTATTTTAGCTGGAATCCGTACTTTGAATCAAAAAAAAATGAAAAACTTGGTACTGAAGAATTTTGTATTTTATCTAGATGAGGATCCTAAACATAAAACACAAAACGTTAAAACATGGTTACTATATCATTGTCCCAGCCATTGAAACCTCGCCACAAAATCTATCCTACCATTGCTGCAGATTATTCGACGCCGATAGTCTTTGCGAATCCAAGCAGCCTCATTGACTGAACTTGTCTAACGGTTTTCAGTGACAAAATTGTATCTTCGAAATGTCTTTGCCTCCGTCTGTTGAGTGCTGGGCACTCTCTGAGGACATGGTCAACGGTTTCATCCTCCTCTAAACACCATCTGTATATCGAGTCGTTTACGACACCAATTTTATGAAGATGACCCCTCAAGTGACAATGTCCTCTCAACAGTTCGCAGCTTTTTCGTTTCTAAGGAGAGAAGCTCCATAATACGCCGTGCACTAGGTCTAGTTATGTGTTTCTTGGCACACCTCATTCCAAGAAGTCCTCTTCACGATTCAATAAATTTGCTTTCCAACAATAATGTTGGTTCTCTGTTACTCACGGCAATTAGGACAGGTAGAATTGGTTGGGTTCCATACGGTTCATTCGCGGATCCCATCTTTGCTAGACGGTCGCCTTCTTCATTCCCGTGTATATCCTAATGACCCGCGACCCACATGAGTCTGATTGTGCCGCCATTCCTGGTCAAACTGTTCCGTACATCCTTACACTTTGGCACTAGTCGCGAAGTTACGACATTAGACTTCAGTGCCATCATCGCAGCCTTACTGTCTGAGCATATGTTTATTATCCTATTCCTGTTTATATCCCTCTTATAGAGATAGCCACATTTCAGAATAACCTAAATTTCCGTCATCATACAATAGCGGTGTACGTCATCATGGGGCGGATCACCATACTGTATATCCAAAATAGCACTCTAGGTGTCAACCCCCATGTGCACCCAAAGGTTCGGTTACAAGCCCAGAAAGCACATATGAGCTTCTTGATTCGTGTGTCAACATAATCATTTCAACTCAGTCATAAGTTCAGAATTACTCCCAGGTATTTGTCTGTTCCGTTGTATTGAAAAGCCCCACAATGTGATTGTGAGAAGTCCCCCCATTTTCCTTTTTTTTTGTAAAGAGAAGAACTAGATATTACTGTCACAGAGTAATTTAACAGTTGCTATAAGAAATCATGAGATTTAAGAAGAAAGATCACCTCACGGATGTACTTTAGGAAGAATGACCAAATCGTTTAAAAGTGTGGCCTCAATTTTATATAATTTTATATGTACTGTGGATATCTAAGTAAAATTTTACCTATTTTCTCTTTCTTGGAGCAACAAAATTGGATCTAATCCTGCTGGTTTTGGCAAAGTAGTAATTCTACTTTGTTTTGAGGTATGTTGAATTGGGCCCCCCGGTCTTCCTTGTTGAACGCTTGGTTTGTAAGGCTAAAATATAAAAATAATATAATGCTCCTAAGATTCATAGGACTGCCAATTTTGTAGATTATGGATCGGATATTGAATAGTAATATTGTAATCTGTTTTCTAAGTCACACAATAAATACATTATATATTGCTATGCTTTTCAAACCATTATCTGTCACAAATGTGATGTGCAAATACTTGGTAAAATAAGTTTGAAGTAAAATATTTAGATATTTTTACATTAGATGTCTAAAAAATAAGTAAGACGATATTTTAAAATAGTTTCCCAAAAATCTAAAAACCAAGAAAAAAATATATAACAACCAAGAATTGATAGAAAGTATATTATGACTGAGCGTCTACGTACATGTAAGTGTGTAAGGATATACGAAGGCTTTGTTAATATTTTAACATCAGAACTTTTTGGTATTATTATGTAAAGTTCTTATATAATAGTAGTATAAAGAAAAGTATATAGTTCGATTTACAGTCATGGCTATTACTTACACTGCAATGACTTTGTCTTTTTATGTAAGAACCATCATTACTGCTCACCGAATAATTTACTTATTGTGGTTAATTGTGGTAATAATTTAATAAAAATTAATATACTTCATTTTATCCACAACGGTGGCGAACTAATTAGAAACACCCAAGACAAAAGTCAAAATTTTAAAGTAGTTTAGGAAGCATTCAGAGAATAAGTATTTTCATCACGTAATTTACAACAGATAGTTAAGAAGGCTGAGAATCCTGTAAATATTTTGCTAGAAGTAAGGTAGTATTTTATTTTTATTTGTGTATATGTTTTGACTCAATCCATTTAAGAACTTCTACAAAATGTTGAAAAAAAATGATGACTTTTCTAACTAGTAAGGATTTTTTAAATTTGAGACATTATTAGAGTTAGGATAAGATAGCCGAACACATACATTGTTCGAAAGGAAGAAAATACAGCAAAAGAGTAGATGAAACATTGTCAAAATAAATTCTCTTCTCGAATCAAAAGACACTTTGATGAGGCTGAGTTGCTTGACAGGGTAGCATTTCAAAAACAATAGCCACGCTCAACTGAAATATGCAACGAAATATTAGAATCTGTATTACAGATTTATTGCGTATTTAAGTTTAAAAACAGTTCTTTCACTAGAGTTCTTTTTATCAAAATTAGTTTTTGTAATTGCTAGTTCAATAAAGTATCCTTTGGAAAATTTTGGCCTTAGTTTGAAATCTGAAACTGGAAAAAAATAAGTTTTATTTAAAAGGTTATCTACCAGACAAAAGAACAAAGAAATATACTTTAAATACCTATAAATAGGTTGAGTTTTATTTCATGTACTTTCTAATTAGTTGGCTACCATTTTATAACAGAGCACATAAGTCATGTAGAAATATTCTTACTCTAATTCTTAGAACATGAGATATAAACGTGTTTTTAAACCCATTCCTGCTTGTTACCTGGGGCAGAATAGGTCCAGGAGGACCTTGCTGATGATGAAATGGTCCTTGTTGATGAGGCATAGTTGGTGGCCTCATAGGCTGCGGTGGAAGTGATGGAGGTCCAGGTCCGGGTCCGGGACCGGGAGGTTCTGAAGCGGCCTCGGGAGAATCTCTTTGACCTTCCTGTTAGCACAGTTAGTATAGGAGTCACAATAACCACAACAGTGCGTGGTATATTATGCAACCTAAGCACGAAGCGAAGCTATTCATGCATTATAAACTCCTCTACCAAAAAGCTAATAAGTACAGGGTTAGCGAATACATTATTTTTTGTTGAAAAAGTGTTACAATAGTTAGTGAGAGTTGAAGTTTTAAGGGGATAGGAAATTATTATTATTTTTTGTTATTTGATAAATTATAGCATTTTAATTTTTAAACTTAAAATATGGTTACGGAGATTAACACAACAAATATTGTTAATAAACTCAGGCAATTTTTCCAGTTGTGAAAATATTTTAAGGGCCAAAATAAGTAAATTAAAAAAATATAGAACGTGTCTTGGGAAATTCCAATCAAATAGGAATATTTTTAATATTAATTTTAAAGAGAAAAAAATATTTTTCATAAAAATTTCTGCTTCGTGAGAAAACTTTGAATTAGGAAAAATAATTGTAAGATACTCAAATAAGTAATATTTATAGATTAGTGAAGTTAAAAATACGGAAAAATTTTCAGTTTATGTAAAATAATTTTTAAGGCAATAACCCTGCGATTTACAAAATTAATCTGGAACATACAGGGAGGCTTAAAAATGAAAATGTGAATCAAATCCAAACAAGGCTATTCTAAATTTTATTTAAACTACACTACAGTTATGTAAGAGCATGAATCAAGTTAGAAGTTAGTATAAACATAGGTTAAAAATAGCTTTATTTTAAATAATTTAACAATAAATAAAGCGTTTGTAAGTGGTTCAAAAATTATTTAGCTTTCCACATGCGCTCCATCTTTTTCCACTCAAAATATTGTATTTCTAGAAAATACTTATACACCACTAATAATGTTTAAAATAACTAAAAAAAATTTTTAAGTTTAAAATTTTTTACACTTTACAGGTTAACTTTTGTAAAATATTAGTGTCGTTTTAATCAAAAAAATTTCTATTTTTATGTTTTAGATACCTTCCGTAGGCCTCGAGACCAATTTAATAAGGGGTAAAAATAAAAAATTATGCTACATCTACTGTCAAAATTCACATTTTGATAAAATTCTATTGTAATTTCAACTTTCCTGAATTTTGGTTTTTACTCATTTAAGCTTCCCATTAATACCCTACTTTAATTTTTCTAACTTTTTATAAAGAATAACTTTTTTCTTTAAAACCGCCTTTAAAAAAGTTTCTCATTTAGTCGGAATTCCTCCAGCCACGCTGTATTTGATTTTAGAATCTTTATCTTCCGATAAACCATTTAAACAACTAGAATTCAAAATTTTTACGGTTTCGTAGCCAACAAGACTCTTACAAATTGAACATATCCCTCCGTCCGCCCGTTGGTATGTATGTCACAGTCTTGAAACTTCGTTATTTTTCCTTTTATTACCGTGAAATTTTGAAGACATATGCTTTCAATTAACTAGAAAGTAGACCTGGACCTAAACTGCAAATAAATTTAGAATACTTCCACGTATGGGGAAACTTGAAGTGAATTTTTGTTTTGGTTAGAGCTCTTCATTTAGCAAAATTTCTATGCAAATTTCTCCCAAGTTAGAGTAGATTTTGCTACTTGCCTATCGTGTTTTCAAAAAATATAATTTTCTTAGTATCATATATATTTTATATACAAAAATAATCTATCTTAAAACGACGAAATTTTTTGCGAAGAAACAAACTTAATACATAATTTTTCCACTCTTCTAACAATTTTTTTTCGTAAAAACTATCAAAAAGTTCGACTGTCAGCTCTGAAGATTTTTTTTATTTATTACAGAAGTATTTTCTATTTATTTATATGTAACAAAACAACCCTTCTCAATTCTGAGCAAATTTATACTAAATAAGCATGCATAAATAACTAATTCTAGTGTAAATGGTATTAACAAAATTCTAAACCTTTAAAAGGAAATTTTTAAAGTGTAACATAAATTTGCAGTAGTAGATCCATTTTTCAGTGCAATTAAGCATAAAAAGTTGTATTTACTAGGATTAAAGAGTTAAGGTCAAAATATTTAAGTTCACACCTTGATTATAAAATAAAGACAAGTCATGTATGGCTGTTTTATGTTCAAAAAATATGCAAATGCTGCATTAAATATCAAAAACTTAACGTCCTATACCTGGAAAACAAACCGTACAAATGATTGTGATATAAGAGCTTTTGCTGAGGAGGTCAGGGACTATAATATATAATATTTTAAGAAAGAGTTGCATTTTCCTTTGGTATACACTGACGAACAAATCTAGAAGACGGGAAAAAACATGTTGTATTCGTTTGCTCTAAGTGTGACTTAGAAATCATACATGTCTAGCATTAATTTAAGCAAGAAACTGAAAAAATAAACTTTTGATATTGTCTCTGGTTTTAAAAAAAATTAAATAAAAATGCTATTTGCATTTTGAAAAGAAAAGAGACCGAATAATCAAAATATTATATTCCCTTCTCGTATTCATCGTACATTTTCGAGCCTCCTAGTAACCCCCTAATCTGGTTATCGATAAAGTCTCGAGATATCCTGCCTCTTTCAATAACACACTTCTCAGCTAATCTGCGCTGCGTGGAGGATTTTTTTGTTTAATTTAACTGCCGAGATAGTCTTGGTGCATTCCTGGTTAAATTCAAGCCTGGAGAAAGCGCTGGCCCAATCATAAATTCCCAATTAACCTCTTTAACAAAGCGCGAGGCAATATGACTTGTAAGATGTCCCCCATGTAATATTTTGCAGTCTAAGCTTCAGCATCCTCGTCATCTGTACAATTTTTTCCCTTCGATCATGCGTCAGTACTTATTTGCTCACTGTTAGTGAAATATGTTTATCCCACCATACAGAGTTTAAGTTGCTAGTTACCTTTTTGCCTTCTTCTACTCTTCCATGAACTTCGGTTGTTGTTTTGCTTCGAGTTATTTTGTTTCCAAATATTTAATTTCTCTTACTTGTTTAATTATAGTACCCTCTTCCATTATAATGTCAAAACCCGCAGCTCCGTTTATTGCCACACATTCAGTTTTACTAGGGTTGATGTTTAACCCCCATTCCTTATCACTTTTGTCTAAACATCGTACCAAAAATATCGATACAAAATATTAGATAACGAAAGTAAAAGTATCGATATTCTAAAATATCATATCGCTCATCTCTAATTTTGGGGGTTATCAATGTACATCTTTCTCGAAAACGGTATTTAATATTTTCTGGTGTGGTTGGTGCTATAGCCAAAAATCAACTTTTTATAAATCCCCGCAAAAACAATCTAAGGTCAACTGGGTTTTAATAACTTGATACTGCAATTAGGATTTGACATAAATGTCACAAGTTGACAGATATTCTCAACCGAACCAATTATTTAAATTTAAAATATGTAATGCTTAATTTTAATTTTTGTTATTTTTTTTTAATCATAACCACTAGACCAAATGCGAAAGTTTTTGACCGAGAATTGAAATTTCGAAAAAAAAAATAGAAACACCTTTCTATTCTTGCCATCCACTATTTAAAATGTGAAGAGGGTGTACATGTCGAAATATCTTAAAGTATGCCCCCTTATACCACATACCTTTAAGTAAAATATTCCAAACCGTTTTCCCGATATTACTTTTCAACACTTTAAATTCATCATATTGTACATATAGATAATGTTTTTTTTTTAAAAACAGTTATGTGATTTTTCCGCAAAGAAATGGTACGATTCGAAATAATTTTGGTGACATTTATAATTTACTGTTCTTTATTAGAATTAAAATATTCTTAAATTCTTGTGTTTTTTATTCGTTAGGAGAGATATTCTCTATCAAAATCTAGATTCATCAGTAAAAAGCAAATGACTCTAACGTTACGCAACCTATTCTTAATGATTTCGAGTTGATTTTAGTCGAGTTACTCGGTGTCTTGTGGTGAGCAGCGGCCCTCCCGAAGCGTCTTTAAATCTTCTTTATATTATACTAATACTCACAATTACTCGCCAAATTCGCTGAAGCTCAATTGCTATCTCAAATATGAAGAAATGCTCTGCGAGTCGTATTTCGTTTACCACCTTGAATATGTAATTTTTCATAGTGGCGATAAAGTTTAAAGTTACGAAAAATGACAAACTTTGAGACACTCGACGTTATAGAGACCTATCCTTCCATGAAAGTCCGGACTGTATAACGCTGAAGTTTATTACGGTTAAGCAATATCAGTTCTTCAGTTAAGATATCTGATGAACAATAACTAAACAGTTCTTATTTTGGAATTAAACATCCGTAAAACGAAAAATGAGAATATTTCTTAACCCCCTTTATATTGACAACACGTTTTCCGATGTTAGTAACAATTTAGTGGGTAGAAAGTCCTAAAAGACAATTGAAGTTCTCGATATAACAATAACCTGTCAAAAATATTTAGATAGGAATAACAAAAACTTTTAAAGTGCGCTTTTGTTTGGGCCCCTCTAAATTTGTCCATTAGTGTATTATCTATCATTAGACCACATTAAAAATGCAAATCGGCACAAGAAACGATAATCAAAAATGGATTGTAAACTTTTGTTTTCAACGTTTATGATATAGATACAAATCGTATAAAAAAAGAATTGTATATTTTTTGTAATATTAATAACTATACATATATAACTTTACAGACGCATATTGTTTACTCCCGTAAAACTATGTAACACTTCAAATTACTTTACAGGATTTGTAGCACTTTTTTAGTATAACACTAAGTTATGATGCACTTAACTACAATAACATTACTTAATATACAATATAACTGGCATTTTAACTAGATATTAAGCACATTAAAAACCTACCAAAAACTAAGTCAAATAGTTTTTCATTTTTAAATAAATGTAGAAAAAAAAAACTGATTAAATGCAACGGTTCGATAACAATAATTAACATAAAAAAATTATTTCGCGTAATGATAATGTTCACGGTCAACTCGAAAAACCCATAAATATTTATATTTAATGTCATAAATTCAAATTGTTCGTAACTACGAAATAAATGTAAAACTATGAATATTCCCCTTTTTTTAATTTTGTAATTTTCATTTTCATATAATTGCATGTTAAAACTTCATATTACTCTGGGCCAGCAACCACTATATTTTTGTGATTCAAGGTATTATATCCGCAGAAAACTCATTTACTCATGTACACACAACTGGTCCTACTTTACTAGGACCTGGAAAATATTTTTTTTTTAAATTTATTTGTACACAAATTTATTAACGAGTTCAAAGCACAACAAAAAAAAATGATAATTTCAGCCACTTTGAGCTAGTACGGCACATATTAATAATTGTCGATCTAGGGAATTTTTGAACTCCCTATATTAAACGATCGACGTTATTTTTACGTCATTTTCAGTCAAATCAACGAATTTTTTTTAGTATAATAGCGAGCGTCCCTTCCTAGAGCTTACACATCTTTCTCGTCATTCTCCTAAGCAGAGTTTGAATGTATTCCTCAAACGGGGTTTTAATATATATATAGAGACGTAAATGACAGGGGTGACGCATTACCCGGACGGTCCTGATGGGATTCACGGGAGCAACTTAAATGATAGGGGTGAAGCACTTCCTGACGGCCCTGATAGGATATCCGAAAAGTAACTTAAATGATAGGGGTGAAGGGTGCCCGACGGCCCTGATGAAGTCTAAGATATATGATCCCTGCATGGAAAGGCATTTAAGCTAATGCTGAGCCCACGAGAGATGAGACAAAGACAACGTTGAATAATACGTAATTCGGGGTGTTAGTTCCCGCAGTTTCTGGGCATCCAACGTTCGGCGTCCGTTCGAGATCAGGACTTATGAAATCTCAAAGAACGACGAAGTTGTCTGGCCTAAAGGGGGGGGGGAGTGTCATATTATTCAACATCTTACCGCCATCCTCTGGTCAGATTTAATTTCAAATAAGAGATTCGAACATAATACGACGACGGGTGTCTGGGAAGGTGTCAGTCGGAATCCCACTGATGAGTCCTACGACTGGCACCGGGACGAAACACCCAAAGAATTTTTCTACGAAGCACAAATTAGAGTCGCCAGGGGCCGGCATAACTGCGACAATAAATATGTGGATATATATATATATATATATATATATATATATATATATATATATATATATATATATATATATATATATATATATATATATATATTTGTATGTTTATGCGGCTTTCACGGATTCCTCCGTGTGAGATGCAATTAGCAGTGGTTATATCCGCATTATGCCGTTGTAGTGCTGAAATCACATTCAGCAAACGTACAACTATATGCAACTCCATACGTAAATGAAGTAAAATGCAAACTTCGCTCATATCCTTTGTGTGTAAGAGGTTGCACAGTTTGAATAAATTGCTATAAAACACAATTTATCCTATTCCACCACCATCGAAATGATGGTCGACATGTAGCACCATACCGAGAATAAAGTCAAAGCTTACCCTCTCCGCCACAATGATACGGCAGAGGTATATGTTTCGTCTCTTACTTAAATCAGGGTACCGACATGCACCTGTTTGTGCAAAGGACAGATCGGAAGGAAGTATGCAACACTAAACGCGGATCGCCGACCTCCCGCCGGATGGCGTATATGCACTACAACAGCATAATGAAGAATCCGCTTTGACTTTCTTCTCGGTATGGTACTACAGGTAGGCCATCATCTCTATGGTGCTGGAATAGGATAAATTGTGTTGTGTAGCAATTTATTTAAACTGTACAACCTCTAACACAGAAAGGCTAGGATATATATATATATATATATATATATATATATATATATATATATATATATATATATATATATATATATATATATATATATACAGGGTGATTCAAAAATCGATCACGAAACTTAAGGGGGTGATTCTACTTGACAAAATAAGGGTAGAGCTTCATATAATTTTTTTTCAAAATGTCATTCGTTTTCGAGTTACAAGCCGTCCAAGTTCAAGTTTTTATTTTTTGTTTTTTGAATTACTCGCTTACAGGAAAACCGATTTGACTAATCTTCTGCGCTTCATCATTTTAGTAACAATTCACATTGATTGTTTGCCGCTAGAGGGCACTTTACCTACATTGAAAATTGTTTTTTTGTCATAATTTTTTAGTGTTGACAGCTACAGTAGTTTTTGGCATAATTTCTGAAAGACTGATGCCAGGCCTTTAAAAAAGGTGCTCTTTATTTACATCGCTAAACCCAACGGTTTAGACGTAAATCACCCTTAAAAATTAAGTGGTAAATTTACTTTTCTCATTTCATTACCACCAGCTACCAGGTAAATAGCTATCAAAGTATACTAGAGCTGTCAGTTTAACATCAAATAAATTCGCTTTTTAAACTATTTAATTTATAATCTTAAAATAACTAATAATGGCTAATCACCAATATTCAAATATCGAATATTGTGATATCCATTTTTGTTATGGAAAAGCAAATGGTAATGCAGAGTTGGCAAGAAGATATTATATGGAGAGTTATCCGGAAAGAAATATTCCTCATGCTCAAACATTTTCCAGTGTGCACAGGAGGCTTGCGGAATGTGGTTCCTTTAAAAGTTATAATGGAAATAGGGGAAGACCTAGAACTGCTAGAAACGTGCAACAAGAAGAAAGAGTGCTTGAAATTATTGAAGATAATCCAGGTATTAGTACTAGAAAAATTGGGAATGAAGTGCGGCTCTGTCAGGCTAGTTCATGGAGGATACTAAGAGAAGAACAACTCTACCCGTTTCATTCAAAAAAGGTGCAGGCTCTTTATGACGATGATCGGCCGAGACGGTTGGAAATGTACAATCAGATCCTAGCTAAGTATGAACGCGATAATCGATTAATTGGCGTCATATTATTCACTGACGAAGCTGGTTTCACTCGTGATGGCATAACAAATCTACACAACATCCACACATATGCTTACGAGAACCCAAACAATGTGGTAGAAACGAAACATCAGCGTAGATTTTCACTAAATGTGTGGGCAGGGATAATAGGAGATTACCTTATTGGTCCTCATTTCTTTGATGGCCCATTAACTGGTGACGTATACTTAGATTTTATCCAAAATCGTCTCCCATTGTATCTGGAAGATGTGCCATTGGAAGTAAGGGCCAACATGTGGATCCTCCAAGACGGAGCTCCGCCCCACTTTAGTATTCGTGTCCGACAGTATTTGAATGCAACGTATCCTGAGCGATGGATAGGACGAAGTGGACCATTGGCATGGGCAGCGAGGTCACCAGACCTTAATCCTATGGATTTTTTCTTTTGGGGTCATTTGAAACAATTGGTGTACGATATTCCAGTAATCAACGTCGAGGATCTTCGCTTCAGGATAATCGAAAAGTGCCAAATTATTAAAGAAACACCAGAAATTTTTCATCGAGTTAGGCGACATTTTTTGAAGAGTGTTAGGAAATGTATTGAAGAAAATGGGGGACATTTTGAGAATCTTTTTTAGTTTGTTTAGTACTGTTTCATTAATTTTTATCAATTAAATGTATATCGCAATAATCCATAATATGAATATTTACTGATTAGCCATTATTAGTTATTTTAAGATTATAAATTAAATAGTTTAAAAAGCGAATTTATTTGATGTTAAACTGACAGCTCTAGTATACTTTGATAGCTATTTACCTGGTAGCTGGTGGTAATGAAATGAGAAAAGTAAATTTACCACTTAATTTTTAAGGGTGATTTACGTCTAAACCGTTGGATTTAGCGATGTAAATAAAGAGCACCTTTTTTAAAGGCCTGGCATCAGTCTTTCAGAAATTATGCCAAAAACTACTGTAGCTGTCAACACTAAAAAATTATGACAAAAAAACAATTTTCAATGTAGGTAAAGTGCCCTCTAGCGGCAAACAATCAATGTGAATTGTTACTAAAATGATGAAGCGCAGAAGACTTAGCCTATCTTTCAAATATTAGTCAAATCGGTTTTCCTGTAAGCGAGTAATTCAAAAAACAAAAAATAAAAACTTGAACTTGGACGGCTTGTAACTCGAAAACGAATGACATTTTGAAAAAAAAATTATATGAAGCTCTACCCTTATTTTGTCAAGTAGAATCACCTCCTTAAGTTTCGTGATCGATTTTTGAATCACCCTGTGTATATATATATATATATATATATATATATATATATATATATATATATATATATATATATATATAGGATTATACAACCTATTGTCGCCTCCTCAAACCTATCTTCAAGGTCTCTGTCTCTCATGTTCTCCCACACAACTTCGTTCCAAGACCGCCCTCGCTTCCTTCTGCCTGGGGGTACCCATTGGAACATCTTCTTTAGAAGTCTCTGCTCATTCATTCTCAGCAGATGATCAAATCACTTTCTCTTCCATTCTCTCCACTACCGTTTCATTCGCTTCCATTCTGTTCCTTATTTCGTCGTTCCCTTTTCTATTCAGTTTAGAAATACTTGCAGATCTCTGAAGATAGTCCATTTCAACAGATGTTATTCTGTTTAAAGATCTGCGTTTAACACCCGCACTTCGCAGCCATGCGTCAGTACTTACTTGTTCATTGTTAATGAAATACGTATATCCCACCATATAGAGTTTAAGTTGCTAGCTACCTTTTTACTTTCTTCTACTCTTTCATTAACTTCGACTGTTGTTTTCACTTCACTAGTTATTTTTGTTCCCAAATAATTAATTTCTCTTACTTGTTTGATCATAGTCCTGCCTTCCATTATAATGTCAAAATCCGCAGCTTTGTTTATTGCTACACATTCAGTTTTACTAAGGTTGACGTTTAGCCCCTATTCCTTATAAGTTTTGTCTAAACGTGACAGCAAATATATCGATTAAAGCAATGTATCGCATTAAGAATATCGATACGAAAGTAAAAGTATCGATATTCTAAAATATCGTTGGTGCTATAGTCAAAATTTAACTTTTTATAAATCCTCACAAAAAAATCTAAGGTCAATTGGGTTGTAATAAATTGATACTACAATTCGGTTTTGACATGACATAAATGTCACCAGTTGACAGAGATATTCTCAACGCAACTAATTATTTAAATTTAAAATATGTAATGCTAAATTTTAATTTTTTCTTATTATTATTTTTTTAAATCATAACCAGTGGACCAAATGCAAAATTTTTTAATGAAATTTCGAAAAAAAAAAAAAAATAGAAACACCTTTCGATTTTTGCCATTCACTATTTAATATGTGAAGAGGGTATAAATGTCCAAATATCTTAATGTATGCCCCCCTTACTCCCCATATCTTTTAGTAAAATGTTCCAAACCGTTTTCCCGATATTACCTCTCAACACTTTAAAATCCTCATATTTTACATATAGATAATATTTTTTTAAAAGAGTTATGTGATTTTTCTAGAAAGAAATGGCAAGAATCGAAATAATTTCGGTGACATTGACAGTTTATTGTTCTTTATTAGAATTAAAACATTCTTAAACTCTTGTGTTTTTCATTCGTTAGGAGAGATATTCTCTATCAAAATATAATAAGTGTTTAAAATAAATCCCGAGGAGAACCCTGAAAAAATATTTTCCAGTATTTACTTTGCTACAAAAGCATTCCATGTATCACCAGGAAAAACCGCAGGAGTGAGTAGTCGTACATTAATTTAAAAAATAGTTGTGAGCAATTTGTCAACAAAGTTTCTATGCCATTTTTCGTAGAAAAATCTCTTGTCAATGTCATCAGATAATATTTGTTCTCAATTTTTGTATTTTATAATCTACTCTACCAAAATATACTGATTTATGATATTTCTTTTAGAAAAATTTTTGAAACATTAACTTCATAGAGATTTGCTTTTAGTTTTAGTTAGAATTGAGGAATTTGTTTAGTTATCTGGCAAAATGAACTTATAATTTTATTAACCAAATAGTTAAAAACATTGCTTCAAAAATTTTTCAAAAAAATGCCATGTATTTGTTATACTTCTATAGAAAGTGTAGTTCCAACAAATCGTCTATTTCTCTACATAAGTTTTATTAATTCTACTTGCCAACTTAGAATTAAGTGCCACTACTTTTCAAATTGCTTAGATGATTCTTGTTAAAAAGCATAGCAATATATTGAGCTAATACAACTTCTTTATTTTAAATGCGCAAAATAAAAAGAAAGCGATTTAATTGCGTTATTCTGTAACTTCTACTTTATAAACTAATGTTAAAATAATTGTTAGAATATTTCAATTTATTTATTTTAGTAATTATCTCCCAGTTCACAAAAAAAAAACTATCGTCTAATTTGCTGTAAAGTTTTAAATTTAGACCGAACCTAATTTAAAAGTTAAACCATTATTTAGTTTAGGTTTTCTTTTCCCAGGTTCTAAGGCTTCATTTTTTTGTTCTTTTTTATATGAAGATTTGTTTGCCGATAAGCACAATACAATTCATAACAACATGGAACCATAAATTCCAAGATCTATGAAAATAGACAAACTCTTAATGTCAGTTGGAGCTTTTAGTTGTCAAGATTAATCATTATTGTGATATTTTTTTAATAACTGTTGTCACAGATTTTATCACCTTACAGATGTGGCAAAAGCTCCAACCATAGAAAAAATAAACTATGAGAAACTTGAAGACCCATCTACATAGATGCTATATCGCTCAAGATTGGAACAAAAAATAACTACTAAACCTTGTTCCGAGGTCCAAACAATAGAAGAAATGTGGACTACAATAACGATAAATATACTAGACGCTGCAAAAGAAGCGTTGGGAACAAGAATGAGTAGAGGGAGGAAGAAACTAAGTAAAACACCGTGGTTCACAGGAGAAATAAAAGAACTAGCAAAGATAAAGAAAGACGCTTTCTTGAAGTACAAAAGTAATCCTTCGGCTGAAGAATATCAAAAATACAAGCAAAGGAGAAACAACATAAACGAGAGGATTAGAAGATGCAAGGAAGAATACTGGGAGCGATACACAAAGGACATGGAGCATGACATATACGGTGCGCAGTAGAGAATATGGAGAATGATTCAGAAACAGAAAAAAATGTTAATGAATACATCAGTACAGCTCACATCAAAAAGGAAGAATGGACATCATACTTTGAAAGACAATTTGGTAATACAAATACGATGCACACTAGCATAACAGCAAAATCCATAAATCTGAGCACTACAAAAATGCAGGTAACATCGGAAGAAATAGAATATAAAATACGTAATTTAAAGAATAGAAAATCTCCTGGACCAGATCTAATTACCAACGAATTATTGAAATACGGAGGCCAAATGCTTACCGAGGAGTTACAAAAGCTTTTTAATAAAATTATTAAAGAAGAGCAAGTACCGCAAAAATGGAAAACCAGCTATACAATTCCCGTACACAAAAAAGGTGACCAAAAAACCCGGACAACTACAGAGGAATTACACTTCTTAACTCTGTTACCAAACTATTTACAGCAATTATTCGTGACAACCTTGAAGAGAAAATAGAGATCTCGGAGGAACAACAGGGTTTTCGAAAAAACAGGGGAACCACAGATGCCTTATTTATAGTGAGACAAATAATCGAAAAATCAATAGAATTTAACCACCCTGCATACTTATGTTTTGTTGACCTAACAAAAGCATTTGACCGCATCAAGAAGCAGCGCATAACGGACATCCTAAAACAGAAAAATGTTTCAGTGGAGATCATAAACATAATTGATGACTTGTACACAAATTCCAGCACAAAAATAATAACATCCGAAGGTCTAACCGAAGACATCAAGATAAACGACGGGATAAAGCAGGGAGACTCGCTAAGCCCCTTCTTATTCAATTTGATAATGGACCGCATAATAGAGGACATCAGACCGAAACGCGGATACCAGATGGGTGGACACAATATCAATATAATATGCTACGCGGATAATGCGATCCTACTCGCAGATAACGAAGACGACCTCCAGATATTGACACACCTATTTAACGTATCAACTAAGAAGTACAATATGCAGATATCAACGAATAAAACAAAGTGTATGGTAATTTCCAAGGAACCAAGAAGATGTAAGCTACAGATAGAAAATGCCATAATTGAACAAGTCATGAACTTTAAATATCTAGGCATTGACACAACAAGCTGCGTAACCTTACTGGAGAAGTACTGTCACAAAATACAAGAGCCCTACAAGTGACAGGATGCTTAAGAGATGTGATATTTCGAAACAGATACATGAGAATAGAGGGAAAAACAAAAATATATAAGACCATGATACGACCAATTCTAACTTATGCCACGGAAACAAGAAGACAAAGCAGAAAATGAGAACCACCGAAATGAAAGTACTGAGATCAATGCTGAACGTGTCAATCAGAGATAGGCTGACAAATACCTTAATCAGAGAAAAATGTAATGTGCAGGACGTGGTCAAATGGACAAAAGAAAGAAAAAGAGGTTGGAAAGAACACGTTGAGAGAATGAGTGAAGAGATACTAGCCAAAGTTTGTATGTATGGACGACCAAGAGGAAGATTACCAGGACGACCACCAAAGAGCCCAGAACTGGTTCTCTTCATCAGCAGAATAAGGCGGGTGTAGATAGAATGACAAACAGGGATATCCCTAGGCAACGAAGAAGAAGAAGATGTGGCAGCTTTGAAAGTGCCTTTGAGGAGGAGAGGTCGAATTTTTGTGACGTCACTTGCTTCGCGATCCCCTATATTACATTGGGAAAAATTGTGGGCCAAAATCTTCTAAAAAGGTTCTGGCATCAGTTTTTTAGGATGTCAAAAGAATTTTGTTGATCGACTACCTCCAAACTTGTAGAACAATAACAGGAGAAAATTATTGCAATCTTTTGGACCAGCTAGATATAAAAATTTGTAAAAAAAGACCTGGTTTGGCGAAGAAGAAATCATCTTTCATCATGACAATGCACCTGCTCAGAAATATGCTTCAACCGACTTTAAACTAATTGAATTGAAGAACAAATTGTTGGAACATGTATCCTATTCAGCAGATGTGGTTCTGTCGCACTTTCATCTATTACCGCCCCTTAGAGATTTCTGTGTGGAAAGCGTTTTTCATCGAATGAAGAAGTATCTTCAGCCGTATATTTGAAGACACTCCGGACAGCCATTTCAGGGATGGGATACTAAAATTGGAAAATAGCTGGAAAAAGTTTATTGAGCCTATTTCAAAGCCAAACTCATAGTCTATCATTCGTAGGTCCGAAAATTGACTAGCCTAGTATGGCAGGTTGCTAGGCAATTTGGTTTTGGCGGGAACGTCTCTTGTCGCATCTGTAAGATGAAATAATCTGTAGTATTATAACAAGTGGTTCAAAAAGTCCCGAGACTACCATATAAAAACACAATGTTTTGGCAAAATTCAACTTTATTCCTCAACATAGTAACCTTCTAGAGTGATACAATCATTCCAGCGCTGCTGTAACATTTTTACAACTTTCTTGTAGAACGATTAGTCCAAGCCATCAAAATACCCTTCAGTTTCGGCGATCACTTCCTCATTGGAGGGATATCTCTTTCCGGCGAACAGGTTATAGTGGATGAGACCAAATCTGGGAAATACGATGGATATGGAAGCAATTTAAAGTATAATTCATGAGGTTTTGCCATCGTTGTGACAAAATGCATTATCTTGGTGAAAGGGCATTTTTTCTTCTTCATTTGGGGCGGTCTTTTCGTGGTTTCTTTTTTCGTTTAATATTTGCCATTGATGATTTTCCCTTTTCAAGGTTGTCAATGAATACTATATCATGGGCATCCCAAAATACGTCATAACCTTTCCAGACGACAGTTACGTTTTTGGTCGTTTTGATTGGCTTTCACCCTTCGTTGTTCACTCAGCTGGCTGCCGATTTGACTCTGGAGTGTAGTGGTGGTGTCATGTTGCATCCAATATCACATACCGCATTAAAAAATTCTCTCTATTTTTCTTAAACAGCTCCAAACACCTCTCTGAATCATCAAAACGTTGTAGTTATTGATTAACTGTGAGCAACCATGGTTCCCACTTACAATATGATATAAATGGCCTACTGATATCTCGATGTCAGTTACGTTAATATACTTGTACTTTTTCAAAACGATTTTATGGATTTTTTTAGACGTTTTCCCATGTAACAGCCTCATTTGGGTGCGCAGAATGTTCGGTATCATTTGTATCTGTAAGATCATGTTTAAATTCAGCCAACCACCAACAAATGGCTGCTTTCGACGGAGCAGATTCCTCATAACACTTTTCAAGCCATTGTTGAGTTTCAACGGTATTTTTTCCCATCAAATAACGATAATTTATCAACGTACGAAACTCGACTTTTCTATCGTTTTAGAAATATCAAAAGGTGCGTTCAATATCTCGATAACTAATGGTTGAAATGTTATCAAATTTTGACACGAATCATTTGAAGATTGGTACTAACTAAAAATCCTATGGATATATTATTAAAGTCGTCATCTATGTGTCAGTCTCGGAAATTTTCCAACCATCTGGTAAAAGTGCGCAACCAAAGACATACAGATTTAGATTAAGTTTCTTTTCCAGTTTCGTAGATTTTGCAAAACTAGGAAAACTTATAAATATACGGGTTAATTAAAAAAAAAATAATTAGACTCGGTCTACATTTAAAACTTAGTATATCATAGCATAAATTTGACTGAAACAGATGAGTGGTGTAAGAAATGGTGTTTTTTGTTAATTAAAACTGTTATAAAATAGATACCTGTCCAGGAGGAGGGGTTGACGATTGCAACGGAGTGCCATCCGGTCGTTTTCCTTGTAATGCCATTAAAATCTGTGGCGGTATGGGCTGATTCCTCGCCAGATACCGGTATGCCATAATTTGATTTCTAACAAGCAAAATTATATAGTTATTAATAACTTCACCTATGGACAAAATTATCGAATATTAATAAATTTTCACCTTTTTAAAGTCATGTAAGATCTTATTCTAGAAAGAAAACGTTGTTTTGTAAATTTTAAGTGAACATTTATGAGAAGAAAATCCTGAAAAAAAATGTATGACAAGTATTACGAAAAGTAAGACTTAAACTTAGTGCACAGTTAGTAACGAGTATTCTCGCTCTGAGCTTTAATTACTGCTTGTGTCCCTCTCGGCATACTACTAAATAGTATTTGAATGTATTCTTAAACTGCATTCCATTCATATTGTGTTGCAAACTGTAACTCTTCTATTATACTTGGAACTTGATTTCTTTATCATATGTGCCACATGTGCTCTGTCGTTAGCGGATGTGATCCGTCAAATTTAAATCTGAGCTACACAGAGGCCAACCTAATTTTTGAATCTGGAGCACCCTCAGGTAATCAGTCACAATGTCTGCTGCATGTGGTTGAGCATCAATGTGCATTAATACAAATCTTTCGTATCCAATATGGTTAACATATGGAAGACACGATCTTGCAGGATATTTCAAAAGTAGGTCCATATAAACAGCGATATTTTAGTTTAACGAACTAATTTTAATGGTTTTGGAATAGGAAGAATCGCTTGTGTGTATATTTCTTGACCTGTCAAAAGGCTACGAAACCTCAAACTATTCCATACTTTTTAAAAAACTCACGACTATATGGAATTTAAAATATGCCGTTAAAATGAATCTTATTCATTGAAAAACTGTCAAAAGCCAAAACGTAACGGTTTTCGCAGTCTGATTTAGATTTATTATATTTAATACGAGTCATAGTTTTATAAATGTATACATAATATATTTAAGACATATGAAGGGAAGGTTATATAAATAGTTTGTTTTTATAATAAAATCTTTAGTGTTGACGGTTGCATTATGAACAATCACCAAAATACTTTGGATTTCAAATTGAGGTTACCAATAATTTAGGTAACATAAATAAATAATAAATAAATAAATAGCTATTTATTTCCAACAGGTCAACGGCCCGCTTACAGGAAATTCATATATAAACAAGCTAATAGGATAAAGTAAATAAACTTACTAAAGCTACAGTTAATCTAAAACTAAAAACCCATTTAAAATCAATTCACCATCCATTTGAATATCGGATTCACAAGCTGTAGGCAAACAATATTCTCTTAAACTATCCATATACATGGCAAAGTGGCAAGCTACAAAGGATACTCAGACACTTCGCGCACATGTTTCAGAATAGTTGATAGACCATCAAAATGTATACCACATAGTGTACAAATACGATTGAAATTGTTGCACATTAGGCGCGTTCTTTTATTCCATCGATGATTTTGCGCACTAATCGGAAATCCATCAAACCGTTCTTAAAATAAAGCGATAAAAATGCGATTAATTATTACACCGTTCTTTTTTTTATCGATGGATGCATCAGCAATCCATCGAATCCATCGGCTTCAGACCCCGATGAATGCGATGGACAGGTAGTGGGGGAAAAAAATAACTGTTAATTTTGAAGGTTATGTTTTTATTTCTGTCTTGAAAAGAAATAATTGCCACTATTTTTGATTTATTGTTCATTATATATAAAAATGACAGAATTTCTATATTATATAAAAATATTTATATAAATATAAAATAAACTTCCAAATAAAATATTGGATTTTTAAGGTTAGGTTTTTGGAAAAATGTCACATGTCAATCGGAAATGAGCGTTCTTAAATTCAACATAATTTCATTGAAAATCCATTTATGACGTCACAAGAACCCATCGGACTAATTCAGCGCTTTTTCATCGATGGAATAAAAGAACTCGCCTATTTTATAGATGGGACATTGGAATTAAATGTTTGACCTAGCAAGGGCCCTGGAGAAAGCTGGTGGATGCCTGGCACCAACACGGGGAACGTGAAATGATAGTTGCTCTAACAGAAATGGGCAATCAATCCTCGCGTTCAGAAGTTTATAGATAAATGATACGGATTGGGAGTTACGACATACCGTCAATCCTTCCTTCCTTAAATCTTGCGAGAATATGGTCATGATTGAACATTAAATATTTTAGTTAGTTCGAACCCCTGGGGGCCTCCGACGTTGGAATAAACCTAGCAGATTTATATTCTTCTATTTGTACAAACTGACTACGATTAAATAAGTAGGATTTAAAGAGGGAAACAAGGTCGTAAGAGAAGCCGAATAGGACAGAAGGTTTCTGTAAGACTACGTGATGGTTCATTTGGTCAAAAGCTTTACGGAAATCAGTGCAAATAACATCGACTTGACTTCTGCTGTCAAGGGCGTCGCAAACGTAAGGGGAAAAAGAGCAAAAATTAGTCATACCTGATCTTTTAGAAAATAAGCCGTGTTGGTCAGTCGATAATCGATTTTGAATTTTAGAAAGTATATATTTCTGTAAGATAATCTCGAAGGCCTTGGAAAAATTACATAAGATTGTAATGCCGCGATAGTTTTCAACTAGAGATGGATTACCCTTTTTTAGAATAGGACAGACTTTGGCAATCTTCCAGACCTCTGGAAAAATCCCGCTGTTCAAAATCAGTTGGAAGATATAACAAAGGGGAGTGCTCAGAACAATGGAACAGTCCCTCACCAGAAAACTAGGAACGCCATCTGGGCCAGATGTAGCTTTATGTTTAAGTGACTTGTAGGCCCAAGAAACATCCGTAGGAGTGATTATGGAAATTATAATAATTTCAGAAGGTTCCCCAGAAGTAGGAATCTCAGAGGGTTCTAAGTTCTTGTAGACACTCTTGAAGTCCTCCGCAAATGCTGGGACAATATTATGAGGCCCATGAAATGGATGGTTCTTGTAGGTCATTATAGCTGGAATGCGTGACTGAGCTTTTTTACTCTGAACTAAAGTCCAAAACTTGGAAAGATCACTGTTTATATTTTGCTCAGCGCCTCTTACAAAGTGTAACATATAAAATAGTTAATACTGATGACAATATAAACGACTCAATACTTTTTGAAAAAATCTATTGCCATAGAAACGATAAAGGCTCTTTAGGCTTATGAGGTTGTATCAGGTTGTGAACGAGTGGAATGACTAACATCGACATACCTTAATTGAGTCATTTGCATTTGCGTCAGTGCTGCATTGGCTCCATTAGCTCTTGCTCTCAGTGCCAGCAACTGGGAATACCTAGGATCTTCCTGCATTCCTTTCTCGTCCATGGAATCAATGGCGCTTTGAAGGGCACGTAAATTTTCTTGTCCTTGTGGTGGTTGTCCTTGAGATGGTACTGAAAACAGGGATGAAATTTTTTTATCTTCACAAATTGTATAAGTATTACTTATTTATTAATTTAATACTGAACTTTTCCAAATATGTTAAATATCTAGGAGTAATAATATACCAGAAACTGACCTTGAACAGCCATATTGACAATATTCTACACAAAGCAATAGCGGCAAACTGAACGTACCGTAGAATCTTTGGGAACATGTGGAGTTTGAGGTCGAAAATAATCTTATGGTCATATGAAACGATCATTAAACTTACGGTCACATATGTCCCACTGGTATGGTGATCCAAGATGCAACAAGTACCAGCTCAAAAAAAGATGCAAAAATACAGAAGTTAGTGTGTGCAGGAGTGACAGGAGCCTTCTCGTCAAGCCTCGCCGCAGCAACAGAGGAAATGCTGAACCTCCCTCCACTGCATATAACTATGATGAGGAGGGCGGCAGCAACAAATGCCCTCAAGTTGTTCCAAACTGAAAGCCCCAAACCTGGAAATTTTATTGGACATATGAAGATTCTAGATACAATTCCAACAGAATCCACATCGAAACCAACAGTTATCATATCTGTTAGATTCTGACATGTACCATGACGTAGTAACTGACTGCTACCAAGGAGTCGGAGTGGAAGTATCTGGAACAAGTTTTGGACTTGCTAAATACTTAGGGGACACCCTCACTATCTTTTAAGTAGAAATCCATACATATCTCGATAGAAACACCAAGAAGGCCAAATATAGATATTTTCAGATTGCCAAGCAGTGCCAAAAGCTCCCATGTAAAACACCTACGAGTTTAAGTTGACTTGGGACTGCAGGCAAGCTCTAAAGCAATTGGCAAGGAACAATAGGGTAACTCTAATGTGGGTACCAGGGCACAAGAGAAACGAGGTAGAGGACAGTCTCGCAAAAGGAGGGGCAAAAACTTTTTTCGCCCGGAAAATTTCTGCGGACTACCAAAAATCCAACTCCAGAGCTGGGAACAAAATCAGGTGGAATAAGAAGCCTGGTCTTAGACACGCGAGAAAATTCATAAATTTATCACCAAAGAATGCAAAAATGTTTTTCGAGTAATAATAAATAATTTTACAGAACAGTGCCCTCTGAGATACTATGTCAAAAAAGTAGGCAAAGCTCAGAGGGATATTTGTCGCGCATGATACTGTTTTGCAAGGGACTTAAATTTCTGGAAGGCATCACCTTGACACCTGAAGAAGCAAAGCACCTACCTCCCAGAAGAATAATAGACTTCATGAAAAGTCTAAATATTCCAGGCTTATATTAGATCAGGGTAACGTTCAAAAGACCTTACAGTGCTGTAGAGAGGCAAAGAAAGCCTTAACGATCCACTCGCAATCTACAATCTATTTATTAATTTATTAGGATAAAAACTTCATTACTTTGCTCTCTCTCTCTCTCTTTTTGAAAATTAAATAATAAAAAAAAGTAAATCTCTATATAAACAATAACAAAATAAATTGATATTTTATTGCCATATTCACAAGTTATCGTTTTTATTACCTTGAGGTCCCTGATGTGTTGGGGATGGATGACCTGGAGGAGCATGACCTTGAGGTGGAGGATGGCCCTGAGGAGATAGGTGGCCTTGACTGGCTAATGGGTGACCTATTGGAAATGTAAAAAATATTTTTAATTGGAATGCTCATTTAACCCGTACGGTGAGAAAAATTGTTATGAAGATTGTTCACTGTAAGTTAACTTAAAAGGTCAACTTAAAATCTTTTTTTTAAACGAAACATTATAAACTGATTATCAAGCTGAATGTTTTGTTTATGATTTACATATAAGCTATACAGTACTTATCGGTCTGTGAATTTACGATTACATCTTCAAATCAAATTTCATACAACTTTATCAGGATTTGTATCATTTTACAAACGATTTTTTAGTTTTGGCCTAAAGGGATTTATATACTTTTGAGTATATTTCAAAACCTTATATTTTAAGTCGAAGTTATTTGTCTAATTTTAGTTATACCTTGTTGTGGATGACCTTGTGGTGACAAATGCGGTGGAGGATGGCCTTGCGATGGGTGTTGTTGAGCATGGCTTTGACCTGGAGGCGGCGGGTGTCCCTGTCCCGCATGACCCTGAGGTGATGGGTGACCCTGCGGAGGATGACTTTGCGCCAAATGACTTTGTGGTGGGTGACCTTGCGATAGGTGACCTGGCGGTGGGTGACTTTGTGGTGGATGGCCCTGGGGCGGATGACCTTGTGGCGGATGACCTTGTGGCGGGTGGCCCTGTGGTGGATGGCCTTGCGAAAGATGACCTTGTGGAGAGTGTCCCTGTGGCGGGTGACCAGGATGTCCCTGTGACGGGTGTGGGGGAGGCCCGGGCGAAGGAGAAGCACTCTAAAACAAATAAAAATTTTTGTATTCTACAATAAAATCTGGATCTAGCAGTTTCTTAATGTCAAAACTATGTTAAGATATCAAAAAAATCGGAAGAAAGATATTTTTCTTAATAAAAGGCGACATTGTCTACTGAAAGATAAAAAATATGAATGAACTGAACTACGTGTGGCACGTCTCCAGGGTACAAACGTCACTAGAGCCGGTGGTGAACCATCGAACTTCCTAGTCGAATCTGAGGTCATATATTACTCGCAGTGACCTCCAAGCATTTTTTCGTAGATCGATACAGACGACCTTGTAATGACCGATAGTAAAATATTATGTAGGGTTCGTAGTTACCTCCGAAAACGGAGGTAACTACGGTATATATGAGGGAAGTACGTACTGTATATACGTATATTGGAGGTACCAACGTTAAGTAAATATAATATATATATATATATATATATATATATATATATATATATATATATATATTTGAAATATTGCCAATTCAATATTTTTATATGGCGATTTTGCTGCGGATTTTTAGTCAGTAATAATCTTAGTTGGCTATGACGTGTTGCTCATAGCTGGCTATGACTGAATAGAAACACGATTAAATGCTAATGAAATGTATGAAGCGGTCACTTGCCATTTGTAAATTGTTAATAATCATGCCAGGGCGCTTAAATTATACAAACGAAAATTATTTAAACTAATTTATTATGGAGCATGTGACTTGTAATATTAAAATATTGAGGTGTGTACAGTAAATGAAAACTTCATACTCTAATGAGCACAGTTCCCATATATCAGCTCGTAGCCTTAAGACACACTTCAGTTTATATCTGATAATGATTAGAGATATAAATTAATCGAAACGTCGTACGAACAAACAAAAATAGAGACATTGCAAGTTCTACTGCCTTGCAGTCAATCTTCAACATTGTCTGATCTACCTTAGCTAATTTAAGTTTAGAATATTAACTTAATATTTTGAATGTCGGGTGCTTTAAGCAAGGCTAAGTACACAATGTGTAGCAAATTTATTCCTGATTCTTAAAGGTAAAAGTTCTTGTATACACGGGCACTTCTCAGAGTGTTAATTTTGATATTATTTTCATTCCAGTGAAAATTTTCAGTCGTCCTTGAAAAGTAAAAAGTGTTTTAAAATCAAAATCGTTTGTATAAATTTTAGGTTATGTTTTATCAATGACATTCACGATTTTCTAACCATGCTAAATCCTAAAACTACTTTTAGTCCGGCAATAAACATGTCAAGACATTTAACCATATTCAGCTAGTACGTGCCTGAACCTTCTTATCAAAGAGAAAAAAAATTATTACTAATATAAACTTACGCCAATCTCCAGAAGATTCATTATTTAAGGTTTACAATCAAAGGATAATCTTCAACATAAAATTTAACAACGAGTAAGCAATCGGTGTAACATATTTTCACACGGCTAGAATTAAAATAATTATCAAGTGTTATTTGTACACGTAGATCACTCCAGATATAATAATTTTTTCGACTATTTTTACACCGGTATATTGAAAACTAAGCTTTTGCCTTCAATGAAGTGAGACAGAAATTATCTGAATTGTTTATTTGGTAAACAGCTGATAAGTTTTAGGCATAAATAATAATTGTATTCGTTCACTAACACGTAAGTAATGTTCTAGTAATTTATTTTAACTGTTCTGAAACTTAAAGGCAATAAGTTTTCGTGACTAATAATAAATAATTTAAAATTCCTTATCGTATCGTGGCTATTTATATTCATGATTTTTTTAATTAAAAAAATCCAAACGGTGTGTCTAAAATTATGAAATAATTTAAAAGAATGTTGTCCAATTTTGGCAATGTACATAATTGAATCATAAAGGTATCAAGTTAAATTTGGAAAAATTTTTAGGTTCTTGCTTCCAACTCATAAAAAGAGTGCGTTGAGAAAATAGCTTTGAAACATTATGAACTGATTGCAAAATAAAAGTTTTATAAAAAAATTGAATCGACTTCTAAAAAGGCGCAAAAAAAGAAAAACAACAATATAAATTTTTAAATGAATCGAAATTTTTGAAGTGGAAGCCAGATTAATACCCGACAAAATGTAATTCACATAAAAAAATTGAGAAATACTTTCTGTATCTTGTGATAGTAGTTATTTGTTTTATTTAGTAATAAGTTTTTAAGGTCGCAAAAAGTCCTCATCTTATTCATAGTTGTAGACCACAATAAACTGGACAAAAAAAAATTTTTTGATTCTGAGAATTCTTTAAATCAGTTTTGAATGAAAATGTACCAAACAATTAAACTGCGCGTATTTTCAAGTGGATAATTATTTTCAAAGCAAAAACAAAATACCAGCCAGAAATTTCATCAACGTAAACATCAATAGGTAGTACAAATTCATGTTACCAACACAAACAAATTGTTTTATTAATATAGAAGTTTTTAACAAAAAAAAAACAAAAGAAAACAACACTATTTCTATTGTCAGCTTCAAAATCAATATTTTGTAGGACCTCTCCTAGCTCTATGAATTGCTTGTCTCCATCTTGGTATACTTAAAATTAGTGAGCGAATAAATTCTTGATCCAAAGCTTGCCATTCTTCTCTTAAAGCTTCCCACAGCTCGTCAAGTGTCATTAGCTGATGATTTCTGGTATGGAGTTGTCTCTGGAGTTGATCCTAAACATGTTTTATTGGGTTACACTCAGAAGAGCGAGGAGGTCAGTTCATTTGAGAAATGCCGTGCTCTTCCAAGGCCAAATTAATACCGGTTCAACGATGGGGCCGAGCATTGTCATCCACAAAAATGAAATTAAGATTAAATTTTGGTGCAAGTGGGACAATAATGGGTTGAATAACTAAATCGTGGTATCTCTGAGAAGTCATATTCTGTCTGTTCAAAATGAGCAGTTCAATGTGCGCCACTCCAAAAGAATTCCACTCCAAACAGTTACAGAGCCATCTCCAAAGGCAACTGTTGGAGTTCTATTGTGTTCAATACACCTCTCTCCTCATTCACGCCATGTTAAAATGCGACCATCGGAATGATATAAGGCATATCTTGGCTGATCTTTAAACAAACAGCTCCGCCATTCCTCCGCAGTTCAGTTACAGTATTCAATTGCCCATGTTATGCGTGCAAGGGATGTCGAGCACGTCTTCTGGCCCTAAGACCATTTTCGTGTAAGCTTTTCTGATGGTTGCCAAATTTACATTTATCCCGGTGTGCGCTCAGAGCCTGGAGGCAGAAAACATTCGATTTCTCAGCGCAGTAGTAATCAAAAACCGATCCTCTCTTCTGGTTGTAACATTTTGCCGATCACCGCCGTGGCGTATGTTGGCACTCCCAGTTTCTTGAAAACGATTCCAAGCTTGACTTATTGCACTTTGCGAAACGTTGTACATTTCAGCGACTTCAGGTTGTGTACGGTTTTCATGTTGAAGAATAGTTATTATAGCGGCAAAATCATTAGAAGTTAGTCTTCTCGAGACATTGTGTAGTATAACAAGATATAAAACACTTCACGGTATCACTGTGGTTCATATAGTCACTAATGTTAGCCAAATGTAATGTGTTGAAAATTAAAAATTCATTAGCAGTTTTGATAGCTTGAAAAAAAATTGGAATGTGGCCGGCATTGTTATCCGTGATAAATAAAATATTCATGTGGAGATAAAAAAGTCTCCAGTACGTAAAACAAGACCTTTAACAGAATTTTAAATATATTTTGCGGCAATATAATTGTAAAAAATAAAATATCCACTTCAAAAGATGCTCAGTGGATTTAGTCCGTTATACTAAATCCCCGACAAATTTTATCCTGCATATGGAGTTTGAAGAAATGAATTTAAGATCCATAATATACGCCCCAAAAATCCCCAATATTAATTTGGAAAAAACCCGGAAAAATGGAAAATTTTTATCCCCCCATATTATATTTGCCATAATAAACCTCCTGATATCAATTTTCAAAAAATGTGAATAACGTTAAATTTTCAAACTACCATACGGGATTCGGTTTACTGACTTTCAAGAAAATAATTGTAAACTCTTAATCTAATTTTAATATACACCCTTGAAAACTCCCCTGCATCAATTTTGGACAAAATCCAGAAATATAAAATTTTTAGACCGCCATATTGCATCGGACATACTAAACTTTTTTAAAACAATTTTAAATTCGTTATTTACACTCTCAGAAACCTCCCAATACCAATTTTAAACATAATCGAGAAATGTTAAATTTTTAGTCCGCCATATTGGATCCGCCATTTGAATTTTAAAAAAATAATTTTAAATTTGTAAATTATACCCTCAAAATTCCTCCTATACCTATTTTGGATAAAATCGAGAGATGTCAAATCTTTAGTCCGCCATATTGAATCCGTAATATTGCATTTTTTTAAAATAATTTTAAATTCGTAATTAACACTTTTAAAAGCCCCCTTATCCATTTTGAACAACATTGGGAGATGTAAAATTTTTAGTTCGCCATAATGATTTTTGTTTTAATAATTTTAAATTCGTAATTTATATCCCCAAAAACCTCTCCATAACATTTTTGGACAAAATCGGGAGGTGTAAAATTTTTAATCTCCCCCAATGCCAATTTTGGAGAAGATAGGATAAAATTAATTTCTTTGTCGACCATATTATCACCGTAGCAACTTCCTAAACATAATGCAAAAAATTTTATTCAAATCGGTGCCATCGTTCCAGAGTAAGCAACATAAAGGGTGTTTTTTATAGAGGTATAGAACTTTTAAATGGAATAAAACAAAGATGAATTTTTTAAATTGACATGACATTTACTTTATTCGAAAGATAACCTTCTGGCATTATAATTTAAATATGACTTCTGGCATATGACCGCCACGGCTGGCTCGGACGTAGTCTAATCTGGAGGTCCAATTTTCGATGACTTTTTCCAACATTTGTAGCCGTATATCGGCAATAACGCGGCGAATGTTGTCCTCCAAGTGATCAATCGTTTCGGGCTTATCGGCGTAGACTAGCGACTTCACATATCCCCACAGAAAATAGTCTAGCGGCGTTAAGTCGCACGATCTTGGAGGCCAATTCACGGGTCCGAAACGTGAAACTATGCGGTTACCAAACGTTTCCTTCAATAAATCAATTGTGGCACGAGGTGTGTGACATGTTGCGCCGTCTTGTTGAAACCACAGCTCCTGCACATCATGGTTGTTCAATTGATGAACGAAAAAGTCAGTAATCATGGCTCTATAGCAGTCACCATTGACTGTAACGTTCTGACCAGCATCGTTTTTAAAGAAGTACGGACCAATGATTCCACCAGCCCATAAAGCACACCAAACAGTCAGGTTTTCTGGATGTAACGGTGTCTCAACATACACTTGAGGATTATCATCATTCCAAATATGGCAGTTTTGTTTATTGACGTATCCATTCAAATAAAAGTGAGCTTCATCGCTAAACAAAATTCGCTTATGAAAATCGGGATCAACGGCAATCTTGTTTTGGGCCCATTCACCGGATCTACGCCTTGCTAGGTGGTCGTGTGGCTTCAATTCTTGTGAATGGACACATATCCAATTCCTATGCACGATGGCGAATAGACTGATTCGGATCTTCCTCTACGCTACGCTCTACAGCAGCAATGACTTCTTCTGTACGCACTGTACGACGTCTCTGTGGATGCGTATTATCATTTAGAGTAAACGTGGTGCGAAAACGTTCCATAGTTAATCGAATTAATTGCTCTGATGGACGATTATGTTGACCGTAAAATGGACGTAGTGCGCGATACGTATTTCGAACAGAACCATGATTTTCAAAATAAATTTCCACAATTTGGAAGCGTTGTTAAGGCGTGAGTCTATTCATGTTGAAATGCCAAACCAAACTAAACATAAATCACTTGACAGCTGACAAAATGGCCGCCAGTTAAAAAAGTGTTGCCAACTTAAAGTTTTATACCTCTATAAAAACACCCTTTACATCCATAAAACACATATTTAGCGGAGGAATTTAGTCAGTTAAAAATGGCCATAAATACGTCACAGTAACATTTGGCTTTTACACCACAACGCAGTACCTCAAACTTCCCTCTTTCAAATTCACGAGTTTTTGGCTAAAATCTCAACCAACATTATTTCAGAAGCACCTCATTTGCCTAATATGGGACCGTGCGATTTTTTTCGAAGCTCAAGTTGCCATCGTTTTCAGACCATTGTAGATATAAAAGAAATTCTTTGAGGCAACTTAAAACTATACCCTAAAGTACGTATCCAAATTTATTGCCATATAAGTATTGCCCTCGAATGGGAAATACTTTGAAAAAGATAAAATACATATTGATAAATTACATTTTATGTTTCTTTTTCCATTTATTTCGCAATAGATAGTATGTATATAAATTGTTTAAGCGAATTAATTTAAAATTATTTATAATATATTTTCCAGAAATTTTTAAGGTTCCTCCTTAAGCTTTAATTAGAAGCTAAAAAAATGTAAATTTTGTTCAAATCCCCTTATTCTTTAACAGCTCGATACATACATTTTTATTGGAAGGACAGTTTGAGTTCTTTTTGTAAAACGTTGCCTTTGTTAAAAGTTTTAATTGGAACATCAGGCATGTTTTATGGTTTTATTCAACTCTCCCTTGCATACGTTAATCACTCCGTTTTAAATAATTCCTTTTTTAGACAGAACCATCGAATTAGAAGAAATATGGAATCGTCAAGTGTACAAGATTACTACAATTTTGTTGAACCCTTAATTAAAGAATGCGGAAATGTAAGTTGAGTTTTCTTATTTTAAGAAATAAGCTGTATCAGACCCTTAGTACTGTATTACAAGATGTAATCGAATTTTAAAAGTATAGGTTATTCCTATTCATAACATTTTGTTACTGTGCCAGAAATAACGGAGCATTACAAGGGTTTTATGGCATATTTGAAACAAGCAATACCAAATTTATTCATTGTACATTGTGTTATTAATTGCCAGCATTCGATAAAGGGCATTTTCAAAATAGAGCATTACAAGGGTTTTATGGCATATTTGAAACAAGCAATACCAAATTTATTCATTGTACATTGTGTTATTAATTGCCAGCACTCGATAAAGGGCATTTTCAAAATAGAGGAGACTGCTCACTCGTTAATAGAGCGAAAACTCAAGCGTGCTCTAAAAAGTGGGCCATTATATACACCTCAATCTTATTTTTCTGTAATTAGAACAGCCAAGAAAACTGGAGAACCAATCCATGTATACGAGATGTGGTTTCTGGTAACTATAATGTCATATTTTTAAATATGTTGCTTGTTCTTTTTTGGTAAAAATAATGTCTCAAGTATAACATACTTTTTTTAAGTGTATATATTTCAACACATATTTATTGTTTTCTTCATTTTTACAACTATTCGTGTTTATAAAACTTTTTTTTAGATATTTCTAAACATAAAATTTTAATATATTAAAAATCAAAATCGCATTTCCTGACAAATTGTATATTTTGAAATATGACGTTCTTGTCGCAAATGAGCGATACAGACTTGTAAATTTAAGATTAGATAAAAGACTTCTCGGAATCTATATCCTGAGAAAGTGCTGTTTCTGCAGGTCCCATGGGATTCTGTGTACGTAATTTGTACACAAAATCTTTAAACTTCTAATCTTAATTGGTTTAAGTTGAATTTTCGATTGAGTGTACGTTTTTTTTTTATTTTTTAGCTATTTTTAAAATCTAAAGATGAAAATATTGAAGTGGAAAATAAAAGCACCCACGAGTTAGTAACAAAGTACGACAAACAAATTGAAGAGAATTTAATAGATAAAATAAAGGCAAAATACCCAACTCATAAGTAAGTTATAAATCATTAAAAATAATTTCTCACTTTTCTGTTAAAATTATACAACGATTTCAAGATAACTAACAATATTGGGCCTTGAGAAAACTATAGAATTACCTTAAACTCAACTTTCTTAGCTATTCTTTAATCTAAGCAAGTACTCGAGCTGTATGTTGTTTTGATCCGCTAGTGGCAATTCGAAAAAGTAGGCGAATATTATAGGGATATTTTGTAGGCGAACAGACAATTGATAATTTATTAATCTCATATCCGGTCTATCCGGAGAGTCAGATATAACTGGCTTACTTATTATATTCAAATGAGTTAGCTTTCTAGTTTTCTGTGTCAAAATATGGAAATCCTTCGCCCTTGTTAAGACTTTACAATAAGCTAATGTGTATAGTTTATTTTGACAGCATGATGATCTAAAACTTTTAGTTATCCTCCAAAAAATATTGTCTCTTAATTAAAGTTTGCCTCTGGAAAAAAATATTTTTTACAAAAACAAGCCAATCCAAATATTTCGAGAATTGAAAAAAGCTCAATTTTTCATATTTCTGTAAAAAAAAAGGTCTGCGTTTCCACAGTTGGGTAAAAACTAAATAAGCTATTAAATTATTTAAACGTAAAGCCAATATTTCTTCGAGAAAATTTGCCATCAGTAGCGCCATCTATTTTAATTTTATTACGTTATTATAAAACTACAACAGTTTCCTGTAAGCAAATTACAAACAATTCTGTAACTAAAAATAGAAACATAATACATAGGATTGAATGACATAGCAAGTTAGAGTTACCTTGTAGATATTGTGTTACTCGTTATATACAGTGTGTCCCAGAACGAACTGATACCATCGATTTCTCGAAAAATAGACTGGAAAATTTTTCAAACTTGTCAGTTTACTAAAGTCGATAGGGCGTTTTAGCTAAAATATTTTTAAGATGGTGGCATTTTCTGTTTTATCGGAAGCTGATCCCTTTTTGCTTATTTTAAATGGAACACCCTACATGTTCTTTTATTTTTAAATTCTACGCAAAATTATAGACATACTTCATGTATAATGTCCTATACTAAAGTTTGTTTTTGATATGTTTTAAATTTTGTGTCAAAAATGGCGTTTGCAGGCCTAAACATAACTCTCAATTTCTCCTGAAAGCCTTTACCATTTAATTGAGGTTGGTTTCCTTCTAGAAGGGGATCTACTTTAGTATTTCTGTGTTGATAATTTGATAATAAATAAATACAGGGTGATCAAAAACTAACAATAAATATTAACTTAAAAAAATCGTTAAAAGTAATTTTTTTTTTAAAATATAAACCACCTATTTTTATAATGTTATCCTATTTAGCTCTAAAGATAAGGTGACTTTGAATAAGGTTGTCTATTCGAAAAATTTGTAGTTTTTGAAATATTGGTAATTTAACATTTTTGTATTGCAAAAACGTTATACGGTTTTTAAGTTTTGATATTAGTTAGCCATCATGGCGAAACGCGACGAAAAAAAAACAATAGAGCACTACAGAAATGGCACTATTTCTTGCCATTTGACAATTATTAATAAAAATCATACTGGGGCGATTAAATTATACGCACGAAGATTATTTAAATTTGTTTATCATCTATGGGGAATGTAACAAAGTTTTATCAAGAACATAGTGATAGATACCCAGAAAAAACAGAAACCGTCACCGAACAGTGTTAAAAGAATATTGGAAAATTTCAAAAAATTTGGCACCGTTAAGGCAAAAATGCATAAAAGAAAATCTATTCTCAATGATGAAAATGTCGAAATTGCAATCCTGGGACATTTTGCGGCATATCCTCTAACATTGGTAAGACAAGCGGCTCTACAAACAGGAATCGCGAAGAGCTCAATACATATAATTTAAAACACAACTTCTACCCTTATTTAATATCTTTGGTTCAACAGCTAAGAGATACTGAATTGCTGAAAAGAGTGCAATTGCGAATTTATATTAACGATGATACAGGGTGTTTTTTATAGAGGTATAGAACTTTTAAATGGAATAAAACAAAGATGAATTTTTTAAATTGACATGAAATTTACTTTATTCGAAAGATAACCTTCTGGCATTATAATTTAAATATGACTTCTGGCATATGACCGCCACGGCTGGCTCGGACGTAGTCTAATCTGGAGGTCCAATTTTCGATGACTTTTTCGAACATTTGTGGCCGTATATCGGCAATAACGCGGCGAATGTTGTCCTCCAAGTGATCAATCGTTTCGGGCTTATCGGCGTAGACTAGCGACTTCACATATCCCCACAGAAAATATTTTAGCGGCGTTAAGTCGCACGATCTTGGAGGCCAATTCACGGGTCCGAAACATGAAACTATGCGGTTACCAAACGTTTCCTTCAATAAATCAATTGTGGCACGAGCTGTGTGACATGTTGCGCCGTCTTGTTGAAACCACAGCTCCTGTACATCATGGTTGTTCAATTGATGAACGAAAAAGTCTGTAATCATGGCTCTATAGCGGTCACCATTGACTCTAACGTTCTGACCAGCATCGTTTTTAAAGAAGTACGGACCAATGATTCCACCAGTCCATAAAGCACACAAAACAGTCAGTTTTTCTGGATGTAACGGTGTCTCAACATACACTTGAGGATTATCATCACTCTAAATACGGCAGTTTCGTTTATTGACGTATCCATTCAAACAAAAGTGAGCTTCATCGCTAAACAAAATTCGCTTATGAAAATCGGGATCAACGGCAATCTTGTTTTGGGCCCATTCACCGAATCTACGCCTTGCTAGGTGACCTGTCAATTTAACCTATTTTGCGCTGTAAGAAGTGATGGAACAGTAAAATTACATTTTTATGAAGAAAACTTAAATGGTATTTCATTAATTATACAAAATAAATTATGTCACCATTTTAAATCATGTATTAACTTTTGTAGGAAAAAGATATTTAAACATTCTAAACGAGTTAGACAATCAATATTTAAGCTATTTACCTTTGGCGGAATACACGCAAATTTTTTACCATCTCGGCGGCGCCCCACCACACAGAACCATTTCAGTTACCAGCTTCTTACAAGCAACATTGTATGACAAGTGTATTACCAACAATGGACCTTTTTTGTGGTCTCCTCGTTCTCGTGATTGACTTATTTTATATGGGGAATGATAAAAAATATAAGTTATTGCAATCCAGTGACAACGATGGAGGACTGTTCAACTTCCAGTATAACTGTAAGTGCCATCATCTTGAAAATATTTTGGCCGAATTATGCTTTAGCTAACTGACAATAATGTTTTAAAGTTTTTTTTTTCCGTGAAATCGATCGCGAAAATTCGTCGTGGGACACACTGTATGTTCTACGTGAACAGGTTAGTTGTCTCAATTAGGTTTAGAAGCTTGTTCAAAAGTTTGTTCTCTAGGTAGACCTTCAGGGTTGATGGGTCTGTGCCTCCAACAGGTCAGAGCTTCATATTTGAAGATAATGTGTAGGGCTTTTTCATTCTCTTCGTCACAAAGTCTATCTATGGGCTTCTTCATTACAAATGCGTGTTTAGATGTTTCCTTAGGCGTAAAACACTGCGGTTTTGTTTGCCGGATAGTTTGCTTAGCAATAGTTTGTTGTGTCTGTGTCTTGCAATGTGGTTCCTGTGGTTCTGGTGTTGATGACTTATTCACCAGGATATCCATTCATGAAAATCGGTTTTAATGATGTCAAATACTGGTTCAGGTTCAATATATACGGTAGCAAACCTTTGTCGAGCAAGTTGGCTACTTTTTCATTGTCTAGGATACTATTGTGTACTAGTACGCCGTTAAATTTTAATTGATGATATTCTAAGCACTTTTAGCTCTGTATAACTGTCGAACAAACTGATGATGGTCCCGCCCCTGTAACTTATTCTCGGATTCTCGCAGAGAGAGGCTTTCTTTACATAGGAACATCAAGTTACAATTTTTTTCTAATAACCTGAACTCTTTTCTAGCTCTTTTAATGCCGGTAAATAATGTTTGTAGAAAAAGTAGTATCTGATGTACTTCTTATAAATGTACTCGTTTGTAGTGAATTTTTAATACTCTCTTTAATTATTTTCCGCCTTTTTTTGGGAATCTAATGCTATTTCTATTTGACCTGGTCTAAGCCTTTGAATCAAACTAAAATCTACCGTTTTTTTTTGACGTTGTCATGCCATTTCGTTGAAGAACGACCTCTGCTCTTTCTTTTTTCATTTGGGTATCATTTTCATATTACATTTTTAGAACATTTCGCCACATCACTAGTGTAGTTCCATTTCATGGTAGCAACTAATTCAGATATGTGTAAATAACTATTTTTAAGGTTTATAGGAGAAGAAGAAGCTTCAGAATCCAAACATAAAAAACTGATATTGACGGACGACCCGACCTGGATCATAGACCCTGTCGATGGAACCACAAATTTCACAAAAAAATTACCGCAATGTGGAATATCTGTAGGATTAACAATAAATAAAGAACAAGTTCTTGGATTGGTTTATATTCCATACGTACAAGAACTTTATACAGCTATTAAGGGGCAGGGGGCATACCTTAATGGACAAAGAATTAAATGTAGCAATGTGAAAGGTAATAATAATATTTAGATATATTTTTAAGAACAAATTATTGCAAAATAATATTTTAATAAATGTTTACTATTATTTTTTTAGAACTAAAACGGTCCCTATTTTGCTATGAAATTTCATTGGCAGCCAAAAATGCAACGATGCACAATACTATTATGACTCGATTAGGCTATTTAATTAAGGAAGTTCTCGCGTAAGTAATTAACCAAGGGTCAAAAAATCAGAACAAAAACAAAATAAGTCAGAACATAATAAACTTTTAAGAAAGGAAAACTTCACGGATTCAAGGGAGGGGGTGATCGCCCCTCCCTCCGAGAGATTCGAATTCAGAAAAAGTAGACTCGCCTGCCTGGTGTATTGCTAACGTGGATCTCCCTGGATATATAATTTTGATAGCTTGGGCTTATGGCACACTGAATTAATTCTGTCAACTCGTTTTCGTTTGTCATGCTGTACTGTCATGTAAAGGGTGTTTTTTATAGAGGTATAGAACTTTAAGTTGGCAACACTTTTTTAACTGGCGGCCATTTTGTCAGCTGTCAAGTGATTTATGTTTAGTTTGGTTTGGCATTTCAATATGAATAGACTGACGCCTGAACAACGCTTCCAAATTGTGCAAATTTATTTTGAAAATCATGGTTCTGTTCGAAATACGTATCGCGCACTACGTCCATTTTACGGTTAACATAATTGTCCATCAAAGCAATTAATTCGATTAACTATGGAACGTTTTCGCACCACGTTTACTCTAAATGATAATACGCATCCACAGAGACGTCGTACAGTGCGTACAGAAGAAGTCATTGCTGCTGTAGAGCGTAGCGTAGAGGAAGACCCGAATCAGTCTATCCGCCATCGTGCACAGGAATTGGATATGTGTCCATTCACTTTATGGAAGATTTTGCGGAAAGATCTTGGTTTGCGTGCTTACAAAATCCAACTCCGCCGCTGGTAGGGTTGGGTGGATTGAGAAGCTTAACAACTGCCAGTGCCGGTCTCAAGCCCGGATAAAGGAGGAGGGTTGGTCGTGGGGCTAACTACCCCACACCGGAAAAAAGGACAAGTTATGAAACAAAACGACAAGCCTCGGAATAGGACGGACCACAGGAGACGACGTAAGCAACGGACATGGGATATGACTTTAGGAACATGGAATGTACTTAGCTGGTATAGACCGGGTGCTGCTAAGAGAACCATACAACAGCTAAAAAAGTACCAAATAGACGTAACAGCCCTTCAAGAAGTTAGATGGCCAGACGAGGGCACAGTGACTACGGACGGCTACACAATTTTTAACGGAGGGACCATGAACAACAAACATGAGTTTGGAACGGGCTTCGCAGTAAACACAAATTTCATAGGACAAATAATAAACTTTAAAGCAGTAAACCACCGAATAAGTAGTATCAGAATTAAAGGAAAATGGCATAATTACACACTCATATCAGGACATGCACCAACAGAAGATAAGGAGGAGAGCATCAAAGATGAATTCTACGACCAGCTTGAACAAACCATAGACCAAGTCCCAAAGCAAGACATGTTGATACTACTAGGAGATTTCAATGCGAAAATTGGAAGAGAAAGAACACTAAAACCGCACATAGGGGAGCACAGCTTACACGAACAATCTAACGACAATGGCCAACGTCTAACAAACCTGGCAGCGGCTAGTAATCTAATAGTAATGTCAACAATGTTCCCGCACAAAAACATTCATAAAGAAACATGGGTATCCAACGATGGAAAAACAAGAAACCAGATAGACAACGTGCTAGCAAACGCAAGGTACTCAAGAAACATACTAGACGTAAGGAGCCAAAGGGGAGCAGATGCAGCGTCAGACCATCTCTTAGTGAGAGTGAAAGTACGTGCCAGGATAAAAACGGATATAAGAAAGCAAGAACAATCGGAACGAAAAGGATGGAACACCGAGATACTGAATCGGGAAGAAACACTCAGACAGAAATACCAAGCAGAAGTAAAATCACAACTGGAACAGAATAAGATACAAGGGGAAACAGGAGTAGACGAATGCTGGAGCAAGATTAAGACATCGATAGAGAATGCAGCGAAGAGAACTTTAGACAAAAATAAAACCATAAAAAGAAAACAGTGGTATGACGAGGAATGTCAACTAGCACAAGACAATAAAAACAAAGCTAGATTTAAAATGCTGCAGTGCCCAAATGACGATAACATCCAGCGATTTAACACACTGCGAGCGGACACAAGAAAACTTATAAGAAGGAAGAAGAGAGAAGCCTATAATAGAATCATAGCAAATGTAGAAAAGGAATCAAATACAAAGAGCAGCCGGAAATTCTACAGGGAGATCAAGAACATAAAGAAAGGGTATATGCCACGGACCAGCATATTAAAGAAAGAAAATGAAGATCTCATAACAGATATAACAGAAATCCTACAAACCTGGCACGAATATTTTGACAACTTACTAAATATAAAAGGCACAGCTCTCATCACAAATACAATATACCAGGGAGCAGAGGAACAGGTAGAAATTCCATCACTGACAGAGATAAAAAAAGCAATTAGCCAACTGAAGAACAATAAAGCACCCGGGAGCGACAACATAACCGCGGAGCTTATAAAATATGGCGGAGATCAGCTACATGAAGCAATACAAACCCTTGTGGAGAAGATATGGGAATCTGAAGAACTTCCAAAAGAATGGAACGAAGGGATAACTATCCCAATACATAAAAAAGGAGACCGATCAGTATGTAAAAATTACAGGGGAATTATGTTACTAAACGTTGCCTACAAGGTGCTATCCAACATACTAAGAACCAGAATATCCCCTTACGCAGAAGAAAACCTCGGGGACTACCAATGTGGCTTCCGACCAAGAAGATCAACTGTTGACCAAATATTTACTATTAGGCAGCTTCTGGAAAAGAGTTGGGAATTTAACAAAGATGTACATCAGCTGTTCGTTGATTTCCGCCAAGCATATGATAGCATTGTAAGAGATAGTGTATGGATCGCCATGGAAAAGGTAGGCGTGCCAAAGAAGATTATTAATCTGACTAAAATATGTATAGAGAATGCAAGGGCGAAAGTCAGAATCGGTAAGCACACTACGGACATATTCTCTATTGCCAGTGGTTTAAAACAAGGCGATGGCTTATCGCCACTACTCTTCAACATAGTGTTAGATATGGCCATCAAAGAGGCTAACATAAAACTGGAAGTATTCTCAAACCAGGGCCCCGGAATGATCCTAGCATATGCAGACGACATCGATACCGTAGGAAATAGCACAACTAAAACAAAGGAAATGTTTATCAGAATGGAAAGGGAAACAAAAAAAGTAGGACTCAACATCAACGAAGAGAAGACCAAATACATGCACGTAAACCGAAGAGCAGGTAGGGATAGAATAGGACAGAATATAACTATGGACACATACAATTTTGAATGTGTGAAAGAATTCCAATATCTAGGGGCCAATATAACACACGACAATGATGTGAGCAGTGAAATACGCACACGAATACAAAAAGGTTTTAAGTGCTTTTATGCATTGCAGGAGATACTAAAATCAAAGCTGCTGTCCAGACCAGCCAAAATCCGTATATATAGAACAGTTATTAGACCGGTAATAACATATGGCTCAGAAACCTGGACCATCACAAAACAGAACGAATTGTTATTAAGACGTTTCGAACGCAAGATATTAAGAAAAATATATGGGCCTAGAGTAGATGAAACAACGGGACAATACCGCATCCGAACAAATGAAGAATTAAAGAGCTTGTATGATCAGCCAGGCATCATTAACGAAATAAAAGCCCAAAGACTTAGGTGGGCAGGACATGTTCATAGGGCCCATGACGAACGTCTCATCAAACGAATATGGGAAGAGAACCCGACCGGAAAGAGACCCTTAGGTAGGCCCAGACTAAGATGGAGGGATAACATCACAAAAGATTTAAATGTACTGGGAGTACGAGATTGGAGTAACGACATGATGGACCGAAGCAAATGGAGGCAGGTCGTGGATGCAGCGAGGACCCACGAAGGGTTGTAAAGCTACAGAGAGAGAGAAAATCCAACTCGTGCAAGCCACACGATCACCTAGCAAGGCGTATATTCGGTGAATGGGCCCAAAACAAGATTGCCGTTGATCCCGATTTTCATAAGCGAATTTTGTTTAGCGATGAAGCTCACTTTTGTTTGAATGGATACGTCAATAAACAAAACTGCCGTATTTGGAGTGATGATAAGCCTCAAGTGTATGTTGAGACACCGTTACATCCAGAAAAATTGACTGTTTGGTGTGCTTTATGGGTTGGTGGAATCATTGGTCCGTACTTCTTTAAAAACGATGCTGGTCAGAACGTTACAGTCAATGGTGACCGCTATAGAGCCATGATTACTGACTTTTTCGTTCATCAATTGAACAACCATGATGTGCAGGAGCTGTGGTTTCAACAAGACGGCGCAACATGTCACACACCTCGTGCCACAATTGACTTATTGAAGGAAACGTTTGGTAACCGCATAGTTTCACGTTTCGGACCCGTGAATTGGCCTCCAAGATCGTGCGACTTAACGCCGCTAGACTATTTTCTGTGGGGATATGTGAAGTCGCTAGTTTACGCCGATAAGCCCGAAACGATTTATCTCTTGGAGGACAACATTCGCCGCGTTATTGCCGATATACGGCCACAAATGTTGGAAAAAGTCATCAAAAATTTGACCTCCAGATTAGACTACGTCCGAGCCAGCCGTGGCGGTCATATGCCAGAAGTCATATTTAAATTATAATGCCAGAAGGTTATCTTTCGGATAAAGTAAATTTCATGTAAATTTAAAAAATTCATCTTTGTTTTATTCCATTTAAAAGTTCTATACCTCTATAAAAAACACCCTTTATAAAAGTGAGTTGGGGGTAATATCGACTTTTTCCTTGCTCTTGAAATATCGCCCCTTCCTCCAAAGGGAATGGCTGGATCCATCCCTGATTATATATTTATAGTTCAAAAAACGAAATCTGATAAAAAAAAAATAATTGATTAGTGACATACTTTATTTTAAGGGTGAGATCCTATGGTTGTCCAGTAATAAGTTTATGTTATGTTGCGGCAGGAAAACTGGATGCCTATCAATGTGATGGACTGTATCCTTGGGATGCTGCAGCAGGAACACTTCTTGTCAGGGAAGCAGGAGGATACGTTATAGATTCCTCAGGTTGGTTTCTTGTAAAATGTATATCATTAATTTCTATAACACAGTACTTTCTTGAATGATCGAAATCTTATTTATATACCTATATATTCGGCAGTGGATAGATACCACTCAATGATTCCGATTCGTAATAATTTTAGTAATATTATTTACTGGCGACCCGCCCCGGCTTCGCACGGGTGCAATGCTGATACTAAATACACTACAGAAAAACTGTGACTATTTATTTTATTTTTACAACAATTATTACATCGGCCTCCGACGCGCTATTTATAGGCACGCTGCCGCCGCCCCGGTCGGCCAGTACCGCCGCAAGCGCTACTTCCCGCAATTTTAAATCTGTAATATCTTCGAAAATATTCATTTAAATCTTGTGCTGTAAAGGACCATATAGATCTATATTAAATCAACAATGTATTTAAGCTATTTAATTGGATAAGGATTAATGCTGTATTGGTTAAAATCGCTTCAAAATTTGCCATCATTTGTCGTAAAAAGTAAATGACAAAAAAATGTTATTGTGGGATATCCATGAGAGATAGACATATACCATCGCGGAGTTTTCTGTAGACCTTTTCAATGTGTACAAATAATTAGTACATTATTTTGATAAATCTCGTAGGGTTCAGCCTGCGTTTGCAATGTAAGCGGAAAAAAATATGATAATTAACGACATCACATTAGAAACCTCAAAAATAATAGTATTTCTCCACTATTTAATGGATGTTATTATACATATAAACCTTCCTCTTGAATCACTCTATCTATTGAAAAAAACCGCATCAAAATCCGGTGCGTAGTTTTAAAGATTTAAGCATACAAAGGGACATAGGGACAGAGAAAGCGACTTTGTTTTATACTATGTAGTGATAAAAAGCAGGAAAAGCAGTGGTCCGAGTAGTTGGCATTACTAAGGCTATTATTAGTAGGTGGTTGTCCTGGTGAATAAACCATTAATACCAGACCCGTTGGAACCATATTGCGGGCCACAGACACAGCAAACCATTGCTGACTAAACAATCTGGCAAATCAAGTTGCGAAATCCTGCGCTTAAGTAGACAACAGATCAGGCTGGTGACAAGAATAATAAGCGGCCATTGTAGCTTAAGGAAACATCTACACACAATGGACATTTATAACGAAGAACCAACATGTAGACTCTATGATGAATAGGATGAAACTGTCTCACACATCATCTTCGAATGCCAAATTCTAACCTACTGCAGGAACTTTAAAGATCAGTTTGTCCTGAAGGTTTCTACCCTAAGGACAAATTAGTTCCTAAACTTGATTAAGGAAACCAATCTGTTTATATAGAATAGACATAACAGGCAATACAATAAACCTACGGTCTGTAGTGTAAGGACTGTTTAATCCTAGCCTGCTGTCATTAAATCATCTTCGAATTCGAAGCTATAACCTACTGGAGATACCTTCAAGGGCCAATCAATCTAAAAGGCTTATACCCAGAAGACAAACCAGTGAACAGACCGCTTAATCTGATTAAGACCACCAACCTGTTTATATAGAACTGATATAACAGGCGACACAATAAGTCACTAGGCTGCAGTGTAAAACCTTCTTAATCCCAACCTGCTGTATCATCCTAACAAACCAATCAAAGTGGCTCGTGGTTGAATCTCTGAGGAAACCCAGAAGTGGGATTGAACGACTCTAAAAGCCACCAACTGCTGCCTGTTGAAAAATAGTCGGCAATGAAATCAGCAAGGCGAGAATAAAATCCAAACGTCTTTTTAAACTTTGATATTAAAATTATATGGGCTTTGGTCTTTGGCAAAGTCAATGTATATAACGTGCATTTGACCTCGCTTATTCAAAGCATTCGACACAGCCTGAATAAAACTAACCAAATTTGTGAAGGTGTATTTCTTTCTCATAAAGTTATGCTAATGTATAGAAATGCGCCCACTGATCAAAGAGTATAATACTTTTGAAAATTACACTTTCAATGACTTTAGCCGGTACCGTGACTATTGTCATTGGTCGATAATTAGTTTTGTCTGATTTATCTCCTGTTTTATATATTGGGCAAATGCTTACTCTTTTCCAGTAAATGTACTGCACTTTAGGATCAGGCTAAAAATAATCCGCAATGGATACCTCAACATGTTAACGTAGCCTTTAATTATGAATGAAGGTACAGTATCTGATTTCACAGCTTTACTGTCCCTTAGGCCTTTTACTTCATCCACTACATCATCCTTAGTAATGTCACTGAGAATGACCTGTCCAGTATAATGTTTGAGTTGTCTCCGCCACCATCCACGTAAACACTACTGAAATGCTTTGCAAAACATATGTATATATGTACATATATATCTTAACCCTTAATAAATTCTGTATTATCTAAATATATTTACGAACTCTCTTCTGTCATTTATGAATGACCAGCAGGCTCTGATATCTACACCGATGTCCCATTGAATTGTGATAATATGTGCGCAATGCAAGAAATGCAGTTGGGCGGGACACGTTAAAAAGCAGAGTGCGACATCTACAAAGATGATGGATAGAAGGCATAAAGTATGGAGTCGGGCTCCATTAGAACTGGATCGATTCAAATGGAAGCTATACGAAGAGACCTATGCCCAGAAGTAGATGTTGAAAGACTGCTGCAGAAGAAGATGATTCAATGTGTCCATTAAGAGTCTCCATCTTGGCTTCTTCAAAATGAGTTCACAAAGCAGCCAAAGTTCAACCCATCACCCGCAAGTGTAACTATTTCTGAGCTGGAGAACCCGTCATGTTATATAGCCCCGATTTGGCTTAGTCGGACTTTTTTTTATTTATAAATTTTAAAAGGAACCTCAGAAGACGCTATTTTGTAGACAATAACCGGTAGAAAAAGGACATGGATGCTTATTTTGAAGGTCAACAGGAATCATTTTATTTCTAATGAAATAAAGTTGTTGCAGGACAGGTAGCGCAAGGGTGTTTGAACTTGAGGGAGAGAATGTTGAAAAATAAAATTAGTAAAAAAATGTTTTTTGTTTCATTATTAACCTTTAAACCGTACACTTCAATCCAGCACCCATAACCGGTACACAGGTGCTAATTGGGGTTTAATGATTTCAACAGTTGATTTATAGATAAAAATAATATCCAAAATGTATATTTATTTATGTCTGTTTGGGGTGAAATTTTCAATACAATATATTAGTGAAAATTAAATTGAGTAAAAAAATATATGAAGTTAAAAAAAATTGTTATAAACAAATCATATTTTGCAAAATGACATTTTAAACTAAAAAAATCGTATATTTTGCACATTTGCTCAAAATCCAATACAATTCGCGCGATTTATTAGTTCTCATATCTCTGAAGTTATTGTAACTCAATAACTCGACAGCCCAGACAACCATAAACCTATACTTAACGACATTAGACACAAGAAAGGGCTTACATATTTGTCGTCGTGGGGGAACACCTCGGGAAATCGAATGCGTAATGCGTAAATGCCATGCATCTTGTACGATTTGAGGGTTAAGGAGAGAACTTTTGTATTGTCCCCCGTAATCTCAAAATTAGTCATAAAAATATCACAAAAATATGACAAAAATATTTTACGGTATATAACCAACCGTATGCGAAATGTCTTTGGAGGACCTCTACTACAATTTGCTTAAAACTTTTTCTTTACCACCAATGTAGACTTTCACAATTTAGTTGCACAAATAATTAAATATTTTGATATGACAAATAACTTTTTTTAATCCTGTACATATATACCACTATACTTTACTAACTACATTAAAATGAAGGTAATGAACAGTTAATACCAAGATTTTCTTTGTTCTAACAATTATTATGCAAAATTTTAACAATAATCTATTATGCAAGTTTTTCTGATGAAACACCACACTTGTATTGCAATATTTGACGTTGGATTATACTGGTCTCATTATTTCATGAAAAAATAGTACATCCTGATGATCTTTTTATAGTTAATTATAGATGCTTTATACACAAAGAAATAAAAAGGGTATTTATCTAAATGAATGGAAAAATATGTAATATGTAGGTATAATTTTTATTGCTTTTAGTTATGTCAATAATAAAAATAAACTTTGAATCTGAAAATATTTTTTTCAGCAACTAATGGGGCACGATATAACTTTAATAAGGGTCATTATTACAGTGACCGAAGGTTAAGTTTTTGATGAGTTGTCATGTTGTAATTAAATTTGATATTTCTTTGGTATATTGTGATTATCTAGTTTAAAAAATGTAGTAATTTATAGTAAAGTATGAAATTTTAGACGGTACATACTCAAAACGTTTTGAAATACGGACGCTATTTGTGTTGTTTACAGAAACTTCAAAATTTCATCTCAGCACGTAACGATCGAAACCTTCGAACTTTAAGGGAATGAAATTGACGTTTACAGGGTTCCATCGGGTAATATGGGTACAAATGGGAAACAGAGGGGTGTCGAGGGGGTAAGATACGAGAACGCTCTTTTAAGGAATATTAAACTAGAGTACCAATCTGGAAGTCGTATTACGGGGGTCGATACCGCTCTTTAAGTCCAGTGCCGTAATGTATATTAGGCGGGAATGAAGGTTTTCTTTGTTTGATTTGTTTTTGATTTAATTTGGGAAGTTAAGGGAATATTATGGGTTATTTTAGTCGGGCATTTCGCGATTTTCATACAGTTTGATTAAGTAATATAAATAGCTGTTTTTTGCGTTTTATTTCTTTTTCTGTTTAATATTTTAGTAAGCTATTTATACGTGTTTTTTTTTTCAAAATTGGGTTTTATATTTTTGGTTAATAAGACGAGCAATAAGAGCAATTATGTTAGTTTTTTTTTCGTAATTGTTATTAGTTTTAAGTTTCTCATTGTAAATAGTTCGTTTTTATTCTATTTATTTTTGTTAATAGACTAGTATTTTGAGAAAGTTGTTTTATTTAATTTAATTAAAAAATCTTCTCGAGAATTAACGTGCGGGCTGTGGGAGCTGTAAATAAGAGATGACAACTGTCCAGCTAATTACCAACACTGCCTGAGCGCTAAAGTTCTGAGTTATGGTTGGTAAGCTTAAATAACCGTAGTTGTTTGGAACTAAAGCTGCAAGAGAGAAGATGAACATCCAGACTTCCAGAGTGTCTTTATTACTGTAAAATTTAATTATAGGTGGTCAAAATAGCTACAAATTAATATGAGGCAGAAAATTTGATTATAGATAAAATGGTTAACGCTACCACAATATATCATTTACAGGAGTCTATGATCAAATTCTGTCACAACACCAGTGAATATAACTGTGTGAACATTTGGCCGAGAAGAAGCTATTTTCGCTTTGAATCCCACATAATTTGACACTGGGTCAAAAAAAGATTCACGTCAATTGGTGCTGGCAAATGCTGGAAAAATATGATCGCAGTGCTTAAAAATCATTTAAAAGATCGTGACAGGTGACGAGTCTTAGATCCATGCGTTTGAGCTCGAAAGTAAACAGCAGTCGATCGTATGGGTTTCCAATGATAAGTCAAGAGCAAATGGTCGCCTATTTTTTAGGGAAAACTGACTATGTCACAACCCTGCCTTTAGAAAACTGTAGAATGATTTATTCTGAATGCTACCCAACCATTTGTTTGCCAGAAGTCTTTGGTGAATTGAGGAAAACAAACTGAATTCGACGGATCATTCTCAACCATGACAATGCGAGTTCTGAGACATCGGCTCAAACCAGTGACTATTTGAGCATTCAGAACACGGAATTGATGGGTCATTCGCCGTAGAGCCTTGATATGGCATTCAATGATTTCATTTTGTTTTAGCACATGAACTGCGGAGTTCACGATTTTCTAGGTCAGAAGAGGTAGTTGATGTTTTGGGGATACTATCTTCACAGTGGTTAAATGCGTTTTGGATTGGTTCAAACGGATGCAAAAGTGTTTTGATCATTGTGGGGAATATTTTGCAAAGCAACAAAACTTTTCTTTTATGATATCATTTTGTTTGTTATTCTCATATTAATTCAAGCTCATTTTAAACGCAAATCTGCCCTTCATTATTATCAAGCCAATCAGTGCTTAGTATTTTCTTTTTTACTGTAAAAACTAAAAGATAATAAGGTGTGTTAATAGAGTTGTAAGATTTACAGGGAGACATAATTAACGATATAGTGAACTTGCTATTCATTTATAAGGCGACAGAATGGCAACACTGACAAATCATTGTCGAGTGGTAATTGGGTATATTCCAACTTGTCGCATGGAGAATGGACAAAAATCGAAAGTAGGAGTATATAGCAAAATTCATTAAGGTTAGCTTTAAATTTCTTCTAAGGGTCCTTTTTGTTTGGTTATCATTTGAATTACATATGTATGTCTGTCAACAAAAAAATGTTTATATAGGAAAATCAAAGACAAACATAGAATAGAGGTTTGGCATCGGTAAGAGGAATAGTTGTCTCCCTCAAAATTTCCTACATTTACTGGTTTGTTAATAAAACAAAACGATTTCCTTATTTTTGCATTTATAAGGTTCAAAACTTGTTGATTTAATTCAAACCCTTGATTGCCAACTTAGACCAGCGTTTCTGAACCTTTCAGGATGGCCGTTTATATTTAAGGAACTGACAATAATGGCGTTGCTAGGTACCATCTGACATATCCATTGCAAAGTTCGACATTTCTGACCGTATAAGTTTTGACATCCGGACGCCAACTGTGTTGTTTACAGTAACTTAAAAATTTCATCTCGGTAAAAAAATGGAATGAACTCATGAACATTTTCGTGCAATTAGTTTTTACAATTTTCAGCTGGGTTTATCTCAATAAATCTGCATTGGTGAACTTAAGACAGGATGTGCGATGATGTACCAACAAAAAAATACACTCACGAATGAATAGTGTGAAGGTCGTCCAAAATCAGCTGTTATGATGCAAGATCGTCATGTGATACGCCGTGAGAATGAGGCATCCTTGGGCGTATATAACATATTGCATGAACATTTGGCATTGGAGTTGGATCCCGCACACATTTATAAGATTGCAACAGGTGACAAGCCTTAGATATATGCTTATGAGTCCGAAAATGGACAGCATTTGACTGTATGGATTAGCCATTATGAACCAAAACAAACAAAAGTTGTTCGCGCACTAAGCATTTCGAAGCATATGGTCCCCTGTTGCGAAAAAATTGGTCATGTCGTAACCGCGTTTTTAGTGAATTGTAGAACGGTCAATTTTGAATGGTACACAACCATTTGTTCGGCGGAAGTCTTCGGCCAATTGATGAAAACAAACCGGTAACAACAGATCATTTTCCGCCATAATAATAAGAGCTCTAACTTACTGGCCCAAACAAGTAACTTTGTGAACACACAAAATGTGTAATAAATCGGTCATCCGCCGTACAGCCCTTATCTGATACCAAATGATTTCTTTTTGATGAAGAATAAACTAAGTGATAAATGATTTGGTGATGGTGATGCGTTCATAAACCATGTTTTGGGGATACTGTCCACGCAGTAGTGTTTAAACGCTTACAAAAGTGTATTGATCATCGAGAAGACTATTTTGAAAAACAATAAAACCATTTTCAATGATAAATATTTGTTTTTGTTGGTTATTCGTTTTTGCGATTCGAGTATCTATACCAGTTTAAAATAGCTGTCCCCTTGAACATTTTTTTGGATTCCGATCAGTATCGTATTCACTAGAGATAGGTTGAGAATTACTGACAGATCAATTTTAAAGTTAGACCATATTAGTGAATTAGAAGGTGAATTTTTAAGGTGTGTTAACTAAAAATTTAAATTTCTAATTTATTGCCTAGTCTAAAATAGATACAGATGAAATTTTGTTGGTACCACTAGATGGTGCTCCGTATTTTGGAAACCATGGCACGATTTCTTTGATTAATGTTAATTTTCTTTTTCAGGAAAAGAATTTGATTTAATGAACCCTAACTTCCTGGCAACTAGTACAAAGACACTAAGTGAGAAATATTTGGAAATCGAAAGGAGAGCGGATGAAAGAAGGGAAGCAGAGTTTAAATTTAATGAAAATATATGATTTTCTTTTGAAAAAATATTGTTAAAATAAACTGTTTGGTCATAGAAAATAAAGAATGTACAATTTTTGCTTCTTCATATTTAATTAATTAAACTTATTTTAGAAGTTTAGTAATATAATGGTAAAACTTGAAAGGTAAATAGTAATGGCAAAAATATTTTTCCAATATCATTTAAATGATTTATCATCAGAATAAAGTTTATATAAATGTAGGTCCCCAACGGCCTTACTTTTGTGATACAGAGTGTCACATTTTTCCCAATGTTTATCTTCGATATGTATGAATACGTTTTCGATATTTTGTTGTTTGTTTTGGATATAGTCGCGTCGGTAACGGAGGTTATTCGGTGACTGGACCTACAGTTTAACGTAAAAATGAATATGGGGACAGACTGTGCAATGTCAGGAGGAAATCCTCATTGTAGGGCGAGTCGTATTGTGCATTTGTTGGAGGCTGCGTACTTTTCAGAAAGAGAGGTGAATTTTGCCCCACAAATCTGACCTCTTCGTATTGAAAAGGATGTATTTGTGGTCAACTTTGCATTCGGTAGTTTTATATATTGATACATACTTTTTTTGCGTAAAAAATTGCAGCTTTCGGGGAACATATTCAATTATCCCACAGCCCCGCGGATAGTTCTCTAAACCGGTGTTTATGTAGGGTCGTTCGGACCAAAATAAGCACCATGTGATGAGTGAGGAAACTCCCCTATGAAACAAAAGGCAAACATGAGAAGAAAAAAAAAAAATAAAAATTAATACCGTTTTATTTGTGCAAATAATGAATATTTTTTAATTTTTGGTTTATTATTCTATCAAATTATAATAATTAAACAACGATGAAAAATTCTATTTTACAGATTTTTTCAATAAACTAGGAAAATAAATTTGGACTGCGAATATCTACAGAGGCGAAATTTGTAGATTTATTTGGTGGTCTAGGATATTATTACGATTTAAAAATATTTTCAATAATAACTTTAGACAATTCAATCGTGTGGATGTAATTTATTTGTAATTTTTGTGTAAAACACCGTATAGCCTACAAACTAATACGAAATTAAAGACAATGCATTGTCAGAAAAAAAAACTAATTCGCTTTAAATAACACCATTACCTGTTTTAAAAGAGATAAACAATGAAGAAAAAAAAACAACCACGTCATAGTATGATTGGTGGAGTCCCCCATTCAACAAGAAATGGGTCTTTTAAAAAATAATGCCAGTCACAAATGATCAGTAAAAGAACGTATTTTATATAGGTAGGATAGACTTACATAATTATTTACACAGTTCTGATTTTTCCTGCAAAATTTTTTATCATTACTAATTAATAATATTAATAATCATAAAGATTCGAAATGTGTGACAGTGCGATTCAAAGTTACATGGATTTTGTGCTTCCTTTAGTACTGGAATCTGGGAAGGCAAGTATTTTGTAAAAATAATATTTGTTGCGTAAAAAATTATAAAAATATAATTTTAATAGCGGTTTTTCATGCAACCTTGATCGCGAGCAACTAACTTGGTATACTGGTATTTCTTTTATTATTATTGCAACGAATTAATTATTACATAATATTTTCGATATACGTATATAAATAATTTAAAGAAAGCCTTAATGCGATTTTTCTGTGAAATGGAGATTCGAACTTTTAAAAATTATTCTCGATTACGTGTTAAAGTACTCATAATTATTTTACATTTTCCTTCTAAAATTCAACTTTAAAGATCTTATTATGGTCTGGTGGTCCCTAGGAACCCTTATAATTTGGTCATGTCTGCCCGTCCGTATGCTACAGCATCTTTCAATTAAGACAGATGTGTAGCGATATTGCAAAAAATCTTTTTTTTTCCGTAAACCCCATCCAGTGAGGTATTGTAGTTATTTAACAGTAAAAAACCTCTTGAAAATTAAGCTCCTAAAAGAAAAATCTAACGAACATGACACATTCTTGTATATCGGGACACTTGTTTACGAAAAATTAAGACCAAGAATTCTAATTTTTTAGGAACTCTTAAAGGTAAAAGATATAAATGTGGAAATTAAAAATGGAAATATATGGGATGTAGTGACAGTTTATGACAGAAAAATTGAAGAACTACTAGTAGATATTTTAAAAAAGAAATATCCAAATCATAGGTATGTCATAACTAATTATAGTTAGTTCAGGTACGAATAAATTCTAAACGAATATATAGCGTGTTAACTTGAAGCGAGATTAGTGTCGTATTTTACGCAACAGTAAAAGATGCGAGTCAAATTAGAGACAAATTAGCAAACCTTTAAAAATTCTTGGAAATTTCGAATTGTAAAAATGTTGAAAATGAAAAAAAAAATATTAAAAAAAAACTGATTTTAGAAAAGAAGTCTGTAAATAATTTTTTATTCCTAAAAAGTGACATTAAAAATAATTTCTTTGTTTATTTTCTCAAGTACGGATTTTATTTTTTGAGAGCTGAAAAACAACTCATACCCTTGATATTATTTTTTACAAAAGTTAAGTAACTTTTAGGTAATAAGTAAGAGAGTGAAAATACAATATCTTTTCCGAAGATAATTTTATATCAGGTTTAATATACAACTAAATCAGTAATTTTAGGAACTCAACAAGTTGCATTTAAAACTATTTTAATCAAATATGTACTACGAGCATGTAAATTAAAATATGTTTTTTATTCAAATAACCTCGATATGTTTTTTATATTTATTCAACTTAACGTAATTTTTAACACTTACAAGGGAACCTTCCCAACCCGACCTCACCGTTTTGGATCATTTTTGGATATGTTGTAGCAAATGAAAACATAATAGATACGTATTTTTTTATCGGCTGACATCCACTTTTAAGGGGTGAAATTCACCTCCAAACTCAACCTTTAAAATTCTTTTTTTCAATATATTTCATCATCTAATAAATATTATTAAATAAAATCAAGTCACAAATAGGAGATCAATGGGGTTCCATCCCTTATTTTACATTAAAAAACTATATTTTTATGAATATTTTCGTTATAAATATAGGGTAATGAACTTAAAAAAATATAAAAAGGATTTTCGTTAACAATTTCGATCACTAGTGTTGGTGTTTTGAAATTTCTCAAATTACCACCCCTAAATACCGTTAACTACCCCTTACAGTGATGAACCACATATACGTGTTAAAAAAAATTTTTTTCTTAAAAATCATTCAATGGGTAAAGCGAATGTAATTTATAACAAATGTAAATATAATAATTTTTTTTTCAGTAACAGTACCAAAAGGGTGAAAAAAGTCGCCCCAAAAAATAAAAACTTAATATATCACGAGTTCGAATTAAAATTCTTTAATAAAAAAAAAAAGAAAATAAGTCTTGTATAACTAAAAAAGGAAACAACATTATTTTTTCAATATACTAACATTTCTTTAAGGCGTGAAAACCTTCCCTAAAGTTTACCCTTAAAATTCATGTTGATGCGCCTTACCATTTAATGGATATTTTTGAATAAAATCAAGTGTAAAAATATTTGTCGTAAGGAGCCTGAAATATAGGTGTATTTATGATCTAAGGGGTTGCAACTTTTATTTTATATTTAAAAAAAAACATTTTTTATGAATATTTTTTTTTTATAAAAATCGAGGAATGAACTTAAAAAAAATTATAAAAAGCATTTTTGTTAACAATATCGATTATCAGTGTTAGCATTCACAATATAAAGTAAGGGTTGCAACACCTTCGGTCATAAATACGCTTTATATTTGAGGGTTCTTACGAAAAATATTTTTCAACTAAATTTTATTAAAACATCTCCATTAAATGCTGATGCATATGAAAAAGTAAATTATAAAGTTCAATTTTAGGGGTTGTTTTCACCCCTTACAAATGAATATTAGTAAGTTGTACTAAAGAATTTTAATTTTTCGGAGGTGACTTTTTTTGACACTTTTGGCACTATTATTGAAAAAAAAATTAATATATTTGCATTTTTTATAAATTAGATTCGCTTTACACTTTGGATGACTTTTAAGAAAAAATTTTTTACCACTTATACGTGGTCCATTACTGTAAAGGGTTATTAACGATATTTAGGGGTGCTTATTTGAAAAATCCCGAAACATGTCATTCCCCGATATTTATAACAAAAATATTCCTAAAAAATGTAGTTTCTTTTAAATATAAAATAGGTTGTTGCAATCCCTTTGGTCATAAATATACCTGACATTTGTGACTTTTTATGACGAAGATTTTCCACTTGATTTTATTAAAAAATATTCATTAGATGCTGAGATATATTGAAAAGAATAATTTTAAGGGTTGACTTTGGAGGTGAATTTCACCCCTTAAAAATGGATATTAGCCGATAAAAAAAAATACGTATCTATTTTTTTTCAAGGACTACTACGTATCCAAAAATGATCAAAATCAGTGAGGTCCGATTGGGGTGGTTCCCTTGTTAGTCTATTCATTTTGAAAATTTTCACATATGCCGAGAAAATATATTTTTTAACAGAAATTTAAATACATGATATCAAAATGTCCTACCCACGTTCTGCAATTTACTACTTATTGCTTTATAATAAAATTTATAGACGCAGACTAGTAACTAATCGGGTAACATAGATTTATAGGTGAAGAAGAATCATCAGCGAAAAATGACATCTCAAAATTGACAGAACTGCCTACATGGATTATAGATCCAATAGATGGGACGGCAAATTTCGTACGACAAATGCCTATAACCTGTATATCAGTCGGTCTTACGATAAACAAAGAACAAGTCTTGGGAATTGTATACAATCCATATATGGATGAACTTTTTACGGCTATTAGAGGAGAAGGGGCGTTTTTGAATGGAAAAAGAATATTTACTAGTAGGGAAACAGGTTAGTATATAACTGATTCAGTTAGTAGAGAATCATGTCACATTTAAAAAAAAACAGTTTTTGACATCCATTTTCGAAAATCGTCTGGTCATTTCAGAAATGCAAAATGGCCGATGAAATTCACAATGGTTTGAATGTTATTTGGAGGTCAAAAGTGCCTTTTCGGTGAATTAGCTTATATTGCGGAAACAAAGCGTTATGGAGAGAAACTTTTACCACAATATCTGTAGAAACTGAAACAGGACATCTTATAGTCGTCTGGGGGTTGATCTTAAGATTGTCCCTTAAGATGATTTCAAAGTTAAATAGATTTTTTTAAAGTGAACCTCTATTTTTAATTGCAGAAAGGTCATCTGAAGGTCATTTGAAGGAAAACTGTATTTCTTCTGTGAATTGGTAAGAAAAATTAGTCTATAATATGGAAATTTGAATACAAAAGATGTAGTTTGTGTAACTGTGACTTTTCAGTTGAACTTGAAAGGGGTTATTTCAAGATTACGCAGTTTTTTATAATGGGAGCGCCTATGTTTTGATGCAGAAAAGCAAAACGTCCGTAACTGAAAACATTTCCTAAAGTTAAGTTAATTTAGTTTTTATGTATTATTTCTTATGTCTTACGATATAGGAATATAAATGACTTTTTATTTAGGTTATCATTATGAAGATTCAAGTTGGTTATCCTTATTTATTTATATTTTTTTTACTATCGTCATATAGTTTTATTACAGTTTACTTATTTTGGGTTAGGTAGAAGATTAAATCTTGCAAGGGATAAACCTTTTCAGATAGCATTTTATTTTGGAGTAACTTTGTTGTTTTATCATATTCTTGAGTATCTGAATAAAGAATATTATATTATAGAGGGACAGAGTTAAAATCCCCTCTCACACCGCTTGAGACAGGCTCCGTCAACAACAGTCGTAGCCTTACTGATGAGTCTAATTGTAGACACTTGGCCTACGATGAAACGGAAATATGGTTAGATCACTATAGTGCTAGCGCTCACTCAATGAATGACAGAGCATTGACACTCCTGCTGCTTATATATAGTGAGTTCTTAAGAATTACCTATCAGGACGTTATATTTCCCCCACTTCCGATTTCTACAATATGGGTTTTCGTTATGATAACAACTACTTATACTTGAAATGACCCAAAGGGTTGTTCTCAAGGTCAACCGCAAAGTTACAATGAGATGATATGTTCAATTTTCTATAATTTTTGTATTCAAATTTTTTTTTCCGTATTACTTAGTTTTCCCGTTATACGCAATTTTTTTTACTAATTTACCGAAAAAGTAGAATTATTCCTCTTATGACCTTCAGATGACATGACTCTCCCAGTTTTTTACACTGTTAAATGAGAAATTCTTTCTAACATACCATTTTTGCAATAAAAAATATAGGTTCCCGTCAAAAAAAAATCAACTTGACCCTGAAATGCCCTTAGGAGTCACTATTAAGGCCAACCCTAATGTTACCACGAAATGTCTCGCTTTATTTCCCACATATTGCTACATTGTGTTAAAAGTTTCTCTCCCCAACACGATGTTTACACAAAATGGGATAATTTTTTACAAATTCACCTTAAAGTTGATTTTCAGATGACATTGAATTCCTAATTCTCTCTTTTTCTTCTTATTTCTGCAATAAAAAATGAATGTTTGTATACGAAATATACCAGTAATTTAAAATAATAATTTTTTAACCAAGTCCATTGGGAAGTTCAGTCGCCATTTTGGATTCGCAAAAAGTCAGATCGCTTTGAAAAGCACATATCAAAAGCTATTATTTCAAAGGTTGACAGAGAATACTCTAGATATATACACTCGTATCATATTATAATTTAGCAATACCATGATCCTATCGTCGTCACCATACACATGATATCTTCAGACACGGCACAGAGACATCTGAAAAATGCTATTTTAACAGTTCGATTGGAAAATTAAAATTTCAAGAAAGTCAAGTAATCAAGTTTTGTGATAGTTTGTCACGATTAAATAAGTTCTCACATATAATTTGGTAATTTTTTAACCACATCCTTATGTGTAATGAGGTCAAAATCTTTTTGCTCGTAAATTTATGGTTCTTCGTTCAACAAAAATTCCATTTATTTTAGGTAAACAAACTGAGAGTTATCGAGACTTTCTCTCTTTTATTATACGTAAAGTATGGATATCAGTTTTCGTGTATGCGTTCATTAAAAACGGTATGAATATCGAAAAATTCAATTACATGAGTTTAATTATTTTTGTTTTTGACCGATACGTAATATAGCAAATTATATAAAAATGTATCTGATTAAAACATCAAAATGGTTGGTAGATAGAATGATTATCTTATTTGCCTAAAATAGGAGGATTTTTTTGTTACTACTTTGAGAAATATGAACGAATAACGCAGAGTTAGCAAGCTAAAAAAATGTAAGCAACACTTAACTCTGGTTGTTAGATATCTGTTCTTAAAGAAAATCCGTATTTATGGTGGTTTTATTTTTTCACGTTTTAGTCTAATAAAAATAATTACCCAAAGTTTTGAAAATATAAACTAGTTTACCTACAGCTAAACTTTTGCTAAAGTCGGCAGACGTTATGTTGGAACAGTGTATGTGTGTCAGCAGAATTACTTTAAATATATTTATAAACTTTAGGACTTAATGTGTTTTAGACACTCAGGATCTACTATTACTCAATGCTCATCCAATATATTTTTTATATTTTTAGAAATCAAGAAATGCATATTTAATTATGAGATATCCCTAGCCGTGAAAAGCGGACAATTGCGTCAGTTGTACATGAGTAGACTAAATCACCTAATAAAAGAAGTATCGGGGTAAGCTTCATCACATCACGTAATTATATATATATTTATATATATATATATATATATATATATATATATATATATATATATATATATATATATATATATATATATATATATTGTTATCGACCGTACCTTAATAATTTTGGAAGGAGTTTATCGGGTTGCGGTCTGTAGGATAAGAATAATTAACTCATTTTTCTTTTAATACTCAATATTTCGACATTTATTCTATGCCTTCTTCAGGAGTAAAAAACTAAAAATCAAACACACAACAGGTAGTTCACAAACAGTTAAACAAAACTAATATGTAATTAAAATACTTACAAATTAGAGTTTCCTTCTAAGAAATCAACCCTAAACACACTCAACATCGTACGAAGTGTACAACATCAATAAACATTTAGATTTGTATATTTATACAGTGATACATCATTATTATTAACGAGACGAAAAAGGGTTCTTTCTGATAACAAAAAAAATTTTCTTTTAAGGTAGTATATACAGTTTAGATTAAATTGAAAATATTACAGTAGATGTTGCTAAGTTGGTTAGTATCAGATTTATAGTTTATGGTGTTTTTTATTTTTTTAATATGATACATTTCCAGGAATAGACGACTTTTATAATTGTTTTGATGTTCTAAAATTTTTATGTTGTTATAATCAAAGTGATGACCTATATTTAAATAGTGTTCAATTACAGCACACGTGTTTTTTCCCAATCGGCAATCGCTTTTGTGTTGGGTAACCCGATGTTTGAGCCACTGTCCAGTTTGACCCACGTAACAACCCTGGCAACCCAAACATGACATCTTATAAATTACATTATTGTTCATTAACAGCGGTGTTCTGTCTTTAACTTTAGAGAATAAGTTACCGGTTTTTATTATATTGTAATTAGCTATTCTAATCTCAGGAAAACTTTGAAACAGTGACGTAATGGATTGTGTAAGTTTGTCGAAGTATGGTAACTTTTTATATTTATATTGTATTGGCGAATCTTCAATTGGGCCCTGGTAGATATTGGAGTTGTATATGAGTTCGTTGAGGATGTGTCTGAGATAACCATTATTCAAGAAGATGTTAAAAAGCTTTCTCAAATTCTCCTTTATAAAAGTTTCATCGCTGATATGGACAATCTTGTTTTTCATGGCGAAAACGGTGTTAAATTTTTGAGTTTTTGGTACCATAGAATTGGAAAAAGAAAACAGTGTCCCATTTTTAGACACAAAAGTAATTCGAACGTCGGGCAATAAGTTGATTCTTGATTGGTATATGAAACCGACTGAATCCGGTAGATTTTTGAATAATGTCTCAAATCATCCAAAAACTCAAAAATTTAACACCGTTTTCGCCACGAAAAACAAGATTGTCCATATCAGCGATGAAACTTTTATAAAGGAGAATTTAAGAAAGCTTTTTAACATCTTCTTGAATAATGGTTATCCCAGACACATCCTCAACAAACTCAGATACAACTCCAATATATACCAGGGCCCAATTGAAGATTCGCCAATACAATATAAATATAAAAAGTTACCATACTTCGACAAACTTAACACAATCCATTACGTCACTGTTTAAAAGTTTTCCTGAGATTAGAATAGCTAATTACAATATAATAAAAACCGGTAACTTATTCTCTAAAGTTAAAGACAGAACACCGCTGTTAATGAACAATAATGTAATTTATAAGATGTCATGTTTGGGTTGCCAGGGTTGTTACGTGGGTCAAACTGGACAGTGGCTCAAACAGCGGGTTACCCAACACAAAAGCGATTGCCGATTGGGAAAAAATACGTGTGCTGTAGTTGAACACTATTTAAATACAGGTCATCACTTTGATTATAACAACATAAAAATTTTAGAACATCAAAACAATTATAAAAGTCGTCTATTCCTGGAAATGTATCATATTAAAAAAACAAAAAACACCATAAACTATAAAACTTAGCAACATCTACTGTAATATTTTAAATTTAATCTAAACTGTATATACTACCTTAAAAGAAAAATTTTTTTGTTATCAGAAAGAACCCTTTTTCGTCTCGTTAATAATAATGTATCACTGTATAAATATACAAACCTAAATGTTTATTGATGTTTTACACTTCGTACGATGTTGAGTGTGTTTAGGGTTGATTTCTTAGAAGGAAACTCTAATTTGTAAGTATTTTAATTACATATTAGTTTTGTTTAACTGTTTGTGAACTACCTGTTGTGTGTTTGATTTTTAGTTTTTTACTCCTGAAGAAGGCATAGAATAAATGTCGAAATATTGAGTATTAAAAGAAAAATGAGTTAATTATTCTTATCCTACAGACCGCAACCCGATAAACGCCTTCCAAAATTATATATATATATATATATATATATATATATATATATATATATATATATATATAATGTAATTTTTGAAATTTCAGAATTCGTTCATATGGTTGTGCAGCACTGGGCCTTTGTTACGTAGCATGTGGACGTATCGATGCATATCAGTGTGATGGGCTCTATCCCTGGGATGCTGCAGCAGGAACTCTTATTGTAAGAGAAGCAGAAGGATACGTTATAGATTCTTCAGGTAATTGTCTATTTTGTACGTCTTATTCGCTAAAAAGGTTTGATGATCAACAGCTCGATTAACTTAAAAGATCCCAGTATGAAATCCGATTTAGATACCGTGAAAGTTAAGAGCTTCAAATTAAGCATTTGAATTCTGAAAATAACCATAATTAATCGCTTATATTTTGGCTTGGGATATCCATTTTAGGCACAGAATTTGATCTAATGGATCCCAATTTTCTGGCTACATCCACCCGAGAACTCAGCGAACAGTTTATGAAAATTGAACGACGAGCTGAAGAAGACATTATTGACAGGAAGACATTTATTCCAGAAGATTGTAAACATAATATAGAGAAAACTAAATAAATATAAAGTATGTATTTAAATAAATTCCGAATATAAGCAAAAAAAAAATGTTAAGAAACTTTACTTTTAAGAGTGTTAGGATTCGCTATTTTATATACTAAAAATAATGCTTAATAAATTTATTTCAAGTTGTCTTAGTTGTCTTCTTCTTAAGTACAGGGTGACTCAACGATTTGATGAAGTAAGTTTGTGCCTTTTCGGTGAAATTAACAAAGAAACTATATTTATTGTTTGATACAGTTTATTTTTACGCAGATTTCAAAAATATTTACTACAGGGTGAGCCAAAAAACTAGGACAGCATAAAGTTGTATTTTTTTAAATAGAACATCCTATATACGAATCGTATTTTCGATTTAGCTTATAATTTTAAATCTTTTTTATTAAGGGTTTACTATAACAAAACTTTATAGTTTCTGAGATAATTAAGTTTAAAGAAAAAAAGTCACATTTTCAAGCATCAATTCAATCCTAAATAACGTTTTCAATTTTGTGACAAATATATTCAAATTTGGAATTTAGCAAGGCCAAGGACAAGTTAACATAATTTTTACCTAATATTTGCAATAAAAGCTACAGGGTGTTGAACACATCGGCTCAAATTTGAACAAGTTTAAATGAATAAATATCTTTTTTTTTTAAATAGTACACCCTGTATATTTTCATGTTATTTAATAGAGTAATAAAAACCCTAAAAGTTTTGTTCAATATATGCTATACCTATTTATAATAGTTTTTGAGATATTTCAGTTTTTCTTATTTTCCATACTTTTTAACAGAAATAGTCTTCATTATCATAGTAGCCATGGCAAAAACAATGTAAAAGAACATTTTTCTGTGTGTCCAATTTATAACCGCAATCGCTTCTTTTGGTTTTTATGTAGTGTAGTTTGTTTTTTTTTTGCATTCATCTTATATTGTAAAATGAATTTTCCAAAGAATGAGTTAATAGATATGATTTATACAATAGGAGAGGCTCAAAAAAATTGCCTTCTAGCTCAAAGAAGTTACAAAATGAAGTATCCTGATCGACGCCAGCCTAATACCCATACTTTTCAAAACTTCATGCAAAGATTTGATTCTTCTGGTACTGTTGATAATCCAAAACGTAAAGTGGTCAACAAACCAGTAACTAATGAAGAAAAAGAACTACAAGTATTGTTAAATGTTCAGGAAAATCCTTATATTGGTAGCCGTCAGTTAGCAGCATTATGTGAAACATCACAATCCACCGCTAATCGTACTACCAAGAAATATAGGTATCATCCATATCACATGGAATTACACCAAGAATTGCATGGACAGGATTTTGAAAGTCGTGTAAACTTTTGTCGTACAATAAATGCGGAGATTCAATTAAATCCAAATTTATTATGCAAGGTAATGTTTAGTGATGAAGCTACTTTTAGAAGTAACGGTGCCGTAAATAGACGCAACATGCATTATTATGCCACAGAAAACCCAATTTGCACTAGAGAGGTGCAACATCAAAACCACTGGTCATTAAATGTTTGGTGTGGTATCCATCATAATCGAATTATTGGACCCCACTTTTTTAATGAACCACTAAATGGCCATAGTTACCTGAACTTTCTACAACAAGAACTACCCCAACTGCTTCAAGGTCTCGATAGGGATGAGCTCGACAGTATGTGGTTCCAGCACGATGGTGCGCCTCCGCATTACCATCGTGAAGTTCGTGCGTTTTTGGACCAACGATATCCGCAAAAATGGATTGGACGTGGGGGTTTCATTGAGTGGCCACCAAGGTCTTGCGACATCACCCCATTAGATTTCTTCCTATGGGGTTATATTAAAAATAAGGTGTACGTTAATCCACCAACAACAGTCGAAGATATGCGAAACAGGATTAGGGATACCTGTAGAACAATAACGCCACTAATTTTGTCCAGGGTCCGAGAAAATCTGCAAAAAAGACTAAATTTGTGCATTGCACAAGAGGGTCGTTTATTCGAACACTTATTAAAAAGAAATAATTAATCTCAGTATTTAATAGGTAATTTTTTTGTTTCAATTTAGTATAAAAGTAAATATGTATTTGCCTTGTCGTTATTGTTGTGTTAATTTTTTCACATTATGTTTAATTAAACTATTGCCGTTGTAATATAACGAATAATGTATTTCATCATATTTAACCACATTCTGTTTGTTTCTGTAGTTTCTTTTTATTATTTTACATGGCTACTATGATAATGAAGACTATTTCTGTAAAAAAGTATGGAAAATAAGAAAAACTGAAATATCTCAAAAACTATTATAAATAGGTATAGGATATATTGAACAAAACTTTTAGGGTTTTTATTACTCTATTAAATAACATGAAAATATACAGGGTGTACCATTTAAAAAAAAAAAAGATTTAAACTTGTTCAAATTTGAGGCGATGTGTTCAACACCCTGTAGCTTTTATTGCAAATATTAGGTAAACTTGTCCTTGGCCTTGCTAAATTCCAAATTTGAATATATTTGTCACAAAATTGAAAACGTTATTTAGGATTGAATTGATGCTTGAAAATGCGACTTTTTTTCTTTAAACTTAATTATCTCAGAAACTATAAAGTTTTGTTATAGTAAACCCTTAATAAAAAAGATTTTAAATTATAAGCTAAATCGAAAATATGATTCGTATATAGGGTGTTCTATTTAAAAAAAAATATAACTTTATGCTGTCCTAGTTTTTTGGCTCACCCAGTAGAGTCCTAAATATTTTTAAAATCTGCGTAAAAATAAACTGTATCAAACAATAAATATAGTTTCTTTGTTAATTTCACCGAAAAGGCACAAACCTACTTCATCCAATCGTTGACTCATCCTGTACAGTCGATAAGTGTTATGACTTTGACATATCTTGGACCTCTTCACACCATACGTGCCTAAAAAAATAAGTAACGCTCTCTCGTTATAAAACCGGAATGAAAGCACGAATTTTATGAAAAATTAACAACATAATTTTTTAAAAAATCAGCTAAACTAGAAATTGTATTTCTAGAATCTGTTTTAAATAATAAAAAAATAATAATACAAATAATAAACATGATTAGTTTTGAAATTTGTATAAATCTGCCATAATTTAAACATAATTCAAAAGGGTAGTAAATAATAGTTAAAAATTGAAAAAAATTAATGGCAAAAATTTGGCAAAAAAGAGAAAAAGAAGAGTTTCAGGTTATAATTTTTTATTAAATGATATACAGGGCATCCGATATACGATGGTACAGAGAGCTACAGCAGATCCTTAGTCCAAAACTTTTGGAAAAGCTGGAATACTAGTACAAAATGACCTTGCAATATCCTTATGAAAAAGTGACTTCTGTTAAATTGGTTGAGTTTTTGAAATTCCCAAACTTTTAGGGTTTTGAAATAAAGCTTGCTAAAGTTAGAATTATAGTGAATTTGAGATATGTAAGTCTAAGTGAAAGCAGTGCCTTTTTTTGCTTCTAAGAACTCATATCTGCCGTGATTAATATACTTTCAAAAATCGTCAAGTCATGTGACGTCATAGCGGGTAGTATCTTGTTACAGAACATCAGGCTTAGATTTGTTTAATAACATCTAATATGTACAATTGACTGTCATCATTTCATAGGCAGATTCAGTCATAGACTGGTACAGGCACCGATAAACAAAGAAACAGATATGGCTTGACCAAATTAGCACTGAGCCAAATTTTTAGAACAAAACTAAATGACTTGATGACTACAAAAACTAACGAACAGACGGTGACGACATTAAAAGAACTTGAGACATGTAAATTTTTCAGTACGAAATATTTTACCATGCATATTTAGTTTGAAGAAATTAATTTGAAATCTGCAATATACGCCCCAAGAACCTCCCATTATCAACTGTGGACAAAATCGGAAAAATGTTAAATTTTTAGTCCCACATATGGTATCTGACATATTTAATTTTATGAAATTAACTTCAAATTCGTAACGTACGACCCCGAAAACTCCCTAATACCAATTATGAAAAAATATGGATAATCCTAATCTACACCCTCAGAAACTTCCTAATAACAATTTTGGACATAACCGGGAAACGTAAAATTTTTTGATCGCCACAGTGCATTCGCCCTGTTAAATTTTGTCATATTGGATCCGCCATATTGATTTTTTAAAAAATAATGTTAGATTCGTTATGTATGATCCCAAAAATTCCCCCATAATAATTTTGGAGAGAATCGGTCAAAATTATTTTTTTTGTACGCCATATCTATGCCATCTTTTATTGTACTGAACCAAAATGATATGATACCATCGTAACAACTACCTGAACATATCATAGCAAAACATTTAATTCAAAACGGTGTTGCTGTTCCGAAGGATCGGCGTACTTACAGAAAATCCTTATTTTTAGAAGTGAGTTCAAAACTAAAGCCTGACTTACACAACGCTTGTTTTATATGAAGTTTTTGTTACGAAAATTAAAAAAATTTCGGATGTGTTGCTAATCTCATAGTCGAGATAATTACTATAAAAAATGTAACATGGACTATTGGGAAGAGCCATAGTTAGCATAATATAATCTCATATAACTTAAAAACTTATATAATTGTTCTTCTAAAAAAAACGAATATCTGGTGTATCACAAAGTAAGGCATGATATACTACACGATGGGGATGATGTAAGTAAGTAAGCCTCAAAAACCACGTTAAAATATTATTTGTACGTAGAGATATCCCAAAAAGTGTGAAACTGGTTAATATTAGCCCCAGTTTCTTTACCTTCACCATTTAGTCAATAATACCAAATTTTATTTAGAAACAGCCAAGTTTTTACAGCAATATCAACATGTTGATATATAAGACTCAATTTAAGATCTTTACCTAGGGTTACATCTATTCTCTAGTTACATAAGAACTACAATATATATTGCTAAAGTCGTATAAAAATATCAAGCTTTATCTCAAACTCTTTAGAAAATACAACCAGCAGAATATCGTCGTGATGTGAACTATAGGACGTTTGTAAGGTACGTAAAACTTTGTTTTAAAATTTTTCTACAATCTTCAAGGCGGCTATTCTGGTTTTTCATAGGAAGTAAACGTTCGCTTGAGAGAATGTGAGGAACCCTATCCCACAGTTCTTCTTGTATCATGTGATGGAAGATAGGAAATTAAATCTATTAAGCTATATTGCCAAGCGTCTATAGTCAATGAAACCACATACATTGTGCATGTAACCTTAAAGAATATGGAAATGAACATAACTACTTAATTCTGCTTATTTTGTGAGGACAGCACTAACAAAACGTTTCCCAATATAATTTAATTTTTCATTGTATTAATTGTATTTAATGTACTTTTTAATCATGTACTAAAATACTTTGCAATTTTATAGATGGTCAAGATGAGTGGGATAATATTATAACTCTGTTTTTAATTATCTATCTATTACTTCATCGCATAAAAACTCATGCAAAAGTGTTTATGGAAGTTAATTATTTTAATATTGGGAACATAATTTAACATATCAACCTTCTATTGATTATTCGGTAAAATTTGTGAAACAAAATACTTTATTATCACACTATCTAATAATTAATAACAACGTTTACAGAAATTTTCTTTTTTTTTTTATAAATATTTGTTTTATATCTACGCAACTGCTGAATAAACAAAAAGTTAATCAAATGTTAATGTACTCATAGTCTAAAAGTTTTTGCAACACTTTTCTATATTTGGTTACGTTGGGTTTACTATCAACCTTTTGAGATAACAATTCCTTAATTTTTATTTTATCTTAATTCCTGCATAATTGAACTAAAGAATCGCTCGTAATATTAGCTTAGCAATTTTCGCTAAAATATGTACTGAACATATATTTTCAAAATTTCAAACGTTGTAATCCTACTTTAATATTGCAGCTATTACTTAACTCTGTTAAACTTTTTTGAAAAGAGTTTGAGTTTGAAAAAGCCAACAATCTTCAAGATGAAGTGAAAACTTTCGTAATATTGTGACATGAAATTCAGCATTACCACTTTCAATGCCTCCAGTATAAAGTAGGTAATTTGAATTTGACTGTGTGAACTTTATTGTTTAGTTTACGTTCTGCAAAAAAAAAAAATACTGTGCAAACCGAGACATTTTTCAGCAGTTTTATTCATAAAATTAAGAGTCTACTTGCAGTTTCAACACTTTAAACAATTTTATCATCTCGATTAAATTTATGATGAGCAATCCCTTATCACTAGCATTGCCGTTTTATGTTTCTTCAAGTACTTTTTTGATACACAGTTGTTTCCTTTCTGTCATGGCTGCTGCACATTAAGGCCCGATTCTCACTATAGGGCCGCTCTCGATACGATCTCGATACGCTCTCGGTCCGGTAAAATATTCTTATAGGAGAAACAACGAACCTATTCGCATTATCTGTTTCCCGAAGATTTCGATATCGTAAACTCTTTTCATTAAAAAAAAATGTATAGAACCGAGATCGTATCGAGAGCGACACTATAGTGAGAATCAAGCCTAATTTTCTTCTTACCAAATCTTCTATTTGATTTTCGAAATCGATTTAACATATTATTTACATACACAACACTGCCATCGACATGTTCGGCACTTGTCGGGTATAAGCAGTGTTGCCAAATCATCACTTCGTTATTCATACTAGGATCGCTCATGTGAAAGGGTATAGTCAGTGTCAAAAGTTCAGAAGCAAAGTAGGAGGTGTAGTTCACTCGCGACAGTCGTAGACAAACGTATAGCCTTTAAGTAAGTATCAAAAGTTAAATTATTCTCAGGCCTAAAGAATTTTGTTTTTGTGCGAGACTGTACCCAACACACGTTAACTTTCAATATACCGACACATTCTTATACAGTAATAACTTTAAATATAATAAATCTGGCAGCGCCGCAAATGTCTATATTGAATGATCTATAGAGTAAACGTGTGTATAATAACGTTCATATAGTGTCTCATACCTGTCATGTTGACATCCCAACACATTGAGAAAATAAATAAAAATATTTAGAAATATATTTAAAAAAATGTCACATTATGAAGAACTAACCTAACTAACTTAGGTTTGAATTATCGCGCGTTGCCAGGTTGTGATCACTGTACTCCACTACGCGTCAGATGTTTTCAAATTATTTTTATTTAAAAAATCTGTATTTTCTAAACAAAACGGTCAAGAAATTCCGTTTTTTTTTTCTAAAAAATTCATAATTTTTGGATCTACGTTGCATTAGTTTTTTAATAATATGGTAAAAACCGTTTTTGAGCTATTCCAAAATGTATTGGCATTTTGTTATATGTATTGCCCTCCAGCATGTTAATTATGCATATTTTAATTGTTAATATTTTGTCTCAAAGAGGATTAAAAAATTTCGTTTTTTTTTTAATTAAATAAAAGACAATTTTGTAAATTATATATTCAAACTCGATCACATTCCTAAGATAAGCCGATTACAACGGATTAACTATCTCGAGTTTATTATATACTAAAGAAATTTGAAACTCGACCAGACAACTGTGGCCTGAAGTAACAAAATTATTAAACGGTGTACTGGAGGCTGATAAAGATACAAAATTATTAACAATAATAATATATAAAAATTACATTAATTTCAAAACTCTGATTTTTTTGAACTTTTATAACCTAAAATTATCGCGTATTGACAGGAAATACATTAATTTATCAAAATCTCTCCATTCTTTTAGTTGGTACTAGTGGAACAATTCGCTTAAGATTTGATAGATGTTGTAATAACTTAAAACTACCCGAATACGGTTTCTTAAGTTTTCATGAGGATCACGCCCACTTTCTAAAAAGATGATTGTTTTCTCGAGAATGAGAAAAGGCACCTAAATGTGATTTCGCTGCTGTTCCAGACAAATATACCCCATAAGTCTATATATGCTCGAAGCAAATTTTATAACTTAACCTTATTTATTATTGGAATGAGGCTGATCCGATATTGAGGAAGCTTAGTCCACCCAACCACCCAAATTCTCTAAGTAGAACAGAAATTTAAGAAAATTTATATCATTGCCCACCAAAAAATAAGGGTATATGTTCTGAAAAAATTCAGAACATGGAAAACTTGTTTGCTATCAGCGTATAATTTTTTCAGGTTTTATTTAGAAAAAAGATTAGTGAGTAACACAATCTTATCAAAACACAGTCAAAACAACAAATAAATATTAACTGCTAAAACAATAGGCCTATAATATAAATCTTTCACTGATAAAAGCGTCCCAATTTTTGTGGTTTATTTTCGTTGTATTTTAACAAAGGACTTAGAAAAAGGCGTTAATATTATCAGATAAACAAAGAGCAGAATTAACAATATTTACAGTTAACAAAAAACTCGAAAAATACAGGCGGTACTAAATATTAATTTCATTTATTTCAATTAAAGAATAATCCGAGGAGTTTAAAGTGCAAAAAAATTACAATTTTGCATGTTTGGTGTAAATATGCAATTTTTCCTTATCATATTTTTTTGTGTGATATTCACGCGTCAGCAATGCAAATTAACATTCTTATAAAGACTTTTAAAATTATGTATTATAATCATACTTTGCCCTCTTGTATTTTACTAACTGTGGTTGTTGGATCTGCATTGTCTTGGTTGCAGTTCTGATGGTTATAAAGTACAAATAGTCCACATAGCGTAATGCCTACTTCAAAATGATTAACACTCATCTGAAACTTCATTTTGACGAGTCCAAGAAGTTTTTTATTTGCGATATTTTCCGTATATGCTGCGTTTTCGATCGCGGGAAATTGACAATTTTCGAGCGTTAGATTGAAAAAAATGCGCATAAAATTTATCGGATAATATGACTATTCGATTGTACAGACATTAATGAAACAACTGTGAAGAAATCAGCTGGTTGGTAATAAAAAATATGTACATTTTGTGTGTACATGTTTTATATGTCAAAATAACATGCACATGACTTTTATTACCAACCAACCGATTTTTCTCACAGTTGTTTAATTAATATTTGTACAATCAAGTGGTCATATTATCAGACACATTTTATGTGTAATTTTTCTAGTCCAACGCTCGGAACATGTTAATTTCCCACGTACAAAAACGCTGCCTAAACAAGAGTTTTTGCAAATAAGAAAATCGTCGGGCTTTTAAAAGTGAAGCCACCGACAAAGTTTCGGAAGAGTGAAAATCTTGAAATAGGGGTTACGTCTTGTGGGTTATAAATGTGTCATTCGAAGGCTACCAACGTATTTATGGACTGTATCCATTGAAGCGTGAAGTTTTGCTTCATTGTGTCAATCATTTATTCCATTATTATTTTTAATGTAAACTGCTTCAATAAATTTTGTCTTTTTCTTTTTCATGTTGGGTTCCATATGCAACGAGAACGTAAGGTCTGGAATAAATTGATTATTTAAAAAAAGCTGTATTTTTTGAAAATCGTTCGGACACTTAGAATGTGTTTTTTTGGTATGAATGTGACTCATAACTTTTTTTTACATCTTTAGACTCCCTGGAAAAATCTGTAGATTTTTTTATTACATGTCCTTTACCCAGATGCAACTTTTTTCGATTTATCGACAGTAAAAATTAGAAATGAATTATTAACAACTTATCATTTTATGACATGTTGAAAATGAATTCCATTGGATAACTGACAGTAACCTAAGCGATTTCTAAAATTTATTCTGAATATTTATGAATACATTTGTAGTAATTAACCGTATTTCTTGAATAATCCAATTCTTATATGTCAATTAATTTAATTTGGAAAAATTTACCTTTAAGGTAATCCTACCAAAAGATAGTTTAAGTCTGGAAAGGTATTGAATGAATGAATGAAAAAGGGGGGTGGTGATATTAGATCATCGATGCCTAGGCCTCCATTGGGCCCTTTACATCCCACCATAGCTGCAAGTTATTCGAGGCCGATCGTCTTTGCGAATCCAAGCAGCCTCGTTAGATGAACCTGCTTAACTGCTTCCGGTAACAAAATTGTATCTCCGAAATATCTCTGTTTCAGTCCGTCGAGTGCTGGGCACTCTCTGAGGAGATGGTTAACAGTTTCATCCTCCTCCAAACACCATCTGCATGTCGGGTCGTCTTCTGACACCGATTCTATGAAGATGGCCCCTGAGGTGACAATGTCCCGTCAACAATCCCACCACAATTCGTAGCTCTTTCCTTCCCAAGGAGAGAAGCTCCTTAGTACGCCGTGCACTAGGCCCAGTTATATGTTCCTTAGCCCACCTCATTCTAGGAGCTCCCCTCTATGATTCAATAAATTTGCTTTCCAGCAACGATTTTAATTCCCTTTTGCCAATAGTAATGTAATCTTGGTTGAGGTCCATACGGTTCCGTCGCCGAACCCAACTGTGCCAGACGGTGTGCTTCCTCGTTCTCACGTATGCCCGAGTGACCAGGGACCAATACGAGTCTGACTATACACCCGTTCCTTATCATACCATTTAGTACATCCTTGCACTCAGACACCAGTCGCGAAGTTACGACACTGGACTTCAGTGCCAATATCGCAGCCTTACTGTCTGAGCATATATTTATTACTCTATGTCCCTCTCACAGAGATGGGCACACTGCAGAATAGCATAAATTTCCGCTGTGAAAATTGTCGCACATTGTCCGAGAGGGTAGTACTCTCTGACTCCTGTGCTCCTGCCGAATACTCCGGCTCCAGCTCTTTCATCTTGTCGAGATCCATCAGTATACCACCAGGATTCATTTTTCGGGAGATTTTGTTCTCTCTCTCTCAATCCTCTCTGCTTGGCAGAAATATCTCTAGGGAGAGGTTGGGTTTTAAAAGCGGCGTCATGTAATCTGTCCGCATGGGGAGTGACGGACACCTCTCCAGCGCGCTTTCCCAGGCACCTGAGTAGCCGCCCGTGCCAATTCCAGTATGGAGAGGTATTTTTCTTGAAATAACTGCGGTTTCAGACCATATTATATGACACTGTCCAGGTGTACTGTGCAACATCAGATCTCATCTATTTCGGTGAATGAGTATTATGTTCATTAATTCTAACTTCTAGTGGACGCTTGGTTTGTAAATAAATACATTTTTCCTTATCGGCATTTTTAGGGTTTGTTTTTGTTAAACGGGCTCTCAGCGTATTTTCCGATTTGATGGTTGTTTCGATGTGGTAGATGCTGGGAATACATTTTATTTTCTCCGAGGTTCTTTTAATATATGAAATTGTTAAGAAAGCAAGTGTTTTTATTATCCAGTGGTCTTTAACCAAAGGTTAGTTAAAACATCGTCTATTAGTTTTACAGGATAACTATTCTGTTGTAAATCTGAATAGCTATCTCTTTTTCAAATGAACCTACATTGTTACATAAAGACATTGCGCGATTATTAAAGTTGCAAATAAACCTCGTTTGATTACATCAGAAGGATTAAGATATTGACCAGTGTGTGTTGGCTTCCCCTATAATAAAATTTTAATAATTTAATTTGAATGGTGGGCTGTAACATGCAGGAAGGGAATATGTTTTCTGCTGTTTAGTGGTTTTTGTCCTAAGATTATTTATAACATAGTTTATTAATTTAGAGGTTAATTATTCTGTTGTAAATCTGATTTAATATTTGCTATATCTTTTTCAAGCGAATCTGCATAGGTACGTATAGATATTGTATAAATGGAACTTTTATTCCTCATTTAAATTACTAAAGCGACAAGGATATGAAAGCTTTTGACGCTACAAATATTAGTAAGCAAATTATAGTGGTTTTGGTTGGACATTGTTTGTGCTTCGCGGCAATTTTTACCATGCCAAAATCAATTGAGCAAAGAGCTTGCATTAAATTCTAAACGAAATTAACTTTTCGCAAATGATAGAAATGTTAAATAAGGCCTATCTGACGTATGCAAGGATTGTTGTGTGGCATGAGACATGCATGTGTTGAAGATGATCCCCCATTTTGAACGATCATTAATATCAACTGATGACAATCATGCCACTCAGGCAAAGGTTACCTCGGCTGAGACCTAGCACGAAAGTTAGGAATCTCAAAAACTCATGATTACGTCGCTTCTTCTCAAGGTGCCAAAAACGCTGATTTTTTCAATAATATTGAATGTTGGTCGCTTCTGAGATAATTTTCAGCGCAGTTAATGACCTAAATTTTTTAAAACGCATCATTACCGATGATCAGACGTGGGTATACGTTGTCCATGGAAACATCGAAACAATCATGGGAATGAAAGCTGAAAGAAGAATAAATGTCAAAAAAGACACGTCATTTCCACTGTTCTTTTCCGATGATTAAGAAGTGGTCCATCTGAGAATTCCTCTAAGAAGGCCCAACGGTTAATAAGGAATATTATTTAGCCGTTATACGTTGTTTGTGGGTTTTCAGCCGAAACCTCCACCAATATTATTCTACAAGCATCTTGCTACATATTCTTGTTCTTGAAGCTTAAGTTGTTACTTCGAAGGTTTGCTTTTAGATCATTCAAGAGCAAAAGAAATTCTCTGCGTGAACTTAAAGCTATATCACAAGAGATTGCGCGGAGGCATTTGATGATTGGAAAAACATTGGCATGTGTGTATCGCCTCGAATAAACTATAGTTTAAAGAGGTCAAAATAAATATTAATGAATGAATATCGTTTTATGTGTTTTCCTCAACAGTCCCTACAGTCATATGACACACGAGATGAGAAGATACGTAATAAAAGTACATAATGGGCATGTGCATGCTCCGACATTTTTAGAAAAATAATATTAATTCTTCACCCACATAGTCCCTCTTCATTTGCTTACCCCTCACAGTCACATCGTTTGTGTGTGTGTCATCGATACACGTTATCGTTTTTTTTCTATTCATAGGTCCCTCCTAACCCAGATATATTGCGAACAGAACACACCAATTGTGCTCACCTTAGACACTCCAGTGGCAAATTGGCTTCCTGCTCTAATTTATACAGGTCGGCTAAGGGATGGGTATAAACCTCGCCAGGTTCTAAGTTTTTTATTCCGAAATTTTCCTATCTTTTCCGATCTCGCAAAACTTAATATGCTTTACTGTTTCCTTCCCTTCCTCGACTATAGAGTCTGTAATTAGGGTTCCCGTAGTAAAGATTCATTTTGTTTAGATCAACTTTGACGGCATATATCCTCCATTATATCTACAGTTCAGGTTCATACACGCTTGAAATAGTTTCCTGGCTAATTCCAGGTCAGGATTTCTACAAAAAAAAACTTACTATTTTGAAGCTAATATAATGAGTCGATGAGCTTTTTCTTTCTACCTCATCGGCTTTTTCATTTCTATGTATGACTTCATTTCGGATTCTTCATACTCTGGAAATTCTTGCTGATCTCATGATATTCATTTTCACAGCTTTTATTCTTCTCATTTTCTTTCTCTAATTCTCCAGGTTTCTGCCCCATAGAGCAAAGAACTCTTAACTATTGTCTCATATATATTAAACATTCCCTTGATGTTGATTTCGTTACTCCATACTATACTATTTAGACAGAATAGATCTTTATTTTTGTTGTATGATTCTTATATCTATCTCCCTATCGTCAGTACCTGTGCTTGTAAGAGCCATTCCCGAATATTGGTATTCTTTACATGTTTATATTTCATTATTTTCCAGTTGTAAGTTGCTTTGGTTTCACCCAGGCATAGATATTTGGTCTGAGCTCAATACTCATACCCCCAACCTTTCATTCCCAAAGCCTTAAAGCAGCAGTTACATACATTTTAAACAGGGTTGGTGATATACAGCATCGCTGCCTTACACCTTTGTAACAGTAAATTGTTGGGATAACTTATTTCCTATTTTTTTTCCTTGAAGTTGATTGTTCATATAAGTTTTGCAGGATTTTCATTACGGTGTAATGATGTTTGATTCTTGGAGCACATCCAAAGCTTCTTTGCTGGAACCGTATCATAGGCGTTCTGGAGGTCAGTAAAGTTTAGATGCACATCTCGGTTGGTAGCGAGTTTTTTCTCGATTATTTCTTTTAAACAGGAAAAGTTACCAGTGCACGATTGACCGGCTCTGAATCCACTTTGTTCTTCCTCCTGATGATGATGAGATATCGCTGAACAGGAATATCAATAATTTTGTTATTTTTTGCGAGAATTATAAGTTCGCTCTGACATTGCCAAACCAGTCTAGATGACAAGTTTTGCCCCTTAAGGGCCTTTAGAGCTGTTTTACAAACAAAATATTTGTAGATCTACTGTTTAGTATACGGTTTATTTACAATTTCGTCTAAGCATTGTAAAATTGCATTTTTTTGCCTGAAATATTGTTGGGTATCTGCCTAAGGAGAAAGTCAAGCTTTAATTATAACTAAATAATTGTCTTTGAACGTATAGACAGCTCCGGTACTTTCTCTGATCTTTGAATCATTAATTCACCTGATGAATGCACCAGGAGATGGTTCTGGTTTATATTGTTTACATACCCTCCGATCTCCTACACTGACCCTGAAGAGTAAGTCGTAACGGTAGCTTGAAGTTATATGGTTTGTTTCCATTTCCAATTCAAGGTCCCTAGTTTTGTTCCATAATATGTCATGTTTCAGTCGTTTACACTAGTTACTGGCATTGAATGGTGAATCCGATGGAGCCCCATTACTATCTCACCGTGATTCACTGAATGTAGTGGAGGAAGGTTTAAAGTGTAGTCAATAGTTGATGTCAGAGACGGTTTTTCAATCTTCGTAACTCTCAAGTTTGAGAATATTTCTTTTTTGCGATACCTTGAACCACCATAGCAAAGCTGCATATGTGATCATTGGTTCAACCTTAATGATGTTTCTTTATTTTGTACTTTAGGTGAAAGGGTAAACTACTTTTCGTATTTAAAATGGTATGGCTCACCTTAGAAAGTTAATGACCTACAGATATATGTTTAAATAAATAACTTGAATCTTAAACAATTGGAATATAATACACAATATAATTTTTAAAGTGGTGCGCACATAGAGATCGCCAAAATATTTTTATAATAAAACAATAGTTATTTAAAATGGTATGGCACAGCTTAGAAAGTTACTAACCTACAGATTTGCAGACGCATAAATAAATATCCTGAATTTTAAACAATTGGAATATAATGCAAATATAATTTTTAAAGTAGTGATCACATAGAGACAGCCAAAATATTTTTTATAATGAAACAATAGTATGCATTTGCACGTCCTATAACAAATTATCTAGCAAATTACTGTGTGTTAACTTATTTTATGTAAATAAAAGATTAGGAAACACACTTGGGTTTATAAAAGACTACATTATTTTAGGTAACATTTAGTTAACAATAATTGTACTTAAGAGAAGTTATAGAGCTATAAAGGAATTTATCTTAGATATTCGAAAGTGAAAGACCAAGTAATTAATTGAAAAAAAAAATGCCAGACAAAATGGAGGCCGTTAAAGAATATTACGAGTTCATTTTGCCTTTAGTGCTTGAGGCTGGAAAAGTAAGTATTATTCTTTACGAGTATTATAAAGTGGATCTCGTACTAGTTTTCTAAAAATTTTGATTTTGACTATTGGGGAAATACATTTTGATAAATGAAATTCCCAGAACAAATTTAAATTTTTACGTAGAGTAAATCGTGAAAAAAAAAATTCGCAATGTTATGAAAATTAAGGAGATTTACTTTAAACTTAAATACTATATGAATGACAAATACTACTCTTTTGATTAAAATAATTAGTAACGAGTGGTCTAATTACTGCTTGCATTCTTTTCGGAGTGCACATAAGTAGAGTATACATGTCTTCCTGAGGAACTGCGTTCCTTACATATTTGACTGCAAACCGATGCTTTCGATTGCACTTGGAACTGTATTTCTTCGTCGCATACGGTGTTTTAGCTGATTCTGCAAGTGCTCTATTAGATTTAGGTTTGAACTATTTGGTGGCCGACCCAGTTTTTAAATCTGGAACACATGCCAGCTGCATGTGGTCGAGCACGTGGTTTCGTCCATCCGGTTCCCATAACTGGAATCGAGCTCTTCCTCAAAATTTAGATAATTTTATCCTGGACTTGATCAGCTTATAACAAATTACCACCGAATATTCTGGATAATCCAAAAAAAGGTTATGAAAATGCTGTAGTATGCCAGACGAGTAATCATTTTCTATACTTAATATATATAGGGAAATTCCATTCGTATACTACATGAAGGAAGATATAAAAAAATTTCATATTAACATAGGTCTGCAACTGCGTCATAAGGCGGCCCTCGAACACATGATTTTATTAAATATATTTGGAACAGCTAGAAATATTTGAAAATATTTTTTAGTATTCGAACTAACACGGGCGTTCCGACAGGAGGCGGTCTGGGTGCAAGCCTTACGTCTCTATTTCTTTTAAAAATAGTGGGCTTTTTAGGTAGATATCTACTAAACAGCTTTATGTCTACCAACATTCTCTAAACTGTCTCCGGTTATTTATATTCTCTAGAATTGCAGAAATAATTCTAGGTGTAGATTTCTAAAGATCATTTGAGAAACTCTTTTAATGCACCTATTTGATATTATAGTGTAAAATGTTTCGATTCCGCGCCATAATTAGAATTTAGTTATTTTCATTTTTACAATTCACAATTGGTACCTGTGCACTTGACCCTGAATGCGCGCAGCTGTGAAAAATAGACGGCGTGAGACCGTGAACATGTGAAACAAGCGGTGGTTTACATAGCATTTTTGAGGCCTATTTTGTGGCCTCAACGGCTTAGAACTATTTTTACGTGTACTATTGCGAATTAGAACCCTTGAGGAAATTCTAGAATACCGGCCGGCAGAAGCTAAACCAGATAAGCCGTGGATAAGTGCAGTATTTAGAACCATTTGTGAATAACTGTCGATTTTTGTGTGATAAGTTTCCTTATACATCCACAAAATAAGGCGGCCTTTGCAGTTATCGAAATATCAACCAGCGTCTTTCGGTCTAACTTGTTGAAGCGGAAGTTTTGAAACGGTAACGTTATAATAAATATTTATTCATAACTTTTTTTATATCTTGAGGACTATTTTTGCTATGCTATCTATAAATTGCAGGTTTCTAGTTACAAAGTATGTTGAGAGAACGCTAGGTTGATTTAGAAAAAAAAAACATGCATTATTCTTTGAGTCACTTTTACTTGGTGGTCTCTATTAAACTATTTTTTATGGAGTGATAAATTATAATTGAAGAAAGTACAATGTTTATTATATATATATTTAGCGTTTCGTAGTGCGATAAACTTATTGTTTTTAGTATGCGTGTAAGTGTAAAATTAACAACGCGATTTAAAAGTTTAATAATGTTTATTATGTAGTCACCCTTGTACTGAAAGCAGATTTATTTAGAAAGAGGATTCAAAGCGGGAAGACTCTTAAAGCAATATTAAAACTGAACTATAACCGATAGAGAAAAATAATAGAATATCTCACTGTAAACGGAGTTAGACTAGTAGAGAATAGGAATGGAATAGAATAGAAATAGGCCTCTAACTTGGAAGTTGAGGGTTTTTAAACGGATCTGCCTATAACTTACTAGTATCGTACGGTGTTGTCACGTTCTCCAACTTTTCAGCGGTCTATTAATAGTGATTCAGAAATTTGGGAATAATTCCGCCCAAATGGCAACACCGTAACACATTTTCTTGCAAGCAGTTGGAAATCCCGAGTCATCAATGACCGTAAAAGGACCGATTGGTTTATTGATACAATCCTTAAATTGTACAAATAGGTATAGCTTATTTTAGTAAAGTAAGAAATATCACGTTTTTAGTGCATCATTGTAAAATGAACTATAAAAAATATTGAATCTTAAATAAATACAACAGGATAATAAAATATAACAAATAGTAAAATTGAAAAAGGTATGAAGGATATTTTTGACAAGAGTATAAGGGCCTAGAGCCGCCACACACACACATATATATATATATATATATATATATATATATATATATATATATATATATATATAGAAGTTAACGTCCGTGTAATGTTAAAATAAAATAAGAAATTAGCCGAGAATTTCTTATTTTATTATACATTATATATATATATATATATATATATATATATATATATATATATATATATATGTCAGATGTTTTCATGGGTCTGATGTGTAATCAAAAGTTTTCGGGTATCCCGTGTGTGTGCTGAGTCCTTCTCAGGACTGTAGGGCAACTGCCGTTTCGGTGAAATCTCATTCACCATTATCAAAGCTGCGTCTGTGGGCGAAATGACGCTCGTTACTCGGGTGCTGTCGGTCCTGTGTGTACGTGGGGCGTGTTCGTTGGCTGGATGGTTTTGGACAATCAGGTTGTGAGCCCTGCTGCGTGTCATCGACCCTGCTGCGAGTGTTTGGGGTCGTGTTGTCGAGTTGTGGTCCGTCCCTTTACTACCTACTATTGACTGCAGTTTCGTATGTAGCTTTTCCCAAGTATTAAGCAATCACTGGCTGTCATCGCTTCTATTTAAGTTGTTGGGCCTCTTTGCAATTTCGATGGCTTTCTTTATAACTCTTGTGGGCAGATTTTCACATTTCGATAGCATTTTTGTTACTGAGAAGTTTATCTTATGTCCTGTGTTTAACAAGAGTTTGGTCAGTGCAGAAGAAATTGTTTTTTGCTTGACAGCGTCTTTATGTTCGTTTCTTCTGGCGCTTATTTTACAGTTGGTTTGGCCTATGTAAGATGAGCTGTATTCTCCGCATGGAATTTAGTACACTCCCTGGTTTTCCAAAGGGATTTTTTCGTTACGTGTTGGCAGGAAATTGTTTACTTTACGGTCTGTGGTGAAAATGGTTTCAATGTTGTGTCTCTTGAGAATTTTTGCGATTTTGTCTGTGGTGCCTCTGACATAAGGAACAAAAGCATTGGAGCCCATAATGAATATATTTTTAAAAAGTAATAAGGTGGACTAACAATTACAAACATGAAATATAAACAAGCTATAGTAAAAAAAGGAATCATAAATAAAGTCAGTTATAAAATAATTCGCACTGTCTTTTTCTTAATATTTACCATATAAAAATTTATATTGTTATTTATTGCTTTTTAGCGCGTCTCGCTCGCGCTGTTCAATTTTTTTTATATATAATCTTATTTTGTATACACTATATAAACCCCTTTGTTATTTTAACATGTCATATTAACTGAACTTTTACATGAGTATGATTCATTTTTGTTTTCATCTATTCACATTTTTTTTACCTCAGCCAGTCATAGAGTTAGTAATACATTATATCTCTGATTTTTAAAGGTTCTAGTGAATGTCGAAGAAGTTGATGTAGAATTCAAAAAAGACCATGTATGGGATTTGGTTACCATCTATGACAAAAAAATCGAAGAAGTTCTTATCAGCAGAATAAAAGAACAATATCCTACACACAAGTAAGCAATACAACAATCCAAGTTTAAACTGGTTCTAATATATCAAATGATTATATTGGAAAGTCCGCAAAACTGAAGGTGCTTCGTGTAATCGTAGGGATACGACGAGAACTAATTCTACGTTGACGCGTTATAAACCCAAGATTAATGATTTCTCAGATGATTTTAAGTATAGAAACAATTAATTTGAAAATAAACATTGAAAACTAGTCGATAATTTTACTAAAATTATGAATTTTGTAGACATATTGGTGAAGAAGAAACCGAAAGGGGTGATACAACACCCAAACTAACTGACGATCCTACGTGGATAATAGATCCGATAGACGGTACTGCCAATTTCGTAAGAAACATGCCAATTACTTGTATATCGGTAGGGCTAACAATAAATAAGGAACAAGTTATGGGAGTTGTTTATAATCCCTATATGGATGAACTTTTTACAGCGATTAAAGGACAAGGGGCATTCTTAAATGGTCGAAGAATAAAAACTAGTGGATTAAAAGGTAAGTATTGTTAATCTAAAGTCATCTAGTAATCGAAGTCTTCAATTAAAAAATGTAACTAATCAATTGATATTGGTTAGCGCAGTGTCGGGGATAATTTTTTTGTCAGACGCAAGACAAGTATGAACACATTTCTCGGATTTACATTGTTTTGATTTGATTTTAAATAGCACGTATTGTTAAGCGTAAGGACAGATTCTCACTATAGAGCCGTTCTTGATATTATCTCGATACGCTCTCGGTCCGGTAAAATATTCTTAAAGTTGAAAGATTTCGATATCGTAAACTCTTTTTTTAGTAACAAACCGAGATCGTATTGAGAGCGGCATTATAGTGGGAATCGAGCCTAAACAAGCAAGATGTGTGCAACGGTATCCGGAAACAACATCCCTAATCTTTTGATATTTTTTTAAATGGGTTGCTATCTTTATTTTATTATATTAAAGGTGATTTTTTATTGTGTATACTTAATATAAAATAAAAAAAAAGATTTTTAGTAAACTTATAAGGTTTAAACATTTTTTTTTTCAGAAATTCAAAAGTCTGTTATGAATTATGAAATCAGTATAGCAAGGAGGAATGAGTATTATTACAACCAGTATATGTATAGATTTAAACATCTTATTAAAATCATTCAAGGGTAAGTATTTTGTTTCGCTCCTTGCGATATTTAATATTGTTCCAAGTTCCGATTTGTCATTTCTTTTATAAACAAGCTATCTTTCTCTTAAAATTGTTGTCCCCTCTTGTAACCTTCTTCCACTATAAAAGAAGTTATTCCTGAGCCTAGACTCGAGCTTCACAACTTTGCAATATTTTTTTAAAACGATTAATGCTTTAAAATGAGACGTCGACATGATAGACACCTACAGCGGAGGTCCTCAAACTTCTTTTCCCGTAAACCACGAACCAACTTTTCCGTAGAACCTCCTGTCTTTTTAATATTGAGTTTTTTAAATATTATCAACTTAAGCGTTTTTTTATAAGCTTCAGGTAGAGTGACCAGAAAGCGAATAGTTACTTACATAACAGTTTAATGAATTATACTTAATATATAAATACGTAATTTATTTGTCTGTTCTATTATAAGTATTATTTAAGTACATAGGTACAATCTTTCTTATGGACATTTGGACATTCACACCTAAATTTTGGTGATGATTTGCCCGAATAGGATTCATTTTCATGGGCCCCATTTACATCCCATGTTCTACCAACTTTTTTCTTGATGAGTAGACCCCTCGCAGGTCGCACTCGATCCGTGGAAGTCCATATGGACAATTTTGGTAATCAATACTCTACAACATTTTGTTTCTCCCGGCCTCTTTTTGCACGTCAGTCTAGCACTTTGCATTAGTTTAACTAAATCAGTTTTTATCTTCTAATTTTTAACGTTTCTAATCCTACACACGAGTAAGCAATCGGCATGTCTGTCCGTCCGTCTGTATAGTTGTCTATAAGTTATTCTCCTGTCAGGCAGAGAAAAAGGAAAGAATATACAAAAACAGTGGAGTTCTTGCAAATACAGCTCTGGCCCTCTCTCCATATGCGTGTCAACCACCTCATGGGCTCGTCAGTGGAGTTGTATCAAACTGAGAGCAACAAATGCAAGAAATAAACTGTTTCTGAATATTCCTTTCTTTTTCTCTGCTTGAAAGGAAAATAACATATAGACAACTATTTAAACACGGCAGGTATAGATTTTATTTCTTACTGGAATTTTGAGTTTTAAAACGTCCGTCTGTATGTCACAGCCTTATAACGTCGCCAGTTTTTAATCATTTGCAATGAAATTATGCAGGTATATGCTTTCAACTAACCTAAAAATAGACCTGAAGCAGAATTGAAAAAAAAATTAGGGTATCCCCTTGTGTGAAAAAGGATGAAAAAAAAAAATGGTTTGTTCACTCCATCGAATGGGGTGTCACTGGATAAATTCTCAAAAATACAAAAAAACGTTTTATATCATATTTTTTATTTAGTCGTGTCATTCCCGAAATATGAACGTTCAAAGTGACTTTTAAAATGCCTCCATTTCGAACTTCTCAACGGCAAATGTTAAAGATCTTTAAAAATTTGGCATAATGGCACTTACTTATTATTATGGATAAATTACGTCCACTAATTTATAAAATACAAAAAAAAAATTGTTAAAAATTTAATTTCGTCTTTTTTCTTTTTCCCGTCGAGTATATATTTTTTATTTAGTCGCCTCATTCGTGAAATATAAGCCTCTAAAGTTGTTTACAATTGTCGCCATATTTTAAGATTGTGGCTTTTGGTGAATGCGCTGGGCATGATAGTATGTAAATCAAATATAAATTTTGTTCTTTTATAAGGAATGCATATCGTATAGGGCTCGTCGATACGGGAGAGAAGGGTTTTAACGGGTTTGTTCCCTTATTTCTGTGAGGTTTGATTGCGCTCTAATTATATGTTTCATTATTTCAATCTTTATAAGGGTTTATATTTAGACTTGAGTTTTTCTTTCATAAAATTTTGTCTTGATTTGTTTTGGATATACATTTGAAATTTTACGTTGTTCTTGTGTTCAAGTGAGATCTTACAAGTTTAATTTATAGCATAAAAAATTATCTAAAATTTAATCCACGCTATTTTAATATGTCCATTTTTTAATATTTTTCTTAGCTAAATAATAAAAAAAAAGTACCGCTGGTAAAAATTTTAACCAAAATTACCAAATAATTACCTATTAAAGTGAAAATTGCTAGCTTATCGTCGTTTAATAGTTCGGGGCTGTAAAAAATAATATTCTTATGCTTTGGTAAATATTTTAGACGGACCAAACAAGGTTTTCCATAAACACAAACCTTTTTATTACAAATAAGAAATCGAGTAAAAATATAAATATTTTTTTTGGGGAATCGATAATGAACAAGTTTTCATATACCGCATTACTCTTTTGGATACAGTGCAATATAAGAGGATAGTTTGGAAAAACATCGGAAACATTTTTTTAATCCTTTTTTGTCTGTGAGATGAAAAGCAGAGGAAAATTATAAAAAAAGATAATTTTTAAAATCAAATTTATGCTTCAACATGGTCCTAATTCAGAGCTATACACAGAGAGTTACCGTTTCATGTCGATCGATTTTCAAAAATTTCGGTCTATCGTTAAATTCCGTAATTCTTGAAAGAAACACAAATTTCCTTTTTGTTTATTCAATTTCCTCTGCATTAGAAGAATTCTAATGTTCTTTACTTTGGAAATTTTAAGAGAAAATTATATTTAGATTTTTATGACAAAAAACATTTCGCTTTAATTTCCTTAATCGGAAAAACTACTTTCTTTTTCTTGTAAAAAAGGTAACAAATATAAAAAATTAGGACATAATTAGTTCCTTTATATACCTTGTATGATGGCGTAGTACAACAAAGCGCAAACACATTCTTCAACTTGACAAAGTTCAGAGAATGGCTTGTGTGGGAATATTGAGTGCGATGAGGACTGTTCCCACCAGGGCTCTAGAGGTCCTGATGAACCTGCCTCCTCTTCACTTATACATAGAGAACGAGGCCCTGAGGACTGTTTATCGTCTCAGTTGCCTGGGACATCTTGGAATTGAAAGAGGCGGTGACTCAGGTGTTTGGGAAAGCGTGGTGGAGAGGTGTCCACCACTCTCCATGCGGACAGACTACATGACGCCGTTTTTAAAACCCAATCTCTCCCTGGAGATACTTATGCCAAGTAGAGAGGCTTGGGAGGGAGAACAAAATCTTCCGAAAAATGGATCCTGGTGGTATACTGATGGATCTCGACAAGATGAAACAGCTGGAGCCGGAGTATTCGGCAAGACCACAGGAGTTAGAGAGTACTACGCTCTCGGACAATGTGCGACAATTTTCACAGCGAAAATTTATGCTATTCTGCAGTGTAACCATCTCTGTGAGAGGGACATAGACAGGAATAGAGTAATAAATATATGCTCAGACAGTAAGGCTGCGATATTGGCACTGAAGTCAAGTGTCGTGACTTCGCGACTGGTGTCTGAGTGCAAGGATGTACTAAATGGTATGATAAGGAAAGGCTGCACAGTCAGACTCGTATGGGTCTCGGGTCACTCGGGCATACGCGGGAATGAGGAAGCAGACCGTCTGGCAAAGTTGGGTTCGGCGATCGAACCGTATGGACCCCAACCAATATTACCTGTTCCAATTGCTATTGGCAAAAGGGAATTGAAATCGTTGCTGGAAAGCACCTCCGGGGCCATCTTCATAGAATCGGTGTCGAGGGCGACCCGACATGCAGATGGTGTTTGGAGGAGGATGAAACTGTTGACCATGTTCTCAGAGGGTGCCCAGCACTCAACGGACTGAGACAGAGATATTTCGGAGATATAGTTTTGTTACCGGAAGTAGTTAGGCAAGTTCAAATAACGAGGCTGCTTGGATTCGCCAAGGCGATCGGCCTCGACTAACCTGCAGATATGGTGGGATGTAAAGGACCCAATGGAGGCCTAAGCATCGATGATCTAGTATCACCACCCCTTTTCATTCATTCATTCATGTTCTACAAATCTTTCTGCAACGTTATTTTATGGAAATTTATTAAACTTTTTAAACAACTCGTTTAAATCTGCAAGCAACTTCATGATTCCATTATTAACCTAAGCATCATTCTATACAATGATTTTATTTTGTAGGTTCAGATCATTGGGTTGTGGTGTCATGGGCCTTTGTTACGTCGCGTGTGGAAGAACGGATGCCTATCAACTTGACGGTTTATATCCTTGGGATGCAGCTGCGGGAACACTAATTGTCACTGAAGCTGGAGGATATGTTACTGATTCGTCAGGTAGATATTACGCAAATCCCACATTGTTTTTAAAAATGAATGATGAACTTTTGGAACTGACCGCGATTCCCCTTAAACATAACATTATTTCTAGCTATTTACGATGGTGTTAAATAAACAATAATTAAATCCGATTTAGTTGCCACACAAGTTAGACCTACTAGTTGATCAGTTGTATTTTACCTGTTATAATTTGTATTAATAGGGTCACAGACAAACCTGAATATAGGAGAATTAAGAATAAAAACCAAGAGATGAATCCTTCAAACTGAAAGAGGAATATTTGTTTCCTGAAAACAAAATTTTCTATTTTTTTAAGACTGCGGATCCTATTGAAGAACGTTGGCTCACGCTTAGAAAGAGATAGAGCGTTTTTGATGAGTAGTATCTCTGTTTCAAGTTTCGGTGACAGGGGAGTATCGTATCGTATCGTTCTTAGGTCCGCCATTAGAAAGAGATGTACTACTAATAGAAAACGCCCTGTCTCTTTCTAAGCATGAGCCAACTTTCTTCTATAGGATCCGTGATCTAGTATCTTTATATTATCTCTATGATTTAAACCCTTTATTGTCAACTCTATAAAAAAGAAGTAAGGTTAAGTAACATTTCTTTAAATAAAAAAAATAGTTGTCTTTATTACGGTGTGATCTAAAACTATTCTGGGAGATTGGAGTAACATATAAGTGACCTTTTGCGTAGGTACCATGAAACAAGGGTATCCTGGGCAGTTAAAATGCAGAACATCTTGAAAGACAAAGGTCTATTATCATATTTATTTGACTAAAATCGGTATATGGGATCACATTGCATAAACAATTAAATGAGGCTGGTACAGGACTGATAAGTGGCCCTTTCATCTTACGTAATGGCCATGTATAATGAGGAATCAGCATGTAGATTATGTGACGAAAAAGACGAAACTGCCTCACACACCTTCAAGAATAAGTCAGTCCTGAAGGTCTATCTATACCTTGAGGACGAACTTCTGAACCTAATTTGTTCATATATAATATTCGAGCATACACTACTAGAGACAGCATGGTTCGCGCACATTACACGGCAAAGAGACAGATAGGGCGACTATGGAGTCGTGCTATCTCTTTTCCTCAGAACCGCAAATGTTAGGAGGGAAGGAAAGTACGACCCTGTATTAGCCCAATCTGTCTCTTTGCCGTGTAACGCGCGCGAACCACTACATGGTGCCTCCAATAATGTATGCTCGAAGTATAGAACATATATAATAGGCAACACAATAAACCTTCAGAGTTTCTCAACTCTGGTTTATTGTTTTCTTAACTTAGAAAAGGGTCTAATCAAATCAAATTAATATTAAATTGAATGGGCAAATTTATATGTTATAAAACACCGACCTTGTTTCTAACACAAAATGCCGACGGGATCGGAATTATCGGATGGGCACTTAAAAAACTGCGTTATTATGGAAAACTACTCACTAATCCCTATTTCAATTATTTATAATACAGCAAAGAAATTATATTAAAAAGAAAGAACTGCCAGTGGTTCATCTTTTTTAAAATGGCAACAACTATAAATTACTACAGGTAAATAAAAGATTATTAAAGTCAGCTTGTTTCTCCTTTTCAAGAGATAAAAAATATTTAGTTTCATCTGATTTATATATATATATATATATATATATATATATATATATATATATATATATATATATATATATATATATATATAAAGCTCTTTTCAATTACCTGTTTCATAAAAAAGTTAAGCATCACTAAAAAAAAAGAAGAAATCAACCACTGACGTTCTTGTCCATTCAATTCGATGCCATTTTTAACGTGAAAAAACGTTTTCCATCCCATGTATATTCAAATGTTTCGTCGGATCGAAACTTTAATAAAAACCGTTCACCGTTCGTACATGAGACTTATAATAACATTATAATTTTTATATAGTATAATAATTATGCTTTAATTTCACTAGGTAAAAATCAATTTTGAGCTGAAATTTTTTAATAAATAAAAAAAAACTATGCAGGATCGTTTCAACAGTAATTATTTTTAAGTTCCTTACCCGATCTTTTAGGGTCAGACTGATTCCTTTGTTGACACGTGCAAACTGCCCAAAATCCCTGTCTCCAGGTTTATCCCGATAAAAAACCCATAACTGCCAACCTGGCAAAAGATATGGTATACGAAAACTCAACAAAAACTATCAGGATAACCTTCGACTTTCCATCTCAGAATCCCAAAAATACAGCATTTCAACGTACATCGAATGGAAATTGTTTTCTTGTTTCTTCTTCTTTCTGTTCAAAATTAAGTTATAATTTTTATGAAACAGGCAATCGAAAAAAGTTTTATATTTTTTCTTGATTAAAATGTCACAAACCCAAGCAGGAAGAAAAGGAACAAGTAAGAAAAGAAATATATGGAAAAGGGATGAAATGAAATATTTTTCAACTCTTGTAAAGGAGTTGACTTTATCATTTTTTTCCAAAATAATTAGGCACATCTATTTACCTAATGTAATTTACAGTTGGTACTATCTTAAAGAGAGAATATGAGTTGACATCCCTTTCTTTTCAATCGGATGGAGCAGTTTTTAATAAAAACTCATTGGATTTTAAAGGTCTCCATCCGATAATTACGATCCAATCGGCATTTTGCGTTAGAAACTAGGTCATTGTCTTCTAAATATTTTGTGGGTACCAGAAATTATTATATTATTAGATTTTGCACTATTAATTTCTTTTTCGAGTACAAAATATATGTTGAGTTTGACTTAAACTTTCAATCCCATATCGGTTACGTTATGACTCATGTGAAATAGTATTTTTTCTTATGTCTGAAATAATTATCATCTTCCTTATCTTTAAAATAAAAAAGTCATGCTAAAATTATTTATTATAATGATGATATTCCAGGATGACTCTTAATATTTTATATAATACCAACTGTCAACACGTGAATTTAGATAATAATTTGCTAATTAGTTTATAACTTTTTAGGTAAAGAATTTGATCTCATGGACCCTAATTTTTTGGCATCAGCAACAAAAGAATTATCAGATCAGTATATGGAAGTCGAAAGAAGAGCAGACGAAGAACAAATTAATGCTGCTAAACAAAATAAGGAATTTGTACCTTAATAATAATTATTACTACTATAGCTAAATTTATATATGAATGTATGTCTGTATTGTAAGAATGTACGATACAATATGTAAACTCTTTACTGCCAATAAAATAGTATTTAAAATAAAAATGTAGTTTGTATTTTAGAAATTATAATTACCATTAATATAACTGTACATTGCCGTATACACTTGGACATTATAATTTTTTAAATGAGCAACAAATTTTACATTAGTTAAATTGGTATCACTTTAATCGGTGTAAACCACTTCGAATTGAAAAAATTGTATCAAAGTATCTCTGAACATGAAGTGCTCTATAAAAGGTCTAATTGTGGCAAATTCGTGAAACAGAAATAAAATTTAGTTTAATAAGTTACCGTTTTTTCTTTTAGATCGTTAAAAGAGATGGCTGACCGTTTATTTCCAGTAAATACCACTTTGGTTCTTTCTTCATACGCGTTTCGACTACCTAATGGTTTTGTTAGCTGAGCAGTAATAACCAAGAGCAAAATTTACACAAAACAACTGCCTATATAAAATTTCCATTCCGAGACATGTAAGCAAGATATTAAATATGCAGATATTTTCTATATCAGACTGTAAATTATTAACCGTCAAACGACATCCGAGTAGCGAAAATTTAAAAATTAAATAAGACACAAGGGTAACCTTTGATGTATCAGGAATAACAAACAAAAAGATATATTTATAGTTGAAAATGGTTTTACTGCTTTTCAAAATATTCTCCACGAATAACATTACACCTTAGCTTGCGTTGGAATCAGTTCGAAAAGCAGTTTTCTCACCTTGAAGGTGGTATCCCCAAAACAAGCATTTTGAATGCATCAACCGCCCCTTCTTGTGTAAAAAATCGATGATTAAACGATAGGTCAAAGGCCGATTGAACCGAAATGGGAAACACCATAAATGCAAGTTCACGATGACCCCAATTTCCAAAAGGGCAATGTCAAAAACACAGGCAAAACCACATAGCACAAAAGGCAAAAGCCTGCAAAAGACTAAACACAAAAGAAGATTGTTCAAGACCAGAAAATCAATCAAGTTCGTTTTCTATAGTTTGTTTCGACTTAGGTTTGCTTCTTCAGTCAGGGAAAGTACCCTGGGGCAAGAAAGATTTTTAGAATGTTCCGAGTATAGTAATCACAGAATGGAGAACAAAATTTGAAATCAGAGATCAGAATGGCAGCGAAATTCGTTGTTTTCATCCGATTTTTCGATTTCTTTGTGTTTGTGCAAATTTGAGTAAACCTGGCTGTTCTTTCTCTCTATGATAAGATATTTGGCCAGACATGTATGAATAAATATTACTAATTACCGTATATACTATACGTGATACAAACGTTTAAATATACAGTGCCTTCATTTCAAAACGAACCATCCTTAATAACTTTCTTAAATAGAAAAATTTAAAAAAAAGAAAAAACACGTCAATTTAGATATACAGGGGGAAGTTTAATTTTGCATTTGTTAAAAGTCTGTCAATCACCTCCTCACCTCCAGCTAACCTCACTTTGATATGTCAAATGGGAACCCCCACCTTGTGACATATCATTGTAAGCAGCATAAAATAGTCTATCCAACCGTATAAAAAAAAATTAAATCGGTTGACGTACAAGCGAATAGTGTGCAAAAATGTCTTGTAATAATGCATAATATATCGGCCTCGAACTTTGGTATGTCAAATGATTACCCTATAGTGTGATACATCATTTTAAAGGACGTACGATCTGCTATCCAACGATGTCAAAAAAAATTAAGTTAATAGACGTTATAGGCAATTAGGATGCAAAAATGTGTGTTAAATATAAGCAGTTTATTCAGTTTTATTCAGTTGAAGAAAATTATTTTATTAAATGTTCAAAATGTGCGCCGTTATTAGCGAGACAATAAAAAAGCCTATTTTGAAATTCCCCACGAACATTGGCAAGGGTTTCTCTGCTAATTCCTCTACATTCCCGAACAATTCGATCTTTTAAATCGTCAATATTTTCAGGTGGGGTTTTATAAACCTTGCTTTTTAAATACCCCCAAAGAAAAAAGTCTAGAGGGGTTAGGTCTGGAGACCGTGCTGGCCATTCAATTGCACCACGTCTGCCAATCCACGTCCCTGGAAAATGTTCATCAAGCCACTCTCGAATTGCCAAAGCGTAGTGCGGGGGAGCTCCATCTTGCTGGAAATGCAAATTATTTTCATTTAGTACCATAACAGCATTTTCATCCACTTGATTTTCTAAAGACTGCACAATGGCAGGGTATATTGTGTTTTCTAAAAGGTTTAAATAAATTTGCCCAGTTAAATTATCTTCCAAAAAAAATGGCCCGATGATTTCATTGCCATAAATTCTTGCCCACACGTTAATTTTTTCGGGATATTGAGTATGCCCTTCTCGGAAAAGGTGCGGATTTTCATTATCCCAGTATCTGCAGTTATGTCTGTTAACCAGTCCATTTAGAAAAAAAGTTGATTCATCACTAAAGCAGATATTCTTAGGTAAATGGGGGTCCTCGTCAATTCGTTGGCACATTAATTCGCAAAATTGAATTCTCCTATCAAAATCGTGTTCTCCGAGTTCTTGAAGAATTTGAATTTTGTAGGGAAAAAACTTATTTTGTTTTAAAACTTTATGCACAGAGCCAGCAGAAATGTTGGTTAAATCTGCGACCTTTGAGATGGATAAAGTTGGATCTATTGCAAACTGTCCTAGTACCTCGATTTGGCATGCTTCATCTACAACCCTTTTCTCAATATATTTTTTATTACAAACGGATCCCGTTTCTTCAAACTTTCGTACCAATTCGAGTACATATTTATGGCCCACGTTTTTGTCTTGATGTCTCTCGTTAAATGCTCTGGCGGTTCTACGAGCGCACCGATCTTCAGCTCCATAGAGAAAAATTATTTCTATTCTTTCGGCTAGCGTATACACCATTTATATTCACGTTTCAACTAGGCGTCACAATGACAATTTTAACAATAATAAACAACTGGTGTTTAAAGATCTTAAAAATTTTATTTATTGCAGTGATTTTTTGTACCTATCAGGTACCGCCTAAAATATCATTGAAATAAATACACTAGATTGATTAGACTGCAATGAATTTTGCGATGAATTTTAAAACAGGCTTAGTTTTTTTCTCGCAAATATTTTAACTGTTTATTATTTTAAAAAAATATTTATTTTAAATTTAAAATAATATTTTACTCTATGAAGTAGCCATTTGACATAATAAAGTTTAATGTGATAAGGTGTCTATTATTACCACACATCTTTTCTTACTATTCGCTTGTACATCAACAGATTTTGTTTTTTTTTATTGGCTAAATAGGAGATAGTATGCCCTTTAAAATGATGTATCACACTATAGGGTAATCATTTGACATACTAAAGTTCGAGGCCGATATATTATGCATTATTACAAGACATTTTTGCACACTGTTCGCTTGTACGTCAACCGATTTAATTTTTTTTTATACGGTTGGATAGACAATTTTATGCTGCTTACAATGATGTGTCACAAGGTGGGGGTTCCCATTTGACATATCAAAGTGAGGTTAGCTGGAGGTGAGGAGATGATTGACAGACTTTTAACAAATGCAAAATTAAACTTCCCCCTGTATATCTAAATTGACGTGTTTTTTCTTTTTTTTAAATTTTTCTATTTAAGAAAGTTATTAAGGATGGTTCGTTTTGAAATGAAGGTACTGTATATAAAATAAATAAATTTTATGACACACGTGAAACCACAATTAGAAACAGAAAAACCTTAAAGAAAAACGATTACTACTACAAAGTAATAGTGAAATTAGCATGACAAATTACTTTTAATTTTAATTAATCCAGCAACTGTATTAATTAGTTTTATATTGACTGTAAAATTATATTTTTTTTCAGAATCCAATATTATCTTTGGAGTAGTATGTATCAGGTCAGCAAGAAACTAATTTCGGTTTTGTAATGTGAAATAAAACTCTTTTTTTTTATAAAAAGAATACACTATAATCAATAACATATTTTTCATTTTGTGCAATGACCTTTTGTCATCTTTCTTGTAGCTTCATGATTCCGCGTTTATAGAAATTTTGATTTCTATTAGAAAAAAAAATTGAACCAAGTGCGATTTAAGGTCATCGAACGTAGAAATAGATAGTAGTCCGATGGTGCCAGATCAGGGCTGTATGGAGGATGTAACATCACTTCCCAACCAAGCTCCAATAATTTCCCACGCGTTACTAAACTGAATGAGATTTCGCATTATCATGATAGAACAAAATTCCTTTGCGATTTGCCAATTCTGACCGTTTTCTTTTGTAAGTGTAATTTCGCGGCCTCCGGCCAATTCCCAGGACTAAGAGTGTTGACGCGGTTGCGTCGCGCACAGCTTGGATAATGTTTGTCCCAAACTTGTTTAAACATACAAATTAGTGGCAACACCTAAAAGTGTTAGGGTTCGGGTTTATCCCTTCCACGGCTCACCTAGCGTTGGTCACCTTATGACATGAATTCTGTCGTGTACCCGGAATCGATTGGTGTGGACATGTAAGGATTGAGCGGAGCTCATTTTCCCCCTTGGCTAGTTTCGTCCTCTTTTGGACTCATGAGATGTGGAGATTACCACATGACCATCAGTCATTTGGTAAATCGTAAATGATTTTGAGTCTTGAGTCTCGCTGACTACAAGTCTAGCTTTCAGCAGCTGCACACAGCGCTAGCGTGTTAGTGACTCTTGATGCCCCCTATGTGATGTAAGTGTAACCGATACAAGGTACACGGCAGAAGTCGTGTCATAAGGCGACCAACGCTAGGTGTGCTGTGGAAGGGATAAACTCGAACCCTAACGCTTTTATAGGTTACCACAAACTTGTATGTTTAACCAAGTTTGGCTCAAACGTTATCCAGATCTTGCGCGATGTAACAGAGTCGTCAGCACTCCGAATTGGCCGGAGGCCTCGAGGTACATCTGTACCCGATATGTTTGGGTAAAAACCAGGGCAGTATTGAGTGTTTTGTTCTTGTAGAACTCTTCAGATAGGCTAAGAAGCCTATTACACTTACATTACATAGGGGATGTTACGTAGTGTCGAGTCACTAGCACGCTAGCACTGTTTGCAGCTGCTGAAAGCTAGACTTGTAGTCAGCGAGACTCAAGACTCAAAATCATTTACAATTTACCAAATAACTGATGGTCATGTGGTAATCTCCACATCTCATGAGTCCAAAAGAGGACGAAACCAGCGAAGTCAACGAGACTCAAAATCATTTGTTTTCCTTTGATCGCTTTATCCATTTCACTTAGAATTTTCCTTGATTACAGCAAAATGGGATTGAGACATGAAGCCATTTAGCTTTGCTCTGAATCTTTATTAAGTACTATTTTCCTTAACTTTTTGCTTCGAGGAAAATTTCTTTCTATGTACAAATATTCCTTACTTTGCCTCAGCCCTAAAAGTAAGACAAACTACGAACCGGTGAACGCACTCAGGTTTGAGTCACAAATAACACAGAGCTACCAGGTTCTGTTATTGGGCAGCCAGAGGTCATTCCTGAAGTAATTTGCTACGTAGAATACAAATTCGAGATCAGAGTTGACCCATCAGGTCAGGATTTTGAGATATTTGAGGGTATGGCCTCGAAAAATGTTTTTTTCTCTACATTTAAAGTTATGAACAAGACCTTTTTTGGTAATTGCATCATTTAATACTACGCTTACCCTTCAAAATGGAGAATCAAAGTTCAGAAAAAATGATTTTACTATCTAAAAAATTTCTATTAGGGATTTTCGGAGTCACTGATTTTGAATATTGAAAAATTTTTATTTTTTAAACAGTGGATTCAAGATTGCGGATCGAAATTTGTAAAAAACGTTATTAGTGTCTAATAACCTATTAATCTGTATTTAAAATGGCCGTAACTTTGCGAGAAAAAATAGTAAGTTACCGCTCTATGGCTTATTTTGAAGAGTAAGTGTAATATTAAGTGATACAATTAGAATAAAAGACTAAAAAAATTTTGTGAATTTTACACATATCCTCAAAAGCAGGCGAAAAATAATTTTTCTAGTACCTTACCTCAAATATCTCAAAATCCTAAAGTGATTTCTGACCTCGGATTCGGATTCTACGAAGCAAATTACTTTGGGAATAACCCCCAGTTTCCCAACAACAATCATGACCCTATTTTTTTTAGACCGGTATAATATATGCGATATTGTCACATACTTATCCTACCTATTTTGGGTCATTTTTTTCTATATGTGTTCCAAATGCAAAAAAAAAAAATTGAATTGTCTTTGTGATGTAAAGGGTGTTTTTTTTTATAGAGGTATAGAACTTTTAAATGGAATAAAACAAAGATGAATTTTTTAAATTGACTTGAAATTTACTTTATTCGAAAGATAACCTTCTGGCATTATAATTTAAATATGACTTCTGGCATTATAATTTAAATATGACTTCTGGCATATGACCGCCACGGCTGGCTCGGACGTAGTCTAATCTGGAGATCCAATTTTCGATGACTTTTTCCAACATTTGTGACCGCATATCGGCAATAACGCGGCGAATGTTGTCCTCCAAGTGATCAATCGTTTCGGGCTTATCCGCGTAGACCAGCGACTTCCCATATCCCCACAGAAAATAGTCTAGCGGCGTTAAGTCTTGGAAGCCAATTCACGGGTCCGAAACGTGAAACTATGTGGTTACCAGATGTTTCCTTCAATAAATCAATTGTGGCACGAGCTGTGTGACATGTTGCGCCGTCTTATTGAAACCACAGCTCCTGCAGATCATGGTTGTTCAATTGATGAACGAAAAAGTCAGTAATCATGGCTCTATAGCGGTCACCATTGACTGTAACGTTCTGACCAGCATCGTTTTTAAAGAAGTACGGACCAATGATTCCACTAGCCCATAAAGCACACCAAACAGTCAGTTTTTCTGGATGTAACGGTGTCTCAACATACACTTGAGGATTATCATCACTCCAAATACGGCAGTTTTGTTTATTGACGTATCCATTTAAACAAAAGTGAGCTTCATCGCTAAACAAAATTCGCTTATGAAAATCGGGATCAACGGCAATCTTGTTTTGGGCCCATTCACCCAATCTACGCCTTGCTAGGTGATCGTGTGGCTTCAATTCTTGCACGAGTTGGATTTTGTAAGCACGCAAACCAAGATCTTTCCGCAAAATTTTCCATAAAGTGAATGGACACATATCCAATTCCTGTGCACGATGGCGGATACACTGATTCGGGTTTTCCTCTACGCTACGCTCTACAGCAGCAATGACTTCTTCTGTACGCACTGTACGACGCCTCTGTGGATGCGTATTATCATTTAGAGTAAACGTGGTGCGAAAACGTTCCATAGTTAATCGAATTAATTGCTCTGATGGACGATTATGTTGACCGTAAAATGGACGTAGTGCGCGATACGTATTTCGAACAGAACTATGATTTTCAAAATAAATTTGCACAATTTGGAAGCGTTGTTAAGGCGTCAGTCTATTCATGTAGAAATGCCAAACCAAACTAAACATAAATCACTTGACAGCTGACAAAATGGCCGCCAGTTAAAAAAGTGTTGCCAACTAAAAGTTTTATACCTCTATAAAAAACACTCTTTATTAAGTAGATATTAAGGACTTCTTACATTGTGCTGCTCTCCACAAAAATGCTTCAGTAGCTTTAGCCATTTTACAATTAATGATTTTGTTTTGTATAAAAATATTTGATGTAAGCAACATTATCACGCCATGTTTTAGTATTCATTCTAGTTGAGTAATTTGCACAAACAATCTTCTTTAGGCACATATTTACAAATTTTATCTTTGAAACTTAAAAACTGGTAAAGAGTGTAAAAAAAGAATAACTTTTGTTGAAAAGCTGGTTTTCTTTTTGTCCGTCTTTAAATAAACGTAAGAAAAATAATAACTATGAGAGAAATAGCTAAAATAATTACGTTGAAAACTCAATATCTATAAAATAATGTCTTATAAATAATAAGATTTGCAGAAATCAACTATATTAAACAACAAATAAATTGAAGGACAAGGCATCGAATACTAATGATATATAATTTGGGTTTTTACTTCATTAGAATTTTTAAAAAGTGTGTTTAATTACTGTGCAGTCGTTTATTATTAGCATGTAGAAAACTTCGTAGATATGCATTGTTACTGGTCACACGTATACAAGGTCTGTCTAAAATAACGCAAAAAAGTTTCTGTGTACACGCGTCAAAAAATTTGGTATTTAGGGTGATTTAAGTCAATGGATATTGTTTATTTATTATCCCTTTAACCGTTTAAATAAAGCATTACACCCACAATTCACTAACATGGTCTGATTTTAAAGCTGGTGTAAGCTGACAATAAAATTAAATTGACGAGTTCAACGATGATTCAACCAGGTTTTGAATCTTAGCAATATAATTTTTCTTTGAGTACCGAACCAACAACTATGGAAAGTATTGTTTATTTTTAGGAGATAACTATTCATCTGGTTTTATCGATGGGTTTACACCCTTAATTTTCCTCTAATATAATCTTTTACGGATGGTAATATGTAAGTTTGTATTAATCCATGAGTATATTCGTCTATTGGTTTCTCTTTCCGATTTTGGCTTTTTATTCTAAATTTGGCTCTATAAAGGTAGATACAATAACCGTTATTTCTCTTTTTTTTTTCTACTATGTCACATATTTAGGTAGAATAGTGGCAATGTACATTGAAAATAGTCGTTCAGTTGTGTTAATTCACACCGTCTGACAATACTATCCGTCATTTGGTTTCGAATTTTGTTGAGTACGGGACAGTGGGACATCGTCAACAACCGATCAAGATGTTCCAATGAACTGGTTGAAACGGTCAGAGAGAGCGTTGCCCAGAACCCAAAAGTGTCGTATCGTCACCGCGCTCAGCATTTTGGCGTCAGTGGAACCACTTTGCGGCGCATTTTGAAGGATGATTTGCATTTGTTCCAGTATAAATTGCAGTTAACACAAGGAATATTGCCGACAGACCGTCTATGTCGCTTGAAATACGGCCAAACAGTCGCTCGAAGGGTTAACACTGAACCTGATTTTTGGAAGCAAATTTTGATGACCGACGAGGATCATTTCACACTGTCTGGCGGCGTTAATAAGCGAAATTGCCGCATTTGGGGGACGGAGAATCCACACAAGATCCACGAAACGCCATTGCATGACCGAAAAGTGACTGTTTGGGCCGGCGTTTGCGCCAAAACCATCATTGGGCCATTTTTTTCAAAGAAAACGAAACAGTCGATGGAAATCGATATCGGTGGATGTTGGCTCATTATGTCTCAATACAGTTTCTGCAACGGAAATTCCCTGGACGTCTGATGTTAAAAAGAGGCGACATTGACTGGCCACCCAGATCTCCAGATTTGACCGCTCCGGACTTCTTTTTATGGGGTTATTTAAAAAGCGAAGTGTACGCCACCAATCCTCAGACCATTGAAGAGCTCAAGGCGAAATCATCGCTATACCACCCGAGATGCTCGAAAAGGTAATGGAAAAAGCAGCAAAAAGTCACATTTTGCTTTGGCCAGTAAAGATGACCACTTGATCGATGTAGTATTCAAAAACTAGTCCCAATAAATTGTAAAGGCCCAAATTTAATAAAAATACCTCATATACATAAATCAGTTTTTTTTTTCAAAGTTATTCAATGTTTACATACCGACATAAAAGAGGCGCACCCTGTATATTATTTATTCTTTCTCTAGATATCAATATCCCAAATTTGTGCTCTTTTTCAATAAGTTGGTTTCTAAATGAAAAATTTAGAAAAACAACACATTTTAAATAGAAGGCTGTTTGATGAAACATCATTAATGTGTAGTATTGCTCATGGAAACATGGAAACCAGCTTGTTAGTATGGAAAATGGAGTAATATGCGATCATGCCTATTCATGGTCAGAGATGTATGCAAGAAATGAAAGCAAATTGTTTGTTTCATACACTTCTGAGAAGGCACAACAAAAATACCTGTACCTAATTATATATAGTATATATATATATATATATATATATATATATATATATATATATATATATATATATATATATATATATATATATATTGAAAATATCCTACCATATTTTGGAGTAAAATTTATATAATTGTGTACATTTTTTATAGTTTTCCCCGTTTTATATAAAATTTTTTTGTAAATTTTGATCAGATACGATATTGAAAATTGATTAAAATTTAATAGGATTAAAAATGAGATAGGTAAAGATCAGCTGTTTTCGAGCACTTGGATATGAATATAAAAAGTTTTTATTCAAGTGATTTTTTGGTCTTTGTGTATTTACTTCACGTTTGTAACTTAACATTTCTATACAAATTATACCAAAATTATTTTTGTTAGTTGTTAAAAAGACATGTTTTGTGATTTTTTAACATTTTTTAAGTTTAGTTCAACTTTTTTGGTGATATTGATGATATGGCACGGATGCTGTCGATGAACCAAAATAAACTAATATGTCTGTAATACAAAATTGAAGAAATATTTCGGTTAATTGAGCACCTCACAATGTTATCATCAATAAAAGTTTTAAATGGTACAAAACAACATATTGGATGAATTATTTATTCGACCTACTAGAGTAATTTTCATACAACTTTTATATAAAAGTTAAGAAAAATTTAACTAAATGGAATTACAAAAGAATGTCTTAAATAAAAAAAATTATATCTGTTTTTGAGGGGACAAAAAACAACTGATCTTTATCCAACTCTACATAGAGTAATATAAAAATTAGGGAAATACATATTTCCCCTAACTTTTACATTATGTCATAAATGTGGGATAATTAATTTTTTCCCTACGTGGCTAGGAGTAGGCCAACATTTCGCTAGAGGGCGCAGAAAACGGTCACGGAAATTAGTATGAGTATTCCTTCTTTATTTAAACCATGAATATGATTTGGTTATATGGTGCTGTTTGCTCAGCACTTCCCTTTCCTTTATTTTCATACAACTAGCCACTATAGCTAGAATTAGGCCTATTTTTATGTGCTTAAAAAGTGCAGGTGTTAGGGTAAAAATTAAAGTTCTAGCTTGATCAACGACCACTTGCTGACTGTAGAACCCTAACTCGGGGGGCATAATAATGTAATTGTCGCGCTCGAAATAACTTCCGCTTCTACATCTAAAAGTGCGTATAAATTTAGCGAACCGAGCGGGTAACGAGCTTGCCCCGAACTTGCAACTAACCTTCTTTGATCTTTACCGGTTCGATTGAACCCTTGTGCTTTCGGCGGCCGATGTCAAAGGAGATTTTTAGAAACGTTTGGGTCGTGTGAAGAAAGGAAGGGTAAAGATCAATAAAAATATATTAATATTTGTAGACAGAGATATTTATAAGTTTATGCAAATTTTGGTAATTTGAAATAGGTTACGTTTTCGCACCAAATGTGTTTTGTATCACGGATATTGAAATTTGTTATCCAGTGAGTCCAGTAGTAGATTTTTACAAAGAATTTTGGTAAACAATATGACCAGGTTTAAAGTTATTTCTTTTTTAAATCGAACTTATTGGTGACAAAGAACAAACGGTGGCCTTGTTTCGGTTGAAGTGGAGCACACAAGGCAAATTTCTCACGAACGTTTTTTTAATACAAAGTGAGCGAAGAAGATAGACTTACCCTGCCATGTCAGACGACGAAGAATAAACGGCAGCTTTGTTAGTGGGATTTTACTTTTAAAAATTTACTAAACAAAAAACGAAAACCTTGGCGATAAAAGCGCACTACCATGTATAAAAAACGGTTAAGATTGGAAATTCGGGAAGATTTATAGTTCCAACATATTAGCGGACAATACAGAAATTTCACCAAAATTTCTTTGTTACATTTTGAATATTTGTTAAATAAAATAGAACCAGTCATATCCAAAACAAAAATAAATTTTCAGCATCCTATTTTCATACGGCAGACGCACTCGAAATTTTCTCGTTGCTGGTCTCTGCAAATTTTCTGACGCTATTTTATATATCACAAATCCACTTAATTTTCTTTCTAAAATATTTATCCATAACTCACAAATTTTGGAATTATTTGCAGGTTTCCTTTAAATTCAACATATTTTCTTCAGGCCACTCCATATTCACTTATCAACAACTTTCAATTAATGTCAAGTGTTACATAAATTTCATTTCATTAGCAAAAAAATTAAAAAATCTCGTGTCGTCATTCTCGCTGCCAAGTATATTTTTTCGAAAGAGCGTGCCATAAATCCATCCCACTAGATTAAAAAAAAACTTTAAGTTCGCACCAAAAAACCGACAGAAAATGGATCGCTGCGAGTCTTGGCCGAGCTACTCGAAAACAATAGAACTATAAAAAAATTGACTTCTTGTGACCCAACTGCTTTTATCATCTTCTTTGAGACCTGCCGCCGAAGGCTCGCGTTATCAATAGAAATTGGAAAAATTCAAAGGAGTCTCGCAGCATACTCGTCACGGGCGCGTCACGCGCTCGGCTCGTTATATTTATACGTACCTTAATACGTCTAATAGCCCCATAATCCTATTTTAGCTTTCATAAATACTATTAAGTTTTTAAAAATTACTGAAACAGTGAATGAAAATTTGTAAATACTTGATTTGCTTTGCAAATTTTGGTATATTATTGTTTATTTTAAACGAAAAGGGAGATTTTTTTCGGGAAACAGATAAAATAGTAGTGGAGTATTGCTAGGACAAAAAAATCCTCTAAGCAATATCTTTCAGTAGTTTAACTCAATAAATGTTTCCATAGTAAAAATGTCATTTATTTATTTTTTATATTTATTTCCAGCAGCGAACATCGATAGATTCACACAGATACATCCTCATATATAACAAACAAAATAAATGTCCCAAATTCAAACTATTATCACAAACTCGAATCAAATATCAGGCATAGTTATTTACATTAACAAGTAAATAATAAATTATTTACTTAAAATTAAACATTTAAAACAGCTTTCATTGTTCAAGCGAAAAAATTGGCACAAGCAGACAGCAAACGTTTGTAAAAGATTTTATATGAAGAAGAAAAATATAAATAAAGACATAAATGTTGCAACTGTTTTAATAGTATTAAACATCACTTCACATTGTTAAAATATTAACCTTGGTTTAGTAATATTTGCGCTAAATTATTAAGGTATCTTTCATTTTAACAGAAATAGTGGTTAAATGTTCAAGGTTTCCATAGCATTTATTTTTTAGTAGTTAAGAAACTATTTATTATAAGGTTGTAGATAATATAGTTAGTTTTTTTTTTTAATTAAGTGTATCAAACTTGTTAATACTATGAGTGAAACGGATATTAAGGAATACTATGATTTTATTTTGCCCTTAGTGCTAGAGGCCGGGAAGGTAAGAATTTTGTAAAATTTTTAATATATTTTTCTTTAAATGAGTGTTTCATGCCTTGAACAAAAATATATATTTTATTCCTGAGGGATACTATTAATCAAATTAATAATGTGTATTATTTAAAAGTACCTTTTAGTGGGCTTTAACAGGTTACAAATATTTTGAAATAAAGTCAGGTGATAAGTTAAACATTTACTAAAAAGGCAATATTATTTCAGTTTGTCGTCACAACAGCTAACTAAAAAAAAAAACATAATTAAAAAGTATTTAATTTGAATTTTTTTTTCACGATTTTTTTTTGTCATATTTATATTGTACCCAAATTTATAGTGTTACAGACTGTTCTAACACAGTAAAATTAATATATTTGTTTCTTTTTCTTGACCGTGTAGAATTAATACGTTTGTTTAAATTAAAAACATTTCTAGGATATTTGACGTTTCGGTTTATTTATGTTTGAAACCATCTTCAGAATTACAGTTGAACACTAAAACGGGACTAAATATAATTAATTTTTATATAGTGTTACCAATAAAGTCAGCATAATATGGGATTTTTTTTTATTAATAGCTTTATTCGAAATTTGACTTTGGCATCAATTTCTGCTTACTGGTCACATTGTATATTATAAATAAAATTAGACTTACTTATTTTTATTGCTATTGCACTGACAACTTATTACATGGAATACATTTTTTTTACTTTACCCACTGACACATTTTCGTTGCTTTAAAGTAAATGTAGAAAGCATACTGAATTTCTGTAAGAAAAACTAAAAAGTCGAGAGCTATTTATGTAAACATCAGGAATTAATGGTACTATAAGGTTTATAAATACTACCTAAGTCAATTTATTTCTCTTATAACATTTTTATTTTGGCAGATATGATCAAAACAAGGATGTCATTTTCAAGATAGTTAAGAATGCATCAAATAATATATCTTGCTTCACATCGACAAATCTTACTATTTGGTCGTAAATCGCAATAAAATATTTTACGTATGAAAACAGATTTAAAAAATTATTATTTAATAAAATATAAGAATAACATACATACTTATATTCTTTACATTCAATTCTGAAACTGTATTTCATTCATCTCTATGTATTTTCGTTAGGAAAATATCTCGTTTAGATAACCAAGTATGTTAATAATAAAATGAGGTGTAATATCTTGCATGAACCACAACCACATCTTTTAAAAGGGTCGGAAGAAAATTTAGTAAAAAAATAAATAAATATCATCACTTCATACTACACCAAAAAAAGTTGAGTTCTACAAGGCATCCCGGAATCCCGCACTAAACATTTAACGTTGATGACTTTATTCTAGGTAAATATGTGAGTTTGCAATAGTCTAATTATGTGTATTATGCAAATTCACAATCCCATATCTTCTAAAGGCAGCTTGATCAGCAAATAATACAATAATAATGAAGTTACTATCAGTTTCAAAATTATATAAAATATTATTACATATATAGAAACAATACCTCATCACCTTCGTAAAGAAAAATTATTTTCATGAAGTAGATGTTCGTGCTCCTTCTTTAACTGCAGTATGTATGATACAGACACTTGGATTTTCTTCTATATCATATTTGAGCTGCTTAAACATAGAGAGGTTGAATCTTTGGGACACGAAACTGAGAAAAATTATTTTTATGAAGTAGAAGTTCCTGCTCCTTCTGTAACTGTATTATGTCTGATACAGATATCTGGAATTTCTTCTGTATCATATTTGAGCTGCTTAAACGATCCTAGTTTGCCAAGCGATCGACAGAAATGTATATTCCAAAATTCTTCATTTGAGTAGTGATAGGTAGATTTCGTAAGATTGATTTCCAAGATCGATTAACTGTGAAATCTGATTTTTGCTGGTAATAATTATATCACCTTGACTATGATATTCCAACCATTTAATTTAAATGAATATTGTTTTAAAGTGAACAGTTAGATTTATTGAAGTGAAGTAGGAATATATTTTTTGATGCATTTTTCACTGCCTTTTAAATATCATCTTTTTTTTTGACTGGATATAAAACTGCAGCTAATGACCTTAATAATTTGATAATAAATAAATCAGAAACATACTTGGTGTCTTTCATCACGTATGAAGATATTTCATCAAAGCTATTAGAGAATGCATGGTGCGTCGAATTCCAAAATTTAATATAAAGAAGATTAGAAGGTTGTGGTTATTTTTATGTTTTATTAATCAATAATTTTTTAATCCTTTTTTTTATAATGTCGATTTACGCCGAAATGGTAAGAATTATTGATAAAAAGTAATAGTACATATTTGATGAATTTAACACTATTTTTAAATTAACATCCTTATTTCATCTTATCTGTCAAAACGAAAAAGTTATGAGGAAAATAAACGTTGATATTCCGGTAATGTGGCTTCTGGTGACAAGTTAGGGAAACAATTTTAACTGTAGATGAGACTGTTCATTGGACTTAAAATCCATGTCAAATTTATTGCATAGCATCGCCTGCTTAACTTTCGACGTTGTTTCGAGCACCCCGTATAAAAAATATAATTTTCTTGGAAATAAAAGGTTGGTTTTCAGTATCCTGGCAGTTAACACGAATTGTTTACCACATAAATTAAATTAAATAATTTTGAATAAAATTTTAATTTATGTAATACAATATGTAGATACAAAAATGTCCAAAAATATATAGACTAGCGAAAAATAAAGGTACAGATTAGAAAGGTACAAAGTGTGAAAAGAGAAAATAGGACTGGTGTGTAGAAAGAAGAAATAGGACTGGAAGAAGAAAAAGGCAAGAATGCCCGTGCAGTGCTTTACGTCAGGTGACATAAATTCTGACTAGAAATAACTCAGGAAAACTAGACTTTGAAAAAATATAAAATGCAAGTGGAAATTTTCATTCCGGAAATCATTCTCCAGGAGATAAAAAACGACTAGGATTTTGTTTTGCAAATATTTTTTTTATTAACATTTAATAGCAAAAAAAATTGGTTTCGTTGTCACGGTAATCTCTGATGATCCAACTTTTGAGATCACAGTCAGTTTTCTTGAGACATTGAGCGTCATGGTCGATAAATTTTAGTTTATTGACCATTAAATGATTTAATTTTTTTGTATACGATTAATTATTAATAAAAACTTGACCCACATTTAAATAAACATGTTGTTGTAAATTATGACGTAAATTTTCTCTGCAAAATAGCACGGTCAATAATTTAGTAGTATTAATTTTGAAAGAAAGACAAATTTGGATGTCGTCTGCGTAGATGTGATATTTACAAAATTGTATCGACATATAGTATTGCCTTGTGGCATTTCACTAGTGTCGTTGCGTGGTTCCGACTGTGTGACATTTTTTGTGTCCTGCCCGATAAGAACAACACAAGGGATGAGGCGAGGCAAATATTTTAACAAAAATTATATCTTAATTGAGCATATCGAAAGCTTTTAACAGAATAAAGATTGTTGTTTGAGAATTATCAAGCTCCACCACACTATAATCCGTCACCTCAAAGAATGCAGTTGAATAGCTAAATTCCGCTCTAAACTAAACTTTCTCTGAACTGATACTACGTAGTACGGGGTCCAAGTATATTTAGGAGGATTGGAGTAAAAAGAACATATAATTTTTTAACATAGTCTGACTCTATTTTTACACATTTCTGACACCATTTAAAAAATACGCTGGATTATTAGTGCTATTATTAAATGCTCGCAAACTGTTTGTTTAATTTCATCATTGGAGTTGAATTTTTTTCTTCGTAAATCTGCCTTCAATTTTGAAAACAAAAAATGGTCAGAGGAGGCTATATGGGGGATGGTCAAGTTTAATTCTCGAATAATCGCCTTGGAAATCGCACTGGTGTGAATCTATTCTCGATAATATTCTAGCGCAGCTACCCTAGTAAAGGTCAGTAATACTCCAGGTTAACGGCTGTATTTCGTTCTTTAAAGCCTATCAATAGTATAACTTGGCAGCACTGACGTTTTTTGGCAGTCTCAAAAAATAGTGGCCATAAGTTTTTTAGTGCTTTGAGCAATTCCTACGATTCACGTCCATATTAAAATACCTTTCACCCATTTTTAATTGTAGCAAGAGTCGCCGTAAACGGCATTCATGCGTTCTTTGATTTGGTAGGTGTTAGATCTTGTTTAGTAAGAAATTTTATAATAGCCCGATATTCAAGTTTCAACATTTTTAAAACTTACGCGACACTGATCGAATTCGATCATAGTGACAATTAAAGTGGCTGCTGCAGCGCGTTGATATCATGTATCAGACTTGTGCCTATTTTAAACATATGAGAGTTTTATCATTAAATGCTTATCATTTAAATACTATATGAGGTTAAGAATACATGGACCGCACTACGTATAAGAACAAGATAATTATTAACTTACATATCCAATATATTTCCAAGTATTTTTGAATATGTTATTAAACAGCATTTATAATTGAGGAAGAAAGCAAATACAATATTTAATTGAACATTTTAAGCTTAGTTTGTCAACGCTTTATTTGCTATTTTTCTTTATTTACCGTTATATTTATCAATATTTAGTTTTTAAATCGCAATTTCATTTGGCGAAATTAAAAAACAATTGAATTCGAATGGAAATAGAATTGCGTTAATACCAGTTCTGCCAAGATATTAGACACCCTTCACTTTTTATAGATGCCGGTTATAGGATATCATTAATTTATTACTTTAGATTTAAAAATAGTAATAGTATAAAAAAGTTCCCAAACGGAAAAAGAGTGATGATAGATGAAGAAAATATAACAAGAAAGGAAAATAGAAAATAAAGTATTGACAACCCTTCGAACATACCCCTGTTGAATCAGCATATCGTCAGAACTAGGATGCGGTTGTTTGAATGCTGAATAACGTAATAATATTTCTATTTATATTTGGGAAACTGTTGATAAACACCAGATATTTTATTTCTTAGTACACACATACCGAATCTATGCTATCCCCTTATAATTGCATTATTTAAACGGATATAATATGTTAATCGGTACTTCAATTCTAGAATACATAAAAGTATGAATTTGTGGCTTGCCTAAATTATTATTATTGTTATTATCAATATGTAAACAATATCTAACAATATTTAACAATAAAAATAAGTTTTTAAATCCTTTTTGTTGATATTAATTGCAAAACTTCACATTTATAATAATTTCTAACACTTAAAAACATTACAAAGAGTCGAGACAACAAATAAAACTGAAAGCAAAAATAACATATTTATGTCTGTCAAACATCAAAAAAGTCTCTCCCCTACCAACCATACACACCTTGAAACAAATGTATTGTTTAAATCTACTGGTATGATCGAAGTAACAATCTAACCTACAAAGTTTCAATTTGAACATAGTGTAGTGTAACTAAATAAAAGTGCCGATATTCTGCCCGAGAGGACAGTGGAGATTTCTTCAATCGGGTATCATTGTATATGATGGCAGTAAAGGTCTAAACACATCTTATTTCATTGAACCCGGTGGAATTCTGTCTGCTTTTATGAAGAACTATATTTATGTTTGAGCGGACCCTTGCATTCTATATTTTAACTTTCCTTAAAACCGGGTTTATTCCCTAATTATTGGAAATAACGTTTTTTGAGCCTTCACAATTCCCTGGATCATCTAAATTAACAAGACCCTAGCATAAAATTCACTATGGAAACTGAATCAAATGGTGCCCTTCCCTTTCTTGATGTACTAGTACAAAGGAAAGAGATTGTCAAATTAGGACATTCTGTGTACAGAAAATCAACATATACAAGTCGATATTTCAATGCAACGTCACACCATCATCCTCTCAAAAACAATCCGTCATAAACTCTTTAGTATATAGAGCCCTTTCAATATGCGACGAACAATCACTCAAATCAGAAACAGAAAAACTGACTAATGCTCTGAGAGACAAAGGATATCGCGCTGAAGATATAAGACGTTCTATTAATAAATATAAAAACCCAACTCCTCAACAAAATGTCATAAATGTACCTCATATGAACAGTGTTGTCTTACCTTACATACACAGAACCATTGACAAGATTGCCAGATTGCTCCGAAAATCAAACATTCGGACAATTTTCAACACATGTAAGAAATTTGCACAATGTTTGAAGTCTTACAAGTTTACAAGATAACTTGCTCTTGTGGAAAAGTGTATGTAGGTGAAGGAACATGAAAGATGTATAAAAAATAAACAAATTGTACAATCTGCCGTAGCTGAACACCAGCATTCTTCAGGTCACACTTTTAATGTAAAACAAACTAAGGTGCTAGCATCAATGTCTGGTTTCTTTAAACGTAAAATTAGATAATCGTTCGAAATTTGTAAATATCCAAATAATATTAATAGAGATGCAGATTACAGTCTACATCATACGTGGTCCCAGGTCGGGTATAAATACCGGGCTATTGCTCCTAGATAGTCATTCAGTGTTTTAATCTCGCGGAGTAAAGATCCCAGAAGATGCTTCGTGCAATCGTAGGTGAAATGTTGGATAATAATTCCAATCTGACACGGTCTAAACCCAAGAACCATGATTTTCTACCAAAAAATATGTTAATAAGATCGAATATGGCCCCACATAGAATGCACGCCTACTGTCATAGTAATTCTCACTGCAATGCATTCTACACAGCGTCAGCCGGGCCATAAAGAGCCTAGTGACGAAATGAATGAATTTTTGTGAAGATTACCTACTTGTTTTGGTTTGGTTATATTCTATGCTTTTAGTTTGTGTTTATAGTTCCCAAAAATTTCAGATTTATTTTATTCGACTTTATAATTTACTCATTACACCTTCATTTTTCTCATAAGCTTATAACATAAAAATAATTAACTATAAGAATATAACTCATAAATATAATTTAAGCCAATTTTAATCTTTTTAGGTTCTATATCAAGCGAAGAACATAAAGGGAGAACTCAAAAATGGCGTCGAATGGGATTTTGTCACTTCTTTTGATACCAAAATTGAAAATATACTGAATAAAAAAATTAAAAAGAAATATCCCAGCCATAAGTAAGAAGTTTTTATAGTATAAGTATTATAATTTTTTAGGCAAAGTTCTAGTTGTTATTTATTAACGAGTTTTTACAGAACCGAAACTAAATCTTCCTTTCTGTGTACATAGAACGTCGTGGAAACCTGCTTTCGTTGAATTGTATTTAAAATAAACTGATTCTTAAAAAAAACAAAAAGCTCGACTGCAATACAATGAAAAGAAAGAACAAATTCCCAACGTCATACAGGCTGAATTTTATAAAATTATGCTCGTAATGCTTATTTCGAACTATTATTTTACTGTAAATATTTATTCCGTGAATTAATTTTACTTGCAGCAATATCTTGCATACACTAACAAGAACAATTTTCTTAGAAGCCTTTTATTTTTGTTAAACTTTTATATTACCGTCAAAGCAGTACAGTTAGTAGGAAAATTGTATTATATTTACTATTTCTACTATACGTGCCAGAAAAAAAGTGACGCGCTCTTGTGAGCCCGGAATAAAAAATAAACTGGGCTAAATTAAAAACCACATTCTTAGTTATAGTTCAATAGAAATAATTAAGCAGCTTAAACAGATTTTATAATTTTTAGCCAATAATTTTAATAGAGTTTTTAACAAAAATTTGACATGAAAGATAAAAATCAATCTAAGAATATGATATCACAAGCGGACAAATTTTAGAACCAGAAACTAGACTATACAAACGTCATTGGATACCCCTGTCAACTGACCGAAATTAGAAAGAGACGTACTAGTCGTCGAAAACGCTAAGCGTGAGGCAACTTTTTTTTAATAGGATCCACAGTCTATTACATAAGTACTATTAATTACTCTTATATCTATGATTTTTTACCATTTTTGAGGTTATGTGACAGGGCAAGTTTAATTTTTATCGCTAAACTATATATGGTAGTTGAAAATACTAGTCTTCCCCTTCAAAACCTATTTGGATTTATATCGATATCTTTTTCCATCTCTAAAATTTTCGGGTTTCTCAAAAATTTTAGTCCGTCATATTGAATACGCTATTCTGGATATGACACTTTTAAAATTCCGACATTTTTACATATCTCAAAATCCTCGATTAAAATTTGGATCTCGCTTCGAGGTTGCTAACGACATTCCTTTGAGCTCGCTATTTATGTCTGGGTTTCAAAGTCTGAACAGAAACCTTAACTTGAGCCTTCATAATGAACCTTCCATGGGTTCTTTTTCTTCTTCCTTTTTGTTTTATGGCTTTGCTTCGGGGCAATTCGCTAGCTTAATTTGGTAGAGACCCCAATGAAGACTGGCTCTAAACCATATCAGGGCCTCCGATGTGGTCTCGTGCTGTGAGCATTACAGAACTCAGGTTAATTCTAGAGAGGTTGGGTTAGTAAGCAAGCTCAGGGGTTAGTAGCTGGAATATCAAGAGATTTATGTAATAAGTTATTTTCTGAAATGAGATTTGGACTAGGGTGAAAGATATAGTTGAGCAAGCAGATAATATTATAATTTAATTTGATTGTAACACAAGAATTTTATCAGGACATTAACTGTTTCAGTAGTTGGGCTATTTATAACAGAGAATATCGAGATTGGGGTTGCATTATTTGCCGCGATTAATTTAGAATAAATATCATAATTAGCAATGTGGTTGATAGGGCATTCAAAAAAAATGTGATTCAGATCTTCCAGCAGACCACACTCGCAATGAGGGTCATTTACCAGATTCAATTTGAAGCGGTGTTGTTTAGTTAAGCAATGTCCTGTACGTAGTCTAATGATGGTAGTAATATGTCTTCTGTTTTTAAACGTAGAATCCATATACCATATTTTGTTTGGGAAGGTTGATTGCACTCTTCTATATTGAGGGTTCCTACGTGATAAAGTGGAACACCAGAGGGTTCTATATTTTTCCCGAATCTTCTTTTTGTACGAAAAATTATCATTTTTTTCACATCACATCTCTTAAAATAGCCAGAGTACCATATAGACGAGAAAACATGAATTTGGATGGATTGGACGGTTGACGGGTTATTATACCAAACTAACAAATTTCAACAAACGATATTTTAGAGATGAAAAAATATATCGATACAAACCAAGGACGTTTTGACGGGGAAGACTTGTAATTTCAACTATCATATAAAGTTTAGCGATAAACATTAAACTTGCTCAGTTCCATAACCTAAAAAAAACGCGATTTTTGTACTTTAAGGTTAGAATATCGCGAATAACCGAAGCAATAGGTCAATTGTGACTTCATATTCCTATTTAGCGTGCCGAAAACTTTCGGAGAATTATAGTTTGATTTTTGGATCTGAAGTATGAAATTTCTAAATACATGCGCCGTTTATTATTATTTCTTCTATTCTTTCACTTTAAAAATGTTTTTTATTTGCACATAACACTTCCCTCTACCCCCACTCCAATGAAAAATTAATAGATGATTAATTAAATAAGAAATATACAATGTGTGAAAATACGTGTATAACGTTTGATGATAGACTCTTGTGTAGTCAAAACAGGTCGATTTTGGGCGTCAAAGTGTTAAGGTTTAGATGGTTTTTTTAACCGTTGAATACCAAACCATCAAACATTGGACAATATTGAGCGTCATTCCGAGAAACAAACAGTTTTGAGAACAAATATAAAGATAGGGGTCGTATTCGAACTCGAACAGTTGAAAAAGAAGATGAAATTTTGGAAAGAGTTGAAGAAGAACCAAGTGTTATTCCTGCCGCTTAGAATATGAGTTGAATAACGTATTGTAAATGATACTTTAAAAGAACAGTTGTTACATCCATATTAGGGAACTTTTATCGATTACTACCCCCATGCGCCTTATATTTTGTGAATTTATTTGAAGCAAAAGAATTTGTGATCCAAATTTTGGTAGATAAACTTTGCTTACTGACGAGGCATGCTCTACAAGATCTGGAGTCACCAATCTGCACAATTAACATGTTCATGCGGATGAAAATCCATACCGCACTAAAGTTGTACACCATTAGCATAACTTTAAAATAAATGCTTGAGCAGGTATTATTTATTGCTACTTTATTGGTCCTGTTGAGAGGGGATAAATGGAAATATTTATCTAAATTTTTTGCAAAACACATTACCAGTTCTTCTGTCTATTTCACTTCGAAGAGAACTATGGTATAAGAATGGTGGTGTCCTACCCAATTTTTTCGTTGCTGTTCGGCAATATTTACACGACCAATGGAATGGAATGGAAAAGGCAATGAGACACCAGTAAGATGGCCACCACGTTCTCCACAGTTAAATGTGCGTGGCTTCTGACAGAAGTATACAAGACTCCGGTGAACACCGGTGAAAAATTATTGATGATCATTTCAAATTCTGCACATCTGCTAAATTAATGTTTTCTTTTCAGTTAGTGTCTTTCAAATTTTTTGAAATACATACCTGTGCTTCCAACATTTATTTTAAAAATGGTTTTATCATTACAGCAAATCAATGTATGCATGGAACTGAAAATATTTTCTTCCTGGCAAAACCACTCATCCAATGAAAATTTTTCAAAAGGTAAAAGGCTTCCAAATACATGTTATCCGGTCTATCTAGGTTATCATACCGTTGATGACAGCAAAAAAATCAGAAGCGATGTTTACACGTGACGTAACTTCTATAACACTTACAGTACTTTATAGCCGGTCGTTATACCACTAAAGAACGTCATAACAGTATTAAACCACACACTAAAAATGATTAAATGCAGTTACGTTTTCAAGAATTTGGGAAAAATCAATGTTTTCTTAAAATTTTAACGTCCTCTATCAGCTAAACGAAGCAGCATCAGATATAACTAAGATGGTTTAAACCGACCTATTTTGACATCAAGAGTCTGCCATCAAACGTTGTACACGTATTTTCCTGGCACCCTGTATATTAACCAATTATTTAATTAACGTAATCATCGGAAAAAATCTTATACTTACATTTTGGTTAAAGGGTTACATGGGTTTCAGAAGCTGAGAAAAGCGAAATTTTACGATTTTTTTTTTCATATGAAGAAATATTTATTATGGCCAAACTTTTTTCAGATGAAAGAACAACTATTCAACTGCTTTTAGTAAAAATTTCATCTAAAAATCTTGAGAAATGAGCCGGTGCGACCTAATTTTCAGAGACGCTTCTAAAAAAAGGGACTTTGCGGTGGACATGATAACTCGAGATAGCCTTATCTGAAATCAAAAAACCAAATATTTCCTGTTAGTACACGAGTATAGCTAGGGAGTAGACGAAGGATTCTGCGAAAAATTAAAAATTGCATTTTTGGCAGAGTCGCAAAAAAAAATTTCAAAATTTTGTTAAAATTGATGACAAAAAGCTCTGCCAAAAATAAAAATTTTATTTTTTTTTTGCAAAATCCTTCGTTCACTTCCTAGAGAATCACTTTTAGAAAATTCATGTAAAATTTGAAAAAGATCGGTGCATTCGTTTTCGAGAAATCGTGTTCACCGCATTCAAAAATGCAGTTTTGAGAAAAACACGTTTAAAGTTTCATGTAAGAAAAAATCCGAGAATTTTTTTTAACTTATATAGGATCACCAATCCCAGGGCCATACAGCAAAGTTTCTGCGTCAGTTGCAATATCTAAAGCATTCTTTTGCTCTCTTCTGAGTCAAATTCGGACTTCTCGAGTCGTAGCCTCTGCTTTTTTGTCGGCCAAGGAAATGCGATGCTCGTCTATCATCCGAGCATATTCATGGCAATTCCGGCAGATTTTCGTATCCATATTGTGGAAAAACATCAGAATAGATAACATGCCTTCATTGAAAATAGATGTATGCAGCAATATGAACTATTTTGGAGCCAGCCGGAAGTATTTTCGGAGTTATCTTCCAAATTAGTTGATTAAAACTTTCATTATTATTTTGTGCGAATCCCCCGACACACCCCTGCAGAAGTTCGTCTTTGCCCAGCTCATCGTAGATCGGCTTGATAGCTACCAAGACATTATCTGCCAATGGTTCATAATCATGTTTGAAACCTTCGAGGCTATCGGTAGCTGCTGCACGTTGCCAAACACACCAAAAGTCAGCCCCTGCTAGGCACTTCTTTTCGTGCTTCAGATTTTCATCAGTCGAAGTATAATGAAAAAACGTTGCCCATATAGCATCCTTCATCTTTTCTACCGAATCACAGTTCCTTCGTATAGCCAATCCATGATAAACAGTGAATTTATCAATCAATTTTCCGGTAAGTTTTCCTATACCGGAAAGCGATTTTCTGCGGATTGTTTTCCCTTTTTTAGTTATCGTTTCAACCACACTTTTGTTTACAAGATCGCGTAAACGAATGCCCATTCTCTTTTATACGTGGCCTACACATACCATACCAGCTGGTTCTGAGTGATTACATTCATTACTTGTATGATTTTCATACCACTCTTCAAACTCTGCCGAATCTACTTATTTTTTCCACGTTTCACATAATTTACAATATGAACTTTCACATTTATATCTATAACTTTTCCAGAATAGTAGCTTATCAACGCAGCCACACCGAATAATGAAGAAAATCTTCGCTTTTTCCACGAACAATCGCCTGATACAGTCACATCTGTCGTATCTTCAAGCAGCGCGCCCACTGGTTCGGTTCGGTTCAGACCGCTCGGCTCCGCACAACCGGCCAGTTTTGGTTTACACGTAACTAAATGAGAGCCCGCTCGCTGGTTCCGATGCTGAAAGCGCGGAAGCGTTCTGGCCGGTCGGAACCAGTGAGCGGGCTCTCATTTATTTACATGTAAACCAAAACTAGCCGATTGTGCGGAGCCGAGCGGTCTGAACCGAATCGAACCAGTGAGCGCGCTGCTTCAATCTCGTTTTTTTTTGCATGTTAATTGCTTTTCTTCTTTTGCAGCAGAAACAAAAAGACTCTCGCCGATGCTCTTTACACATTCGTATATATTTTTAATATAAAAGTCGTAAGTTGATTGATTCAGATAAGAGCTATATCCAAGGAAGAACAGCTGCGTCTTTATACCTGCTGCGCGCGGATCAACCGAGCGACCCTGAGATGGGCGGACCTTCTATAGGCTCGATTTCCGAAAGTTTAATCCCGATTGACTTGTAATTTTCAGAGAATATTTCTGAAATAGTATACTTTCCAATGGCCCAAAAAAATTTTTATTTTTTAAAAATTTGAAACCCATGTAACCCCTTAAGTCAAATTCGATATAAGGAATGAAGTTATAATGCAAAAATATGTAAACAGTAGCGAAAATATAGGTATGGATTGCTCCGCCTCTGCGTTAAAGTAAGAAGACACTGAAACTCAGACTTTTATCCTCCAACACCCCTAGAGACGAATTTATAACGCGATTCGACTTAATTTCATTTTTATATTTATTAAATAACATATAAAAGCACGTTTTTGAAAGGTTTATAGGTGAGGAGGAGTCCTCACTAAAGGAGCAAATTCAACTCACAGATGATCCAACTTGGATAATAGACCCCATAGACGGGACGGAAAATTTCATAAAAAAATTAAACATATCATGTGTTTCTGTGGGAATGACTATAAATAAGGAACAAGTCTTTGGGATTGTCTACAACCCATATATGGAAGAACTGTTTACAGCAATTAAGGGTAAAGGGGCATATTTAAATGGAGAGAGGATACAAACCAGTGGACAAAAAGGTATCGATTTAATATATTTAGTAATATTTATTTAATTCTAATATTTTATTTTATAGTAGTACTTCGACAATGTTTCAACAATTTTTGCAAAATATCAACTTTAATGTGAAAAGGGACACGGTTCTTAATTTTTTGGATACAAACAATGAATGATTCTGTAATTCTCAGGAACCACACCTATCCAATATAATAATATATTTTGATAAACATAATTTTTATTTAGATTTCTTCGAATAATAAACTAAATTAGTTTGGCTTGGGAATATTTACATATGAAAGTGGAATTTTTGAATTTTATTATTAATATCGGATTCCTGGTACGATTTAAAAATATTTTAATTAAGCGATTTAAACCGTCTAAAATTTAGACGTGAAACAGTAAAGAAGTAATTTATTATATATATATATATATATATATATATATATATATATATATATATATATATATATATATATATATATATATATATATATATATATATATATTCGCATCTTTCATAAAATCTTCGACTAAATAGATTTCGCGGGTTCTGCTTTTCCAATACGATATTACCTTCGTTATTTCGGAAACCTGCTTTCTTGAAGCAATTTTGTATAGTTTCGGTCTTAAGTACTTTCCACGCCCTTGCAGTGTTTGGTATCGTATAATGCACATTCAGGGGTCTTTTACAAACAGGTCGTCCATGTCCTTCACATAGCGATGTTGTAACTTGTTCGTCGCATCTGAAGGTAAAAAAAACAAGCTTGATATTCCTTAGCTCAACATCTTTGAGATGACTAAAATATGGTTGTCGGACTTGCATTGCCTTTATTTTTGTTTCGATTAGGTTGTAACTCTAATCGTTATCAAGTATAAACTGAATGTTTTGTCTTAAGGCTACGAGCTTATATAGGGACCGTGCTCATTGAAGCGCAAAGTTTCGCCTCACTGAACAGACTTCAATGATTTGATATAACAAAATAGTGGTTGCTTCTCAACACTGGGTTTACTGAAGATTCCATTAATATTTTTAATGTAAGCTGCTTCTATAAATTTTTTTTTCACGTTGGGTTCCCCATATATTGCCGCAGCTCCAGACCATTTTATATGGTGTTGTTTATCTCAGGCGAGTTCTGCAATGTATGAGTTTTATGTTCCTTAATTCTAACTTTTAGTGGTCGCTTGGTTTCTCCAATATACATTTCGCCACACTCACATGGAACTTTATAAACACATTCTTTCTTATCGGTAGTTTTTGGTTTTGTTAATTGAGCTTTAAGTGTATTTCCTGATTTTAAGGCTGTTTTTATATTATAACTGCTGGCAATTCGTCATATTTTCTCCGAGGTTCCCTTAATGTACGGAATTGTGAAGAAGGGATGTATTTCTTGCTATCCAGTGATCGTTGTGCTAAAGTTATTTATGACATCGTCAATTGATTTTAAAGGATAACCATTCTGTTGTAAATCGGATTTAATGTTTGCTACCTCATGTTCCAACGAATCGACATTATATATGCATATAGATATAGCGCGATTATAGAGGTTGCGTATAATTCCCCGTTTTATTTCAACTGAATGATTATAACTATGGTTAAGATTGTCCAGTATGTGTTGGCTTCCTGTATACTGAAGTTTTAATAGTTTCGTTTGAAGTGCAATTGATCACTTACCTCTTTTCCATGGTAAACTAGATTGTAGTTCGAATGGTGTTAAAATTTTTCAAGAAATCAAGTTCTTGATCATTGCCCTTCCATGCGATGAAGGTATCATCGACATATCTCAACCAGACTTTCGGTTTTACTGTGCTGTCGATCAATATATCATGTGAAAGTCTATTTTTGATTATGTCTAGTGGTTTCCCTAATGGCACACACACACATTAGTATACAGACTTTCGACATCAAAACTTATTAGTCAGTTGTCTGGCTCAAGATTAATGCTACTAAAATTTTTTAAAGAAACTTCGCCAGTTCACTTGGTGATGCTCTGGAGCTGGTTATTGGTCTGAATGGTATGTTCGTTTTATGAATTTTCTTTAGTCCGTAAAGATGTGGTGGCTTACTGTAGTGTGATGTGAGCGCCCATCGTAGCTTGTCAGGTATATGGTCTTGATATTTCCTTAGTGTTCTGTAGATGTCCCGTGAGATAACACGTAGGAGATGGTCAGCATAGCGGGTGGCAGATGGCGTATTAAGTGGGAAGGGATATCATATTAAACGTGACAAAATGTATTAAACATGCTTCAAGTTGCATGGGCCGACGTAAAATGGCTTATTATGCGGGAAATTGCAGCCAACGTAATCGTATTAAGCTAGTTTTACTGTGGTCACTTTTAAGGAGAATCGCTCATAAGTAGTATGAAAGTACAAATCCCTAACTAACAGATTGAAAATAAAACCAAGAAATACTTATCATTAAAACAGATACTGAAAAAATTCTTAGATTATATTTTTTATTTCCAGATTTGGCGCGATCATTCTTCAATTATGAAATATCCATGGCAAGAACTGGAACTTATTACTATAATTTATATATGTTTAGATTAAAACATTTAATTTCTAAAGTTGTGGGGTAAGTAACACCAAAATTCTGAACATGACCTCATGAACCTTAAAATACTCAAAAGACAAGTAAATTATAAAATTTAAATAACAAAGAAAAATGGAATTATAAAAAGTAAGTTTTCTAAAAAATTTCAGACCAGACAAAAACCTCTTCTAATACTATGTTGACGTCCTAAAAATAAATACGGAGGGAGAATCAGATTTAAATTTATTTTAATGATCTTTACAACATAACAAAAAATGGAACTCGACATTTAAGAAATAATAAATCATGTTTCTTGAATTTAAACCCTATAATCTCAAATACTTTCCGATTTTTTGCTTTTTTGTCTTTTCATGGTTGGTTCATAGTTCCAAAAATTAACAACAAACACTAAGAATTTACATTTTTACTTGCAAGTTAAATGATACATTTTACTTTTATCTGTTCATGGTCCTAATTTCTTAGTTAAATTCGTATCTTCTATCGGATATTTTCGGCTGGAAGAAAAATTGACAAGTACATAAAAATAGGAAAAATAACATTATAAACAAATAAAACTTCAGAAAAATGTATCATAAAATAGTTGAAACTCTTAATAAAATTTGTTAAATAACTACAATTAAAAAGCAAAAAATTTATATTTTACTTTTAGGTTAGAATATCAATGGACGGTTTTGATTCGTCATCCTTAATTTTTACTCATTGTTAAATTTTGAAGTATGATCAACTAATTTGCATTCTTTAGTGCAAGTGTTAGTTTAATGCAAATTTTAGTGTTAGTTATTAATTTTTGGAAATATGAACCGACTATTACTCTACGAGATTAGCATACTAAATAAAATTCACAAAACCCTAGTTTTCTCTAGAGCAACCCAGTATTTCACGGGTCACACCATCATTTTAAAAGAAACTAAGGTTTCATTGTGTGTCACTCGGTATTCTAATCCCAGGAAGAGATCGCTGAAAATGTCTCGTGCAATTTTAGACGAAACGTCGTACAATCAATCTGAGACGACAAGGTCTAGAGATCCATGATTTCTATATGTACGTTTTTATTTTAGAATACGATGTTTAGGATGTGCAGTGTTAGGTTCGTGTTATGTGGCATGTGGACGATTTGATGCATATCAGTGTGACGGGCTCTATCCTTGGGATGCTGCGGCAGGAACCCTTATAGTCAGAGAAGCAGGGGGATATGTAATAGATTCGTCAGGTAAAAAATGTTTGCCTTACGGCATTCTAAGCAAAAACGCTAAGAAAATCATTTCTTCAAAATTAATTGTATCTACGCTGTGGCTAAAGTTCTAAGATCTAATTTTAATGAACGTATTGACGTTGATTAATTGATTAATTCCAATCGTGACTCCTTTTAAACTAAAATGAAACTAATAAACATGCCTTACTTTGAACTTTCAATACAAATTATCTCTTTATTTAAAAATACAAAATTTGAACAGAAAATTGCAATCCTGCAAGATGGACATTAAAAAACCACTATACTATCACTAAACTGGTAGGGTTATGAGACATACACAGCAAAAAATCATTACAAGATGCGGCGAAAAGCTGCAAATTATATATACATATCTTTTTTACTAGGCAAAGAGTTTGACTTATTAGAACCAAACTTTCTGGTAACATCATCCAGGGAGCTGGCAGAAGAATACTTAAAAATTGAGAGGGAAGCAGACGAAGAAATGAACAATGCTGTTCAAAATAATAAACCTTTTGTACCATAAGAAACAGGCATGTTGGCACAGAACTCAAGTGGAGAATATTTGGTTTTTAATATGAGCGCTAATGTATATAATATATATATATATATATATATATATATATATATATATATATATATATATATATATTTACACGTACTCTATTCAAATTTAAAAATATTTTCAATGAATCAAGAATTAGAAACGAAATTCAAATTTTTATAAATTTAATTTTTGATCTGTTTATCAATAATGTACATAAAATATGGATCCAGTACCATCGGTTAAAGTCTATTGTATTATTATGTGTTACTTAAACTGTAGCGTCGATTTTAATTATTCATAGTTGTATGCAAATTTTTATGACTGTCGTATTATTATAAATATAAGCAGTTTAGTCAAGAAAATATAAAAAATAAAAGTATATTAGTTTTTCATTAATGTAAGGAATACAAAGGGTTCCTAAATTTATCCTACCATTGGCATAACTAGGGTGAGGGTCGTGCTCATCTCCGGACAGCGTTGGTGCCCGCCACAGAATATTCGGTATTTTTCTAAAAATTGGAAAATTCTAAGACCACATAGTTTGCTAAGACGACGATTTTTTGCATACCCCTTATTTTAAGTAGTAAAACAGGAATCCGAAGTTTTTTTTGGTGGTCGCAAATAGTTTTCTCAACAAAAAATCTTTTTCACTTGTCACTTTTCTGTATTTTTCAGCCAATATCTTTAAAATCTGTTGCTTCCACTTAAACACATTTGAACAATCACATTTTTCATTAAATTGTACACACTATTTTGATCAAATATAGCAAAAAACACCTGAAAAAGAATTATTAAACTAACCTAGACCAGATGGAAATAAACATACATTGTGACCGGATATCTTATAATCATAATATTGCACTTGTCCTAATGTTTTATTCACTTTTTACTCCTTTTGTTCTAAAATCGTTCTTAAATAAAGGACAGAATAATTGCTAGAGCAACAAAAACAAAATATCGATAATGTTAAATGGGTTAGTTCAGGTTTGCTATTAATCACAATTTCCAGGTTTGTGTTTTATTGTATTGCCATGAATCCTAAACAAGAATGGTTTATGCAAGGGCTCGGAAACTGTGATTAATAGAGCAAATTATGACATGGAAGTTTGCTCAGTTTTAAATGATAGTTCTGATCAAGTAGGTGTAACAGAAGAAATAGGCATGTGTAAAATGGGTAAACGAAAATATAATGGGGGTAGAGTAATTGAGAGTCAATGGATTTTAGGGGACTACGAACGTCATTTAAAAGCCGTCTTTTGGGTTCTAGTTGAGGAATGTTTAAAAGAACACTTGTTTAAGGTTTTCACCATTAAATGGTAAACCACTCCAAGAATTGTGTGGACTCAGATACTGGAGTTCACACTCAAAATATTTAGAGAGCTTGGATAAATTTACAATGAAAATGTATCTAAATGTGGTCGACGAGAATATCATATTCTCGACTATTTGGTGGAACATTTACTTAGGAAGAAATGTCTTAACCACACAGATATGTACCATGTATGTTTTAAATACATGACACAAGTCTATCTTCCCTTAAACAAATCTGAGGTTCAGACGGATGATTAATCTATTTCTAGAATATACATTATGCAGAATAGCTTATAGAAAGCAGATAAAAAAAAATAAAAAACCGAAATTAAAAAATACTAACCAGAACTAACTGCAAAAATCCCCTAGATTCCTCATTAGAAACTTTCCCTATTCCCACCCCAGCCGAGGATGCTCCTCCTACCCTGCTGGACAGCCAAATTTCTGAATTAGTGTAAAAAAAATTACTGTAATACCCACTATAACAATATAGAAATATTGTTTAATTATACGATACAACAGAATTTAATGAAATGGTGGCAGAGCAATAATATATTGTTTATTGATTAAATTGGACAAAATGTAGTTATCTAAAACTTTAATAAAGATTAAGAAAAAAACTACGTTCCACACCCAAATGAAATTTAAAAACCATGTCAAAATGACAACATCGCATGAAGTCACAGATCGTAACAGATATTTCTTTCAAAATGGAAGACAAATCAACAATGGACAAGCTGACAATTGTTCTTAGTTCTTATTGGAAATTCACATTTTTTCGCAGTTTTTTAATGTTAACTTTGTTAAAAAAATGTTAAACTGTTGTAAAAAAAAAAACAAAAAAATGTTAAACTGTTGTATAGTGTTTGTGTACTCTCAACTCTCTTATATGGAGCAGAAGCCTGGACCCTTACCGATGCTTCATGTAAACGTATAGATGCATTTGAGATGTGGTGCTACCGCCGCATGCTTAGGGTTCCTTGGATACACGTATCAAACGAAAACATTTTACAACGTATCGGTGGAGAACTGGAATACCTTACAAATGTCAAACGCAGAAAATTGGAGTACTTTGGACATATCATGCGGAATGAGAAATATCGCCTGCTCCAACTTATTCTGCAGGGGAAGATGGAAGGCCAGAGATCAGCTGGACGAAGACGAATATCATGGCTGCGCAACCTACGAACATGGACTGGAATGACATCAACAGGTCTGTTCAGAGCAGCAATGAATAAAGTAATATGGACCAATGTGATAGCCAACATCCAAAGAGGATAGGCACTTTAAGAAGATAGTGTTTGTATATTTTACTACAAGTATCAAAATTTAAAGGTGGAGATCGAAAAATTCGACTTACATGTGTGAAAATGAAAATATTTTGTTTCTTGGAAAAACCACTTGCAACCGCCAAAAAAAATCACGATCCAAAAACAGGGGTATGAAAGAAATCGTCTTAAAATTCGATGTTTCCAAATAATTATCAAAAACAGCGATAAAAGAAAGAATACATTTTAACTGAATGAGTTGTTAGCGGTTCACGTTTCACACAGCATTGAGAAAATGTACTGAAGACCACGCGATTGGTGGAAATCGACTCGAAGATTTAACGATATTTTGAGGTTATTCTACCTGAGACAATTTTGGCACTGTTTTCTGTTATGTAAAGCTACGTGAAATAAATAAAAAAAAGTTGAAATTTATTTTTTTTTAATCTGAAACAACGTGCTATTATGAAATATAGAAATACTTTTTTTGATTTTTCATAGTTACACGTCTAGTCTAATTGATTATTTTTTAAAGGATTTTAGGTTTATTTGTTGATGACTCTACGACAGTGATCTGTCTCCCTTTTCTTGTATGATTATATTAATGATAATTTTTTCTTTGTTTGTAGTATTCGTTGACATGTTCATTATTAATTTGACAGACTTTTAAAGGATATGCTGACTCAAAAGTATGAGAAAATATTCACAGAAAACAAAAAAAAATATTTCAATTTAGCAGTTCAAGAGGTTTACATATTTAGCGCATAGTTTGGTTCAAGATTTTTTTAAAAATTCTTTTATAACAGTGCAGCTAAAAATTCTATGAATTCTATGATAGCGATTATATTTTTAGCTGAGGAAGATTGTTCCAATCCAAGTCACTTGTTAAAGAACTCTGGCCAAGTGAGTTGATGGTCTGACCAAACCTATTAAAATTTCTGAAATTAGGCTACCAATTTTGATATTTCACAAAATATGTGTTTGATATTTTTATCCGAGAAAGAGTATAATAAAAGTAGTTTTTAAATCTGGAAATATTAGAAATTTAATAGTACGAGTATTACATATTCGTTGTCTAGTGTTCAACTGTCCCCTCCCAGAAAATATTATTAATTACGTCAACGTGTATTAGTACGATAAATTCATTCATACTCAGATACCTCTTCACATATGAATCACATTAAGTCTTGGTACAGAATCGCGTTTCTGGAGAAACTCACCAAATTTGTAAATGAAATAACTCCTAAAATAGATGGGTTTATGGAGAACCTTAAAATAATCTTGAAAAAATCTTTTAAGGTAGCAAATAATCCTATCTTAAAGCGTGCAATATTGAACACTCGAAAAACTTATAAAACTGAAATTACAAAGGCAAAAATAAATACAAATTGCCAGTATATAACAATAAAAACAGTGCAGTATAGTAAATTATAAAACAAAATTCTCAACCAAGTAAAATACAATTGGATTTGATGATACCCTTGAAAATTCCAACAACCACTTTGCAAATATTTCCCGCACCATAATATAGAGTTGTCTTCCATTCGAGGTGTTACCTCTAGAATACGTTCAGAAGGTCGAAGTCAACGGCGGTATTTGTCTGAATTTTTTCGAGTTAGTTATTTCTGAAGAAACTGTTGACATATTCGACAATTTCAAAGATTGTTCATCCAATGCTATAACGCGAATTTTTGAACCTCTTCTGCACATCACTATTCTCTGTTTTAAAAGCGGATGCATTCTAAGTTTAATAAAATGCTCGAGGTTACTCCAATTCATAAAAAAGAACCGTCCAATAACATATCTAATTATCGACCCAACTCACTAATTAGTATCGTCTCCAAAAAGGTTGAATCAGCCATGAAAAATCGATTACTGGCTTTTTTGTGTAACATAATTTGTTTGTGGAATCACAACATCGATTCCATCTTGGCCGCTCTATAACACTAGCCATAGTTCAATTGATGGAAATATTAATTGTCGCCTTGGGCTTGCTTCACTCTCTATTAACTGTCGTCTTGGAGGAAGGCAAGCTTGCTTCACTCACCTTGTGTGGCTTAACTAAAGCTTTTGATTGTGTTGTTCATGATTACCTTCTTCAGAAACTGAAACACAATGATGTCACGGGCAAGGAACTATTTTTAATTCAATCCCACCTCTCAGAGAGGACCCAATTCGAGTTTAACAATGAACAGTCTTCTCCAGAGCAGGTCCAGTATGACATTCCACAGGGATCCATACTGGGATCTATCCTTTTTATAATATATACCCACGACCTTCCTTGTAATTCCCCAGAGTTACCCTCTGGGGAATTACCTTTTCGCCGACGATACATCTTTGATAACCACATCGGACGATATAGCTACACTTAGTATTTTAACTCACAGTTTACGTTTAACAGCTGAAAAGTGATTTTCATCCAATAAACTAAAACTTAATGAGAAGACCCAACATTCGGTAATAACCTTGAAGCCTAAGTTGACATTACAGGACCAGTTAAACTTTTGGGCCTTCACATAGACTTTAAACTTACTTCATTAGTCCTTCTTGAGAGCCTCTCAAAAAAATTGTCTACAAACCTATTCCTATTGTGACAATTAAAGAAAACTGTCACATCTGAATGGTGCATTTAGCATATTTTTAGGATTAAATAAATCAATGAACAGTGTTAGTTTTTATCGCCTGAAATTTTATAAGTTACCAATAAATATGAGAAACCTGGAAATTGAAAGATCCAGAATCAAAACTTTGCTGATTTCTAGGACCTATTATCAAATATTATAATTTTTTAGGAACAGCATAACTGGTAGTTTTTGAACTACGTATTATTTTAAATTGTGACCAAGTAATTTACATACATGTATTTTGACTGTGTTAGTTTTATTTATTGTATAATGTGTTGTATACCAGGAACTATCTTTACTTCCCCAGTCTTATATTAAATTTTAGTTTAGATTTAAGTTTTTATTTTGACCAGTGTAAGCGGATTAGGATCTGTATGACCACAATAAATCATTACGAAGAATAACAAATACTCAAAAATATATTTTTTTCATTTACTAATATTTATGAACAAATCTATCTCCTGTAGATTTACTAAAAGTTTTAAACGTCCCCAAAAATACACTTACCTCCCTATGCTGCACATGACTCATCGGTGGAGGATATTGACCATGAGGCCCACTGCTCGATACTGGCGGCATTCCTGGATGGCCTTGAGGAGGACCCATGTGATGTGACATTTGGGGGTGATGTCCTTGAGCCTGAGTGTGAGGTGGAGGCAGACTGCCATGACCCTGAGAAACTGATGGTGGGGAGTGCATTGGGTGGGTTGGTGGTGGAGAGCCCAATCCTATATATTTAAGGATTGGCTGAGCACATACTGTTGAAAGTTATTTATTAGGTGATAAAAAGAATACCAAATAAATTGTTTTAGTAAACTATATTTTTTACAGTGGAATAAGGTATTAAGATAATGTAACTCTAGAATCTGTTTTAGCCAAATGAAGATGGAGTATGTTAGATTTTTCAAACTATTTTTAGGTTCTAGTACGTGACTAACTTTAATTAATCATTTTGCATGAAAATTTGTTACCTGTAAAGTATAAAATCCATTTTAAGTATGGATATCAAATTTATTTCTGTTTACCTCCCATGTGATGTCCTTGTGGTTGCCCTCCAGGATGCACTTGATGATGAGGGGGTGGTGGATGTCCCAAATGTCCTTGTGTATGTGGAGGCATACCATGGGGTGGCATGTGAGATTGTGGTGGCCCAGGATGTTGTGATGGACCCCCTGGATTATGTTGTTGGCTTGGATGTGGTTGAGGAGGGCCAGGCATACCAGGATGGGGCTACAAATCAAACTTTTGATAAAAATATTAGTTCTAAGAAAATATTTTACAGTTATTACGATATTGATATAAATAATGCTCAGAATGTTGAAACTCGAGAACAAGAACCATATAAATAAAGATATTTTCTTTTTCACATTGACACTTTATGAAATTTTAGATATAAACTTTATAGGCAAAACTCTTAATTACTAAAGATTCACAAATGAAAACATGTTTCTACTTATAAGATATACCTGCATGTGTGGAGGCGGTCCATGTCCTTGTCCCGACGGTGGCAAATGTGGTTGATGCAACATTGTATGTGGAGGTGCATTTAGATGGCTTCCCATAGGTGGAGGTTGATACGGGCTATGCGGAGATGGTGGGGCTCCTGGGCTTTGAGTAGGCGGCCCCATTGGACTTGGCGCTTGAGGTGGCGGCATTGGACTACTTTGAGGCGACGGACTAGTCATTATTTATCTGAAAACAATCACATTTTATCATCTTCAAATTCAACTTGAAATTGCAAATATATTTCACATCATCATTCTTCACGTTATATATAAAATTTTTTGATTGTATTCTGTCCCGCCAATATCAGGCAGGACATTCAAAATGTCAAGTAGTTGTCTTTTCATCACATTATTAACACAATTTTAATTCCCTCTTGAAGAGTTAGCATTTTCTAATTAGTAAACAATATTATTATTGATTCATACAAATTATTTTTATTACTACTTCCAAAAATTAACAATCACACTAAGAATTTACATTAATAATATTCACTTACAAGGTAACTGATACACTTTACTTTCATAGTCTCAATTAAAAATTAAGAACTTCGACGCACTGAACTTCTTAGTATAATTCTTAATTTCGGTCTAATTCGTATCCGCTTTCGGATGCTTCTGACTGGAGGAAATATAAACAATTACATAGGAATAGAAAAAATAACATTATAAACTAAAGTTCAATGAAAATATGTCATAAAATAGTACAAACACTAAAGATTTGAATTGGTCATCCTTAATATTTACTAATTGTTAAATTTTGAAGAACGTATTTTTATTCGATAGTGTAAGTGTTAATTGTTAGTATTAGTTGTTAATTTTTAGAAGAATGACTCAACCATTAACAATGTAAAATTAAATATATATTGTCAATAGTACGTACTGGTGTGAAGAATATGTTGTTTATTGAATTTTGTTTATTATTTTCATTTCATTTCTTGTTTTTGGAGTTAAAATCAATTATTTATAGAATAAATGCTTATTTTTCAAATACGTTGTAAAAAGTTAAATAAATCTGTTACCATTTTTTTTTTACAGTTCGATTTATGTAACTAACTACTTAATAAACAACCAAAATAAATTAAGCCTTGTAATCATTTAGACTAATTTACTAAATTTTGCAGTTTGATGAAGTTAGTATATTCTTTATTTCCGTAAAATACAATTATCTAGAAAACAACTAGTAACAAAAATACATTCAAAAGTATAAAAATCATTTTATAGAGGTTTTCTTAAATTCTAATAAACCAGAAATTATCAAACTAAAAAAATGGTAAAAATGAAAGTTGAGAGATGAAAATTTGTATATAGGTGAAAAATTAAAAAAAAAACGCAAATTTTTCTTCAATAATTTCCGAACTTTTCAGTAATTTTCCATCATTAAAAAAAAAAAAAACAAATCTGACAGCGATAAAAAGTTAAATTGCAGTGTGATAGTCAAGGTTATGAGCGCCCAGAGCAAGATTTTAATTTTGCGCCCCCCCAAAATTTATTTTATACAAAGAGAAACAATACAATAACCTTAAAAGGTAAATTAAATTATACATTTAAGCATTATATATATATATATATATATATATATATATATATATATATAAAATTAGTTCTTACTTATTTTGTAGGAAGAGAAAGAATATAATAACTTAAAAGTTTAAGTCTGTGAGTACGCCCTCTTGAGGTTTGCACCCCTGGCAGCCTCCTCCGAGACCAGCCCCTAGCTATGCCACTAATCATATGTAATTTATGTAAAACAAATTTTCCATATAATACGGACCTAACGTGATATACTGTATATGAAATACTTTTTATAAAAATGTATTAGAGTAGCAATTCTCAACCTGTGGGTTGCGCCCCTTTAACGAGGCGCCGTGAAATAATAAAAGGGGGGAGTAATTTTACTACCTGTGGGGAGATATTGAACTCATGATGGGGTATCGCTGACATCAAAAAAAAAATATAAAAAAATTAGTTCATATTTCAAAAAAATCATTTTATGGGGGGCGTAATTAAAACTGGAATGTTAACTTATAGCCTTAAATAGATCCCCATACTCAGTAAGAGTCTATGGAGTGGACTCTGATATGAAATTCCAAAGATGATCCTATATATAAAAACTCGGATAGCAAATACTGAAAGGTTGAGAATTTTTACACATTATCCCTATTTCCCATAATATAAAACACTGTCAATTTAATATCAATCAATAGACAATAAAAACACTTCCCCAACTTAATTGGACTTGTATATTTTACAGAGTCAGCGGTAGTAATAATGAGATCATTTAAATTTAAAACTTTTTATATGGACTACCATGTATTCAACATTTGGGAAAAAATAACATTAATAATAGACAAGCTGTTTTATTTGACAATAATGATTTGTTTGATTATTCTTAGTGGTGAAAAATCTTTTTCGAAGCATAAAACAATAATAGAACTTACATTTTACAAATTAAATTTTATGATTTGATAGAACGTAATACCTCAATTTATAGTGTTACATATAAAAGCAATTTTCATTCACCCACTTTTGCATGAACTGAATTTAATATAAATACTTTCGAATAATACTTGATGATGTAATCAAACTAGCGACATCTCGTGAAGGAATACTTCATATACTTTGAAATTGACAAGAATTTTTCAATTCGAGTAAATTCTTTAAAAGGTCTTTATTTAAAACTCTTGTGTTTAAATTGTGATTTTTATTTAACTTTAAATTTTTCCTTTAATAATTGGTATTACTTTCATAGTACCTAACTTAAAAATTACTAGATCCAACACTATAAACTCAGATAAAAAAAAAATCAGAAATTTCATTGACCGAACATCACATATAAGAAAAAACAAAGGAAATTAAACTGACCATGGATTTTTTTATAGTTTTTCTGTCCATAATAATAAAAAAAAAAATCACTTTGAAAATTAATTTTTTTAAACAGTGCTGATATGACTTTATTTTATAATAATTGTTTTTCAATTTAAATTATAAAGAACAATGGAAATACCTTTCCTTCTCTTTACATTATAAATCAAGAGCATGCGCCATATTTTTTGAATAATTTGCAATGCAGAACAAAGCTATATAAATTAAAGTTTAATAAAAAATCAATATAGGCATACAACATTTGTAATATAAAATATAGGCATCAAAGAGCTAAAAATCTAAATAACACTCTTTTCATGCCCATAAACATTGTATCAATCAAAAGTTTAGCGACTGCTAAAAAGAAAAGACTTTTCCATTAGTTATGCCATCAAGAATTACTGGGAGGTGAAGAATGATTGATGGCACAGGATGATTGACACATGAAGGTCAATGTTGTCATAAAAATTCTCAAGAAGACCGGCTCTGACCAAAACAAACGAGATAACCTTACATTCTGCTGTTTTCTGGATATTTCTTCATAAAATGTTAAAAAATACCTAATAGGTACATAGCCTGGCAGAGGTAATATATTAATTAACATTTAATTTATAATTAAATCATTGGAACTTGAAATTAAAATTAATACACATTTACCTGATTTTTCACTGAATAAAACCGGTTTTTCACGAAAATTCTAGAACATTTTCCACTTGACAACAATTTTCTTTAAAAACATTGTTTAAAAATTATAATTTATCGGAAAATTATATTTCGGCTTGCGCCATTTTCTATACGCGTCCGCATTCAATTTTCACTTCTTCAGTTTTCTTTTGTTTTGAATTTCCTGTCTCCCTTTTTCACAAACAAATATTGCGTGTGGGCGGAGCGAAAGGGGGAAAAAGAAAAACATATCGAAAATTTATACCGTTTCCGCACCAGGAATCCTAAATTCTAAAATTACCAAAAAATTTGACAGAACCGGACTAAGGATGTTCCTATATTAGGAATATAACTTTAATATGCGTGGGCTTACCAAGGTTTACGCAAGGGATTTACTACTAAACCGTTGTTAAAACTATCGGAGTGCTGAAAACTTATACATGTACAAGGAAGCATATGAATTAAAAATTTTTGGGGTTAATAAAAGTTCAATAATAAGGTTGTTTGTTGGTTCATATATGCTTTAAAATTGGGCTATGTTTATATTGTAGACATATTTTTCATTTAGTTTGGAAAATCATTTAAATCCAACAACACAAGTCATGTGTGAGCTTTAAAAATTGAGCCCGAATCAATTTAATTGAATATTCCTTGTTGTGTTCATAAATTATATAGACTTTAACTAACTCAATTTAAAATGACCACTGTAAAATGATTTAATAAAATACAATTAATGGGCTATTCTTTTGAGTAATTATCACTTTCAGTTGTATCACTTGAAGTAATCATGATCACTTCGACCTAATGACAAGTAAATGTATATTCAAAAGAACATGAAGTTATCAGTTACATTTTTTTTTCACTTTGATTTACTGATAATTATTCAAAAAATACAGCCTAATACGATCCTCATCTAACTGAGGATTCACAAAATTTAGGATTTAGATTTGAGGAAATGGGACGATTGTAATGAGCCATTTTTTTTCGGTGGAAATCGTTTTTTTCGCACTATCGAATGCAGATTAAATTGGAAGAGGCCAAAAGTGTGATAATTGACAGAAATAACTATTTATTTTTTCCAGTCTACGTATTATTTAAGATTATTTTTATATTTTAGAAAATACTTCTATATTTCTAATTAGAGAAAATTTCTTTATTATCATTACTAGTAAAAATATTTGGTATACCACACATTTTTCTGTTTTAATGGCTAAAGTAGAAATTTATGTCATTTGTATATCAGTCACTAATATTAATACTGCGACGAGATGTTTTGAAAAACCTCGGAAGAGAAATTACGTCAGACATCACAAGTGCTCTTACACTAAAATATGATTTTAATCAGCTGAGTTCGCTAAACGTCAAATTTAAAAACAAAACTGTTGGATTTATTTAACTTTAAATTATGAATTCATCAGATAAATTTTCTTTTATGATGACTTTTTTAAAAGATTTTAGTTATCCTTTGATTCATAGTATGAGTTACGATGATATGGCGAACGTTTTCCATATATCAAACAGGCATTTCCTGATTTGCTGGGCTTTAAAACTTTTGGACGAAGAATGTTATCTGGAAGTCCTAAAAGATAGAGAACATGATCCTGATTTATTGGGAAATTTAATTGCTCAGCATGGATTCTGTACTGAGAAAGAGAAAATTGGATTTTTTAATGGGGATTTACCAGTTACTGAACAGGTAGTTACTTTTCTACAAACTTCTTCAAATAATATTTTTTTGTATCCTTTTACTCTCGTATTTCTGTTAATTTTTTTTGGTATCTTATTGGTTACCTTTATTTTTTAGGTTAACATTTTACACAGAATGTTTCTATGTATTAAGAGACTGAAAAAATCCTCGGTAGAATATCAAGGTCCTGTCACACTAGAAAATTTACAAAGTCTAATCAACACAAATTTAAACATTTTTCCTGTATTTGGGGAAATTAAAACTCTTTCAGAAAAAGAAAAAATAGTTAAAGTTAATATGTTGCAAAAGGAAATTGAACAGTTACACTTGTCAGCCAAACACCATTTAACAAATGAGCCGAATAAGGGACGGAATATTTGTCAGATAAATAAATGCGAGCTACAGAATACTGTGGAAAAGCTTAGTGAGAATTTTTGTCATTTTGATAGGATAATTAAAGCTATAAGTAAAGAAAAAAGTTGTAAAATAAAAAGTAACTATGAATTTAATCCACACTCTGAGAAGCTGTTGATAAAATGTAATAAATATTTAAAAGTTATAGCACAGGTAAGTAAAATATAGATTTATGTTTTATTTGATATTTCTTGTAAGTCTTTGTTAAAAGGCACGCTGGTTATATTATTCAATGAGAGTGCGGTTTAAGGGTTCGTCTAAATGCCTTATTAATTAATAATAATAGTTTATTGATATAGTTCCTTATTTACAAGTAAATCTTAACCTTAGATAGCCTTTCTGGTTAAAGCTTTTAAAACATTCTCAGCAGTATTAATAAAATCTGATCTATGATAATAGATTTGTATTCATCGCTATCCTATTAAGGGGACTATGCAATGAGTAAACAGTACAACAGTTAGGCACTTATAGAAGAATATTACTATGGATCTGACATTGTGAAATAAATCTAAATTGGTTTATTTTAAATTCTTGAAAATCTTTAAATATAGCTTCGTTACACTAATAAAATGGAGTGTCAAAAATTCAAGCCATTTAGCAGCCAGTAAACTTAATGCAGTTTATTCCTTTATGCTTCAAATGTTGTTTGGCAAAATATATTTTATTTTCACTTTAATTAATTTCTATGTCAATAGATGTAGTTTTGGTAGCAGTGCTTTAGTCCACAACTTATTTTTCTTTTTCCTGTACTTGTTAATACTTTTTTATTACTTTGCTCAGTGTATTTTACATTTTGCTTATTTTTTTTACTGCTGTATTTTTATTGTATTAAAAATTGCAGGATTCATTAGTAGAGATTTTTTTTTCATAACTACATTTGTTATTTTTGTATACTGTCACAACATATACTCCAAGTATAAATAATGTAGACATAAGAAAAAAGTTATGGTCATTCTGCAAGTATATTTTTGTTAAATATAAACTTTTGATATTGCAAACTATTATTGTCCGTTCATACTGCCAAAAATTATCAACTACCACTAAGAATTTCCACTATCAACTTTCACTTGGCAGTTAAATGATACACTTTACTTTCATCTGTTTATTTTCCCAACTCAAAATTAACTGTCAACTATCATCTAAGAAGTTGGTCAACTTTTTAAAAAGTTGCCAAAATTTGTATCTGTTTTTAGATGTTATGGCTGGAGCAAAAATTGTAGTACATAAAATTAGAAAAAATAATATTATAAAGATATAAAGCTTAGTAGAAATGTGGGTGATTATTCAGATTATCTGAAACCACGAATTTTTCGATAATTTTTTTGTTTGCCCCTATTTTTGGGTCATACAATACAAATCTGAAGTTTTTTCCTTTGACGTTCATGAATAGTTCTTCCAAAAAAAAGTTTTTTCACTTCTACACATGTAAGTTGCATTTCTCAATTTTCACTTTTAAATTTTGGCCCTTCTAGTAAAATACATATACACAACACAAATTAAGTATTTTTTTTTAACCAAATTAACATTAAAAAACCGCAGGATAGTGTCAGTTTTCAATAAAAACAAAAAAAATTGTTAGCTTGGCGATTGCTTAGTTGCCTTCCATTGTGAAATAAACATGTGTTTCGATCTGTGGCGTAATGCGACGTTGTCACATTGACGTAGTTTTTAAATTTATTTTAAATAGAAAACGTAATCGTTAAGTTGTAAACTAATAGTATTAATATCAATATTGTAGCATGAAATGTGATAAAAAAAGCTTATAATGACATTATACCAAGAATAAGTACCAACATAATATTTTTTATCCTTTGTTAGAGTTTTAAATAACTACGTTTTGTCCAACTTAGTCAACAATACTTTCTAATATTTTATTGCCACCATTCCATTAAATTTTATTTTATTGTCCAATTAATCAATATTTCTATATTGTTATAGTAGGTATTACAATTCTTTTTTTTTACGCTAATTAAAAAATGTTGTTATTCAGGAGAGACTACAGGAAAAATAGAACATCCTCTGCCAGGATGGTAATATGGAAAGTTTCTAATGGTTAATCTAAAGGATTGTTACAGTTAGTTCTGATTAGTTTATGTTTGTTTTTTCTACTTTTTAAAAGACTATTCTACATTTTTTTACTTTCTACAAGCTATTCTCCATTTTTCTGCTTTCTACAAGCTATTCTACATACTAGCCTGGTAGCAAACATTTCGTAATTCCGAAGCAAATCTGCATCCACATAGAGTATGAAAGCTTAATCCAAACCATATTTCTGTTTCTGACTTTTATATATTTACTTACTAAAGCTCTGATGGATATGACATGATAGCAGCTTTGAGTAAGTTCATCATACAGTTTGAAATATTCTGTTCAAATGTACTTAGTCAAAGTTGCCGATTGTAAAGATATTGGTGGGTAAATACAGGAAAGTGACAAGTGGAAATGAAAAATCTCTTTTTTTTTGGTAAAAATATTTACATCTAAAAAAAAAATAGATTCGTGTTCTACAACCCAAAAACAGGAGATAAGCAAAAAATCGTCGAAAAGTTTGGTGGTTCCAGTAATCCGAAGAATTACCGAAATGCATCATAAAAGAATCCAAACACTTAGAATAAAATTAGTTAAACAACCACAATTCAAAAGCAATTAACTTACATTTTCCGTTTACGGTAGAATATTACTGAGCGATTTTATTAGTCACCCTCAATTTTTACTAATTGTGAAATTTTGAAGTATGAACCACTCGTTTTATTTTGTGATGTGTTACTTGAGTGTAAATTCTTATTGGTAGTAGAATATTTTTGAAAGGAAGAATCCGATCATTAAATAATAATAATGTTTTTTGACAGACCAGTAGTAATCTTGTCAGCTGTCAAAAGCCATTTAAAGAATTACACCTTAATATAGCCATCATTAGTTAGTTAAGTGGACTAATTAACTAGTCTATAAGTATTCAACGATGCATTTTTTTTTAGTATATAGAAGATCTTCAAACAATAAAGACATTTCAAATTATGGATCCTTTAGAACCGGATGATGAAATATCACCCTTAATTGATATTCTAGCTGAACAAATTCATAATAGTTTTAGGTCAATTTAGTTTTTTGTATTGATTTTAAGGTAAAAATTGAATATAATAAAATATTTATAAAAAAATAATAAAAAGCTGACCGTTTCAATTTAACAAGCTAAATTATAACCTTGCAAATAATTTTTATACCAACCAGTTCTCCATAAACCATTTTGAATAGAATTTTTATTAATTGACAAGTAGCCACAGTATAAATAATGCATGCATGCATAATTGCACGAGAAACTCGGATGATGTAATTTAAATTTATACTTGTGGTACTTTTACCTACAAAATGTGTGTATCTTCGAAAATAAATTTTTAATTTTTTTTTCACGATATTACTTCAAGTGCAAAATGATAAGGTTGCGGATTATTATCTTCAAAATTTTAGCAATGGTTCAATTTCATGAATTGGTTAATAAGTTACAGCAAAGAAAAAAGGCAGTGCGTCTGCTGCCTTGCACAAGATTTTTGTGCTACTGAGCCATTTTTTCATGCTTTAAAAAAAGCCTTCAGTTTTGTTTTTACAAAAATTATTCATATAAATATTTCATGTTAACCCTTAATATTACGCAGTTTAAACAAAATAAAATTATAATTAGGTCGCAATAAGAAAATATAAATCCCATCCAAATATATTTAATATGGTTAACAAAAGATGTGTTATATTTTTGAAGCATAAATTAGTATAGTATATCTAGATCAAAATAACTTGTGAAAGAAAGTACAAAAACAATATGTAAATTAATATATTCATTTATTAATAGCCTCTAAAATAATTTGGGTAAGTTCAAAGTTGTTATAGTACAAATTTTCAACAATATTAAAATGATCAACATCGGACACAATATTTAATTCAGTTTTGATACCGTCCGTTTTCAGTTTATTATGAAATTGTTTTGCTTGTTTAATAAAAGATGGACTATCATGCTCTGCAACTATAACATAAATTGTAGTACTGCCATAGTCCAAATGGTCAAAAAATGGGCTCAGTTTTGTCTTCGCCATTTTTTCGGATAGTTTTAATATTTGATTGACTGACATTTTTGTTACTGGTTCCATATTGTATAGTCCACTTATTAAAAATACTGCTTTTATTAAGTTTTGATCCTCTTGTTCGAGTGATGTTTGTAAATCTGTGAGAACTGTTGCAATGGCGTGAGCGCCGGCGGAGTGGCCAGATATGTAAATGCCTCTGAAATGTAAAATTAAATAATTTAAATCTCTTTAGAAGAAAATTTAATTTTAAATTTATTAATTTAACACAACATATAATACTATTGTAAGAATATATCTGGTTAGCCATTTTTCCTGTCATATGTAAATAATATTTCTGTTTCCAAATAAGATTTTAAAGACTTGAGTTTCTGCTAATTTAATGAAAAAATATTGCTTCAAATTTACTTGATACGAATTTCCGTTTTTTTGATTTTTTACTTTCAACTCTTATTTCTTTCTGGGTTCCAACGCTGAGTATCAGATGCTTTAGTTTTAGTAGAAATTTTACTGCAATTTTTTATTACTGACTTCTTTTAAATTATACAGGATTGGTTTATTTCTTGTTAAAATTTTGTCAATATTCTTTTTACCACATTTTGCATCAACTCTTTCACGTTCATTCGTTTATTTCTTGTTCTACTGAAATTCTATTATCTTTCAGATCTGTTTAAAATCAAATATTCATGGGAATTATATCTGTGATTAATTTTTAATTTAGCAGCATTTCGGTAACGTCAGTCTCAGACCAAAGAAGACGTGAATAAAATAAATTTAACTAGAACTAAAAAAAAACGTTAAAAGTGGGTATGATTATTAATGGTGTGGAAACTCTGATGGAAATACTGAAAGGTTGAGAAACGATAGGTTACTAAAATGATATTTTCTGATACCGACAAATATTTATTATATACAATGACTGTTATGAAAGTGACAGTTTTTGGTTGCAAGAATCGTACGGTAGGTTGTAAACCTGCTAAAATTGTGGCTTGATTAATGGGTACCTTAACGACCAAAACTGAGATTTGGACGCCGTACCAAAATGACCATTTATCACTCCATAAAAACTATTTTTGTTCGGTTATATTTACGATGAAAACCATTTCGATGCGTTATTCTTTAATTTTGTGAATTTGACTGTCATATGGAATAGTTTTTGTGGACAAAATGGTGAAGTATATTGAAAAAATTTGTTACAAAATATATTATCCCTCTACTTAATAACATTACGTAGGAAATTAAGAACTTTTTTTCCCTGGATTAACATTAAATGCTTTTTTAAATTATTCTTAATTACCCACAAAAATCCCCATTTTTCATAAAAAAACTCTTCTCAGTATCCCTCTGAAGATACCAAAAGAAGTTTGTAAGCATGCCCAGATAGCACAATACTTCCAATGGATATCCAGAATAGGTACATATAATGTCCTGTATGTCCATGGACCGTTTATGGATGTCCATTAGATGTGATGACCTGTAATCTATATGGACGTCCATATCTGGATGTCCAGTGTAAGTCCATCAGACGTCCATTAATTAAATTTCGGGTTGTCGGTAAAATCGGATACTGTTATATCGGCCTGTAGAATTGTCATTTCTTAACCCGCCGGCCCGCCTTTGTGCCCATTATTGTGTTGACGTCGAGCTAAAAAAGACCTTTGGAGTTTTAGTTGAGCTAAAATCAAGTGTGCTTTTTATTTGAAGAAGATGCCACCGTTAAAGGTAAGTATAGTTATTTTTAATTTAATTTTTTTAATGATACCAAAAATTACCGAACGAAACTGCAGACATGCCCGACGAAAAGCTGATAATTTAGTGTCAAACTCGCACAAATTTGAAAGTGAACAAAATATTCAGTATCAAAACACGTATGTTAAAATATAGCTTTTGTAGCTATACTTTTTCATACAATTACTTATTTAAATGGAAATTACTACAAATAAGTGCAAATATTTTGATAGGCCAATGAATTTTGTATCTTGTTGGTTAAAATGGAGCACAGATAGAGTAGTAAATTTGTGTAATAATAAAATTGTAAATTTTAGAGAAAATTCTCTCTGACAAAGTCATTATTGAGTAATCAGTCTAATAAGATTGCTGGCATTAATAAATGTTATCAAAATTTATAATGGAATAAAAGCTATAGCAAATTTGAATAATTATATTAATTTTTTATGACTATTTTGGATTAAACGCTAGTAAAAGTTTACATTGATGTGTATTTTTGTGCAGTATAATTGTTTAAAAATATATAATAAAGTTTTGACAGTTCGACTCTAGGTTTAGACTTATAATTTAATTTATTTTAATTATTTTTTAGATGAATTTTCCACAGATTGGTCCAAATAAAATTCCTATGTGAAAGCCAATTTGTACCAAATTAGAGAGGATATTCAGGTAATCTTAAATAGGGAAAAAACAACAAGTATCTAGAAAGAATTTTCTGCAGGAGTTCAACTATCCTTTTACTTAAGAAAATAATCAGCTGCCTCAAGTCACATATGATCTTGAGGACAATTTAAACTTCAAAGATGCAGTAAGTTTATTACACTTCTCCTGAAATAAAAGCTGAAACTTATTCGAGTAATGCTTCTTTATGTGTATGAGTCTATTGATAAAAAAAAAACTTAATTTACAGGATTATTTTATGTATATTTTTTTTACTTTGAGTCTTAAAGTCAAAAATATTCTTAGGTTAGCATATGTGGAATTAACGTTTAATTATCTCAATAAAATAATATAATTTTAGGTTTTACAATTAGCGAAAATTGGAGGAAATTATACCTATTAACTTATTAAAAGATATTTTATTGTAACAATGACAGATAGCCTTTCCAAGAGTTATACATATGATGGAACAGTAAAGTGCCCTTTAAAGAACTTATGTTCACTATTTGTAGGTAAGTTACCACTTAAATATAAAAATTTGATGAAAAAAATCTCTCTGTTTTATTTGTCATACTCGTAAATAATAAGAACAAATTAGGTGTCAGATTTCACACGTTGAACTCTAGATCCTCTTGTTCTGATAATACCCAGACAAAAAGTGTGTTAAAATTTTTTTTTTTGCCCTGTTGGTTTAAGCACTCTAAGCAATAACGATGCATTTGGTTTTATATATATATATATATATATATATATATATATATACATAGAGAGAGAGAGAGATATTTAAATTCCTACAAAACCATAAAATACTGCATCATTTAACGTTAAACCTTATTAATTTTCAGCTGCGGTAGAAGAATGGGGGGCTGATAAAAAACAGCCGAAGACGAGATTAGACAATGGCAGAAGAGATTAAACGACAGAAATAAATCTAGAAAAAAATAATTATTGTAACAATAAAAAGTCTATATTTAAATAATTGGTATATTTTCTATTACCCAATTGAAATTGTACCTATTACTATGGAACCAGATAACTTATTCATAGCGATCCTTCTACAGCTTGAACAATTTAAATTAATTGAAGCTATATTTTGTAGCACTTGCAATTCGACTAATTATAAAATTTTATATTCTTATATAGTATTGTATTAAAAACTTGACAATTGTAATCAATAAGTGTAATATGTGGATCCAGTTCCTGTTACCTGGTTCGCTAATGTAATTTATATCTGTTTAATTTTTGGGACTAATAGGGCCATCTATGGTTACTTGTTATCGACGTTTTGATGACATGAGTGGTCTGTGTCTTCAGAAGTGCAGATTAATTAGGTACTGTAAGCTCTCGCACCCTAAGCAAATTCTGAAAATATCTACCATTCACGTTACCGGAACGTCAAGAAGAGGGAACCATAGATTATGACCTATTTATTCAAAAAGCACAATACCATCGGATAATATGTCCACAATCGGGTCAAGAATGTACAATATATGGACATCCAAAATTAGTCCTATTAATATCCAAAAATGATCCATACTTGGACAATATATGTAATCCAAAAAGACGTCCATGAGTGGGACAAACGTATAGTCTAGTGGATATCCATCGGATGTTGGTGGACAAATTGTGGACATCCCATGGATACCCAGTATGTCCAGCTTTGGATAAACGATGGATATCCAGTGGACTGAAGTGTGCTATTTGGGTGGCTAGTTCCCATCACCCTGATATCGCTTCTCAAACAATATTTTTCGGAAATAAATTTAAATGGGAGTGTAAAAAATGGATTTTCTATGACATTTTGCATCCTAGTTTACGATAGATGTGGATATTTTTTGGTAACATCGAGAGAGCCTTTTTTTTGTGGAATTGAGGTTGTATAAAAAAGAGGGATCATTGATTAATTTCCTTATATCAGGATCTACAAAAATGCCCTAATTTCAGTATTATCTCACGTGTTTACGTAGTGCGTTGACAAAATTTTTGATTAGACCTAGTTTGATATGCAGTGTCGGTAAAATGACTTTCTCAGGTGGTACAAATGGTTCTTTTTTGACTAGGAACTTATCAACTTCTTCAGGCCGGTTTTGTTTTACGCAGTGTTCTGAAAGCTCTCTGGTGTCCTATTCAGACAGGAATCAACAAAATTTAGTATAACCGGTTTGTAATTTTTAAACTAAAGCCACTACTTTTAACTTGACACATATTTGCCACTTGTGTGTTGTAAATTTGATCTTTTCCAGATAAGTTTCTATTAAGTGTGGTCAGGCAAAGATGGAAATATATTACCGTTATGAGGTAAATCTACCTTTGATTCATCAATAAATAGTTTCCATTCTTTCGGTGAGTGGTGGTAGCCTAAGGCGGACATTAAACAATCAATATTGTTACAGAGAACTAAACTATATTTTTTGAATAAAAGGTAGTTAAAGAATTGTGACGTTTTCGTTATTTTGTAGTTTTAACGGCTGACTGTGAGAGATTGCACTATTTTAAACTCGATCTTTATTTTCTCTAGCCAAATCTAAATCTCTAACAAGGTCGTTAAGCTCTGATTGGCTAATCAAATATGGTTCCCTAATAGTTGGATTTTTAAATAATCTCCCCACTAGAAGGGCCCGGTTCGTCACCATTTTTTTTCCAAGAACTCGATGAATTTGCTGAACTTGAAAATCGTTTTGGTACTGGAATGTCTGGGGAACAGAGCAGCGGCATTGAAACTGATGATATGGAGGCATATTTCACTAAACTTTTATGATTAAAAAAACCTTTACATTTGTTAAACAGAAATAACAGTCGTCTATGTGGTTCTTCGGTTTACGTCACTGCACTAGTACACCAAAAGGTATTTATTCCTTTTATACCACCGTTATACCGTCAAATATTTGACATTTTATATAACACACTGGGGGAACCCATAAGCCTGATAACATTCTCTAAGCAGCGTTGAAGACGGATTTTTAAGTTATAATAACTTACAACTTGACAAATTTGGTAAAATTTCAATATTTTGTTACTTCAGATCGTATCGAAAGTTAACATTTTTAAGTATCCACACCGTTATAATCTACGGTACTCTGTTTTTCATGTACTAATCTCTTAAAACTAATTAAACATAGCCATACACTGCTAAACACAACACAGGCCTAACATTGTGTTAGAATCAAAAACGGTGACATGTAGGGTTTTCATAAAAGAAAATAACTTGAGTGTACCATCATATTGGCAAAATTTCATTCCATAAAATTTCACTCCCAATGAACTGAATTGACTGATTGATTGATATGTTTTTTTGCTAACCCCTATGCATGGAAAAAATATTAGTATGTTATTTTGATTAAGTATTTATCTACTTCTGAAAATGCATTTATTTTTAATTTCTTAAGTAAAAATGCAGATCGCTAAAAATTTCCTATGTTTAAAAATAACAGATCACTAATTATCATTTAACTTACCTCGAGTTTAATGACTTTCCATATTGAATACACTTCTTTAATCCAATCTGTAAATGTTTTAATATTTCACAAACTGTTCTTTTTGGACTTAATTCGTATCCAAGTAGTATCGTCTTAATTCCATGCTTATGAAATATATGTGATATAAAAGAATTGTTGGAGTGAGTGATGGATTCTTCTTGATAATAGCCCCCATGAATGTGAATTAATATTGGTGCATCTAAAATAGAATGATGTGTAAAATACATACAGTTTCTTCTTACATATACAAAAGTAGTGGGAATAGGGGGCTTCTAGTTGACCCCCCCACCACTTTTTTGATTGGTCAGCCAAGAATGACCTTGTTTCTGATTGGCTGCCCAAGTTCGCCCCCTATTCCGATTGGTTTCATAAACTCCGCCTCTTTTTGCTCCACCTCCTACCTCCTTCCTAACCACCACAGTAGTTGGAGGGGAGCTGGTATTTTAAAGGACTGAATCTGAGCGAGCTACATTCATTTACAACTAGTCTTAAGCTTATATAGAAGATTCACCACTAATAAAGAACAGTGTTAAATTAAAAATAAGTGGTAGTTATGAACAGTGATTTGCAAAATGAAATAATCAAATTAGGTAAACAGTTTACTAAACTTCAAAATTCCGAATTAAAGAATGCAATGCTAAGGAAAACACACCCCGAGTGGGCACAGGTATATTATGAGACTGCCTTCCAATACCAATTAGCTGCAGAAGCCTGTTTAAATTATAGAAAAACCCAAAATTTGCCGAAGTTCTTTCATGAAATAAAGAAAATAGGATTCAGTTACTTTTTAAGGATATTGAAGGATTATATAAAAGATCCTGATATATTAAAAGAAATCGTGGAAGATCAAGAGAGAGATAAAGAGATATTGAGAAACAGGGAGGTTTTAGTGTAGGATTTATTATGGAATTATTAATAAGAGAAATGTTTGAAGAGTTTTTGATGTCCGCAGCCTGTTCCGAGTTTTATGCATATGAAGGTCAAGAAAGTGAAGCGCAGAATATTATATTGTTTTTAAATTATATGGAACATGCGGAATTATGTTTACTAGCAGCTAAATGTTGTAGCGAATATTTAAAAAATAAAAATATAGATATTTTAATATGTAAACTTCAAGAACTAGGATTAAATAATAATATTTCATGTATTAAAACAATGTTAGAAAATAAAACACATAATTTGTAATCAAGTCTTTTATTACATAAAAAAATTGTTGTAAAGGTAATAAACATTTGATAATGCACATACACATGGTATTTTTTGATGATAAAAGCAGCAAGGATCCATTTTCTTTAGGGTGGGTTGTTCATCAATCTCGATAACTGGTTTCATGGAATACTTCTTTACGAAATCTGCCTTTTCTTCCCCTTTTACATAAACATAGTCCACCTTATCGCTTAAATCTCTTATGATATCTCCACATCTGTGTAATGGTGTAAATCCTTCACACCATTCAATGCAATGGTAATTTTTTATTAACCACAGAGCTTGTTTGTGTAAATAGGATGGTAAATGACCCATCGGAAATGGAGCTTTGAAAATAAAATGACTTGTCTTTTGCCCATCGTACGCTGCTAATTCCTTTACAATAAATTTATTATTTTCAATTTTGAATCCTTGAAGATCTAGAATAAGTTTCATATTTTCAAATATTTGAATTTCTTGATCATTTCTACTTTTAATTGATATTCACTTATTTGTTTTTTTAATTTCTGCAACTGAAGTTGAAAATCTAATACTCGACTGAAATCTCGTAAGACATTATATAAATGAAGAATTCTGGTTTGGCTACGTTAATAAATATCAAAATTGACGCGTGCGCTCTTAAGCGTAAGTAGCGGTTTGTTTAAAAAGAGTATTTTATCTTAAGGAAATTGTATTACAACTGTTTCACAATTTTTGTTAATGGATTGTAACTGAAAACTTTATCATGAATTATAACACAATATGCCGCTGTTTTAGGGGGAATTTTTTCCTTGGTTTCAAATTCAATTCTCATGGTTACTGGACCTGTTTGTAGTAAATCTCTTTGATGTGAACAATTAATGTAAACTATAGGAGCATTTTCTTTAAATTCTTTCGGATTAAAAATTGGTTCCACTGGAGAGTTATAATACCCTTGACGAAAGTCTGTAAACATTTCATACAGAGTAGCAAATTTATTATTTTCAAAGTCAAGTTGAAGATCATTGTAAGGATATCTTTCTGAATTTAAAAAGACATTCATATTTCTTAAATTACAATGATCAAATTTACTCATATCCATTTTTAGATTACCACGTCTATTTTTCTGAAAAGCAATTAGAACATGACGTGGCGTTTCGACTTTTGTAGATGTTTTTACGGGCCAGTTGTGCCTCGTAGTTTCCAATAACTCTGGATATTCAACTAATTCCCAGCTTCGGAAGGTTATTAGTATATCACTATTTTTGTCAATAATTTTGGTAAGTGCTAATTCTTGCGGAATCGCTACAGTAAGATGAGGAACTCTCCAACACAACTTGGTAATTTTAACTTTGGGTTTTTCATCTTCATTACTGGATAATAATGCATTTGTATCATCATTACTTCTTATTAGAATAAGTTCTTGTTGTGAATTAAGAATAATCTTATTATAATCTTCAAAAAATCCTGAATACATCTTTAATGGTATACATAATGAAACATTACCTTTGTCATCAGTCATAATTTTTTCTTTAGATTTTGTTTTCGGATACCAACCGGCATTTTCCAATTTAGCACTTTCATTTTGATTAAATGAAATATATCCCTTAAGAGTTGAAGTTATACCAATATCCCGAACGGAGTCAATAGTAACACCATTTAAAATATAGCGTAATTCTTTAAATAAAAATGCCGGAGCATTATTAATTAAAACAGTATTAGCTAAAGGGGAATCATCTTCTTTAGTTACTTGCAATTCCACATAAATTTCACTTTTGCAAGGTAAAGGATATTTTCCTGTTTGTTGCAAAGCAATTCTGATTTCATCATTTGGTCCGAGTTTTGTAGGATTAAAAGGATCGAAAGAAAGAATTTCCCAGCTTAATATTGATTCATCAACCAATACATTTTCTCTTACATTTAAATAATCCATTTTTATTTAAGTTTAAAACCCAAACTTTGAAGAAATTTTCTATTAGAAGGTGTTAACCTTTGGAAGTTTGATTTCCTACTAAAGGAAGTTGGTTTCTTTCTTGTCTTATTAATGTTTTTATTATTAAATTTTCTAGTAAAGTTTGCAGATTTATTGTTATATAATATTACCATCTTTAATCTACTTTTTTAAGATGTAGTCTGATGGTTATGGTTTCTTCTCTAAAATTAACCAAATCACCTTCCTGATCTATTATTTTAATGGCTATTTTATCAATTACTTTAACGGTGACTGGGAAATATATGACGTTTTGAGGTGACTCAATTATTTTGAACCCTGGAGCAACGCTCGGGAAAAATTGGTGTATTATATGAACAGGTTTCCCGTTTAAATATGATCCCTCTGCAATACTGCAGTCTATATTTATTGAATTTACTTTAATTATTTCCGCGGGAAAATCTGATATATGTTCAATGTTGGCTTCCAATCGCCCATTTTTAAACCCTAATAATTTACCAATAGTTCCTTCACGAAAAGTTATGGGGGCTGAACATTTAAGATGTGTACGTAAAGTATTATTATTTGCATAAAGACTAAAACTAATTTTATCCTCATCCAAGTGTTTTTTTAAAAAATCTGTTATGTCTTCTAATTCGTAGCTACCTGGGGGTATGGCTATTTCTAAATTTTCATCATGAATTAATACATTATTCCCAACATCAATATTGGGAATTGCATTAAATGTTTCGAAATTTACAAGACCGATAACATATTCAACATCTTCATCTAAATATATTGGAGGATGTAACTCTGATGTTAAAATAGCGGAATTGCCGCTAAGAACAAAACTATATGACATTTTACTTTAAAAATATGTTTAATAATAAACTAAAATTAGGTGTTACATATGGTTATAAAGAAATTTTAGACACAATTGACCACAATTTGTTTTGTTAAAGTTTTGATAACTGTTATAATTATAATTAACAATATTATTATTTTGGTCGCTATAAAAATATTTAATTAATTCAGAAGGGGGTCGCAAATTACCATAACTATCAAAATATATTATGTTTTTTCCTTTTTTTGTATATGCTATCCAGTGAGTACCAACACCACTGTGATTATCTAGATTGACAATTGCACTTTCAATTAACTTTATCTTTTTTGGTAATTTATCCCTCATAAAAATACCACGAAAGTTGGGAATTTGTAAATATTTAGCGTATTTAAGTAAATCGTAATTTGTAAGTGCTTTTCGAGGTATATGTTTTAGCAGTTTTTTGAATAAGGTTTCAAGTATAATCCACATCCTGTTTTATAGGGTTTTAAATAAAGTCCACTTCCTTTTTTTCCTACCGCAATGGACTCCATCATTTGATTGTGTCGTTTAGATTCTTCTAATTTCGCTTTGGCTGCTTTTGCATCATTTACTGCTTTAGCAATACCTGCAGCCCCTCCTCCAAGAGCACCAAGAGCAGACAAACCAGCAAATAAAGGTATAAGTGGAAGAAATCCGCCAGTCTTTGGGATTGGAATTACCCTTTTCTTTGGAGGTAACACTTTACCAGTTTTTTTAATAGCTTTTAAAGCAGTTTGAATACTTTCATTTAGGTCTTTAAAACGTTTCCCCTTAATTCCTTTTCTAGCTTTTGAAATTACCTGAGATAATGATAGTCCTCGTCCTTTTCGAGTTTTTCGCTTGAACTTTCTTCTCGTTCGAAGTCCCATACCTAATTTTCTTTTAATTTTCATAGCACCAGTAATTCCTAGTGCAGCAGTTTTTTCCCCAAAACTAGAATCTTTAGCTTTGAACCTTGATAAAGCTTTGTCAGCTAATACTTTATCAGCTAAATGCCTTCTTTTTATATCATTTGATTGTGAGTAAGCAATATCGTGTTCTTTACAAGCCTCATCCAATAAATTTATACCTTTATCACCTCTTGACAATCGTTTTTCCAATTTTGTTCCAGGTCCACAAAAATTATAACCAGGAATATGCAATTCAAAGGGTAATTTATTTATTAATGAGTTTACTAAACCACTTCCTTTCCTTTTGGTGTTTGTCTTGTAAATGATTCGTTTATTATGTGATGGAAACATTATATATAGTTGCAATCCTAGTGATAACTAACCAGTTACATCACAATACTGAATATTAATAGTTTGTTTTATATATAAAATGAGAGTTGAGAAACAACCATACTCTATAACAATTAAGGATCATGAAAGTTCAGTGAATGGTTTTAGAAAACATGGAAAACTGTTTGAGGGAAATAGTAAAAGAGGGTTAATTATTGGCCCGTCAGGCTGTGGCAAAACCAATGTTATTATTAGTTTGATTGAAGATCCGAATGGTTTGCGATTTGAAAATCTGTATGTTTATTCAAAATCCTTATATCAACCAAAGTATAAATATTTGAGAACACTTTTTAAACCTTTGAAAAAAATTGGATACTATGAATCTGAAAATGAAGAAACAATTGTTTCACCAAAACAAGTTAAACCAAACTCTATAATAATATTTGATGATATAGTGTGTTGTAATCAGAATGTTGTAAAGGACTATTTTTGTTTCGGAAGACACAAAAATACTGATTGTTTTTATTTATGTCAAACATATTCTTCTATTCCGAAACAATTAATTCGTGACAATGCAAATTTAATTGTTATATTTCAACAAGATCGAACAAACTTAAAACATATTTATGATGATCATGTTAATGTTGATATGTCATTAAACCAATTTAATGAGTTGTGCTTAATATGTTGGAAAGATAAATTTGGATTTTTAGTAATAGACAAAGACTCTAATGTGAAATCTGGCCGATATCGAAAAGGATTTGATTCATATATTTACTTATAAAAATAAACGTTTGATGGTAAATTATACCAATCATGGATGAACGTTTAGCAAGAGAGCTAGTTAAATCAAGAAAAGCTGTTAAACAAAAATATCAGAGTTTAAAAAATGCGGAATTTGAGGCGCAAACTAAATTGGAGGAAACATATAAACCGATAACTCAACCCTTACAAGAATTAATTTCAACGATTGGTAAAATTGAACCTGTTGAAATAAAGGAAGAGCTGCACACACCAATTAAAAAAATTTATGAAACACCACAGAAAAGATCAATTCAAACACTAACACCAAAGAGAAAATTACAATATGGAACATCAACACCAGAAAAAAGAAAGACGGGAAAAACTCCACTCCTTCCTACAGAAATACCATCGATTATTGACTGGGACGCGAGTTTAGCTTCAGCAAGTCAAATGCCATCTATACAACAAACAAGTATTATTGCAGAAACAAACCCTTCTTCAGGTTCACACTCCACAATAGGAAATCTTTCAGATATACTGGAACAAACACGGCAAACAGTTAGAACATTTGTTGATACAGATTTATATAAAGAATATTTATTAGGATTTGATGAATTACCTCGCCAATATATTGATAGCGGTGTAAAAGATGTTGAACATGAGTTTGATCACCAATATGGAATAGTTCATGATTTGGAAACCGAGAAATTCTTTTTGGGTTTAACTCAAAAACCTGTCGAAATTATTGGTAAAAACATCAAAATTGAAGGAATAAACTATACAGGTACACCAGGTTTATATGAGTTATTATTTAAAAAAGAACCAATAGGGTATAAAAAACAAGATTTGGAAAATTATATGGATATTTTAAAAAGAACCAATGCATACCGTAGAAATAATGATCCAAATGAGCAGGTGCAGGGGAATGGATCACATAAATATATTTCTATAATAGGACCTTATTTGCAAAGCAAAGGAATTACAAAAACTAAAACTCTAAATCCCGAATCTCAACAAGCAGTCCAGGGATTTTTTGAAAGACGCAAAGCTCCATATAGAGAAAGTCGAGTGTCTTCAAAAAAAACCGGATTTGGTATAACTTTAAAAGTTAATAAACCTAATACAGAATACATATATTGGGATAATGTAAACGAACTTGTTGAGAGACTTCGACTATTGGTAGCATCCATGCTTGCGGGACACACTGGTCATAACAATGAAATTATTTCCATTATTGAAGAACTAAGAGAAGCGAATATTATTATATAAAAGGACATAATAGATACTTTTAAACATTTCTAAAATGACCATCGATAAATTTGGTCGTCATATTTCAAAAAAATCTGCTCTAAACACATTATTATCACTAGAAAATAAAATATTATCAAATGTTGAAGAGAAAATAATAAAAATTTTTAAAAGCGATGTCAAATATATTGAAAACAAATTAATTCAAAATTTAGATCCCGGGTTGAAAAGCGATGTTAATAATTTAAATAAGAGAATAAATGAATATGATAACTATATACAAAATATTGCAAAAAAGATTAAGTTATTTGAGGATAAAGTTATTCCTGAATATAATGACAAGATAATTAATTTGAAAAATACTGTTGATGGAAATGATGAGGTAGTAGAAAAATTTTCTCAGAAAGTTTCTAAATATGCAAATGACTTTGACGTAGTGAAGTTAAAATATGATAAAGTTGATGATTTTGAAAATGAAATAAAAAATGAAATTACATCAATTAAATCAATAATTAAGGATACTTCAGCAATTGACAATGTCAAGAACAGTATTTCCAAGGAAATTACATCAAAGTTTCAAAATTTTACTAATTTGCTTAATGATAGAGTAGCAGAAGAAGTAAGGAATTTTAAGAAAATACATGACGTTATGGATAAAAATACACAAAATCTTGAAAAATCAATGAACACTCATTTCCTAATTCACAAAAAAGATACCGACAAAGTTAATGAATTTAAAGAACAAATTAAAGAATTTGAAATTAAAATCAATGCATATAAATCAAATTTACAATATTTAGAAGACAAATTGAAGGAGGATTTTCAAAACGAAAATGAAAAAATTGAAACAAAATTCAAAGATCAAATTACAAAAGATAATGAAAAAATCGAGGATATACTAAAGCAATTAAACAATCTAAAAACCAAATCTGAAACGTCTTTTGACGAGGGAAATTTTACAAAGGCAATCGATGAGAAATTACAAAAAGAATTAGAATCCTTACTAGAAGTAGTGCAAGCTATAATAGAAGTTTCTAAAAAGGATGTATTAATTAAAATTAAAAATAATAGTTCAAAAATCGAGGAGACTTCTTTACTCATAAAAGAACTTGAAACATCTTATACAGATATACTACACAAAGCTGAAAAGACAGCGTCAGACATAAAAAATATAGAAAAAAAAATTGTGAAAATGACATTAGATATTACAAATGCAGAATTTCAATTAGGAAAAGACATAAAAAATCTAGAAGATAAATTAACAAAAGAAATAAAATCTTTAAACGAATTAGTTCAAAGAGCTGCTGAAGTTTCTAGAAAAGAATTTAATGATACAATGAATTATGCAAGAGAAGAAATGAATTCAACATTAGGTGGTTTCAAAAAAGATTATACGTTATCAAATGTTCTTTTGGAAACTAAATTTAATGTAAAAATGTCTGATCTTAATAACAACATCACCCAAATAAATTCGTCAATAAAAGAAATTAGAAATGAAAATAACAAATCATTTGAAACAATGGAAAATAAATTTAATGTAAAAATTTCTGATCTTACTAACAACATCACCCAAATAAATTCATCAATAAAAGAAATTATAAATGAAAATAAAAAATCATTTGAAGCAATGGAAAATAAAATTAAAGAACTTACTAAAAAAAGCTGAGATGATTTTTTTTATATTTTACAACATCAGCGATAAAGGGCTTTTATAAACGGTTTAGAAGGAGGTAAAGTTATTTGTGGGATTTATTTTCGAGAGTAAGGTATAAATTAATAATGAGTAAAATTAAGCAAGACGTTGTAAATGAATTACATAAACCGGCGAGAAGGCGATATAGAAGGAGACGAACAATTGTAAAAGGGCTTAATGATCTATTTCAAGCTGATCTGATAGAAATGCAGCCATATGCGAAATTTAATAGGGGTTTAAGATATATTTAATGGTAATAAATGTGTTTTCTAAATTTGTATGGGCAGAACCTGTAAAATCCAAAACTGGTAAAGATGTAGCAGCTGCAATGAAAAAAATTCTATTAACTTTAAAAACTCCCCCAACAAATCTGAATACTGATCAGGGTAAAGAATTCTTTAATCAAGACTTTCAGAAACTTATGGAGCAGTTCAAAATTAATCATTACAACACATTTTCTAATATGAAAGCTAGTATTGTAGAGAGAGTAAATAGAACGATAAAAAACAAAATGTGGAAAAAGTTTAGTTTACTAGGTAATTATAAATGGATCAGCTTTCTTAAAGAAATAATTACAGAATACAATAATACTAAGCATTCAACAATCGGAAAAAAACCAAACGAAGTTAACAAAAAGAATGAAATGGAAATCTTGAAATCAGCTTATACTCATAGGAAAACTGTGGATCCCAGATCACCAAAATTTCGTGTCAGTGATAGAGTACGAATAAGCAAGATTCGCGAACAATTTTCTAAAGGTTACACGCCCAACTGGTCAAACGAAATTTTTCAAATAAAAAAAATCCAGCTTACTAATCCAACAACGTATTTGATTCAAGATGGAAATGGGATAGATATTCAAGGAGGTTTCTATGAAGAAGAACTTCAAAAAGTAAGACACCCAAATGTATATCTGGTGGAAAAAGTGTTAAGAAAGAAAGGAAACAAAGTATTTGTAAAATGGTTAGGATTAGATAAATCTTATAACTCTTGGATCTTCAAGAGAGATGTGATGTAATAGTAATTAATGCTGTAATAATAATTGATGTTTGTAATAAAAAAAAAATGATTTTTTATATATATTTGTTTTATTTAAAAATAAGCTTATTACATAAACATTTTTTTAAATACAATATTCCTATAATCAGAGTCTAATATGGGATTTAAAATTTCTTCAGTCAATTTAATCCTTCTTCTAAAATGTTTTTGATTTATAAACTCTTCAGAAGTCATACGAGCTTTTCTGTAGGCGAAGTTCCAAGCAACCATCAGATGAATTTGGTTTCTTGATTCATCAATAGATACTGTCTTCTTCATAATAGTGCTTAGACTTTAATTTTTGTTCTAGTTCTTCGGGATGATTCAACAGCAGTTCCAGCATGGAGCACACATTTTCACTATTTAGATTTTGTTTTGGAGAAAGGACATTATATATTTTGTCAAAAGAATCTCCGTCGTAAAAATTGTTATTTCTAAAAACGTTGAAATAACGTCGAAAGTTTTGTTTTTGTAAAACATTTAGTCTATATTCTATAAGTGGAATTTGTTCCCATAGTCTGCAGACAGTTTCATTTCCATAGTAAATAAAATCACAGCTTTTCACAATCTTCACTATTGGTAATTCACCAATCTTTTCAAAATGAATAGATAAATTTTGCAAATATGTCGGTTCATTGAAAACATTTGGTGAAAACATATAATTTGTTATAACTCCTTGATATTGCAATAAGTTCTTCCAATCATCTTCATTTAATATCACAGACTGACCATTTTTACCACCAAGTTCAATGCATGGTAGAAAATCACTTTCCACCCACAAACCAATCACAGCATATTTAGAGTTAGAATTATTTAAATTATATTTTGTAGAATTTATAATTGTTTTTTTTATTTTCTGTTTTAATGGTGAATTTTCAAATATATTTTTACTCTGATTACTGAACATTTTAAATGATGTATTTCAAAAACTAACTGGCTATCTGCTTGCTCTCAAAAAACTAACTATCAATCCGTTTGCTCCTAAATTTTATACATTTTCCCTCTCCTCTCAAGTGGAGGGGTAAACTTATTTTCCCTCTCCATTTAAGAGGAGAGGATAAACTTTAAATGTCTTTATACTAACGAGAATCAATAAAAAACAAAATTTATATTATTTTTTTAACATTTATTAAATATTTTTATAGATATTTTTTTCATGAAATACAATAAAATTAAACATGTACAAATAAATATTGCTGCTGTAAATATAATAACAAATATATAACAACAGACACAATGACAAGATTCTTCTTTTTTATTATTGAAAGGAATCCAATCTGAATATTGTAATGGTTTGTTTGTCATGGAATATTTAATTTTTATGTATGTATTTTCACACAAAGCAGAATCAGTTACATTATAGGTAAAAAAGTGTGAATTTCCAACAAGATATGTCATTTTCATCTGTTTGTAGCAGTCGGTTTCATTTTTGAGGGCATTTATACATATATCAGCCCTAACTGTATTAGGAATGTAATTTACATATATCACATTTCCAACAAGGGAAACTAAAACTATTAAAGATGCAGCAGTCATTTTTGTAATATTACTAACAAATAATGGTATTTCTATACAATATATATATATGTTTTTGGATTCAGTTCCCCCTCCAACTTTTAAAGCTTCAAAAACGACTTACATAATTTATCATCATATAAAATGATGTCTTTATAAAGATGAAAAATTACTAGGAGTAGTTAATTCTAATCGCGGTTTTTTATTTTTAGATCCATTTTCGTTTCCAGAACTTAAAAAAGTTAGAGTATCATACATCATTTTCATATCTTTATCAAAAAAATCTGTTTCCAAAATATCCTTATGTCCCCATGCAAGAGTTTTTGTGGAATTTGGTATACAATATCTTTTATCATCATGAGTTGTTAATGCCAATTTATTTAACAAATTAGTGTATATATTATGCATATCTGACTTGAATACATACATGGTGCAGAATATTTTGTCACCTTTCTCAACAACATCTTTATAATCTGATAATGTTAATTGATTTTTTATACATGATCTACTAACGCCTTTTGCTTTTTTATCTACACTATTTTTGGATTTTATACAATATGCTTTAGCACCAGTTCCATAAAAACTTTCAATGGGAATCCCTTTGTACTCATCTTTAAATTTACCAACAACTGATGTTGTAATAGGCATGCAATGAATATTTTGTTCAGAAAAATTAGAAGTATCAAATTTATCCAGATTTAGCTTCATATCTTCATAAAAGTTTTGGGTCTGAACTTCAAGAATTAAGGAATCAGTATCCGTATATGATAAATTTAAATTATTACCATATTTTACTTTTAAATACCCATAATAAAAATTATACATTACAGTTTTTGCAATATCCAGAATACTCATCCCAACATAAATTGGTTTATTGTATTCAATGCAAACCTGTTGAAGTTGAAGAGCAACTAGATTTTCAGAGAAAATTTTAAAATCCTTTAATTGAGGTTTAGAAATAAGTTTTTCGGCACTAAATTTATTACCCTGTCTTTCCCATTGAGATACTAATTTAATATCTGCTCGCCTATCAACATTTTCCATGGTTTTACCGAAAATTGAATTATTTGCCAATTTATAACAATTTTTATCAAATTTATTTTTAGATAAATTTCGTAAATTTGTATTTAAATCTATATATTCCGCTAACCATGGTGATTGTGTAAACTTAACTGCTCTGTGTATTTTTATGATTTTGAGTCCAAATTGTAGACATTGTTTCAGATATCGGTAGTGAATGATATAGTTATATTTATTATGTAAGTTTGGAATTAATTTGGAGTGGTTTGAAATTGGTGGTGTATATTGTTCAGGACAAAATGGGAAATCATTATGACTATCATGTAAATAATTTGGATATTCTAAATCAACTTCAAATATGTATCCTATAGATGATGTATCTGAAAGTTCGGATATATTTAAAGTTTCTATTTCGAGCTTAGGTACCCAAGCAAAATTTTTTTTAGGCAAATATTGTTTCATAGCATAACCATACAAATTTGTGGCGTCTAAGTAAGTGATATATGTTGTAGGTCTTTCAGGATTAAAATTTTCTAAGAATGGATTATTTGCTTCAGATTTGCGTTTGGAACAAGTGCTAACCCCACCACGAACACCTTTTTTGAAAAAATGAAGCATATCTGGTTCCGTTAATAATTCTAATTCTACATTAGTTAATTTCATCATTGCATCCCAGCACATAGAAGGGCTAGTGACATAATTAACAGGATCTAACTTATAGGTTTTAATACATGTGGATCTATAATTTTCAAAAACATCAGCCAAAAGTAAAACATCAGATTTTAAGTAAATATCGGAATAAGCCCCTATTGTAGAACACTTAAATAGATTCCACACTTCTACAGCACGATTGTAGTCTTGAGGAGAGATATTTTCATCGGTTAAGTTATTATAAAATTTATCAATCGATGGTAGAGATTTCTCATTTAATTTTTCGTTGGAATCTATGTAAGAGTATGGAAATACCTCTTTTTGTCTAATGTATCGAAATTCATCAGCATTTGAGAAAAACTTTTTAATTTCAAAACATTGTGAATCTTGTAGAGTTTGTGATAGTGACTCTAAAGACTCTGGGAGAAATTGAAAAGAATCTATAAAGCGTAGTCGCAAAGCAACTGGTTTCCGCTTTTCTGACACATCAACGAAAATTTCCTTACTAAAAGAAATATACTTTTCTTTATTTTGAGCTATAACACTAATATTTTCTTTATTATAGCAAAGCGATTTAATAAATAGGTGAGAATCATAGTTTTTTAAATTATGCAATACTATTGGTATATATTTTGGAGGTTTAAAATGCAAATTACATATTGAGTGGGCGGCTCCTCGATATTTACCTGTAATATGACAATGATCCCTACACTTTATGAAATTTCCTTTTGAAAAAGGTTTTTCACATACATAACAAATGCTAGAATTTTCATATTCAATCTGTTCCACAGATGATAAATCTTTCAATGGTACTTGATATTTTAAATATTTTTTATAAATTTCTTTTACATCATTTTCAATGTATTCAATAAATTTTATGGCACAATCTGTACCTCTATAAAGTTTAAGACACACAACATTCTCATCAAATGATGATTTAATATAATAAGCAAATGAATAGGGTATATGTTCAGCAGTTTTAATAGTATATGAGGTTGTCGAATCAGGTGTAGATTGTTGGCACTCAATGTTTTTCAAATAACATTCAAAATCGGCATAAATAACAAAAGGAGCTTTATACTGTTTCTGAATATTTTGAAACTTTAATATATTTGCAGGAATATAATTGCCAAATTTATCCAAAATCAAATTATCTGAAGGAAGCTCAATTCGAACAAAACTACAATCACGTTCTAAATGTGTGTTAAGTTTTTCATATGTTCCAAAATATTGAAGGCATCCATCACATAAGTATTTTTTTATTTTCTTTTTTGATAATTGTTTGTATACCAAGCAACCTAAATCCTTTATCCAACAGTAGTGGTTATTTCCATCATCAGAACTTATTAAAAGCAAATTAATATGTAATTTTTTCTTTTCATTATTATAATGTAAAGGACCGACAATCTCATATACCTTTTTATTATCCCTTAAAAATTTTTCAACTCCATATACATTTATGGACAAATTATTTTTTTCCTCAAACTTTTTTATATCTAATAATTTTACTGGAAATTCAATACCTGTAAAATCGAAAGCGTCTCTGAAGTCTGGATATGATGAGGTCTTTCGAGGATTACCGGTTGGCTGGTATGCTGCTGAAACCACTGCCCAGGCGAAACAGCAATTGTCCTCATTCATCACATTCACTATTGATTTAGAAAAGTGATGCATCTTAATGTAGGAGGAAGCATTCAATGGGTTGTACTTATTGATGTTGACTTCCAAATGCAGAATTCTTTGTAGAGCCCACCCTGTAATAGGGATTAAAAAATTAGTTCTGAATAATATTTGTTAGAGATGTACAAGTGATATTAAGAAAACTTAGCTCTTGAGATTAAATAATAATTACCTGAGTCTCTTTCCGGCAATTCATCTGCTTTGGTTTCAATAATCTTGAATAAATCATCGTAAAGCTGTTGTAGATCAGTTGTATGGGTTACAATGAAGAACGGTGTATTAAATGACTTAATTGAAGTAGAGGTTAAAGTTGGAGAATAATATATCCCAAATAACTCCAAATTTACTTTAGCACATGTAAATTCTTGTTGGCGCTGGCGTATTAATGTTTGCACTTTATTACCAACATCTTGCTGAAACTTTTTGATGTCGATGTGATAATTCTGCGAATATATTCTGTAGGAAGCTATTCGACATTTAAATGCACTCCTGATAATGTCAATTCCATTTCCATATTTTATGCAGCTCCTGTTTTTATGAATATTTGTCCTCAAGTGTGTGCTCCAGAAATTAGATTTGACATTTACTTCACAATCTTGGCAATATCGCATTTGAGGTCTTGAAAGTAGTTCATCAACTGAAACAATTATTATTTTTTAATTTCTCTGTAAAACTTTATTAATATTAAAAAGTACAATTAAAAGAAAAATTATAGCTAAATATGTTATAAAAAAATACTTACGATTAATTATATAATCTTCCAAGTTAAAGGTGTTTTCGTTATTAACAACATTTTCTCGAAGGTGGCGTACAATATTTTGTTTTCTTTTAAATTCTCTTAAGCAGTGCGTGCAAAGGAGAGTCATTTTAAAATGGAATCGATTAGGGCCGTGTCGCTTTTAAATAAATACAATTTCGATCTATCAAGACCCAATGACATAGAATAATTAGCAATTTTTTCAGCTCGCGCAATTTAGAAAACTTTTGGATTTACTTTTGAATTAACTTTTGGATTCACTTTTTAATTTGAAGAAAAACATGGATTTTTAAAAAAAAATATATTTCCCAAATTTAAAAGAAGATCGCCTTATCTTTGTATACAATTTTTAACGTCTTTTAAAGTCGAATTAGATAAATTATTACATATACTATCCAAGTTGAAATAAGAGAACACCATTGATTTAAATCTAGATGCCGCGCATCTTGTGTCACTCTTATTTAAACTCGGCTTAGATTTCATGCGAATAAATTTATCTAATTCACTCTTATTTGCCGCCAGCTGTCGCTCTGACTGCTGTCGTTCTGCCTGCTGTCGTTCTGCTTGCTGTAGCTCTGCCTGCTGTCGCTCCGCCTGCTCTCGCTCTGCTTGCTGTAGCTCTGCCTGCGGTCGTTCTGCTTGCTGTCGTTCTGCTTGCTGTAGCTCTGCCTGCTGTCGTTCTGCTTGCTGTAGCTCTGCCTGCTGTCGCTCCGCCTGCTGTAGCTCTGCTTGCTGTAGCTCTGTTGCTGTAGCTCTGCTTGCTGTTCCAACCACGATGGCTATAGAACCTCTCTGTTTAATCTCAGAGTTTCGACCAAAAGGTCCACTCGTTGTCGCGCAGTTTAAAAATTAAAATTAGAGGTTGAAACTACTTCAATCGTTATTTGTTGATTTAACTTCTCCGCACACCCTTAAAACAGAACACTACTAAAAAGAATCGGAAAACCACATACTAAATTGGGGGTAGTTACCCTTACACGAAGGGTTTGCAATTTAAGCCTGTAATATTTCAACAATGATCGCCCACATACATAGGAATCTAACCCCAAAACTTCGTTAAAAGGCATCAAGTAATAAGCTCAAAATACGGCATCAAAAATAGGGGTGAAAACTACCCCAACCCAAAATTCTTGTTACTATTAAGTGGTTAGGTGAAAATGCCTCCTAATGCACACACTTAAATTCTCTCAGTGCAGCCCGCAACTATTTTCAGTTATACACAAAAACTACCCTCTAGGAATATAATGATCATCTTCAAAACCTCTAACCACGATGGCTGAAGAACCTCTCTGTTCAACCCCAGAGAATCAATAGAAAAGGTTCACTCCCTGTCGCACAGTTCAAAAAATAAAATTAAGGGTTGAAACTACCCCAATCGTTATTCACTGATTTAACGTCTCCGCACACGCTTAAAATAGAACACTACTAAAAAGAATCGGAAAACCCCATACTAAATTGGGGGTAGTTACCCTTACACGAAGGGTTTGCAATTTAAGCCTGTAATATTTCAACAATGATCGCCCACATACATAGGAATCTAAACCCAAAACTTTATTAAAAGGCATCAAGTAATAAGCTCAAAATACGGCATCAAAAATAGGGGTAAAAACTACCCCAACCCAAAATTCTTGTTACTATTAAGTGGTTGGGTGAAAATGCCCCCTAACGCACACACTTAAATTCTCTCAGTGCAGCCCGCAACTATTTTCAGTTATACACAAAAACTACCCTCTAGGAATATAATGATCATCTTCAAAACCTCCAACTACGATGGCTGAAGAATCTCTCTGTTCAACTCCAGAGAATCAGTCGAAAAGGTTCACTCCCTGTCGCACAGTTCAAAAAATAAAATTAAGGGTTGAAACTACCCCAATCGTTATTTACTGATTTAACGTCTCCGTATACCCTTAAAATAGAACACTACTAAAAAGAATCGGAAAACCACATACTAAATTGGGGGTAGTCACCCTTACACGAAGGGTTTGCAATTTAAGCCTGTAATATCTCAACAATGATCGCGCACATACATAGGAATCTAACCCCAAAACTTCGTTAAAAGGCATCAAGTAATAAGCTCACAATACGGCATCAAAAATAGGGGTGAAAACTACCCCTACCCAAAATTATTGTTACTATCAAGTGGTTGGGTGAAAATGCCTCCTAATGCACACACTTAAATTCTCTCAGTGCAGCCCGCAACTCTTTTCAGTTATACACAAAAACTACCCTCTAGGAATATAATGATCATCTTTAAAACCACCAACCACGATGGCTGAAGAACCTCTCTGTTCAACCCCAGAGAATCAATCGAAAAGGTTAACTCCCTATCGCACAGTTCAAAAAATAAAATTAGGGGTTGAAACTACCCCAATCGTTATTTACTGATTTAACGTCTTCGCACACCCTTAAAATAGAACACTACTAAAAAGAATCGGAAAATCACATACTAAATTGAGGGTAGTTACCCTTACACGAAGGGTTTGCAATTTAAGCCTGTAATATTTCAACAATGATCGCCCACATGCATAAAAATCTAACCCCAAAATTTCGTTCCGATTAGGAAATTATTAAATTTTTTCGAATTATCGTACATTATTTATAACGTTGTTTCGAAAAGTCTCTATATACCTACTCGATAGCCTGCCTAAGACCGAACGGCTTCGCTGCTCAAAGTAAAGTGCATGCATAACGATGCTGGAGAGGAACGAGATGAGGGGCGGAGCTAAATAAATAACAGGTGTAGTTTATGTAACCAATCAATATAGGAGGCAAACCTGCACTTTCACTATTATGAATAGTCGCACGAAACCATCAATATCTCGTTGGAATAAACCTTAACTAACTTCTGTACTCCTGATAATCGAAAAATTGAAACAGCCTTTATTTTACGCTAAAAATTCCATAAATATTGTTTTTATTCACAATTTCTTTTAATATTTGGCCTATAGAATATTCAAATTGCACTTTGAATATCTTGTTTATGTTCTTTTGTTTTTAACCCTATGTAGGGATATTACTTTTGTTTTTAACCCTATGCAGGGATATTACTTTAGTTTATATAATCTTCCTTGTACACCCTAGTGCAAGTATCCTAATTTACTTACGAAAATCTTAATTGTCGCGAGTTTTCTAACAATTTCACCCAGAAAAGACACAAAAATTCGTAGTTTTCCGATTTTACACCGTACTTATTCAGTCTGTGGTATTATTATGATCTAAAATCCATTAATTAAATTTAAATTCCAAGACCATTCAGCTCTCAAAAATATGTCTGCACGGCTTCGCTGTTCGAACTGAAGTGCTTACATAATAGTGTTAAAGAGAAAAAAGACGAGGGGTAGAGCCAAAGAAAAAAGGTGTAGTTTACGTAACCAATCGATATAGGACTTCCACGACTAAGAAGAGTTGCAGAATACAATCTATATCTTTTTCTGATATACCTTCACTAATTTCTGTACTCTTAATAATCGAAAATTTAAAACAATTTTAAACACTTTAATGTTACCCTAAAAAAAAAGACCACACAAATTTTTTAACACTTTTTCAGTCACCCGTAGAAAACAGCCAGATAAATGTTGTTTTAATTCATAATGTATTTATAATATTTGACCTATGGCCTATATATCCTGCACTTTGAATACCTTGTTAATATTCTTTTGTCTGGAACCCTACACAGGGATAGTCCCAAATATGCCAAGTTCAGAGACAAGAGTATAACAATAGGTCACGAAATCTTTCTTGTACATGCTGGTCCAAGGTGCAAGTTCCCTAATTTCCTTAAATGACATTCATTTTCGTGAGTTTTTTAACAATTTCACACCAAAAAGATACAAAAACTCATAGTTTTCCGATTTTGTACCGCACTTATTCAGTCTGTGGTCTTCTCAAGATCTGAAATCCATTAATTAAATTTCCATTCCAAGACAGTTCACCGCCACATAAGAGACGTCCGCACGGCTTCGCTATTCAAACTAAAGTGCATATGTAGTAGCGATGGATTGAAAAAAGATGAGGGGCGGAGCGAAAGAAAGAAGAAGAGTAAGAAGGAGAACGTAACATATCGATGTAGGGCTTCCACCACTAAGGATAGTAACAGCATACCATCAATGTCAGGTTCTGATATATCTTCATTAACTTCTGTATTCCTGATAATCGAAAATTTGAAACGGGCCAATTTCACCCTAAAAAAAAATAAAAAAATGGCCACACAAAATTTTTAAAACTTTTTTAATCCTGACCCATACAAAAGACAGCTATAAATGCTGTTTTAATTCACAATGTCTTTATAATATTTGACCTATGGACTATACATCCTGCACTTTGAATATCTTATTTATGTCCTGCTGTTTTCAACCCTATGCAGGGATATTACCAAATATGCAAAGTTCAAAGACAAGAGCATAACTTTAGATTACGTAATCTTCCTTGTACACCCTGGTTCAATGCGCAAGTTCCCTGATTTTCTTACGAAAATCTTAAATTGCATTCATTTTCGCGAGTCTTTTAACAATTCCACCCCGAAAACACAAATTTTCATAGAGTTTCTCGATTCTACATCGCGTCTATTCAGTCTGTGGCCTTCTCAAAATCTGAAAATGTTTCAATCGTACCCATTATTTAAATTTAAATTCTAAGACAATTCGGCTCCATAGAAGACGTCTACACCGGTTCGCTGTTCGAACTGAAGTGCATACATGATGGTGTTGCAGAGAAAAATTTTGATGGGCGGAGCTAAAGAAAAAACAGGTGGAGTTTACGTAACCAATCGGAATAGGGGGCGAACTTGGGCAGCCAATCAGAAACAAGGTCATTCTTGGCTGACCAATCAAAAAAGTGGTGGGGGGGTCAACTAGGAGCCCCCTATTCCCACTACTTACAAACTTAAAATTAGTTTAACAGTTTTGTGTTAGAGGGTTAAAAGGATATTAATGATAGATACCACTTGTTTTTTAATTATAAATTTTAAATATGTTCATCAGATGTTTCGTTAAAAGAGAGGCTACAATATGCCTACCAATAAGCAAAATCATGTGAGTCAGCTTTAAATCATCTAGTATAGAGGCTAGAGTTTGCCACGAATAACAAGGACATAGCTTTAACAGCCTTTCTTGATATTGAAGGAGCAATCGATCAGACTTCCTTCATTTCCATGACAATGTCTGCCATAAAACATTACATTGAAGACACTATATGTAGGTGGATACAAAACATGTTCCAAGGCAGACAAACACAATCAATTCTGTTGGAGGAAACTTCTGGTAAATCTCAACCATCAAGGTTATTATACTTAGGGGTATGCTGACGATCTAATCATACTCATCGTGGGGAAACAAGGGTAACTGATGCAGGGAGTTCTTTCTACTTGTAGTGGGAGAATGGTGCATTAAAGAGTACCGTAGGGTAAATACCGGAAAAATCACACTCATACTCTTTACTAAAAGAAAGAAGCTTAAAACTACTAACTCTCGCAGATGAGCCTTAAGGTTAAGTACTTAGGTATAATCCTAGATGTAAAGATTGCATTTGCAAAAATTTACTATTGAAGGTAAAATGGCCATTATGGCATAAAATATGTCACTGTACAAAACGTGGGGATTAAAACTAAATTTTATACACTAGTTGTATACTGCAGAATTAAGATTTATGATAATCTATGATATAATAATCAAGGTTGAGACGAGAATGGCGGTATACAGGCTGGAACTAAACCAAGTCTGACGACTTGCTCTCGGATACACCAGCATCTAATGCATGACAACGAACTCATTGTTGGAGATGAACAGTGATACTATGTCAAGAGCATATAACTTTGACAAGCCCTACACTATTCACACTGACTGGAAGGTAAAAATGTGATCGATCACTAAATAAGCCAGGAAATCTCGTTTTGTTTATTGATAGGTCCAAAACTGATCATGATACTGGAACAGGAATAGCGGATTCATATTCAGATTCAACTTAAGAGGGTAGCACACCACGGTATGCCAGGCAAAAATACATGCTATTGATACTTGTCTTCAAGAGAAACTGAGGGCAGGACCGTTCTTATTTCCCCCTACAGTGGAGCAGTATCGAAACAGGGCTGGAATTATCTTCTGAACCTTATCGCTCTGGAAAAATACAACAAGGTTACTCTTGCGTGGGTATCAGGACACAAGGGCATCCTAAGCAATGAAGAACTGGGGTAATTTACAGGGCAAGGGTCTGCTATCATATCTATTATATCGGAGCTAGAATTTGGCATTATTAAAGCTGCTATTTGTGAATTGTTATCCTGGTGGTTAAATCATATAATCAAACCCTCTGAAACCACATTGTGGTCCACAGTCACAGGAGAATACACACAATAGGCATCTGTAATAAAGAACCAACTTGTAGGCTATGTGGCGAAGAGAACCAAGGTCCATACATCATCTTCAAATGCAAACCTCTAGACTACTGGAGATACTTTCAAGGATCAACCATTCCGAAAGGCTTACTCTTATAGGATAAACTAGCGAACAGGCTGTTAGATCAGATTAAAGCAACCGACTTGTTTGCAGAGAACTGATAAAACAGGCTACACAATATGTCATTAGGCTGCAGTTTGTGGGCTTCTCAACCGTTGCCTGTTATATCATTCAATCGATAAGTCAATCAATTAATCAGGTATCCGTTGCTGATGTTATGTAAACCTTTACAAACGACAATACCGAACGCCTGTTATTATAATGTTATGGTACCTACCACCTGGCAAGTCAATTCCATATAGATCGTACACGTCCCGGCGATCAGGTCCATAAGAAATGTTTCTTTCATTTGGTATTGCATTTTGTACTACTTCACTATCTAAAACAAAATTATTTAGTAATTTTCAAATAATGTTATTAAAAAATATATCTTTCTTTCTTCCACTATCATTTTTCTTTTTCAGAAATTTTTTCAACGCTTTCTTCCATTATATCTCGAAAATACCAATCCTAGAGCGAAATGTTATGAAACATAATTCATTCGTCGGAAAACTTTCTCTTGCTGCGCCAACATTGATATCTAATTCGACTGGACTATGATAGTTTATTTTGTATAGTTTAAACATTTTTGATTTCGAAATTTTATATCGTAATTTCTTGCTAATACTAGAAGATAAAACTTATTTGTAATGTAAAGCATTTATTTGTTGTGAGATATATTAGATAATAACACACTCTCCGAGAAAAGACTATCTTTCACATATACAAAATGTGAACATGTGAGTTTATACAGGGTGGACACTTTTACTGGATTAAATTTTGCAAGAGAAAGTCCATTATGTACCAGAAAAAGTAAAAAAACACGTTAATCCCTATTTTCGATTTGCCACATTTCTAGAGTATTTTTATGAATTCGACCTCGTTAACAAGGTTACACATACCGGGTATACGAAATTGGTGATGGCAACATTGCAATCTCGAAAACTATAAGAGATACATGGTCGGTTAAATGGTGAAAGTTTTAGGCAATTATGTCGGTGCTTGTACATTGGTTTTGTTTTTTTTTTGTGTTTTTTGAAATATTAAAAAAATAGTAAAATGTTACGTTTTCTTAGATCGGCTATAACTTTTTTATTTCCCAATTATTTTTTAAATGTGTAAACAAACACTTTTGTATGGCTACTTTAGACGTACTATTTAGTAAAATTTTAATTACTACTTTTTGGTTTTCTGGTACCATCATCAATTTTGTTTTTCCTTATAACCGCCATATTGGATTTTTAACTCATTGAAAGGTACTTAATTTTTTCTATAATACTATGGCTATATTCTTTTGAGTAATTACTAATTGATCAAAGTGAACAAAGTGAAACTGATAACTTCATGTTCTTTTGAATATGCATTTATTTGTCATTGGGCTGAAGTGATCATGATTACTTCAAGTGATAGAAGTGAAAGTGATAATGACTCAATAGAATAGCCCTTATGATGCAAAAAAACAAATAAATTACCCAGACCTGCAGGTATCATACAATGTAATAGTACTATAAGAGGCAAGAATGAAGGAACTATTATGTTTTAAGCGAACTGCCTTAAACGAAATTAGCAATTGGTGCACAAATGAAGGACTACGCGTTAATCTCAACAAAACACTCCTCGTTCCATTTACAAGGAGACGAAAGCTAGACATCAATGCTCCAACTTTAAATGGTACAACAGCTTTTCTAAAGAGGTTAAATATCGGGGTGTAATAATAGATCAAAAACTGACCTAGAATAGCCATATTGAAAAGATTCTACAAATCTTTGGGAAAACCTGGGGTTTGAGGTCGAAAATGATCTTATGGTGATATGAAACGATCATCAAACCTTTGGTAACATATGCCTTCTTAGTGTGGTAGCCCAAGATAGCAGTTGAAAGTAGCAGCTCAGAAAAAGCAGTAAAAAATACAGAGGTTAGTTTGTGTAGGAGTCAAAGGGGCCATACCATCATGCCCCACCATAGCAATAGAGACAATGCTGAATCTTCTTCCGTTGGATATAGCTGTAATGAGGGCGGCAGCAACAAATGCCCTCAAGCTGTTCCAAACTGAAAGCCTTAAACCTGGAATTTTTATTGGACATATGAAGATTCTGGATACAATTCCAACAGAATTAATATCGAAATCAACAGATATCCTCAATTAGCTATGATATTGACATGAACTATGAAGTAGTAACTGACTGCTACGAGACGAACGGAGAGACTAGAAAAGGGTTCAGTGGTATGCTAATGTATCCAAGATGAAAGACTGGATCGGAGTGGGAGTATCAGACCAAAATTTTGGTCTTGCTAAATCCCTAGTATATACCTTTACGACCTCCCAGCAGAAATACATGCAATCGAAACTTGCGCTGAGGAGTGTATCAATAAAAACACTAAGAAAGTCAAAATATAGATATTGTCCGGTTGCGAAGCAACGCTATAAGCTCTCAGGTACAACATCTACGAATCTAAGTTGACTTGGGACTGCAGCCTTAAAACAGTTGACAATAACAGGTAACCCAGATGTTGGTGCCGGGTCGTAAGGGAATCGAGGGAAACGAGGAAGAGGACAGCCTCGCAAAAGAAGGTACAAAAACTCATTTCTCTTGGACCGGAACCTTTCTGTGAACTACCAAAAGGCAACTTAAAAGAGGAGTTCCGGAGCTAAAGACAACAATCATTTAATTAAGGTGGAATAAGACGCCTGGTCCCAGCAAAGCGAAAAAATTTATAAATTCATCGACAATGAATGAAAAAATGATTCTCGATTTTTCCCACAAAGGAATATTCGAATAATAAAAAATATCTTTACAGGACACTGCCCTCTGACATACCATCTTAAAAAAATAGGCAAAGATGAAAGCGATGTTTGTCGTTTCTGTGATCGGGCAACCAAAACAGCAGAACACCTGCTATAGGAATGCATGACACTATTCTGAAAGAAACTTAAACTCCTGGAAGGCGTCACCTCCCATAAAAAAACTTCATGAAAAGTCCGAATATCCCTGGCTTACAGTAAATCAGGGTAACGTACAAAAAATCTTATACCTCCAAGTGCTGTAGGAAGGCAAAGAAAGCCTTAACAACCCACTCACAATCTACAATTTACAATATCTGCATCATTTAAACTGTGACGCAAAATCATGGGGCAATAATATTAATATACCACATGTTTGTAATTTTTTTTTGATATACACAAATCAGTTTTTCTTTATTTCTAGTGCCTTATATGCATTAAAAGCCCATATTTGTATTTAGATTGGTACTTAAACTGCATGATATAAGCTGCGGGTTATTGTATATAGAAAAAATATATCTTTAAACAATGTTTCTTTGCTGGGTTAAATTTTTTGGTCCCAAAATGTCGTGTGTATATTGTAAAACAATCAAGTGAAAAAAGTCAATTAGTAGACGTTTAATACTGAAATGTTCTAATTTGACTTGGGTGACCTTTTTTTAGGGAGTACAGTAATGAAAATTGTAAAACCAAATCAGAAAATTAATTGTAATATGATGCTACGCTTGTGTTTGTTTTATATTTCTAACACTGCTAGGTTTTTATGTCACTTACTTAGAACCTTGAGTCAAATTCCAAAATATACAAGGTAATGCTATTTAAACAATCACCTGTACGTTTAGTTTGCTACTCATTTGTAAACATAAAAAAATTCGTTGTTATTTGAGATTATAATAATTATATTTTATATAAAAAGTAAAAACTAATGAATTAAATATGTCAACCGATTCCTCAAAATTGTTGGTTAGGGCTTATTCAACCCTTACATGTTGTCTGGGTATGTTTATGTATTTATTATTTGTTTTTTTTAGTACCAGTCTATAGAACAACATTTTTTCCTGGACAGTGAAAATAAATGATATATTTTTACTAAACTAAAGATGAACATCACATAACTACTTTCTAGTTGTAAATTCAGTCCTGCTTTTTTGATCAAATCGCTCATTTTTGGGTAGTTTAGTTAGCTTATCGGTTAATTAACAGTGAAACTAGTAATAAGTGAAACAAATGTATTCTTATGCAATTCGTATGCACAAAATAGTGAAATTGTTATATTACTCTAATTCTACTCACCTAAAACATGTTCAATTAGTGCTATTTTACGCAAAACATGCTAGCGGATGTGTTTATTTGATAAAGAAAATAAATTAATTTTCCTATTCTATAAAAAAAAATACTTTTCATTCACAAGAAAAAAACACAAGTCTACCAAGGTATGGAATAATTTTTTCCAAAAAACGATTTTAACGTCTTTTTACCTACGATCCAGGAATCATAAAGGTTTTGAGACGCTGACGTGGTACTTTTTGCTTTTGCGTTTTTTTCGAAACTTCGTTTCTCAAACTGGTGGAGAAGATTTCTCAAGATCTACTAAACCGATTTCAATAAAATTTAAACCTCCTATTCTTTATAATAATATATAAGATGTAGCGTAGGATTTTTTTATTTAGATATTGCGGTCATTTTTAACCAACTTCTAAAAGAAGGAGATTCTAAATTCGACCGCTATGTATTTTTTTTTTTCATTTTCGACGAAATTCGTGCAGTAAAATCCAAGATGGCGTTGATAATATGGCGGACAAAAAAATTAATTTTGCCCGATTTTCTCCATAATTGGTTTAGGGGAGTTTTTGGGATCACACATAACCAATATAAAATTATTGTTAAACACTTCATTATGGCGGATACAATATATAATTTTGTTCGATTTTCTTTGGAATTGTTAAGGGGGAGTTTTCGAGATCTTATATAACGAATATGAAATAATTTTTAAAAAATTCAAAATAGCGTGTCTAGTATGGCGGACAATAAAATTAATCTCTCGATTTTTGCCCAAAATTGGTATCAGACTATTTTTGAAAGTGTTAATTACGAATTTCAACATGGCGGATCCAGTATGGTGTCCTAAAAATTTTATATCTCTCGGTTTTCCCCGAAAATTGGTATAGGGGGTTCTTAACGGTGTAAATGGTGAATTTAAAACTATTTTTAAAATATTCAATATGGCGGAGTAGAAATTTCACATTTTTCGATTTTAATATATCAGATGCAATATCGCGGTTTAAAAATTTTAGATTTCTGGATTATGTCCAAAATTGGTACTAGGAGGTCTTCGAGGGTGTATATATATATATATATATATATATATATATATATATATATATATATATAAAAATTAGATTAAGAGGATAAAATTATTTTTTGAAATTTATTATTGCGAATCCAATAAATTGACTTAAATTTTATGTTATTCACATTTGTTGATAATTGGTATTATGAGGTTAATTTTTTACAACTTAATATGGCAGATACAATATGGCGGACTAAACAATTTACATTTTTCCGATTTTTACAAAAATTGGTATTGGGGCATATATAAACTCAATATACATTATAAAATATGTCGGCCTAAAAAATCTACATCTCTAGTTCTTTAAGTGTCGATATTAGGAAATTTTTGAGATAGATTACTAATCTATAGTAATTTAAATTTCAGAGTTAAGGACTTACTGTGGCAGACTAAATACTTGTTTGGTACAACTTTATTCAAAATTAGTATTTGGAAAATTCTCACAATCAAAAAATTTTTAGTGTGGTTTACAACTATGGATAAAGTGGGTACTTTTGCCGGTCTTGGAATCATTGAGAGGTACCCTAATCTCGTTTAGTACTTAGCTGTAATAATTTATGGATCTCATAAAGAAATAGAAATCAAATTCGAAAAATAACATTTTTATAAAAAAATATATAACGATATAAATTGTTTAATGAAATTGAAAATTTTGGAAGTTTGTGCCAAATTATTTCTAAATCAAACAAGTGACTACTAACACGAAATATGTAAAAACTACGGTAAAAAAAGCTATTACAAATAAAGTTTTTTCAATCCTTTTATGTAAATCACATTATGTCAGGTATTAGTTTCGCGCCGACCTCAAAAATTCCAATTTCATTTAAAGATTAGTATTGTTATTTTTCACTTTTTAATGCATTTTTAGAAGTCGGTTCAATTTTTTTATAAAAATTTTATTTATAAATTTTTATAACTCAATATTTCGATAAAAATCAATGCTAGCATTTCTACAAAAACAAATTTCCTATGCTACATCTTAGCTACTACCTTTCTAAATAAGTTTTTTTCCAAACAATGCCTGGGAGAGAAAAAAATTCCAACATCAGCAAGCATTTTCAAAAAAGGGTCTTTCTTCACAACGCATATCTGTCTAAATTTATATTTTTTTTTTGTTCATTTTCCTTTCAAATTATTTATAAAAGTACTATTTATATGTGTAAAATATTTTTTTTGTGTTTAGTAGCTGTGACAAAAAAATTGTTATTTTTGTACTCATTTTTTTGCGCTTAGGTGGTGAAGCCACATAAGTGGTTTCTATTTATCCCTTATTAGAAATTTATTCAAAAAGCTGTAAGGAACATTACACCAAGTTAAAATTTGTGTAATATTTAATGATAAAGCAAAACTGTTATCAACTACTATCTCTGTTCATTATGAAATAAATAAATAGTTAATTTCTAATAGAATCAAAAACTACATACGGTCATTCAAAAATTGGATATGTTTCTCTACAACTTCTTCACTGCTGTATCTTTTCGACCACTGGCTGGGCGAGTACAAAACCTCGTATTCTTCGTTCGCTAACATGATTGTAACTGACTATCAAAACACATTACCTTATAATTAATTAATTTTACACGAAATAAAGAATAAACAGATAGCAATCATAATAAATATAACTTGTTATGGTGTAATTTTCTTCAATTGCTTACTGCATGACAACAAAGTTCGAAATGTCGTATATATTAATTCAATGCATTACTATGTTTTCAGTGGATTGCAAGTAGCTGCTTATACATTTGTAAATAATACAGGAATGTCGATAACAGCCAGGTCGCAGGACAGTGTGCAACGACATGAATATTGTTGGGAGTAATAAATAATTTTATTTTACAAGTATAAATACTGATTATATTTGTTTGGCAGTATGCGAGAATGGTTCGATAAGTTCTCGGCCTGATAAAGAAAACAAAAGATTTTTGAAAATGTTTTTATTTATTTTTCAACATAGTCCCCTTGTACTTCAATACATTTAGACCAACGATGTTCTAACATTTTAATACCCGTAGCATAATGCGATTTGTCCAACTCTGTAAAATAAGCGGTTGTCGCTGCTCTGACCTCGTTATTTGAAGGGAATATACGTCCAACGAGCCATTTTTTCAAGTTTGGGAAGAGAAAGTAATCCCTGGGAGCCAAATCCGGCGAATATGGCGTATGTGGAAGCACTTCGAAACGTAGGTCATGGAGTTTTGCAGCAACAAAAAATAGATTTGTGTGCAGGCGCGTTATCCTGATGAAAGAGCACTTTTTTTCAAGATGTGGGCGTTTAGCGTTAATCACATGTTGCAAATGGTCCAGTAGTGAAGCATAATACTCCCCGGTGATGATCTTGCCTTGTTCTACATAGTCTATAAGCATCACGTCATGTGAATCCCAAAAAAATGATGCCATGACTTTTCCTGCAGACGGAACCGTTTTTGCTTTTTTGGCGCACTTTCACCTGCCTTCTCCCACTGTTTAGACTGCTGCTTTTTCTCTGGCCTGTAATGGTGAATCCATGGTTCATCTACAGTTATAAAACGTCTAAGAAACTCAAAAGAATTGTCTCTGAATAAGTCTAAACACTCTTGCGAAGTGTTCATTCAAAGGCGTTTTTGGTCGACTGTTAACTAACGCGGCACCCATCCCGCAGAAAGCTTTTTCATGCCAAGAACATCATGTAAAATGTTGTGGACACGATCTATCGAGATGTTTGCTATACCAGCAAACTCTCGTACTTTCAGTCGGCGGTCGTGAAGAATGACTTTGTGAATTTTTGTGACAATTTCGTTAGTTGTAGCGGTTTTTGGGCGTCCCATCATCTTAAATTGATGTACGACCACGATTAAATTCAGAAGGCCATTTTTTTACTGTCGAAAACGAAGAAGAATCCTTTAAAGTTGAATCTAATTCATTTTTAATGTCCGTAGGAGTTAAGCCCTTTAAAACAAAGTACTTTATAACCGCTCAAACTTCAATTTTATCCATCTTTCACAAAATATCGAACCTTATGTGTTCACTCGATCGCCAAAAATAAGCAACTGAACGCAAACATCTGAAACTTTGCAGGGCGTCATCTCAAAATATTGCAGTTATTTGATCCTACTAGTGCCCTCTCTGTTTTAGGCCGAGAACTTATCGAATCATCTTTGTATTTGGCGATGGTTTAAATTAGACCACGTCTTTTTATTGTCAGTGCTCGTTAATATAGAGTATGTCATTCTATTGATCTAGGCGCATGGTAGGTTGTGAGTCAAGTTTCGGAATAAATATGCACGTATACGCCAGAGACAGAGAATAACGAGAGTTACGAGTAGATCTCTTCAAAAATTCGGTCATAAAGTCGCTAGGATTTCTGTGACCTTCACTAGAAATATAATGAATGGATTTCAACGAGATAAATAGTATTATATCATAAGCGTATGTTCTTTGTTAGGTCTTGTTGTATTATTTCAAACCTTCCCCCTTTCCTAGCGATTTTTTATCTTTTTGATATAGACCGCTTCCATAAGGTTCTATTTCCGTTTGTTCTGAGATACTTGTACGAGGGTAACCATTTATATTTTGGGAACTAGCAACGCTAACGTTGCTAGGTGCCATCTGATATATCCATTGTAAAGTTTGATATTTTAGGTGGTATACGTACTCAAAACATTTTGACATACGGGTTCTATTTGTGTTTTTTACAGTAATAACTTCAAAATTTCATCTCCAGAAAATGGATTCAACTCGTGAACATTTTCCAACTTTCGACGTGCTTTATCTGAACAAGGCTGTATTAATAAATTGAATTGTTTATGTGGCAATGAAACACCTATAAAAACCACTGTAATTGCTGGGTTAGTGAATTCAATCATGGTCGTCGTTCGTTCACGGACAAGTCGCTTGAAGATCGCCTAATATGCGTGCGTCAACTGATATAAGATCGTCATGTGACATACCGTGAGGTTGAAGTATGAACCTGACGTATAAAATTGGATTGCATATGTATATCTCCCTTAAAACAAAATATCCCACAGCGCTCGGCACCATTATGTGCAAATATTGGTTTGGAGATAATGAATTCCCGAAATTTTTATTATATTGGTGAAAACCTATTTTTGACATTGACTGAAACTCAAATTCTTTCAGTTAATTTTCAACTACCAAGCACTGAAAATGTCAAATTATTAACAAATACGTTTATTTTACATAGATGATTAGATGGTAATTTAAGTCAAGTTTTTCGAATATTGTAGTTTGGAAGTAAATGAGCAATAAATTCCAAACTATCGGAAATTATAATTTTTAACTTGTTTTAAATTGCTAACTCACAATTAATAAACGATATTAAATGTGAATTATGATTTTATAAAGCGTACAATTATCTAATCATTTGTTTAAAATTGACAAACCGTAAACCATTTTTTGTTTCAAATCAACTTTTGTGATTTCCATTTAAAAATAAAATATATATCTAATCAAGACATACGTCCACTAATTAGGTAACATGATGTAACTTTAAATTTTAATTAAATTCATAGGAAATAGTTTAACTTGACAAGACAAACAAAAATTTAGTCAAGTCAACCACGATAATTTAACAATAAATTAATCACTTTCTTTTATTAATCAACAAGCAACAATGGAAAATTTTATTTATTTTCGAGAGAAAACTATTTCCTTTGTAGTTTCTAAAATTTTGTCTCTAGGTTGGTGCCGTGTGCAAATCTAGAACAAGAAGTAGCACCATTTGGTATGGATTGCACCGGTATTATATTTTAATTCAAAATAATTTTCGGATTTACACCAGTAAGAATGGAAATAAATAATACAAATAACGTTGGTTTGAAAAATATATTTCGGAATCGTTAATGTTAATAAGAAGGAATAAATTACATGTTTTACTCTTTTTCCTTAACATTTCGAATAGCAAATTTTATGTCTACCGCTATGGGTCCTTATTTTTGTAAAATTTGTTATATTTTCCTATATATATTTTTTCTCTAAATAATACTTAAGCAAAGAAATTATTTTATTCCACGCTAACAGTACCCACTGAGTTTGGCTTTCAAAATGTTCGTTAAGCCCTAAACTTTCATATACTGAGTGGCCTTCTGGAAAAAAATGCAAGATGGTGGATCTAATATGGCTCCTGAAAAGGCTTAAGACCTCTCTTCTCCTTTAAAGTCACTTGCCAAGAGCCATTTCAGTATCGAAATGATTTTAACGAGGATTTTAAAAAGTAAACCCATTTTTTTTAAAGAGGATCTCCAAATTTAAGATGGCACATCTAATATGGCGCCCGGTAATACTTAAAGTTTCTTCGCAACCTCAAGATCAGTAGCTATAATCCGGTGACATAATCAGACTTCAAAATTTGCGTCGAAAAGTCACACCATACCCATACTTTTTTGCTACTGCGATCGAATAAGTTTTACTTGTTTTGCGGAAATAGAAAATTTACTCCCAAATATTTACGAAAATTCCGGTTTTTGCGAAAAAATTTAAAATACGTCCTGCGGTGATACAAGGGTATTAAAACATTTTAGGTATTTTTTGGTAATAAAATATTTTTTTTCAAAAAGTTGGGTATTTCTTTGCGAATCAAAAAAATTGGCCACAATTTCAATAAATAATTAGCAAACCCCAACAACTTAATTTATCCAATTTTTTAAGATGTCTAGAGCACTTCAGCTCTCCTCCCAGACGCATAACTATAATCTCTTTTTAAATTTTGGCCAGAAAAAATGTTTCTTTCTTCAAAATTTAAGAGCTATTGGTCATCATTCTCAAGTGCCACAGTTTAACAGCAAAAAAGGTGAAACGGTTTGGCTTCTCGCTGGGTCGGGCGGTTATGGAGGGCCCTCTCCGGCACTACCTGCGTGGTGCCCCTTTCATTAATCCGAACATTCAATGTTCCCTTTCACTCAACAAAAACTTCTGCAAGGTTCGTTCGACGCGGAATTTAGACAATTCCCTCAATTCGAAGATAAAAGCAGCGTTCAGTTCAATCTAGGGCCAGCTAATCTAGGATTATCGGTATCTAGGCTTCACCAAAATTATACTCAAGAGATACAACCTGGTGGAGAAGAACGACTGTGCTACGAGACTAATCAAAATAGGGACTCGTGTACGGTAACCAGCGGTGATTTGTTACCAGATTGTTGCCTGATCTTTACGAATATTGAAAGACCCGTACCCGTAGAACCAGTACGCAATCCGTACGACGTTCGCCCCTTTATGCGATATTATCTTCATAGACACCTTGAAACGAGACTTTCTGATTCCGAGGATAAACTTGTTGAGTATTTTAAAAGAAAATTGGTAGGTAATAAAAAGTCTAGTGTTTCTTTTTTCCTAACAGATTTAAACGAATATAGTAAAATGGTTCTCGATGCATTATTTCGAGTTAGTTACAAAATTGTATGATTTGTGCTTGATGAGTGTATGCTTGGAGAAAAAGCGGCAAAGAAAATTGGTCTTGTTCCCTTATCAAACAATTCAGAGAGGAAACTTAATAATTTCGCAAATGATGTGGAAAGTAGACTTTTAAATATAATACAATTGAATTATTCTGCTACTCAGCTTGACGAGTCGACCGATGTAGCAAACGCTGCAGTATTGCTTATCTATGTTAGATATATTTTTTAAAATCCCCTTTAGAAGATATATTATTTGTAAAACTATTGAAAACCTATACGACAGGCGCAACAGTTTTCGATATGATCAATGACTATTTTGAAAAAATGAAATAAATCGATCTTTTTGTTTGGCTGTGTGCACTGATGGTGCAAAATCAATGACCGAAACATATTCTGGTCTTATCGTGCGGATAAAAAAAATCAACCAGAATATTGAATGGACTCATTGCTGTATTCATAGATAAGCACTGGCATCAGAGCGTTTTCCTGCAGAGTTATTCAGTACTTTAAGCGACGCTGTAAAAATTGTAAATTTTATAAAATCGCGTGCTACAAACTCTAATCTATTCCGTGCGCTTTGTGAGGACTTTTGGGACCCTCCACGTTTCTTTACCACTTTATACAGAAGTTAGATAGCTTTCTCGTTCAAGGTTTTAACCCTTTTATATGTATAACAGAAAGATAAGTACAGAAACAGGTTAAATGTAGAACCTGATAAAAGACTCAAACTTTGAGACATCGAATCAAATTTTGAATTTACTTGTTCTACCAAACAATCACAAATATCCCATTGAAAGTATTCATTTTGTATTAATTCATTTTTGTAGATTATGCTATCACTTTAGTTTTAATAATGTTTTACGATAATCTTTTAGTTTTTCGTTATGAACTGTTATTCAATATGGAAAATAGATTATTATAATCCAATTTTACTGTTTCATTTCATTTAAATTTACTCCTCCTAATGATTACACTGGAGGCTTCCCAATTTATTCCCGTTTTTAGAAGAGAAAGGTTGGGAACAGCTGCTTTACTGGATTCGCGAAATTGGATTTTTTCAAAGGGCTATTCGGCATATGAGAGTTTAGGTCCTAGTGAATATATGTGTAATATAATTGCGTTGATTTAGGGACTCGAATTGGGGGGGGGGGGGTTCAATTGACGTGGAATGTCAAATATATATGTGACGATCAACTTTAAACGGAACAAAGCTCTGCCCAAAATTGACGTCAACGATTTAAATGACCGGAAGCTCAAAATCTTCGTTGGCAATCCGTTTTTCCAATAGTGAGTGGCACTAAAAATATATTTCAGATATTTTTCTGATTACAGTTGATCTATGATGTGATGGACAATAATGCCAATTTAATTTGAATTCAGTTATAGATATCCTAAATATAAATTGCAAAAAAAAAACGTAACTCTTATACTACAGACTTTTTGATAAGTTGTGTTATTTCAAAATTATCATCAACGATTCTTTCAACAGCAGTAAAATGATCTTCTCCTTTCAATAAGTGGAGGGTAGATTTGATTTTACACCTCTGTAGCTTATCATAAAAATTCTTGCCTTGTTCAAGTAATGCAGGGGAATCGAATTCAGCCATAATAACGTGAAAATTAATATGTTCCGGGCTGGTTAAGTTCATATACTGAGGACTTATTAATTGGGCTGATTCGTCTGTCAATTTTAATCCTCGGTTAATAATTGTTTGCCTTAAAGGTGTTACGTCATACAGTCCACAGGAGAGGAAAACATTTTTGATTAGGTTTCGTTCTTCATACGATAAAATATTAATCCAGTTTGAAAATAGGGATGCTACTAGTTGTGCTCCGACAGAATGACCAAATAGATAAATACCCCTGTAAAAGTAAAAAAAAAAGATTATAATTTTGGAATGTTGATGAAGGAAAGCAATTTGTGTTTTCAAATATGTATGTTTCAATATTATGGACAATGCAGGAAGCATGGATTTGATTAAAATATTTTGTTAAATGACTGAAAAGTGGAGAAAATTCCACATCCAATGGTATAAATAATTTGGAGCTGAAATGTTATTTGAAGGTCAAATGTGCGTTTTCCGGCGAATTAGTAAAAAATCAGCTTCTAGTTGGGAAACAAAGCATTATGGAGACAAACTTTAAGTACAAAAGCTGTAGAAAATTTAGCGTTGCATCTCAAGGTGACCTTGAGAGCGAACTTTAAGGCTATTTTAAGGTCAAGTTGTTTATTAATAGGAACTCAGCTTTTTTATTGCATAGTAGAACTTGGTTGCGATGAGGTGAGGCATTAAATTTTTTACAACTTTTGTATTCAAAGATTTTCTCCATGATGCCTAGTTTCCATATTTTATATTTCCAATTCTCGAATAAAAAATATGGGTTTCCAATAAAAAAAATCAATTTGATATTGGTACGACCTTAAAGATTACTCTTAAGGTCACCATAAGATACTCCGTTTCATTTTCTACAGCTTTTGCGTTTGAAGTTTTCCATAATAACGCTTTTTTCCTGAAGTATAGTCTGATTTTTGAATAATTCTATATGAAATATATCAGTCATGTGGGAAAATATTTTTTTTATGAAATCGTCATTTTGAGTCCGTCATTTTTGGATTTTTCAAATGGCTAGACAGGTTTCAAAAGTAAATATCCAAAGTTGCGATTTAAGCTGCTACCGGTGATAGCGTAGGTATTGGTAAGGGCATCCATATCGGTTAGGTCTTCTCGAAGTGACGAAGATAAAGCTAAGAAAATCCTCACCAGTAGCATCTGAGCAAGAGTGAGTGACTGCACACAGGATCTGCACCCAAAATGGGCACTGAATACACATTGCAAGGGCAACTGGCAAAAGCCATTGGACGACAACATTTGCCCCTTACCAACCCGATCGGAGACAGCGTGGTGAGGTACCCCGAAAGCAGTGCATATAGGACAGTCTAAGCCTAGGCCATCATTCTCTATAGGCCCAACTGGCCCCGGAAAGTGTGGTTCTCGGTAACCAGTCAGAAGGCCAGAGGGTACTAAAAATCTGCCTAGTCGTAACCACCTATAACTGCAGGTAGTTATCAAAGCAAGGAAAACTTATTGTGTTAGAGAATGAAGCTGTTACCATAAAACGGGATACTATTGAAATCAGTGAAGTAAGACAGAAAGAAGAAAAGTCAACAGAACTTAAATTAATTAATTAATAAAAGATGGAAAGAGAAAAATCGATATAATAAGCACCTCAGACAAAATACCCAATATGGGAGAAATTTCGGACGGTTCAATATGCGTATTATCAGAACTTATCAATCGCCAACACCTACTTCAAGAAAATCCTTAATAGAAAATGAACATGGGAAGCTCCCAATGTCAAAAATTAAATAGAGTTCACCTAACAAACAAAAAAACTGTTGCGTTCTAAAGCAATTCTTAGAGAGGAACAGAAAACACTGACGGGGATGCCATGGCACAAAGCAAAGGAAATTAGGAAGCTGACAGAAAAAAACCCTTTTCTCTGTCAGAACCTTTTTGCGGACCACCAAAAAGCCACAAAAAAAATGCTCCAGAATTGGGTGACAAAATCTGATATTAAAGTGAAGCAATATGTCTGGCTCTATATACCCGATATTCACCGTTAAACAATGCTAGAAAACTTTCAAATCTGATATTCGAGTAATAACAAATTTCTTCACACGACATTGCCCTCTGAGGGTTGAGAAGCCCTTACAGTGAATCAGGTTAGCTGCCTTTGTCCTCTAGGGATCAAACTTAAGGATTGATGTTCCCTTAAGCTGCAGTGTCTGGTATTAGTTCTGTCATCAGCCTAATCTGTTGTCTCCTTAAATGCAGGATTTAGCGGCTAAATTTTCAGTTTGTGATCAGCAGTGAGGTTCCAGTGGATTGATGGCTCATCTACCAGCACACGAATAGCAGCTTTGGTAATGTCCAATACTGGTTCCAGTTCAATAAATGTGGTAGCAAACCCTTGTTCTGCAAGTTGGTTTGTTTTTTCATAACGTAGGATGCCCTTGTTTCCTGGTATTTACGCAAGAGTAACCTCGCTGTGTTTTGCCAGAACAATAACGTTTTGATAAAAATCCCAGATCTGTTTTTGTGTTATCTGGAACGCTGAGAACAAAACTTGCTTTGCTTTTTCTGTACAAGGCAGCAGAGACAGCGGAATACCTACTATGCAATTGCATGACACTACTCTGAAAGAGATTTTACTTTCTGGATAGTTTCATCTTGACTTTCAAAGAAACAAATAATTTACTTCCCAGAAAAATAATAGGCTTGGACAGAGTGTTTTACAAGGAAGGTTTAGGAGTAAAATTTGTGAGTTAAATAGTACCATAACAATAATAATTCACAACACATGTTTCAGTGTTTTTCGAAATTTTGCCATAGAGAGATAACAAAGGCTTTATTTCTCTTAACATAATTTTTATGAATGGCTAAAATTGAAATCTAGAAAATTGACATGTATCCTTTTGATAACCAATAAATAAACAGGTCAAGCGTTTTTCGAAATTCTATCACGTAGGAGATAACAATATTTTTATATTTACGTACAATTACAAATAACTAGATAAAATTCAAAATTAGACTGTATCAAGAACAAGATTTGCAAAAAAAAATATTTTTTATTGTACCTGGATTGACATCTTTTGGCATAATCTAAACATCTTTTTAGAGCTATTTCAATTTCTGTCATTATGTCTTTAACGGTAACATCTGGACACAATTCATATCCGATTGCAATCACTTTTATTTTATGTTTATGAAGAGATTTGGCCATAAAAGCTTGGTTATTGTGATTAATTTCTTTAACTTGCCAGTAACCTCCATGGATATGGATGAGAATTGGGGAATCTGAAAAATAATAAAAAATAAAAATCCCTAGTGATATTCTTTACTTGAACAAAAGTGAAATATACCTTTCGGATCTTATTGACCTTATTTTGTGATAAAAGACAAATTTGTATTGTAATTTTTGATTCTTCCAAACGTTTATATTTGAAATAAAATTATTTGGTCCACGTTATACGGTGGCCTATAGATTCTAAGCTGAACTTTGGCGATTAAAAATTTATTGTTGCAATTTGGGTTCTTCCATGAATATTATTTAAATCGTCTTTTTGTCAAATTGCAAACAAAAATTATTTACACTCATATAAACGTTCTACTGGATCCAAATTTTGTTAAAATATATCATATAGCATCATGTACGAAAACTTTGAAACATGTACATATATTATAATACGAATATGGCATATTATGTTCTTCATTGAACAACCTAATTTTCAATTGTTTGATAATTCAATTTAAAAAACGGTTGGAGCAAACATAGGCAATATATATATATATATATATATATATATATATATATATATATATATATTTTAAATTTTATTTTAATATTTAGTAGTATATACATTACACATTTAAAAAAAGTGAATTTATTTGAAAAAATACAATTTTTCATAAGCATTTATTTTTCCTAGTAACATATTCTTATGACGTACAAGTCTGTACATAATGCTTATAATAGAATATACAAAGAAATGCTATTTATATATTAATTAAGTATATTTCATTAAATTTTGGCGTAAGTTTGTGGTCACACTACTTGTAACTTATAAAACTTGCGCTTTTGATAGCAAGGCATAGTGCTTATATGTGCGATAGCAGATATGTCAGACTTGAGTCTGAGTTTCAAGGAAAGCGGGATAGACTTGCATGGATTTGTATAATTCAAGAAATGTCAGAGGCAAAGATTGTTAATTTATTTGTTAAATTTTGAAAAAAATATGATAACCAAATATTTTCAAAAATAAAAATAGGCCTAATGTACAAGTTGAAGGGAACCAAAACTGTCTTCTTTGGGAGTCTGGTGTTAAGTAAGAATATTTTTTAATAACATTTTCTTTTTTAATTCCTCCAATAGTACGATGGCCGAGCATGACTTGAGGTAAAGATTATTTGTTATTCTAACAAAGGACTAAGATAACTTTTTCGTGCGTCCTCGTATACAAATATTATAATAAAACCTAAGTCTGACGTCACACGCATTTTTGACCTTTCCAAACAAATCGAAAATAGCCATAGATATCTAAAACTGAAATATACAGTTGGCTTACGCTTAGAAAGAGACCGAGTGTCCTCTTTTTCTAACGACAGTCAGATGACAGGGGTATTCATTGACTTTTTGAGTATCATGCTTAACTCTACCATTAGAGAAAGTGATGCTACTCATCGAAAACGCTCTGTCCGTTTTCCTGTTAGTATGAATTTGTTTGGAAAAGTTAAATCCGCGTGACGTCAGGACTAGGCGGTTCATTGCCTCAATATCATAAGCAAAATAAAACTGACCAACTAGAAAGTCTGACTTTCATGGTAACTGGATGAGTTCTAAATTTTAAACTTTTTTCGTGAAGGTTAATGAAATGTAAATGTGTAAATTTTTTATTTTTAAGAAATTTTAAATTATAAAGTCTACTTACCGTCAGGAAGATCTATTCCAAAAATATCATATTTTTCTCGTGCCAACAATCCATATGGGACATTAAATTCACATCTTATAGTCTTTGTTACATTTTTACTTTCTAAAAAAAAATGGTAGAAAAATTATACAGGGTGTCTCTAAAAGATGTGTACAAAAAGCTAGCGCGAAGTTCTGAAGCTAAATGAGGATCGAGCCCAATTTATCTTAACCCTAAAGTTGATAGTTTCCAAAATAAGTTACATTTAATTTTCGAAAGGGCACAACAAGGGCGCTTCGGGTTTAGTGTCTCGTGTTTTATTTTGGGCCGCCATATAGCCTACAGGATGTGTGAAGGGTCTCACAGCACATAGATACCTAGAAATCCTTGAGGGAATTATTCCGGGATGGCTTGAAAATGTTCCATTGGCCCATTTAAATCCTATTTATCTTCAACAAGACGATGCCCTGATCCACAACTTTGGGCTGTTAAGGTCATTTCTAGACAATAACTTCCCTCCAAGATGGATAGCTACCAATGGGCCAGTGAGATGGCCCATTGGGGTTTTATGCAAAGTCAAATGTGTGCAGGAGCTTGGCTTTCCCAAAAAACTGGTCAGCCTAATAAGGATGTGTATGGAGGGGCTGAAGTGCAAAGTGAAAGTGGGACAGTACTACTCTGAAATGTTTGAAATAAACAACGGTCTTAAGCAAGGAGATGCGCTCTCACCACAACTTTTTAACATAGCGCTGGAATATATAATCAGAAATTCGAAAATTGAAGCACCGACATCTACATTCCATCAAGATGGACCAAATCTACTGTTGGCATTTGCAGATGATGTCGATCTGATTGGTAGTAGTAGAATAAAAATGAAAGAAACTCTAATACTGTTCGAAAAGGAAGCAAAAAAGATGGGACTTCAAATTAACGAAGACAAAACTAAATACATGTTCATAAGTCGGAATGGCCGAAACAGAGACAGAATAGGTCAAAACATCACCATCGATGAATATAAATTTGAACGAGTCAAAGAATTTAAATACCTAGGAACAACAATATGCGAAGATAACAACAGATCACAGGAAATAAACAATATAATACAAGTAGGAAATAGATGCCTGTACGCACTGCAAGATCTGATGAAATCGAAACACCTCACAAGACGAACAAAGATGGACCTATACAAAATAGTTATAAGATCGATAGCTAGATATGGTTGCGAAACATGGACGCTAACGGTAGTGAACGAAGAGAGACTACGAGTATTTGAAAGAAAAATCTTTAGGAAAATCTCGGGACCAACGATAGATGAAACGACAGGATAATACAGAACGAGAACTAACAAAGAACTAGAAAAATTATTCCCAGATACAGATGTAGTAAAATAAATAAAGGCCAGAATACTCCAGTGGGCAGGACATATCAGAAGGCTTCCTGACGACAGAATAATAAGACTAGCTTGGGAGGAAGCACCGACTGGGAGAAGGCCACTGGGACGACCACTACTCCGGTAGAGAGATAATATAACAAAAGATCTCAAAACTATGGGCATCGAATACTGGATGGACGTTGCGAGAGATCGAAATGAATGGAGGCATGTCGTAAAGTCGGCTAAAACCCACCCAGGGTTGTAACGCCACGGAGTAAGTAAGTAAGCAAGTGTATAAGACACGACATGAATCTATAGCGGAACTTCCTGAGACAATTGGTTTGTCCTTCTAAACTCTTCATAATAGACCTATGATTCTTTTAAATGCAGTTAGAAAAATAATAAACTGTGCCAATATTGCAATTGAAAACCATCTTTAACAAAACTCTTGGTTCTTTTTAGTTTCAGTATTTCTTTCTGTTACTTTAGTTTTATGAAATAATGTTCTTGTTTCTTTGCAATCAAATTTCAATATTCTGGTTTTATAATAATAGTGTTGTTTAAAATAAAAAATGTAATAATAATTACATCGTTAAAGGAAATATACAACCGGGTGCATTTGAGATGCAGAACGGTGAAACCATTGCTGCAATGGAAGCAGAACAAACATACAAATACCTAGGTATGAAACAAGCTAAACGAATTGACCATCGCACTATGAAGGCCGAATTGACAACCGAATTTGTCAGGAGGGTAAGACGGGTGTTACGAACTAGTCTAAATAGTAGAAATTTGTTTAAGGCGCTCAACACTTACGCATGCTCTGCGCTTAGCTACTCTTTTGGAATAGTAAAATGGAACAAGACGGACATCGAAGGCCTGCAAAGAAAAATAAGAACACTCCTAACAAAAGCACACAAACACCACCCCCGGAGTGCTATTGAACGTACAATGCTTCCAAGACACCAAGGAGGAAGAGGATTGGTCGATATTGGTAAGCAGCTCGATCAACAAATAATAAACTTACGTTCTTATTTCCATAGGTTAGCGGACTCTTCCACACTACATCGAGCAATATGCGAGGCAGACGATTCAACGCCGCTACAGCTGAGGGAACGTGATATTGCTTCTCACCACCGAACAGACCAAGAGAAGTTACAAGCTTGGCTACAGAAGCCACTTCATGGACGGCATCCAAATGAGGTCAACCAGGACAATGTCGACAACTTAGCGTCGAACTACTGGTTGATTTCAGGACAGATGTTTTCGGAAACGGAGGGCTTCTTGTTAGCTATCCAAGACCAGGTTATTCCGACGAAGAACTATCGGAAATTCATTATCAAAGATCCTTCAATAGAAAATGACTAATGTAGGTATGGCTGTCGAACATCAGAGACGATCCAGCACGTAACTGGGGGATGCCAAGCGTTTGCCGCAACCGAGTATAAGGAAAGACACGATTCAGCCGCTAAGATACTACACCAAGAGTTAGCAGATAAGTTAAAACTATTGCAGGTAGGAAAGGTGCCTTACTACAAATATAATCCAGAGCCTATTCTTGAAAACAAAGAGTTCAAGTTATACTGGGATCGAACGGTTCTAACAGATCAAACAGTTGCTCATAACAGGCCGGACATTATACTAACAGATAAAATTTCCAGGCGAACTACACTAATCGACATCGCTGTGCCGAACAACAACAACCTAAGGTCAAAGTACAACGAAAAGATCGCCAAATACAGAGATCTGGAGGTGCAAATCCGCAGATAGTGGGCAATGAACAGCGTCCACACGATTCCTATAATACTGTCAACAACTGGAGCGATACCAAAGAACCTCCTGCAGAACATCAAGGGACTGGGCCTTAATGAGCATCTGTATAAACCGATTCAGAAAGCGGTGGCACAAGATCACGCCACCTAGGACCCGATAACATGGAAAGGGTCCCACAAAGCTTCATACTTGTGTCTTTGTATACCTGGTATGAGTGAATAATCCCTGGAGGCAGTGCGAAGCCGTTTGGCTTGTAAATCTTACATTAAGTGTTTACAATTCAAAAAATAGAAAATCATTAAAATTAACTTTTAAAGTGTCTAATCTTTGGTATAATTATTACTGTCAAAATTTTTCATTTGTTTTTTATAAATTGGCCATGGCCTACTGTTACAAATAAAGTAAATTATTGAAAATATCGTTTTCTGACCTTGTCTTTCAAAATAAAATAAACACATTATATATTTTTGGAAAACCTAAATTATACTTAATCAATATCTAAAATAAACTACAGGGTGTCTCGTTTAAAAAATCAAATTTGGTTAATATCTCAAAAACTAGTTTTTTTAGGAAAAAACTGACTACGCCACTGAACTCTACGTAAAAAACTCTACAGAAATCAGTTTTTATCTTTTTAATAAATTAACGCATAACGGAAATACGGGATGTGCCTAAGAAACGAAGATTTTCAAAATAACCCTGTAGATTAAAAACTAAAAGAGCCATGACAAATTTTATACCGGAATCTTTCGTATTGTTATAAAGTAGGAAACCAAAGTGAAAACCGTAACACTCTATCTTTGATAATAATTCCAATATCTCCTAAAAGTGTACATACGTATTAAAGATACTCTTAAGATACCTGCGAATAGAATGGAATTTAAAGTATTCTATTTAAAATACCAAAAAATGTTTCTTTAAAAAAATAGTTATTTTTTTTTACTAAACGAGTCTTAATGGAAAAACGGACAAAACAATCTTTAAATATTTATCTAGTTTTTAATACTGTGCTTCTAATAACTCCAATAAAGTCCTTAAATACTTAAGTAATGTTAATTTTTGCATTACTTCTTTCCCATAATAAAAAAATGATCACAATGCCAAATTAATTACTCCAAGTCAAATCTCAATAAAATAATCTTTGCACATCTGAAAAGTTAATTAAAATATGTTTACTTGTTTTCAAACGACAGATGATTGAAAAATACTTGCATTTTTTTGCTCCATAGGGGAATGTTACAGAGTTGCATATGCATCATAAAAACATTTTCACTTACAGCTTCCACGTAAAATATTCCCAAGCACAATCAAACTTAAATATCTTACCTTTATTAAAAAATTTAATATGATTGTCTAAAACTTCATCAAAAGGATACCTCTTTTGCCACTGATGCGGAAAATACAACTTGTCAATTTCACTCAATTCTGCTTCCATTCTTCATAGCATATAAACATTAATAAGCCAGAAAAAGAAACGCGTGGCAAGATATAAAGATCATGCGACAAATATCAATTACAACTACTTTTGCAACGAATTAAATTATTAATGAAATACAATACTATTTGTCATACAAGACTTATTCGGGGATTTCTTTGCGTGTCCGCGTTTAATTGTTCTTATTAACATCAAATTAGCATTGAAAATAATAACTGGAGACCTTGTAATATGGTTGTGGTGTTGTGAGAGAAATAAGTCATGCATTTCGGACCACAGCGAATAGAAAGTCAATATTATTTTTAAAAAAATATGTCTTTGAAATAGTTTATAGCAAAACAGTGGTGGGTCGTGGGTTAAATTTTTTTATTGTATAATTTTTTAAAATAAATTATCTAAGACAGCGGTTTCTCATCTTTTTCTTTTTGCGAACCCCTTCTAAAAATCGAAATAAATTGGCGAACCTCTTGTGTAGTCATTAGGAACAATAAATGAAACACTATAATTGGGTTATTAAAATTTATTTTCAATATTGAATAAAGTTCATAGCGAAAAAATGAAATATTGTCGCAGTGGCGTAACTAAGAGTATATGCGCCCCCCCCCCCCCCGTAGATTTTTGAATGCGTTCTACTATTTTGTACTCGTCTTGATCCTGATGTAAACGAGACCGTCCCGTGCTACAGCGATCGGTCCGTCACACTCTAATTTAGACCACTAAAAGAAGGTGTTTGGTCCTAGCTACCAGCGGTGGTGAACTCTTCAGTGGGTCCGTCGGAGCTTTCCCTTAGATACCTTTCTATATCTACACACTCGTATTTAAACCTTTTTGCGTCGGAATCTATAAGCGAAATTCTGAGTACAAACATCTGCGATATCACGCCGCCAAGGCAAATACTTTATATGTAGACGAGATCTTAAGATCCCGTATATATATAGAAAGTGTTTCCTGGGTACCTATTCTCATTCTTGAGACAACGATCACTTGATGGAAAGTGGACGTGGTTCTCACGAAAAAGTATGAAACAGTATTCTTGGTTGCTTTTCTCGTTCTCGAGAGAACGATCATCTTGATGGAAAGTGACCGTGGCTCTCACGAAAAAGTAAGAAACCGTATTCTGAATACGTTTTCGTACTTTTTCGTGACAACCACGCCCACTTTCCATCAAGATGATCGTTCTCTCAAGAACGAGAATAGCTACCCTGATGAATTGCAGAATCGGATGCTTTAAACCAGCATTCCAGACAACTTTTGCTGCCTTAGGTCCTATCATGGTCGCCATGATGTAAACGCTTCGTGTTAAAGGGATCGGTCCGTCACACTCTAATTTAGACCACTAAAAGAAGGTGTTTCGCTCTAGCTACCGGCAGTGGATCCGCCGGAGCTTTCCTCAGACACATTTTTTGTACACTTTATATATCTACACACTCGTATTTGAACCTTTCTGCATCGGAATCTAAAGGGTGTTTTTTTATAGAGGTATAAAACTTTAAGTTGGCAACAGCTGTCAAGTGATTTATGTTTAGTTTGGTTTGGCATTTCAACATGAATAGACTGACGCCTGAACAACGCTTCCAAATTGTGCAAATTTATTTTGAAAATCATGGTTCTGTTCGAAATACGTATCGCGCACTACGTCCATTTTACGGTCAACATAATCGTCCATCAGAGCAATTAATTCGATTAACTATGGAACGTTTTCGCACCACGTTTACTTTAAATGATAATACGCATCCACAGAGACGTCGTACAATGCGTACAGAAGAAGTCATTGCTGCTGTAGAGCGTAGCGTAGAGGAAGACCCGAATCAGTCTATCCGCCATCGTGCACAGGAATTGGATATGTGTCCATTCACTTTATGGAAGATTTTGCGGAAAGATCTTGGTTTGCGTGCTTACAAAACCCAACTCGTGCAAGAATTGAAGCCATACGATCACCTAGCAAGGCGTAGATTCGGTGAATGGGCCCAAAACAAGATTGCCATTGATCCCGATTTTCATAAGCGAATTTTGTTTAGCGATGAAGCTCACTTTTGTTTGAATGGATACGTCCATAAACAAAACTGCCGTATTTGGAGTGATGATAATCCTCAAGTGTATGTTGAGACACCGTTACATCCAGAAAAACTGACTGTTTGGTGTGCTTTATGGGCTGGTGGAATCATTGGTCCGTACTTCTTTAAAAACGATGCTGTTCAGAACGTTACAGTCAATGGTGACCGCTATAGAGCCATGATTACTGACTTTTTCGTTCATCAATTGAACAACCATGATGTGCAGGAGCTGTGGTTTCAACAAGACGGCGCAACATATCACAGCTCGTGCCACAATTGATTTATTGAAGGAAACGTTTGGTAACCGCATAGTTTCACGTTTCGGACCCGTGAATTGGCCTCCAAGATCGTGCGACTTAACGCCGCTAGACTATTTTCTGTGGGGATATGTGAAATCGCTAGTCTACGCCGATAAGCCCGAAACGATTGATCACTTGGAGGACAACATTCGCCGCGTTATTGCCGATATACGGCCACAAATGTTGAAAAAAGTAATCGAAAATTGGACCTCCAGATTAGACTACGCCTGAGCCAGCCGTGGCGGTCATATGCCAGAAGTCATATTTAAATTATAATGCCAGAAGGTTATCTTTCGAATAAAGTAAATTTCATGTCAATTTAAAAATTCATCTTTGTTTTATTCCATTTAAAAGTTCTATACCTCTATAAAAACACCCTTTATAAGCGAGATTCTGAGTGTCCCGACACTGCGATAATTCTTCGTATTTATTCATTTTCATCAGGGGGCTTGAGGGCGCCCCTGAATTGGCTGTGCCTCTCCGCACCGCGGGATCTGCGGGTCGTTATTTATGCCACTGCATAATCGTAAAATATGTACAGATAAACATAGTGAAAACTAAAGTGATAGCTTAAAAAAGAATAAATACAACATGGATACAATACAGAACTCGAAAAATACCCTCTATGCAATACTGCAGCCAAGCTGAATAGCGAAATAATTCAATTTTATTTTTTCTAAAAGTTCAGGTTAGTTCACGGAAAAGTTCACTTTCCAGTTCATTTGACAAATCATTAATTCATTGCGACACTGTATTGTTTGATAAGGGAATAAGTTGAATCTTCTTTGCCGCTTTTTCTCCAAGCATATACTTCGTGATGTCTTTAGCACACGGTTCAATCAAATTCTCTGCCACTGTATGTGTTTTTCCAGCCATTTTACTATAGTCATTTAAATTTGTTAGAAAAGAAGCAACACTAGACTTTTTATTACCTTCCAATTATCTTTTAAAACACCCAACAGATTTATCTTTCTGATCCGGATGTCTTGTTTCAAGGTATCTACATTCTGGTTTTAAACTACTGTTGGCCAGGATTTCATTACAGATTACACAAAGCAGTTTAGTTTCTGACTTATCCCTTGTAAAATAAAAACCCATTTGTGAATAGTCACTGTCATATTTTCGTTTCTCTCCTTTTTTTCTCATTCTGCTCGCCTATTTTTTCTTTCCTTTCATTCTGACGAGACGGTACCTCATTACAACTGCCACCCTGTGTTGGTTCCAAATCAGGGACTGAAGTAGAAGAAGAAATTGTTCGCGAACTACTTGTTGGGAAACAAGAAAAACAGAATCCCTGATTTTCTTCTGATCAAAAATGGAATAAAAGTAAAATAAATGGATAGTAGGATTTCCTGAACTTAGTAACTTCATTTCCTTCCTCTTCAATGAGAAAATTATATATAAATAAAATCATTATTGGTCGGGTAGATTAAAACTGGGCTGGATTCATTGCGAGAACAACTGATCAAAGGTAGACTAAAAAATTATCATCCCGGATAAGAAAGGTATAAAAATGTTGCATCAATGTATTTGAATGGACTCACAAGGCCAACCGTTAGCGAAGTGGATAATATCACTCGCAGAAGTATGTGTTGAAACACGTAAAATAGAACCCTGTTTTATCGCTTTAGGAAATTATGTTCGTTTGTTTAAAACTATATACCGGTCTGTTCCAATTTATAAATATTATGAAGGTATAGAAGAATATCTTTAAATATCGGAAAAACTAAATGTTTGATAGTTACGTAAAAAACAAGAAATGATGAAAACATCTATCTACATAATGAACACATTCAGAGAGTATAGTATAGTATATTTAGTTATGAGCACCAATCAAACTAACAACTGTTCAGAATATATTAAATAATGAATAGAGGGAACGCGAACAATGAGCGATAACAAGTTTTATAAAAATGGTAGTAGTATTATGCGAAAAAGATATAAGTTTAGAATTAACAAGATGCAATGTACAGTCTATCTTGTATTACGAAATTGAGATATTTTAAAAGACACTGATAGACAGTTAGAGACATTTGAGTTATGGGTGTATAGAAGAAAACTTAAAATATTATAGACAGACAAAATAACGAATGTCGAGGTAAGAAGAAGAATACATAAAGAAAAAGAAATTATGACAATGTATGTATGAAAATGTATGAAAGATGTAGAATTTTTGTACACAAATTTTCCTATGCATGACTGAGTTTCCATAATATCTGACATATTACGAAACAATAACATGGACTCCACCCTGTTAAAATTAATAAAAGCATGTCTGATTTCCACTTACTTTACTTTTCAAGGAGCTTTCTACGAGCAGACTTCGGGAGCGGCCATGGGATCTCCGCTATCACCTGTAGTAGCTAACATCTCCATGGAAGCTTTCAAAGAAAACGCCTTGTTTTCTGCTCCTCTAAAACCTAAATCTTGGTGTAGATATGTAGTTTGGCCGCATGGCGCAGATAAACTCCATAATTTCCTGGATCTTCTAAATCAACAACACCCTAGCATAAACTTCACTATGGAAATCCACACAGCACTAAACGTCTTATGGACGTCATTTTTATATCCAGATTATGTCTGAACGTCTTAAGATATAAGTGAGGCATCTTATAGACGTTGTTTTAAAGACGTCCATAAGATGTCTATATACAACGTCTTTAAGAAATCTTTTAAAAGTCTACATACTATATTTTATATGAAAATAAATCCAGTTGTGAATAATTTAGTTGATAAAAACTAAAAAGTATTTCCTTCCCTATGGATTTTGTCGCAGTTGAGTAATAAGTTTGCAACGCCGCACAGAGCTTAGCTAAATACAAGTTGAGGTTAAAATTTTTGATTGAACGACAAATTTTTAGTAGCCTTACTACTACCTTGGTTAATAGAACTTTTGCATGATCTTTTTTATCAATACTTTGGTGCTTTTTGTCACAGACTGTTTGATGTACCGATAACAATGACACACATAAATATGATGCCAGCGAAACTATAACTTTAAAAAACCCGCCTTTTGTTTCTGTTAACTGTCATTTTTCAGTTTTGTATTTGTGTTCAGTCATGTCGTTATTCATTTTTAATATTGTTGGGGTGCCGACTGTGAAAATTTAGCTTTTGAAAGAATTTTACTAAAAAATTTGATTTATCTATGTGCCTCTGAAAATCTTTTTTATTCGTGTTTATGTAATACTTAAGGTAAGATCGAGAATCATATATACTTACGAAAAACAGTAACATTATTTATAGGTTGTGTTACAGGAAATTCCCGAATGCTTTACCGCTTAATTTTTTAGTAACTCCATGTTATTAGTATGAAATGAAATCTTCAAAAATATTATCTGTGCAAAAAAGGCTTGCACAGCTCATCCAGGCCCGGTCCTAAATATTACAAGAAATATTACTAATGAAGTGGAAGGCGAAATGTTTGTTTATGGAGTGCTCCACTAATGAAACCTGTAAGATTTATTTTATTCCTGATGATTGGTTTATATTTAAAGAACATAGAAAATAGAGTTTTGTTAATTACAAGGAGTAATCTTGTTTAAGGTTTTAGAAATTTTAAAACTGGGAGTAGGGAGCATTTATGACTCTGTAAAGCGAGCTTGTAAAATTACCATGTACAGTTGATTAGTACGAAAAGGAAAGAGAAAGTTCTACGATTCAAACTTGGCGAGACTTATTATGAGTAAGTTCTGTCTTTCATTATACATATTAACCTTGAAATAGCATAATTCACGATTCTATAGTAGAGGACAATTATAAAAATTCGCAAAAATATCAAAAAATTTACTCCCACAAATGATAAACTTTATCCTAATATTAAAATCAGTTTGTTATTAGGATCTACAGAGACAACAGGACTGGCAAAAAGTCGGAAGAATGAGGAAATTTCAATCCAAACATGGCTGAAAAGGGCATCAGACCAGATTTATTATTCGACAAAATAAAAATTCTTGTTTTTAAAACTATTCAAAGATTTGTGTACTTTTTATTTCAATAAACTTTTATTTTGTTGATAGTCTACCTTTAGAGTTATTATATCGAACGGATAAACTAAGGCTTAAATTTGATAGGTTCACTTATAGTTCGAACAGTAGTAGTTCTGAAAATATTTGCTTTTCTACCTCACTTCTTAAATTTCAAATTAGAAAAAGTTTACATTATGCTTAAGTTATGTATTTTTTTGTATAAAGAGATTATGTTGAAGATATTTTTTAAAGCAAATTATTCATCCGGACCTTGTAGTTATTTAAAATGGTAGTGTATATTTTGCTCTTGATTTTTTCTTAATTAAAGGTATTTCTTGGACCTTTGAATAATCACGGTTTGACTTTGCAAATAAGACAAACAAAAAAATTAAAAGGTACCCTTTTTAATGTATATAATTTTAATGGTCGAATATGTTGTTTTAATGTTGGGAAGGGACGTCCATAAGACGTTGCAAGCAAATGTCTTTAAGACGTTACCTTTTGTAACATAAGACGTCTATACAACGTCTTATGGACGTCATTCGACTTTAATGGACATCCATAAGACGTCCTGAATGTTGAGATCAAACGTTTTATGGACGTCTTTAAGACGTATGTGTGCTGTTTGGGAACTGATTCAAATGGTGCCTTTCCCTTTCTTGATGTACTAGTATAACAGACGCAGTGTTTATAATAAAACAAATAAAAGAAAAGGCTACAGAGTACAGTATGCCAGCGTATATCTGCTTCATTGACCTAACAATGGCGTTTGACAGAGTCCGATTGGGAGACATTCTACATATATTAATGGAAAATAAGGCACCAGCGAACATAACGAAGATAATCCATAACCTAAATAACAATAACGTAACAAAGGTCAAGGCAGGAGATCAATTCACTGAAAATATCCCAACACTGGGAGGAATTAGACAGGGTGACAGTCTGAGTCCTTTTTTGTTTAATCTCCTCATGAATAAAATCATAAACAAGGTAACATGTCTCAATCTCGGATACAGACTGGGCAACAAAAGAGTGGGTTTGGTGTGCTACGCCGATGATGTAGCAATTATTGCTGAATCAGAAAACGATCTACAGAGACAACTCTTCCAGTTTTTCCAAGTAAGCCGCCAACTCAATATGAACATTTCTATCAGCAAAACCAAATGCATGACAATCGCAAAGGATCCACTGGTGGTGGAGGACAATCCCATAGAGCAGGTGATGCAATTCAGATACCTAGGCATAGACATATCAAGCACCCACGACCCAGTTAAAGACCTAAGGAGCCAGATTAACAAAGCATCCGCACTATCAGGATGCCTACGAGATATAGTCTGGTCAAACTCGTACATGCGCAAAGATAGCGAAATTAGAATCTACAAGACTCGTATCAGACCCATCATGACATACGGCACGGAAGTCCGTGAGGACACTAACAAGACGAAACACATGCTAAGGGTGGCCGAAATGAAAACACTGAGAACAATAGTGGGGAAAACAAGAAGAGACAGAGTAAGAAACACAGATATCAGAGAACAATGCGGGATACAAGACATTGTGAGATGGGGAAGACAACGTAAGAGGCAGTGGTACAACCATGTAAGACGGATGGACGAGAACAGACTTCCGAAAATAGTCCTAGAAAATAACCCGCCCGGCTCAAGACCTCCAGGGAGGCCCCCTAAAAGGTGGAAAGATACTTGGCAATCTACCTCTCAGGAAAAGATGCAGAGGCAGCTTCAGAATTAACAGATCGACAGATCTCCAAGAAGTAGAAGAAGAAGAAGAAGATGTACTAGTACAAAGGAAAGGGAATGGCAAATTACGACATTCTGGGTACAGAAAACCAACACATACAAATCGATATCTCAATGCAACATCATACCATCATCTTTCTCAAAAACAATCCGGCATAAACTCTTTGGTACATAGAGCACTTTTAATATGTGACGAACACTCACTGAAATCAGAAACAGAAAATCTGACTAATGCTCTGAGAGGCAACGGATATTGCGCTGAAGATATAAGACGTTCTATTAATAAATATAAAAACCCAACTCCTAAACAAAATGTCATAAATGAACTTCCTATGGACAGTATTGTCTTACCTTACATACACGGAACCACCGACAAGATTGCCAGATTGCTCTGAAAATCAAACATTCGCACAATTTTCCATGTAAGAAAAAAGAACAATGTTTGAAGTCTTCAAAGGGCGCAATTCCATTTCAAACAGAAGTTGTTTACAAGATACCTTGCTCTTATGGTAAAGTGTATGTAGGTGAAACAGGACGGTCTATACCCACTAGGCTTAAGGAACTTGAAAGGTGTATAAAAAAGAAACAAATTGTACAATCTGCAGCAGCTGAACACCAGCGTTGTTCAGGTCACACTTTTAATGTAAAAGAAACCAAGGTGCCTAGCATCAGTGTCTGGTTTCTTTAAACGTAAAATTGGAGAATCAATCGAAATTTGTAAATATCCAAATAATATTAATAGAGATGCAGGTTACAGTCTACATTACACGTGGAAATCAATTGTAACGCTTCTAATTTCGTAAAGTAAAGATCCCTGAAGATGCCTCATGTAATCGTAGGAGAAACGTCGGATAATAATTCCAATTTGATACGGCCTAAACCCAAAAACCATTATTTTCAACTTGACCAAAGCCGAGAAAATTTTCGTTTTTTAAAAGGAAATTATAATGATCCTAAAGAAAGGAAAGCAACGATACTTGGAACATATCATGACAGGCGCGGATCCAAGAGGGGGGCGGTGGGGGGCGATCGCCCCCCCCCCCCCCAAAGAGCTTTGAGTTTAAGAAAATGGACCCGATTTTTCCTCTTATACTATATTTTATTCAAGAACTAGAGAGAGTAATAAATCATTTTTTACCTTTTTTCTCTTCGCCAACTACCTGTGTTCTTTAGTCCGGTGTTTTTAGCAAAATTTGTTAGACACATATATTTTTCATAGGAATGGGTTAGAAATTTTATAATTAAAAATACCGGTCTATAATAATAGACTAAAACGTAGGATTATTCTCTCAAAAAATTCTAAGTTATAATTTAAATACTTACAAAATATCCATTGTCAAAAATATAAAAAGTTAAACATATATAAAAAAATAAATTCGTCCATATAATAATAAAATATTTTTAGGGTTATCGGTCATTTTATTATTAATTAAAAACATTTTTAGGGTATTTGACGTTTCAGTTTATTTATTTCTTAAACCATCTGCAGAATTACAATTAAACACTAAAAAGGGATTCAAATGTAATTACTTTTTTTGTTATGTTGTAATTAAAATTAGACCTACTTATTTTTATTTCTATTGTACTGATATCTTAATTTAATTTACTTTTATATATGGAAGTACGATAGCCCCAAAAAAATAAGATAAACATGTTAATTCTACACGCTTAAGAAAAAGACACAAACACAATAATAAAATTGTAAAAAACTTACGGCTAATTAGAATTAAATATATATAAAATTAAAGAGTGGGACACACTAAAATAAAAATATATAAAAAAAAACATATAAACAACATTAAACAATAAAATACAACAAAAACAAAAATTTAAATAATAAATTGTGTTTACACTAGTAAACATTACGTATCTAATTCCTAATCAAAGTCAGTGAAACTATCTTTGCTAAAATTAATTATAATTGGTTCCTCTATCTCACCGATTATGAGATCGAGTTCTCATATTTTGTTTTATTCTTTTATTATATGGGTTTTTCCCAATTTTCCGCAGTAACTTTATTCAAAAAAATCTTTCAAAAGTTTAAATTACTAATTTTATTAATTGTGTTATTTATAGCAACTCTACCTTTTACTTTAGAGAGATATTTACGTCTCCAACGGACAGTTTCCGGACGATTTATAAGAACAGATTTTCTATCTGGTTTTTCCCAGCAAAAATTAAGTTCTCTGAGCAATTTCCAGAGATCAGTTATTTTAATTTCAGGTAAATCGCGATCTTCAATGATTTTAGTTAGAATTTTGTAGATGGTTGGGATCTGCTTCTCATAATAAAATGTATATACAACCCCTTTAATTGCAGTTTTCATCTCTTCTTCCAACGAAGTTTTTCGTTTGCCTGTGATCGAATGTGGCTTGGGAGTATTAACAATTCCAGTCGTTTTTTCTCCTTCAGTATTAGGTACATAGTAGATTTTCCAACTCCTGTCATGTTTGAACATATCTCAACAGAGCTTTTAACATTATTATCTAGATATTGATATCTTAATGCATCATAAACATTCATCGTAATAAGTTTTTCGTTGAGGAAAAAATGCCCTGGTTTAACGATTTTGGAATAAATATAGGGGTGAAAGCCATATCTTTTGGGTATCTCAAATAATATATAAAAACAAGCGCAAACAAGATAAATCACTAAGGAAAAACTGTAAGTTGTACTTTGCTCACTGACAGAAATTAAATTAAACTATCAGAAATTCTATGTTGCAGTAAATTTATAAGATATATTTAAATATAATGAAATATAATTAGATTTACGGCAGTTCTCAGTTACCTGCGGCACTGGAGCAGGTACTTTAGAGGTTTCGGTAACAGTTTTATTACTCTCTCTAGTTCTTGAATAGAGTATAGGAGTCTGTATGCTTGCGATCGCCCCCCCCCCTCCCAAAAGCTTTGAGTTCAGGAAAATAGAACCCATTCTGCCTTTTATATTAGGAATGAGTATGCTGCTTGCAACCCCCCCCCCCCCCCCCGTTGACAACTTGTTTTTCTTGCCATACTGTACTTTTGTGATATCACCGCCCCCCCCCCCCCCCCCAAAGAGAGAGGCTGGATCCGCCCCTGTATCATGAAAGGAGAAAAGTACAGAATACTGCAAGTGATAGTTTACGGAAAGATCACTTGTGGGTAAAAAAATTGAGATATTAATATCAATGTACTACGAATTAACTGTTTAAATTCGTCGCTTCAAAGATACGAATATAGATGATTATTACCAACCTTCGTAACGGAGATGGCACCTAAAGAAGAAGTGCTCCAAAGTTCGCTGGGTCACTTGTAGTAAAAGTCTCTACGTAGTGCTAGTACAGTATAAGTTTATATTAAAACTACGGTTAATTGATGGTATAGTAGAATATGTATTTATCTTTTAATTTTATATACACAGATAACTTTTGACATTTAATGGTTTATCACAGAAAAATCCAGTTTACAATATTTTACAAAAAAATTTATTTGTGAGTTTTTTTTAACAAAGTTATAGAAAACCTATGATACATATATTAGGTAGGTACTAAGTAAGGACGCTTATTAAATATGAAGTTCAAATTAACCCCTTAATTTATTACTTAGATGTCAAATATGATTTTGGTACATTTAATTACATAGATAACCTGAAGTAAGTAATTTAAATTTATTCTTAAATTAGAACTTAGAATGGGTACAGAAATATCAAATTTATAGAAAGTTGAATTTAAAAATATGTATTTTTCGTAAAAACAATGCATCAACATTTTAAAACAAATAATTAATTACCATCTTAGAAAGTCACCTTTTCAAGTAAAATTAAAAAAAAAACAAAGCTGGACTATAAAAGAGAAAAGTAGCTTTTTAGAATTTCATATTTAATTTGTGCCTTTTCAAAGACTCTTATTTCTAAATTTGCAAATCTACTCTTTGTCTAACAAGCCTGATAAATATTTAAATATATAACATGCAATAAACTATATATTTGAATCAGATATGTTTCTAATAACTTACAATATATAGAGTTTTTTTAGTATGTAGCTTACGTCCAGATGTGATATCAATATCCAGTTCAAAGTAATATATTTTTTTAAGATTAATATGAAAAAGTTTTTTTGTGTTGACAACTGAGTCTATGACACATTTAATAGAAGACCAGTTTATTTGAGCAATGAAAAATGTACATTGGATAATTTCTTTGGTATAGTTATATTACAATATGTCACTTGGGATGAGAAACTGGTTCTAGTGCTGGAGGCCATACGCTTCCTTTTATATTTAACTATAGTTCTATATCAATCCTAAAGATGGCGATTTATAATTAATTGATCGAATTCTGGTGCCCATTAAAAATATGTTCAAAAGCTAATGCCATTAATTTTTTTATTTAGTTTTGTAGAAACGTCTTGCACGTATTTTCTTCTTTTTTTAGACATTCTTAGATTAAAAGTTTAATAAATAAAATTTAAATAAAATTCCGTCTAAAATAACTTTTTAAGTTTGGCAGAAATTTTGATCATTTTCATATTTATCGGTTTTAAATATTTTATTTTGAATAGAAATTCTCTTATTTCTAATTGTGTATTTTTGACTTAATGGACTTAGTAAATATATTTTATAATATTTGTTCTATTCGTGTAAAATTTGAAAAAAACAACCGAACACCAGAATAGGATTGATTACTCTTCTATTTATGGAACTTATAGGAATTTCCACCCTGATATCTTGCTGTAGTATTTTTTGAGGATTTGCGAAAAATAAGTTGATAAAAAGACACTAATTAGCTTGATGGTCTTATAGCCTTCTTCATCATCAAAAAAATGTTTTGAGTATTCGAAAATTCCAAATTCGGCAAAAATACATTGTAAAACCAACAAAAGGGTACTCAATTTGCAGTACGTATTTTTGCAAAATTAGTTTTATAGTTATATGCCAACTACAATAATCGTCTTATAGTCAAGCTTTAGACTTTAAATAAACGTTGGAAGCTTGGTACGGACCAGGTATCCTCGAGAAAATCAAAATAAACTAGAAGTTGGAATTATGTAACATAGAATGTATACTTTCAAAAAGAGATTTGGGGTAAATAAGACCATATAAAGTTATTTGAAGTTACAACAATTTATATGAAACTAAACATAAAAAATGAAGAGTATTTAGTTCGTAAATAATGGATACCATTCGGAATTAATTGACAAAGTATTAGAACAAAAAATGTACCAAAAGGTAACAGAAATGACTTACCTAATAAAAAAAGGCGAATAGTTAAAAAATAATTACATAAAAAGAAAATAGCACAAAAATAAGTATATTTTTTAAAAAATTCAAAATAAAAAGTTCTATGGGCAAATTAAAAACAAAAATAGCAAAACTAAATTTAGCCCAAATGATAAATCGGATGTTTATAAGATAAATTGTGGAGACTATCCAAAAATCTATGTAGATCCAGCAGAGGTAGAAGTTCTTCAAAAAGAATCAAGAAACATTTTAATAGTTTTTTAAACGCCAACTATCTAATACAGTCAAATATGGTTTTAATAAAGATTTCAAAATTTTACATGCGGAAACCAAAGGACCCAAATTAAATTTGCTTGAATCGCTGAAAATAAACAAACTTAAAAATAAAAATATATTATTAAATTTTCACACTGATTTAAATACCCCACTTTTATTGAACCTATTTTAAGGAAAAATACCTTTTTCAAAAAATATAATACAATTCAATGGTTTTTTTGTAATATTGATGGTTTAAATAGCTTAGCATCTCAAGACTGTATGCCATTGGGAAGCGGTGGCATTACTGGGGGCGCCCCAAATACTGCTGATTTTAAAAGATCGCTTTTTTCCAATGAAACAAGACTTTTTTTGTGAATTTTCGATTTGTTTTATAATAATACCACTTAATGGTATTTAAAATCATATTTTCATCATAGAAATTGTTGGATAAGTATTTTAATTGAAATTAGATCCGCAGTACTAAGAGGAAACTCTCAATAAGAATATGAGCATATATTGCTGCAGAGTAATCAAACCCTGCCAGAGAGAAAAATATTTTTGTTATAACGTTGACAAATATTTTCCAATGTTACGTTGTTAATTTACGTGCAAAAAGCTATACTAATTATATATTAATAAGCGTGTCACCGATCGCCTGTTCATTTAAATATTTAATTAATGTTTATGCATTTATAAAAAAACTAATGCAAAATAAATAGCTTATATTCTTCTTCTTCTTAAAGTGCCTATCCTCTTTGGATATTGGCTATCACATTGGTCCATATTACTTTATTCACTGCTGCTCTGAACAGACCTGTTGATGTCATTCCAGTCCATGTTCGTAGGTTGCGCAGCCATGATATTCGTCTTCGTCCAGCTGATCTCTGGCCTTCTATTTTCCCCTGTAGGATAAGTTGGAGCAGGTGATATTTCTCATTCCGCATGATATGTCCAAAGTACTCCAATTTTCTGCGTTTGACATTTGTAATGTATTTCAGTTCTCCACCGATACGTTGAAAAATGTTTTCGTTTGATACGTGGTGTATCCAAGGAACCCTAAGCATGCGGCGGTAGCACCACATCTCAAATGCATCTATACGTTTACATGAAGCATCGGTAAGGGTCCAGGCTTCTGCTCCATATAAGAGAGTTGAGAGTACATAGCATTTCAAAATCCTGATCCGCGTATGTATGTTGAGGGATAGGTTGCAGAGTATGTTGCGCAGCTTATTAAAAATACCTCTTGCTTTCTCGATTCGGCTTCTTATTTCTCGAGAGTGGTCCCAGTCCTTATTCAACGTGCAGCCTAGATATGTGATCGTCTCGGCCATTGTGAGAGTTACGTTGTTGGCAGTAAACTGTATATTGCCGACGTCGTTTTTACTGACAATAATCGTTTGCGTCTTCTTGCAGTTTATCTTCATACCATATCTGTTGCAAGCTGTCACTATTCGATCGATAATTGTTTGAAGTCCCTCTGCAGTATCGGCTATAAGAACGGTATCATCCGCGTATCTTAGGTTGTTTATTACTTCTCCATTTACAATAATTCCATCTTCTATGTTGCTCAGTGCTTCTTTAAAGAGATGTTCTGAGTATACGTTGAATAGAAGTGGCGACAGTATACAGCCCTGGCGTACTCCTCTCTTTATATTAAATTCTTCTGTTGTCTCATTTTCAACTCGTACAAATAGCCTTTTGTTGTGAATATAGCTTTGATATTATCTCTCTGTCTCTGTCGTCGATTCCTGTCTCTTGTAGGATTGAAATCAGTTTACTGTGCTGCACTTTGTCAAATGCCTTTTCAAAATCTATGAAGCATGCAAAGACGTCGGCATTGATGTCACGTGCTCTTTGAATCAGAACCTGCATGGAAAACAAGGCCTCTCTAGTGCCAAGTCCCTGTCTGAAGCCAAACTGCGTGTCACTTACGTTTTCATCGAGTTTCCTATATATTCGTGCTTGAATGATGTTAAGAAAAGCTTTTAAAGCGTGGCTCATCAAGCTGATTATTCTATGATCGGAGCACTTAGTTGCGTTCGTTTTTTTGGGAATCGGGATGAATGTCGACAGTAGCCAGTCTTTTGGTATTTGACCGTTCATGTAAATTTTGTTAAAGAGGGTGGTCCGTAGTTTTATTTGTTCTGAGTCAATTAATTTGAGAACTTCTCCGTGTATCTGGTCTGGCCCGGGGGTTTTGTTATTTTTGAGTCTATTTATCGCTGATTCCACCTCCGCCTGTGTGATGGTAGGCCCCTCCCCGCCAACCTATATAATTATACGCTAATAAAGGCTTTCTTTGTAAAATGCATGCAGATTCCTCATTACTAATAGCATACCTAAATATTTATTATTGGAAGTTGAAAGAATCTTAACGTCAAATAGATATGGTTGAATTTCGCATTAATATGTGCTTAATAAAACATTAATTTTCGCAGTAAAACCAGTAAAAATTTAATTATACTTTACATATTTAATTTTTTACTTTGATCAATTTTTTTTACGTAATGGAACTAGAGCATTCAAACATTCAGTAAAAGAAAAGTTGCTATCTAAAAGTTGATTAAAAATAAGATTAAACTTATTAATTTGTCCAGATCTTGGGTTTTCTTTCAAAATACTCGAAGATATCAGGGATGGATGTTTTCTAAATTACATAAGCATACACATATACAAATATGGAAGTGTCAACTTAACATTGCTTATTATATTTTTCATTATAGTTTGGGTGGGTACGAGTTTTTATGAAAAATGTATGAACCCGTTTTTTTCGAACTTATGGCCAGTTGCTTAAGAGCAGTACTAGCTTCAAATGGTATAGTTATATTTATAAATATACCAAAACAAAATGTAAAAAAATTTATTTAAAGTTATATTGTCGTTGTGTTCTTTTTATGTCAAATTTCTTCACAGAAATTTTACTTTTCATTCTCTCTTTTAAGCAACCTATGAATGTACATATATATATATATATATATATATATATATATATATATATATATATATATATATATATATATATATATATATATATAATGTACTAAAAATTGTATTTTCTTTTTAAGACCGTTAAGGTAGAACAGACAATGTATTCTCAGCTCCCCTGATGAGATCAGTAGGTGGTCGAAACTAGTACGGAGAGAGAACCAGAGCCGAAACGGTTTCTATTGAAAGATTTTTCTAAACCTGAACGACAACAGAAATATCCGTATAAGAATGGTTGATAAAGCATATAACCAAAGAAAAATTAATTGTTATTAATAGTGCGGGTTACATACGATTAAGCATATAATTGATTTAATTGACTATTACGATAAGTGGTTACATTTTTCAGGGACTTGGATATTTTTAAAGATATACAATACCTAGCATAATAAACAAACAACTTTCTAACTACTTACAAGTTAATAAACAGGGGTTGTTATTAATTTGGAGTTACGATGGTCCTTCCAAGATATTTAGTCAGCTCACTCGATCATTTTGTATTTTATCAATTTGTATTTTTTAAATTAAGGTGAAAATGAAAAAAAAAACATTACGTGAATATTTTTTAACGTTTGGACAAGTATATGACAATGAATTGCATATTATCCTGCCTGTTTGAATCCCTAAAATGCAATAGAATGATCGCAATAAGGTGCTTTGCTCTTGGAGATCCATAGTTTTTAAGTTCTCCGGTATAAATTAATTAACACCCTGCGTATAGAAAAAATAATTGTTCCTAAGTAGTGAATCTAAATGCTAAATTTGCTCGGTTTAAATGCTACTCTAATAAATACATTATAGGTATCTTAAAAATACGATTATATGCTACTCTTAAAATTTATTTGTTGCCTCTTTAGTAGAAAAGTTCTAAACAGCAGAAAGTACAGCGCTACTGTTACTAATGGTTCAGTAGTACGTAAGTATATATTAATGTTTATGTACAATTTTATAAAATCCACAACCCTTAAATGCACGATTTATAAAAGACAGCTGATTAAAAACTGTCCATTTGATAACAACAAAAAATAAATAAATGAAAACAAAAATATTCACCCTAGATTTTACATATTTCTTAACCTACTAATTTACTAATTGCTAATAGCAGTTTTCAAATCCAATTCGGATAAAAATCATACATTGTAATAATGTGTGGAGTAAAAGAGCTTCACAACTTTCCTTGTAAGACTCATATATGTATATTTACTCGCTTAAAAGCATTAAGAAATTGTGTTTCAAAAAACAAGTTTTACATTTTTAGAGGTTTACTGCTTAAAAGAACAGTTAACATTATTTGATCTTTTATTTATCTCTTAGATGCCATAAAATTTAGCATTTTGGGAATAATGCTATAATGAAATAAACATTTTATATTTAAAAATCATTTTTATTTTTCTTGAGAATTACATTTTTCTGCAATTTTTAATAAAAGAAATTGCACTGTATGCGTTTCAAGATTATGCGTAAGCCTGTTTTGTCTTCGCTGTTTCATAGTATATATGCTGGTTCCGCATTGTGTTTCATAAGCTTCAATGGCCGGTTATTAGCTTCTCATCGATAGTTGCTGTCTCTTTGCACCGCAATATGGTTTCAGTGGTTCTGAGATTGCTAGTTTATCTATTAGGATATCTACCCAAGCATTGCGATTTTAGTTATGCCAAATATTGGGTCATATCTAACAAATGCGGAAATAGACTCTTCTCTTGCAAGTTGGTCCAATATTCTTGTGTGCTGGTGTCCATGCAAGAATAAGTGTTTGAAAATAATTCTGGAATTATTTAGATTTTATCTGATGCCATGCAAGTGCTTTAAGCGGTGTATCCGAAGGTAGGTTCAGTCCACCATGCCCAGTTTTGTTTCAACCTGTATTCTCCCATTTTCGCCTCAGCCTTAATGACTATATCAAGAGAGGGGAGGATTAAGTAGGGTTCCCATGGCTGTTGTCGAGGTGCTTCTCATAGCTCCTATAATCCATAGGCAAGGATAATCTCTGGAGTTTGCTGTTTATGTTGCTGTTCACTAAACAACAGAGCCATAGGTTATCGTAGATTTTATCATTACTGTGTATAAATAGCGTTGAATGTGTGCGCTGTTCAACGCCATGGAGGTCATTTTACCTTCGGATATAATCTTCTGCAAGTGTAAGTTCTAGGTAAGCTTTGCATCCAAGGCTAATTCTAGGTGCTTGACTTCCTAGCTCATGTGCACTTGGGTATCGAAAAGAATCAGTAGATTTAACACTCCAAGATTTTTTTGTTTTAGTGAAGGGTATAAGTGTAGTTTTTTCAGGACTTACTATAAGGTGTTCTTTAGTGCACACCTCCTCTACTATAGAGCTGGAGTTCCGATAGTGTTTTGCCGACCTTCCCCACAAAGAGATTTACTAGATCATCAATATACCACCGGATGTAGTAGCCTCAATGGTTGAGGTTTATAAGTAGTTCATCAGCTACCAGATCCCATAGAACTGGGGATGGACCTTCTCCTTATGGACTTCTTTTGACATCCGATACCCTCACGGGTTTTTCCAATAGAATTAATTATGCTTATCTACTTTGGGGCATGTTTTTGTATTTATTTAAATAAATCATTTTTTATACTATATCTTCTGATGGACGTTATCATGGAGATGAAAAAGGTGTTTTCGATATCACGCAAGATTGTTAACGTTATTTCCTTGTTATTTATGGCAAACTCTTGTTATGTAAAAATATGGTAAGATAAAATTAATATTTTTTTTATAAAATCTGACAATTTTTAAGAAATTAATGTATGAACATATTAAATCTTCCAAATAATGTTGTGAGACTTTAACAAGTCATCACAATCGGTACATAAAAATTCATGTTTCGAATTCATCAGTAGTACCATATAAACTTTTATTTTTATCCAAATTGAACATTTCTTTCATCAGTTTCATTCATTATTAATAGTGTTTTTATCATTTCTAACACTTAAAAAAACTAAATAATCTCAGTGAAATAATCAGTTTTTTTTTGTGATTATTAAAAATGTTGATATTGGTCGCCAACATTATAACGATTATGTTTTTAAAAAATGAGTCTTATTTTATACTACTTATACAATTTTCAATCATATCTTATAACACTAAAGTCACATATAGTTCTTTTTCTACTGAACCATATACTATATGAAAAACTTTTGGTAGTATAGATGTGCATCAAGCAAGATTATCTATCCATTGCTGCGAATGAAAAACAAAGCTTAGAATACGAGGTCACATTGACTGGGGCGTTATTGTAAGTTAACGAAGACAAAGTGTTTTGTTTCAATTAGAGGAAAGATTAAAGCGCTTTTTTAGTATGCTATAAATGCTGCGCATTTTGTAACTCCATGCTTATTGTTAGGGTACAAAATAATGTCATTAGTAACTCGGGAGAGGCTAATGTATGATTATGAACAAACTTTTGCTTTAAAACAGATGCCATTTAATAATTTTAAATATTTATTATTAGGTCTGTTCGTAGAGAAATCAGAAATCAATTCCAATCAGACTTTACAAAATCCATCAGACGACAGTTTTCCAACTATTTTTGGACGATCCGATTGGTGCTGACTAGTTTTTGATTTTTCTGCGAATGAAACTAATACTAGGTGACATCCATTTGATGGAAAGTGTATTTATGCAAGGTGGTCCCTGGGAGTGGGAAGTTGTTATTTTGCAACTACGTGTAGTTGGTTGTAGATTATGTTTGCCATTTAGTCATTATGGAACGATGAACAGCTGAGCAACATGCTGTTGTGTTATCATGCATGACATTTCAGAATTTATTTCCAAATTCCTCAATATAAATGGGCTCCCACTGCTAATACTATAAAGGATTGGGTACGAAGAAGAAAAAGAAGAAGGGGGAAATCTACCACCCTCTTCCACCGCCGCCCTCTGAAGGAGAAATGACGGTGCCCCCGCGACTATTGTTTTATCCTTTAACTTAACTTAAAATAGGAATCAAACTCACTGAGCAGAGTAGGTAGCCCTTCTAATTTTTTGGCAAGCTCAAGTGGTACCGAAAGACCCTCACAATTTCTAACTTAAATAAAATTCTAAACAGAAACAGTATTCCAACTTAACTTATTTAAAATTTAGCTATGCACATTGATTTTGCCTTACAATACTATTTATATCTTAGAGGATTGGGTAAGTAAATTTGAACAAATGGGTTCACGAAAGAATGTCAAACATAAGAATCCAAAAAAAGCCATCTGACAACATTGATTGAGTGAGATCATCTATAAAACACAGCCGAAAAAGGGCTCAGGCCTTGTAATTCGTTACACTTCTTTATTCGAATTGTGCAAAAGGATAATAATATTCGTCTATTCGCTCAGTGCAAAGTCATGGAAGGGGGAATCAAAAGCGATACTAGCGCTAGCTATGTATAATTCAAGAATTTCGGGGTGATATTTTCTATTTTTGACGTATCCAATACACGTGTCAATTTAATTTAATTTTTTTTTTAAATAATTAAAACCTATATAAGTAACAAGCGGAGTTGCTGTGTTGCAAATTGTTAAAATAGTAGCAAATAAGAAACAGTGTAAATTTTATAAATATCAGGTAGCAAAATAGAAATTAAATCAAAGAAATAAATGGATAAAGTCAAGAACGCTAGTGTATTACGTATTAGAAGTTAAGATGTAAAGTTATATTTTATGTAATAAAATACATAGTTGAATAGTTCTTTGTGTTTTAATGGCCATTCTGGGTAAGTATACAGCAGTATATAATAATTTTTATCCCACGTTATAATTTCATGGTAACTTTTTTTTATTTTGACATTATTTAAGCAAAATGTCAATGAGTTTTTATTAGTTCTTTATTAATTATACTTATTTTTTTTTTCTGAAGTAATAAAGATATATAATAATAAATAACTTGATGGGAATAAGAATGCGATTACAGTCTCTGTGTGCTATATCGGCATGATTCACCAATTTCTAAGTGTGCAGTTCAACATGTTTCCACAGAACCATCAAACATGGTTCTAGAGTGGTAATGCTACTTCACACTCTATGAAAGCTCCAATAAATTGACTGAAAGATAATTACAAGCCCACACAGCACTAGATGTCTTATGGACGTCATTTTTATATCCAGATTATGTCTGAACGTCTTAAGACATAAATAAGGCGTCTTATAGACGTTGTTTTAAATACGTCCATAAGACGTCTATATACAACGTCTTTAAGATACCTTTTAAAAGTCTACATACAACATTTTATATGAAAATAAATACAGTTGTGTATAATTTAGTTGATAAAAACGAAAAAGCATTTCCTTCCTTATGGATTTTGTCGCAGTTGGGTAATAAGTTTCCAACGCCGCACAGAGCTCAGCTGAATACAAGTTGAGGTTAAAATATTTGATTGAACGGCAAATTTTTAGTAGTCTCACTACGACCTTGGTTAATGGAACTCTTGCGTGATCTTTTTTATCAATACTTTGGTGCTTTTTGTCACGGACTGTTTGATGTACCGATAAAAATAACAATATGATGCCAACTAACTTTAAAAAACCCGCCTTTTGTTTCTGTCAACTCTGTCATTTTTGTTTTTGTATTTCGTCATGTCGTTATTCATTTTTAATGTTGTTGGGGTGCCGATTCTGAAAATTTAGCTTTTGAAAGAATTTTATTAAATATAGTTGATTTATCTATGTGCCTCTGAAAATCTTTTTTATTCGTGTTTATGTAATACTTAAGGTAAGATCGAGAATAATATGTACTTAGGAAAAACAGTAACGTTATTTATAGGTTGTGTTACAGGAAATTTCCGAATGCTTTATTACTTATATTTTTGTAGTAACTCTATGTTATTAGAAGTATGAAATGAAATCTTCAAAAATATTATCTGTGCGAAAAAGGCTTGCACAGCTCATCCAGATCCGGTCCTAAATATTACAAGAAATATTACTAATGAAGTGGAAGGCGAAATGTTTGTTTATGGAGTGCTCGACTAATGAAACCTGTAAGATTTATTTTATTCCTGATGATTGGTTATATTTAAAGATAATAGAAAATAGAGTTTTGTTAATTACAAAAAGTAATTTTGTTTAAGGTTTTAGAAATTTCAAAACTGGGAGTAGGGAGCATTTATGACTTTGTAAAGCGAGCTTGTAAAATTACCATGTACAGTTGATTAGTACGAAAAGGAAAGAGAAAGTTCTACGATTGCAAATTGGCGAGACTTATTATGAGTAAGTTCTGTCTTTTATTATGCATATTAACCTTGAAATAGCATAAGTCACGATTCTATAGTAGAGGACAATTATAAAAATACGCAAAAATATCACAAAATTTACTCCCACAAATGATAAACTTTATCCTATAAAACTAAAATCAGTTTGTTATTAGGATCTACAGAGACAACAGGACTGGCAAAAAGTCGGAAAAATGAGGAAATTTCAATCCAAACATGGCTGAAAAGGGCATCAGACCAGATTTGTTATTCGACTAAATAAAAATTCTTGTTTTTAAAACTATTTAAAGATTTGTGTACTTTTTATTTCAATAAACTTTTATTTTGTTGATAGTCTACCTTTTAGAGTTATTATATCGAAGGGATAAACTAAGGCTTAAATTTGATAGGTTCACTTATAGTTCGAACAGTAGTAGTTCTGAAAATATTTGATCGTCTACTTCACTTCTTAAATTTCAAATTAGAAAAACTTTACATTATGCTTAAGTTATGTATTTTTTTCTATAAAGAAATTATGTTGAAGATATTTTTTAAAGCAAATTATTCATGCGGAACTTGTGGTTATTTAAAATGGTATTGTATATTTTGCTCTTGATTTTTTCTTAATTAAAGTTATTTTTTGGGCTTTTGAATAATTAAGGTTTGACTATGTAAACAAAACAAACAAAAAAATTAAAGGGAGCCTTTTTAATATACATAATTTTATTAGTGAAATATGTTGTTTTAATGTTGAGAAGGGACGTCCATAAGACGTTGTAAACAAATGTCTTAAAGACGTTACCTTTTGTAACATAAGACGTCTATACAACGTCTTATGGACGTCATTCGCCTTTTATGGACATACATAAGACGTACTGAATCATCATGATCAAACGTTTTATGGACGTCTTTAAGACGTATTTGTGCTGTTTGGGAGTACACATATTATTTTCAAGTGAGGAAAAATCGCTGACTGTAAAGGTCGCTAGGACTAATGACTTGCGATTATTTTTTGTAAGGCTATCTAAAGTGAAAGGTTTTCATTGGTAAATCACAAAAAAAAAACTCTGAAAATGATTGCTAATATTCTTCTGGAGACGTTACGTGGTCCAAGATAATCTGCAAAAGTGCACACAGAGAAGGTGAGATTATTTACCCGGAAATATCCTTAAGGAATGTCATATTGCTAGATAACCGATATTTTATTTAAATAATATTAACTTTAGAATCATAAATAAACCAAAACTTCCCACTCTCGGAGACCATTATGTACATATATACACAAAATTGCGTAATAGTGTAACTTGGGATTAGGTATTAGTTCTTCCTTTAGACATTAGTCACAGAACTTATAAAATACGTCTAGGTAAACACACTAGACAGATATGTTTAATATAGAATTAATAATAATTTATAGGTAAAAGTACATACAGTATCTTCTAGACTTTGTTTCTCAAAAACATCAATAACCAGTTTATACAACTAAAAGCCAAAAAATAGTTTTAAGGATTAATACTACCTATAACATGTAAAATTACTTTTATTTGGTCTAAAAGAATAACTTTTGTGGTACTCATTTCTCGCTAACTTAGTTCAATAAAATAAGAATTCAGGTTTATTTGGGAAAAGAGTCATATGAAAAAATCAATGTTTTACTATTGTGCAAGTTTCAATCATTTTGCAAACTAAATTGGCCGGGCGACGCTGCATTCATCACATCGTGAATGAGGAAGCTAAAGTATTAAGAGAATAAACTTTAGAGTTATAAAAACATTAAAAAAAAACAACTTAGGGGCTCTTGTCTAGCAGTAATTCTTCAGAAATCTTTTTTTTTATTGCATTTTCTTGAAGTGCAACTTTTTGGCTCTACACTGTAAAAATTCTGATTTAATTCGATGAAAATTGTTCGGAACAGGTAAGCAGAGTTAACAGCAGGCGCAAAACTAAAAGCGACTTATGAAGATGGATACAGCGATTGTTAGAAAATATATAATTTATTGAATACTACATTAGTTTTTGTCAAAACAGTATGTTTTGAATGAAGTAACGTCACTATACCATAGCCAATACGGATGACATAGTCATCCTGCAAGCAGGAAAATTCGAGAGTGTAGTTTGCAAAAGAATGCAGACTGCACCAAGAAAAATAGAAGAGTGGTGTTATAACAACTCACCATTTATAGACCCAAAAAAGAAGGAGATGGTCTTTTTCCCTAAGAAAAAGAAACCAGGTACACTTAAGGCTTCTGTATTCCTAATTCTATTACACCCAGATTTGTTTTCAACAAACTTTACACAACACAACTCTTTGGCATAGATGTGGCAGATGAAATTAACATCTACACAGATGGCTTAAGAAAAAAGGAGATAATTAGAAGTAGAATTTATTCTAAATCCCTTCCAAAATGAGTAAATGTTGCTCTTGTTTTAACTGCAGTTGAAAATGAGGTCACCTTGAACTGGATCAAAGAACACGATTCGTCTGATGAAAACTACATTGCCTATTCTTTAACCAAACGGGCAGCTGAGATGATGCCAGAGCCAGACCCACTAAATCAGCAATAATAAAACTAATTAAAGATCCCTTCCATTAGCTTTCTTTTTTCTTATCTTGTTTAGACATGACCTTTTTAGCCACTCGATGCGACGTTGCCATAACGACTTAAATTTTCCCATGCTTCAAAGAAAAATAAGCAGAGATAAATTTTTTAACAATGATATTTGGAATTATTTAATTTTATTATTAATACGCGAAAAAGTAATTCTTTTACATGTGACCATGTCGTAAACATATTGAAAAAATTTAAACGTTTTCTATTATTCTTGCGAAATATCATTTTAGTATAAAAATATTTATTGTTTTAGAAAAAAGTACATAACAACCGTTATAAGGAAATATTTTAAGATTAGAAATATGTACTAAATTTTAAATTGTATATTTACGACTTCCTACATAATACCTATCTAATATATTATAAAGATATAAATATTAAGGGGTAATACGGTCTCACTTATTTGGGTGAAAAAATTACATTGGTTTAAAGATTTTATATGTCTTCTCGAAATTTACAATTATTGACATTACGCAATATCAACCAACTTGCAATTTAACTTATTCTAAAATTATTTTCCAAATGTGTGTCATTTAAAGAGATTTTAAATTAAAAAGAGACCGTCAAGCTTATTTCAAATCATACCATTGTTTATAGCTAAAATTGCTATGAACAAGTGAAGAGAAAGTATACCGTTTCCTGCACCACAACAAAGCCAAGCATTTCTTCGTTTTTTAAGAGAAGCTTGTACTTCACAAATTTATTTGCTTGTTTATTTATTTATTTTTGCAAGTTTCACGGAATTTAGTTAGTTGAGCTTGAAGCTCTTGCAGTGAAGAAAAATAAAAGTATTTCTTTATTCAAAAATGTTTAGTTTTATGACTAATAGACCGTCATTTAGTTTCCTTTTTTGATTAAGATCCCATGAGTCATAAATTTTCAGGAAAAAAATTTTTCAAAATTTCAAAAATTCCAAGAAAACGCGATTTTCTTAAAAACTAATCGTTTTTCTTGACTGCTTTAAGCTCAACTTTAAAATCTCGATAATTTTGTCGAAAATGATTCTTTCGCAAAATGGCAAAATACGTGTACACTTTTTTGGGTTCTAGAATAATATATTTCACTGAAAAAGCATTTTATTTTTTTGACTATTTTCATTGCATGATTTTGAATGGAATCGGTCATAGGTAGAAGTCAATGACTTTTAGGTTAAAGAAATCGTTCAATGGTTGAGGAATTCTCTACATTCCAGAAACTACGTCATTTAATATCTTATGATATTCAAATAATTAGAAAATATTAATAAAAAATAAAATTTCTTTAAATCCCAAGAACCTCATACAAACATAGCACCTACTGAACAACAAAGCAGATGATCACCTGACGGTTTCCATGGCTACACGAGTACTCGTGAGATACTACATATTTACACGTTGGACAAGGTTTTTCTTGTCTGGGCTCGCGCAAATGTTTTAACCTAAAATCTCTTTGGTATCATTAGTATTTAATGGAGAACTTGCGCTGTTTATTTTGACCCTTTGGTATTGTTACAAAATGTGTGACTTCTGCTTATGTTAACAATTTAAGATACCGAGTAACAAGAGTATCGTTTTCAATAAATTGAATGCGAATTCTCATTTTAGCATTCAAATTTCATCTTATCAGGTACAGTTAATACCATAAGATTTATCTGTCCTGAAGGTATCTTTTCTTTTAAGAATTTATTTATTGCAGCGATATGACAGCGCGTATGAGTGAGGCAAAGATACTCTCGCAGCCCCAAATTGTCATCATTGACATAAGGGGATTTTAAATAATCATCTCAGTGTTTTTATATTGTTGTGTTATATGATAAATTGCATCTGCATAGCGAACTCTTGTAGACCGTCTTACTTCAGAGAAATATTTGAGAAATAAATGCAAAAGTGTACATCGGTTAAAACTATAACAAGTACCTTAGGTCCATTTGATGTTTAGTTTATGTTGGCCAATAAAATAGCTCTAATAATATTTTGTGAAACAGTTACTTTGAATTAGTTTAATATGAATCAAGGTTAACGCACAAGCGTTTTCAAAAATTATTCGCTGGAAATAAGTGAAAAATTAAACTATACTTTAAACCAATAGTAAAACTTTGGGATTGTTAAGAAAGGTAAGTTATCTAAAATTAAAATTGTAGTTCAAAATGTCAAAAAATATATTAATTTGAGACAGAATAGCAAGTTAAAAAGTTAGTATTTATTTCATTATGTATTAATATGCATATTTTGATTTAAAAATAAACTTTGTTACCCTGATTCATTAACATGATCTATGCTGATAGTAAAGGGTTGAAACTGACAAGTGTGACAATAAGTCCATGAAGTGTTGAACGTTGAAATCGCAAGGATTAAAAAACATTTTCTTTTCTTTAATATTAAACCGGAAGAAAAGAAATCTTTTTTATTTTTGGGGCGACAACTAATCCTAGGCTTTTGTTCTTGATACTGGGATAGAGTTTTCATGAAAACTTTTTTTTACAGAAATGAAAACTACGTGATTATATAAATTGGATCTTCATTGAATTAATGGGCCTATAAACTCGGCGTTACAACAAAGTATTGAAAATGACAAAAATTATGTTTGGACTCAGAATTTTGAAAATTTTGACCTTAATTAATGGTTTTGTAGCCAATCTCTCACGTTTTGATGGCGCTGCAGTAGTGTGTCGGTTAAGTTTGGTGGAGAATTAATATATTTTGTAATGAAATTATGGATAAAATCGGTAAAGGTTTCGCATCCGAGGTCTCTGTAGAGTATTTCTAATGTAGTATGGAGCTCCACAGATTATTCTAGAAGCTCTCTAGCCTGCTGAATCTAGACATGCCTGTTGTGATCCACGTGGGAGCACCAAAGGACAGGATTCATCTAATGAAGTATTTGCAAATCGTTAACTTTAGCTCAAGATTAAGTTTGTTATTATGATTCATCAGTCAGTAAAAAGCTAGAGACGTTTGGATTTGATTAGTAAATAGTTAGTGTTGAGCCTTCTGTCGAAGACTAGTCTTAAGTATTTGGCATTATCCCTCCAGGGAATTCTAGTGTTATAGAGAGACAGCCGATCGTCAGGAAGCGCGAACCAGGCTTTAGTAAACAAAATAGCCTGAGTTGTCTCAGGATAAAATTTGATTTTCCAATCGGCCATCCATTTCTTCAACTTGTTGATATGCTTCTGTAATCTCAAAATAATGAGGCAAAATAATCCTGAGAACGTCACAAATGCAGTGTCGTCAGCGAATTAGTATAGTTTACTGTAATCATCTTTGGAAATATCAGCAGTATAAAGATTAAATAGAGTGGGGAAAAGAGGGGAATCCTGTGGAATCCCCGCTTTCATTTGCCTTACGGAAGGCAGAGCGTCGTCTTACAATACTACAAATGATCTGCCCTCAAGGAAACTTTGGACTAGTCTTACAAGGTAAGACGCATTAGGCCAAATCTTGTCAAAGACCTTGCTGATATCAAAGAAGATTGCTTTCGTGTGAAATTTCCTATTAAAATCTTGAGTGATGAATCAAGCCAGTCTGGAGGTCTGTTGGATACTTCTAAGACTATTTCTAAATCCGAACTTTTCCGGAGGTAAGAAGTTCCTTTCAGCTATGAAGTCAGTCAGGTGGAAAATAATAACTTTTTCCATTATATTCCCGAGATTGGAAGTAGGCTGATTGGCCGGTAGCTAGCTTTCTTCTTGACAAATGTAATTTTTGCCACTGTCCAATCTTAGGGAAAACGACCAGATTGTAAAATGGCATTGGGTATATCAACAATTGCTCTTTTCAGAACTGTATTCGTCAGACTATCTAGACCTGGCGCTTTTTAGACGTGATTATATTGCTGAACGTAGTTTTTAGTTTTGCAATACAAAATAAAGATTCCTATTAAAAAAAGTTGACTTGATCTTAAAAAACTTTCAAGGTAATTTTTAACGTCAAAGTGAGATTATCAGGTCAGGAAAAATCCGACAACTTTTATACTTAAAGTTTTTCATGAAAATTGGATCCGGCAAAGTAATTTGGCGTTCCGATATGTATTAGACATCCGATAGAATAATTGATTTGATGACTTTACAGCAGTGGCATAAGCAAAACAAAACTGGTCAATTCGAAGATCTAACTTCTATGGCAACTAGATTGGATTTAAGTCGTAAACCTTTTTAATGAATCAGGGTGTGTATGTGTTGTATAAATTTAGATTTAACATGAATGTTAAATAGTACTTCAAAAAATACACAATTGTCTCTTACTTTCAGTGATCGCCGATTGGAATGATTTTTCTAGGACGCGCAGAATCGAGCAGCCTGGACAGAGGTGATTGAAACAATAGAGGTATTATAGATAGAGTAGGTGAGACATGCAGCCGCTTCTAAGTGGAAGAAAGAGGTAAAAGAAGGCTATATCAGTTAATTTCCTTAAACACGTGACATAATTTTTTCGCGCAAAGGCCATTCACATAGAGAATAAAGATTTGTCTACTACCTACTTTATCTATAATATCTCATGGGCTCTTGGCATGTGCGTGAAAGAGAGATAGAGAGAGTTCTTATATATAAAAGAGTCATTCCGATCTACGATCACTATTTGCTTCTCAAAATAATATATGATGACACATTTTTTAACTAACCTAGAACGATCTTAAGAAAAAGCTTAAAATAGATTATTTGCATTTAAGCTTGTACGTCCAATTTTTGTATAATTTTGTCGAACATAATCTGAAAAGGACGGCATTGATTCAGATCAGCTGTTAGCGACTCTGCTAATTTATTTACTCTGACGATTGACTAGATAAAAACAGGAAGTAATCTGTAAGAGTTGAACAGTATTATATGTATGTTATCTTCTGTCGAAAAATGAGCTTTTAGAAAATGTGAAGTATATACACGCTTTCACAATTGTGTTCAGGTATGGAAACAAATAAATACATAATAAGCAGAAGAACTTTTCGTTGCTTATTTTAGTTGAAGATCATTAAATTATTTTTAATTTGTCAAATATGAGCTTATTCTTTTAGGTCCTTAAGCCGGGACTTCTGAAACTTCTATCATTTCAACGTTGCTTGTAGCTTAGCTTTCATGGGGGGTATCGGCGAACTCGTAGCACTTCTGGAGACCCGTGGTTGCTCTGGTACCTGAAAAAATAGTTTTATTTAATTTATATTAGAAGATTCTATGGGTTTATGTATAAGTTCAGATTGTCAAAATAAAAAGTTATGAAAGACAAAGTGAAGTTCGGTGTCAAGTCAGGGAAATAATTTTATCTGTAGATGAGACTGTTCATTAGACTTAGTCTTTGTGGCAAATATCAACCTAATCAATCGATAAATTGAATTTATTAAAAAATAAAAACTGGATTTGTAAGTGTGAAGATATATTGACTTAAACTTAAGATATAAAAAATATTTGAGGCGATTCACCCCCTTTAATTAGCTTTTTTGTTTCGAAACCCTGAAATACGTCAACTTTAGTCGTTTATTTTTATTCATAAAAAATATTTTCAAGGAATTCCGTTGAATTTCATAATTTTTAGAATTAAAATACCTAAAGGAAATGGAGGTTTATCCTTATAAAAAATAAGGAGTCATATTCGTGGAGATGAAACCACCATAGTTTTACCTCGTTTCAAATACCAAATAATTGCCATTTTGTTTTGTAAAGATAATTTATTTAAAAAATATTTAAAAAATATCTATTGTAGGCAGTATTTACCCCTTTAAAATCAATTTTTGCTGACAAAAAATATGTGTCTAATATTTTCGTATCCTCTCTACAATATATTTAAATTTCATCTGGTCATGTCGGCTAAGAAGTTACATTCAAAGACCAAATGAGGGAATTTCATAAAAAAATTACGGTTTTCCTCCAAAATAATTTTATAAATTTTGGAACATTACGATTTTCTTCATATTGCATTTTGTAAGGTGCAGAAAATAATTTCAAAATACTCACAAACCTGAAAAAAAGATTCAATAATCAGTGTCATGGTCTGAACGTGTAACAAGAAAACTCAGTGAAAAATGTGTAACATGTGCCTATTTCGACCCATTGTTGGATGAAGGTTTACTGCCCTATTCTTAATCCCATCTCATTTGGCCTCCTCACACTTCTACATCCAAGTTGAGTAAATTCATTACCCAATGTCCTCAGCTCGTGTGTTCGCTTTGTTGTGGTTAATCTTTGAGCATATCTTTTTGTGAAACTCTATGTCTCAGCTCCGTAGATAAGAAGTGGTTCGAAAAGTCCTAAGACAAACAAATAAAAATACAATTTTTTGGAAAAATTATTCATCAACAAAAATAAACCAAATATAAGATTATCTCGGATTTCTGTAGACCTATTCATTGCATTTCATGCTCCAAGTTCACAACTTCTAAGGCGCAGGTGGAATCGTTGTTAGGGAACTCCATCCTGAGTGCCCTTTCAATAATCTTCAGAAATTTCAGCAACCTAAAGTGGGAGAGTTTTTGCTTTGAACAGATTAACTAGGTTCTACCAAAACGTAAGCGGCTTCAAAACTGAACTTGAGCTAATTTTTTGTACTGCTTGATGGCATATGCTTGTGATATGTTCGATGGTATGCTAATTATTAGCGATTACAAACTTTACATGGTCTGTCTATGATAACTACCCTAATTATTATTTACAAATTCTTCAACTGAGAGTTTGATGTGGGTTGCGGATTCGTTTTTAAGCTTATGTGAGTGTAATTCTGTAATAAATAGTTATAATTCTGCCCCTGATCACTTTTTGGCTAGTTTTGAATGTTATTTAATCGATAAATGTAACGGTTTGGTATATTGTATTCCATAACATCTGCAGTTGAAACTATCAATCAGCTTTAATACGATTTAACATCTAGGTCCCCCTAACACCTCCATTACGATTTTGAAAAATAATACCACTTCAATTATTATTTTCAATTCTTTTTGAACTACACTATTAACCTTAAAACATAGTCACCTTAAAAAGTAATGATCAAACTTTAAATTTAATGTATCATTACATTAAATTTAATGGAAAAAATTAATTTAGATTAATGTAAAAATTATAAAATTTAATGCATTACATTAAATGTATTTAAGAAACGTTTATGAAATTTGCTTTCAGCACATTTACCTTAAATTTAATGCATTCCCTGTTTACACTTTCACTGTTAAAACACAACTAAAACCTAAATTCTATCCTACCTATTTATATACACCTATAGAACATACTAAAATAAAAGTTTAGAATCTCATTCGAAACATGACTAACAATGATGATTAACGAGATCGTATTTGTATTAGGACAGGATCATATTCAGGTAGTTCTCGTCTAACAGCTCGGAATGGCAAACTAGATGCCATAATTAACGGCTTTTGCAATGTAGTTTCTCAGTGTTTGATATGATGTTTTCTTTAAAGCGTTGTTACTCTCATGAAAGATTTCCTTCTTGGGTTTCGATTGAACTGATATATGCAATATTCAATTTTTATACCGTATACTTATAAATGTTGGTATGTAAATAAATAATTACATTTCCGCAGGATCGTTACTTATGAAAATAATATTCTCGGCGAATTTCAGGTGGTAAAATTTTCGCCGTTGTCGTTTGGATGAAATTAAGTGTTGCCTTTGCGTCCATCTCTCTTTATGGGAGTTGATGGTGTTTTCCCCTAAGGAATATAAGCATTTTTCTTTTTTCTATTAATTTTTAGTATCTACTGTCTATACGACATTTTATCATAGAATTTAGTACCCCATTAAAATGGCCAAATCTTCCAATAATCCATAAAATTATTAACAAGGCTCTTTCAAACTTCATGAGAACAGGAAGTATGTTGAATATTGAAGAGAAAAAATACTCCAAATGAAGAAAAAAACGGGTTTAGATTCTTTTCGGGGATTTCACAAAGTGTCTCTCAGAAAAAGGACGTTGGAAATTGGAAACAGATGCACGCCAAAAGACAATATATTAAGAACATATAAACTGAAATGACGATATAAAAAACTTTAATTTTGTTTTTAAGTTGGAGAAAAACAATGCGTAACAGAAATTTTTGAAGAAATAATGTTTTTATTTCGTATTTATTTAAGATCTCTCCTACTTGGTAAATTTTAAACAATGTTATCAACTTTATTTTATGAATCACTTTCTTGTCGAATAGCTTCAAACAATTAAAAATATTTTAATAACACAATTTGATTACGTCAACATATCATGGGTATCTTTCTTGTCGGAAATAAAATGAAATGAAAAACTTTATCATTGACAGCAGAAAATTGAAAAAGGTCGGAAAATGCATCAAACATCTTACCCTAAAATGAATCATAAAATATCTTAAAAAGTCTGTAGCAATATTTCTTATAACAAAATGGTGAACAGTTTTTTTTCTATTTGGAAGCGTATTAAGGATATTTAGAGGTCTGAATAGCTGATCATGGAATTTTTGAAATTTTAAGAAAATATTAACTATAGATATTACATTACCTTAAAATTTGGCATTTAGCTGATTAACTTTGTATCAGGGCTGTAAAAGTATGTTTTCTTAAACAACGCACAATGACTTTTTTAGATGACTCCCGTTAAGTGTTCTAGTCATGGTACATAGTAAAATATTTTATGGCAATACTTTGGAATTTGTCTCATAGCAACAGTATTAGTTTTTTAATATAGTCCAAAAATAATTACATTAATATTTATAATAGAAATCGCCAAAAAAATTCGCTAAATAACCTTCTTTCGAGCGTCTTATGTGGGATACTCCCTTAAGGTAAGAAAATAAATAAAAATAGCCCTTAGGTAACTAAATAAATTAAAAAAAAACAAAGAAAAAAGTAAATAGTCCTAAAGGTAAGAATAATTTAACTTCTAAAATTTTTCAACAAAACTACCATGTTTTACATAATTACTCTGAAGATTGCTTAAATAAAGTAAACCGAAACGTTCGCGAAAGAACAAAAATATTTTAATTTCACTTAAATTCCTGTAAAGAAATTGATCGCAACCCGGTAAAAGAATAAATAACTGTTTCATAATATTTTAGTTTTTAAATGAAGAAAAATAAACATTATTTATTTACGTTCTTTAAAAAGGTTTCAGACAAAGAATAACGAATATTGATCTTATCACTTACCGTAAGTTTTGAGTCAGCTGATTTCCAGACAGGAGGAGAATTTGTTGGTTGAACATGATCTGAATGCACGCTGCGGCTTAATGCATGAATGGGAATACGATAGATCCTTAGCGGCTTTACTTCCGGAGACGCTGCAACAAGTTGTTGTTTTAGTTCATATTCGCAACAAAAAGATCAGTTTCCAGTCTAATTTAAAATTTTCTTGTATATAAATTAAATATAAAATTTCGGCTCTGCATACATGGAAATTAAATAAAAAAATATATGGACGTTAATTTTTATCTTATCTTATACAGGGTGTCCCAAAATTTCATTCACATACTTTAAAGGGGGATTCTACATATGAAAACATGAAATAAATTTCATATGAACATAGGTCTGTACGAGAGAACTATGACCATTTAAAGGTGGCACTCGAATACGGATTTATATATATATATATATATATATATATATATATATATATATATATATATATATATATATATATATATATATATATATATATATATGTTTGGAACTGCTTGAAGCACCGATGTTTTTCCTAGTACTGGAATTAACATAAATAACTGCTATTTTTTATGTTAAAGGTGAGCTATATATTCAGTCAGGGGCGTTCCGACAGTGGGGGTGGTCTGGTTTATTTATCCCTATTTTTTAAATATGACACTTTTTTAAAATTCTACCTACAAATTTTGATCCCTCAAAACTATTTCCATAAAAAAAGACATTCTTGTAAAAAATCACCACTCAAATAGTTTAGGAGAAAACTCGCTTTAATTACGGGGGCAGCTCACTTTATCAATTTCAAAAAATTGATATTTTATTAAATATATTTTTCCAAATACGAACATTTAAGAATGTCCTCAGAAAATTTCATAAAGATTCAAGCAGTCTATATTTTTAAGAGGATTATTGAATGGGTATTTGAACTCTCGACTGAGTGTGCTCATGCTCCGCCTCTGGCATGCGTGCGTGACTTTGATCGTTTCTGAATCGCTGCAGGTCTAATATTTCCAAGGAGTCCCGAATCCAGCGAAGAGATGCTAGATCATAAGAATATGAGCTTTACGAAGAGGCAGAAAGCGTAGCAGACTTTTTATAAAAAAGAATTTTAATTGCGTGTTTCTTTAAACGTTTCTGCAAGCAGCGTTAGGGAATTTTGAGAAACGATTAGACCGATCTTCTCCAGACATGTATGTGTCTATGTCCCGTAGTGAAATTAAAGCAAAGAATTCATATTTGCTATTTTTCCCAGCATGAAATATCAGAGACCTTAGTTTTTGATTTTTTTTTTAATTCGCCATTTTCTTATTTTTGCACGAAAATTTATAATTTTACTACCGGTGATAGCCTCAAACATACTGATTATGAAACTATTTGGCTGTTTTGCTTGAGATGCAACAGCGCAGCGAAAACTCTAACGCCAGTGATTTATCTTTTTGATTCACATTCCACGTCAAAGTATTTTTTTTTTATAATACATACCTACAATCAAGAAAAAAGGATTTTCAACATACCTCAATAGTGTATTAATAAAGTACAAAAAGGATTACATTATTAAGTATAATATCAATAAGTGCTATTTTGGATATACACTATGGTGATCCGCCCCATGATAACGTACGCCGTTATTGTATGGTGGCCGTAGTACAACAAAGCTCAAACACAGTCTTCAACTTGACAAAGTTCAGAGAATGGATTGTGCGGGAATATTGAGTGCAATGAAGATTGCTCCCACCAGGGCTGTGGAAGTCCTGGTAAACCTGCCTCCTTTTCACTTATATATAGAGGACAAGGCTCTGACGACTGTTTATCGTCTCAGTTACTTGGGACATCTTGGAATTGGAACGGGCGGCTACTCAGGTGTCTGGGAAAGAGAGGTGTCCATCACTCCCTATGCGGACAGATTACATGATGACTCTTTTAAAATCCAACCTATTCCTGGAGATATTTCTGCCAAGTAGAGAGGACTGGAAGGAGAACAAAATCTTCCGAAAATTGAATCCTGGTGGCATACTGATGGACCTCGACAAGATGAAAGAGCTGGAGTCGGAGTATTCAGCAGGAGCACAGGAGTCAGAGTACTACCCACTCTGACAATGTGCGACAATTTTCACAGCGGAAATTTATGCTATTCTGCAGTGTGCCCATCTCTGTGAGAGGGACATAGACAGGAATAGAGTAATAAATATATGCTCAGACAGTAAGGTTGCGATATTGGCACTGAAGTCCAGTGTCGTAACTACGCGACGGGTGTCTGAGTGCAAGGATGTACTAAATAGTATGACAAGGAAAGGCTGTAAAGTCAGACTCGTATGGGTCCCGAGTCACTCGGGCATACGTGGGAATGGGGAAGCAGACCGTCTGGCAAAATTGAGTTCGGCGAATGAACCTTATGGACCCCAACCAATATTACATGTCCCATTTGCTATTGGCAAAAGGTTATTAAAATCGTTCCTGGAAAGCAAATTTATTGAATCGTGGAGGGGAGCTCCTGGAATAAGGTGTGCTAAGGAACATATAACTGGGCCTAATGGACGGCGTACTAAGGAGCATCTCTCCTTGGGAAGGAAAGAGTTGCGTGGTGGGATTGATGACAGGACATTGTCACCTCAGGGGCCATCTTCATAGAATCGGTGTGCAGAAGGTGTTTGGAGGAGGATGAAACTGTTGACCATGTCCTCAGAAAGTGCCCAGCACTCAACGGACTGATACAGAGATGTCTCGGAGATACAATTTTATTACCGGAAGCAGTTAGGCAAGTTCAACTAACAAGGCCGCTTGGATTCGCAACGGCAATCGGCGTCGAATAACCTGCAGATATAGAGGGATGTAAAGGGCCCAATGGAGGCTTAGGCATCGATGATCTAGTATCACCACCCCTTTTTCATTCATTCATTCATTCATTCATAGCTTCTTTCGGGTATCTAAGAGATACTTCTGCAGTTAATGTCAAAATAACAAAGAATCATAATATATATTAAAAAATTAAATTTAAAAATAAGATAATGAATGAAAACCCGTTTTAAGGAGCACCTTTAAATGATCATAGTTCTGTCATGACGCATTTGCGGACCTATGTTCATATGAATTTTTTTATGTTTTCATAGGTATAATCTTCCTTCAAAGTATCCGAATTGAATTTCGGGACAACCTATACAATACCAATAAAAAGGTGCAAATTTAGAGTTTTTAGGTAATCACCTACCTAAAGAAGTAAAACGTTTATTTTAATGCTTAATAACGTTTTTAACTAAATCATTATTTTGGACAGTACATGACAACTAACGTACCATTTGGACTAGGTGGTGGAGAAATTTTCTGCAATTCCTGCTGCCGAATATCCACATAAAGTCTATCGTTTCTGTTCGGGAAAAATTCAGGTGCGGTGGTAGCGAAGAAAATATCATTCTTGCTAGCTATCAATTGCAATTTTGGCATGGTCATGGTGTGAATAAGGTTGCCGTTGACTATCAGACGAATTTCCATTGTGTTGCTGGTGAATGCAATGACGTACGGAAATGCACATACTAAAAATAAGAATAGGTACAGTTAAGAAAATGGTTATGACGTTTTAAAAAGGAAGTGTTTCATCCCTTTGAACAAAATAAAATAAATAATTTTTAGAATACATACAGATAAATGCATATGTGTTGAGTATCTTAAATAGATTTTTACTATTTTGATTAGATTGCAAAACTTGTCTCACTCGCGTTGCGTGACGAACTCGTTTGTTAATCAATTCTCAGTACCTGCTTCATTCACATGTTTTGTTTTTATTGACGCAATGGTTTGACCGCACTGCATTTTAAATATTCCCCATTGTATTTTTTTATATATTTAAAGTGCGACATTTATCAAAGCTGAATAAAATGCCTATAACCTCAGGAATTTTTAAGCATTTGTTCCAGCTAAGTTCTGGTGGCAGCCATTTTCGTGATTGTTCTTAATATTAAAGCCGCTCTTAGTGAAATCTAAAAAGCGTAATTTCAAGGCAAAACCATATGAGTTTTATTATTATAGACTTAGTCAAATGACTCTTGCACTACCTTTAGCGGAACATTCACTCATCCCAAATATACTCAGATATCATGATGGAGCTTTGTGAGGCCCTTTTCATGTTGTCGGGTTAGGGTCTTCTACATTTCCTATAAAATTTCGCATAGTTTGAGCGGTCTCAAGTAGCCTGCTTTTTCCGTAGCTTTGTAGAGGTGTCCGCTAAGGCTCAATTGCTGGACATTAAGCAGAAGTCGCTTCGGTACTATCCCGGTTCTTGATAGAATTCTGGGTATCGTCTGGACGCTACCCATTCTTCACTGTCTTCATGTTTGTACCTCCAGGTCTTTCTTTTTGGTCTTCTTATTATGTTGTTTGTCTCTTATATTGTTATGATTACAGATGGCGACTGCTATGAGTAAGGTCTGGCCTGTTATGTGCAACTATATGATCAGTAAGCATAGTTCGATTCAAGTACAGCTTAAAGTCGTTATTTTCCAGTATAGTGAGCTCCTGATGGATAATATTTGCGGCAACATAGTGTCTCTCTTTGTATTTCGGTGCGGCAAATGCTTTACGTCCTCTTTTTATGTGCTGAATTGTCTCTGATTTTGATGTCCCTATCGGCGCCGGTCGTTTTGGATCGAAGAGTTCCTGATTATGTGTTTCAGATAGTTTTTAGTTGGGGTAGCCTGATCTTGGTTAGTGAGTAGGAAGCCCTCAATTTCAAGAAACATTAGCCCCGACGTCAATCAGACGTTCGACGCTCATTTTTTGACATTTTCTTGGATAACCTCACTTGATTGTCGTCCATTAAGGGGCTTCTGTGGCCAGACTTGAAGCTTTTCTTGGTATTTATGGCGATGAGAGGTCTGTTCATGGTCCCTTACCGGCCGTAATGTTGAGTAATTTGCCTCGCATATCGACTCTATGTATTCTCAGTAGATATGCCAGCTAGTCATGTAGCATGGAGTCGGAGACTATTTGGTAGTCCATATAAACGGCCAAAAAGGTTCCTTCGTTAGTGTAGACCTGATTGCAGACGACAGAATCATGGACAAGCTGTTTCAAGAAGGATGTGATTATCTTATTGGTCTTGAATGGTCGATATTTGGATCCTTTGACAAGAGATAGGTGACCTCTTCTGTAAGAAACGATGCCACTTTCTGCGAAACAAGCTGGACATCATTTATCAGAACAGTCAGTCGTTCGTGCACACTTCAAAACTTTTTAAGACAATAGTTTTGGACACGATCAAGGGCTTACCAATTATGAAATTCTTGTCAATACTAGCGATTTCCTCGGTGATAAAAACTGTAATCATGGTAGATGTTTTTTATTGCTCCAGTTAGCGCTAATATTGCAATGAATGGTTGTAGCTAGTTGACTTCTCCAGAACTCTTCAACTTGTTCTTTATTCGGATATCTATTATCTGCCATGTCTGGCAAAGAGTTTAACTTCCGATAAAAAACAATTAATGCAGTATTTTTCAACAATTGTTAATAAAGTTACTATTTTGTCTCTTCACAGTATTGTGGGTAAGTGTTTTTATTTTTTCATATCTTGTTACTGATTATACTGATAAGACAAATGAAAATTTAATTTTCCTTGTTAATAAAAGCTAAATTTGGTTTTCATTCCGATGTATTCGACGAATCAGAAATAACTTCCATAAAATTTTAAATCGTTCATAAAAATAATAAGGGGAGCTAGAAATTATCGAACCGTTAAATTAAAATTATAAATTTAATTTAACTTCAATTTACCGTAGGGTTGACTTTAAATATTAGGAGCAATTGAATCAGTCATTGGAACACTGACACTTACACGTTATTCCAATTTAGAATTTTCCCGTATTTTTTAATATTTCTTTTTGTATCAGAATGACAGGTTATAGTTAGGGAGCTAGTAGTAGAAGTTTGTAAATAATCGGCAATTTCGCTAGTGATGTTTATTAGGAAGTTCTTGTCGTTACACTGTTAAAGGTTTTTTTTTTAAATTAACAATTTGCCAAGCTCAATTTATTATGTTTTTGCGGTCAAACAATATACTAAAAGTAACGTATATACTTCTGTATTATGGAATAATTTATTTCTTTGAGTACCAAATGATTTTTACAAGATTAAAGAGAGGAGAGAAAATACTTTTGGGAAGAGACCGACAAGTGAAGTAGATAAAAAGAAACAGATTGTCATTGTCTATACCTACATAAAAAACAAAATAGTCTATTTCATGAAATTTAAATTATTAATTATTTTTATTAAAAATCATTTTGCGGATAATTTTTATTTCAAATTTAAAATTACTATTTACAAAAAGTCCTCTATTTGTCGACCATTGTTACTTTTGCAGATAATTTAGGAAAGCTTTTTGTTGCAATTTTCAAACAGCCCACAAAAAAAGTTATCTATACTTTTGATCAGACAGGTCTCTATTCTTATATATTTTTCATCGCTGAATCCGAGTCAGTTAATTTTCGTTAAAAATCAATAAAATATGATTTTTTATTGTTTTTACGAATATCAACTGATTTCAATTTTGAATTCTACGGATCAAAATATATCTAAAACCCTAGTTTGATATTTTTTTGATGAAATTTTGACCCTTCCAGGGTCCATAGCTACTGAAACTGCAAAGGGCTGATAAATTTCATTGATATATATATATATATATATATATATATATATATATATATATATATATATATATATATATATATATATATATATATATATATATATTGGAGCTTAGAGTGCCTACTTTCAAATGCCGAGTGCGCCTTTGAAAAATCAAATACGGCGGCCGAAAACCGGGGAAAAATCGAGTGTCTAGCAAAAAAACCTTGTAAAAATAAAAATTCGCAGTCGATCGGGTCGTTTTTGGCTCAGATTGTAGTTGTGTGTAGGCGGGTGTGGTAGGTTGACAAAATGCAACATGGCGGATCCAATATGGCGGTTAAAAACCAAATATGGTGGCCGAATTTATGAAAATCAACCGATTTGCACCATATTTGGTATACGGGGGTATTTGGGGCAGCCAATTACGAATCTGAAGACAAATGTCCAAAATTCTCCAGTTTAAAATACCAAATTTGGTGCAAATCGGTTGATTTTCAAAATTCATTTTTTGATCGTTATATTGGATCCACCATGTTGGATTTTGTCAACCTACTTTTAGGGGCGTCCATCAGCTACAATTTGAGCCAAAAACGACCCGATCGGTGGCGAATCTTTATTTTTACAAACTTTTTTTGCTAAACACTAGATTTTTCTCCGGCTTGGGGCCGCCATATTGGAGCCACCATATTGGATTTTTCAAAGGCGCATTCGGCATTTGAAAGTAGACGCTGTGAGCTTTAAAATGAGCCCTTGGTCGCTTTTTTTTTTGTTGTTTCTGATTTTGGTCGTAGCTTTGATCCGGTTGACGCTTATTGTGCCATATATATACATATATATATATATATATATATATATATATATATATATATATATATATATATATATATATATATTAGTAGATGAATATATGCTGACCTACCCCCAATAATAAATCCTGACTTTGATGTAACTTTTCAAGGTTATTTGAAGGTCAAAGCGAATACATTAATGAAAACCAATTTTTTTTTATTCCCGAACTCGAAAAAAGCGAATTTTACATTCGGAATCATTTTTCATAGTTTTATATTGTGACCTTGACATGATCGAAAAAACTACAACCTAGTTCGGATAAGTTTTTGAAACTTATAGCAAAGTAAAGGTTTTAAAACGGCTTTCGCTAACGCACACGCTTTTTATCGAATGATCGATGTAAAAGGTTTCTGTGACGTTTTTGTTCCGATATTTTTGTTTCCGTTTTCATTATATAGGATTAATCTGCTAACACATTAATGTGTCATCATCCTTGGAAGCGACGTTCAAATTTTTTAAAGCTCTGGTAAACTCTCTCTCCTTGTTCTTCACTGAAATCCTCGTTATTTTCTGGAAAGAAATGGAGTTTGAAGTTCATTTAGCTCAATTTTTGGAAGTTTTGTACCACCCTTGCCACAATATTTATGTAATCCGCATCTTTCGTATTACCTAAAAATCTTGTTCATTAATCTTTAAAACAACCATGCTGCTTTCTCGGTATCATTCACTTTTATGATTAAACACTTGGCCCAAATATTCACAGTATTGCTCTTCCTTTTTTTAAAGCTTAAACAAATTGTTTTATCAAACCAAGCTTTATATGCAGACGAGATATTAAAATTTTGGATGGATTGAATAGTAGTTTATTGATAATATTCCGTTTTCCAGCTTGCTTGACGGCCAAATTTTCTTTTTGTAGTGGTTTTCTCTATTCCTGCTATCAAACATGCATAGAAAACATTGATACTTTGTGAACGAGATTGTTATCCAAGTATCATAGAAAGAATTTTTAAGTCTCCACATACTTTTTTCAAAACCACTTCAATGGTAGAATACTCTTCTTTCAGCAAAGTTGAATATGCTAACGGTACTGTATTGTAAAGAAGGGCTACTTTCAGGGTACGTTTGGATGAATCCATAAATAACCTCAATTTCTCAGGTTTGTATATATTTGGTTTATGTTCATCGATAAGTGCCTTCTCATTTGTGCAGTAAGCTAGATTTGATTCTTTCTCAAAATATTGATGACAGTTTTTTCTCGGTTTCGATTTACACTTTAGTACCGTTCGTCAACATATTCCTATTCTTTAATTCCGAAGCCGTAGATTCGGCTTGTTCCTTGGATATGACCAGTTTTCCTGAACAAATCATTAAGATGGTTTTCATCAAATTTTTGAGTACTTCCCTCTTTACTGATAGGAACGTATTCCTCTATACAAAAATATAGCGACAAAAACGTCACACAAACACCGATTAAAACCCTACGCTTTGCTACAGGTTTCAAAAACTTATCCAGGCTAGGTCACAGTTTTATATTTGACCATGTGAGGATCACAATAAAATACAATGAAACTTTTCTTTCGAGTTCCGGTATAAAAAAATTGGTTTTCATTAATATATTCGCTTTGACCTGACTTTGAAAGGTTACATTAAAGTCAAGGCTATTGCTGGTGGCAGGTTCATCTACTGAGAATAGTTTCAATAGCTATGGTCTTTTATGCGTTGCTACAGTTTTCAAACCACTGCAAGGATTAAAATTTCATGAAAAAATCTAACTATGGTATTTGGTGTATTTTGATCCGTATAATTCCAAATTCAAGTCAGATTAGTTCTATCATTTTCCGTTCTTTTTTAAATGTCAAAAAACCATAAAAAATTTAAAAAATCATATTTTATGCTTTGTTCTCGAAAACTAATTACGGGACCTCTTAATCTGACTTCGGATTCAGCCATGAAAAATATTTAAAAATGCACCTGTCTCGTCAAAAGTACAGATAACTTTTTTTGTGAACTTGTGCTATTATTTAAAAATCAGTGACCACCAAACTTATTAAATACATTTTGGTCTCGATTATAGCTATCGCAGTAAGAAATATGTAGATAATCTTTGTATAGTACCATCAGCTCTCTGGCTATTATAAAGCAGGGGGAATCATAAAAATCTATAAATCGTTAAGGTAAATCCAATAAGTGTTTCAATACGTTAATAAAACTGGTCAAGCGTGGATTGCGAATTATGTTTAAGAGCGTTTATAGGCTACAAAAATATAAAAAATTCCTAAAATATAATTTAGTTTTATGGCTCGTAAATGTAAAAAATGCTATTAACTTATGAAGGAAGTTATGGGTGATAAACTAAAAATAGAAGTTGAGTATAATTACCATAAATTATCGAAAAAATGAGCTATTATTCTAATAGAATTTCAAGGTAAAAATATGATAGTGCTTTTGAGAGTATTTTTAATTTTCAAACTTTCAAATGTTCGAAAACATTTTTTTCATTTCCCTCCAAAGATTCTTTGCATCCGGAGACCTCCTATTTCTTGCGTCATCTTCATTGGATTCACGATCTTATCGACACTATTTTGACAAATAATTTAATTTAAAATATGACAGGGCCTTGACAGTCATTCGTTTTAAAATATTTTTATGACAATTTTGCTTTTTATTACAAATTTAATAACACTGCACTCTTCCAGTTTCATAAATCTAATTTTTTTGTTGCAAAATACTTCATGGAACGCAAATTTAAGTGTTACTAAGCAATGTCCAGTCAGTTGTTTCTATTATGGCTAGGAAGATATTTTTTATGGTTTTGCTCGTATTATTCTCAAACCTTAAAAAAATTTCGTCATGGCTAGTTTACAAGATTTACCAAAATGATAATTTTTTTAGAATTTCTCAACGAGATATCACTTTCTGCAGGAATAATTCCTGTATTGCTTCCAAAGAATCATTTAAGGTATAACTTGTAGCGTTATCTTGTTGAAATCAGGTCTACTCATTTTTTATCCCAAAATAGCGCTAGTTGTGTTTTTAGTCTCACCATAAGCCCTTTTTGAATTTAGAATAAAATAGACAAAAAATAACCTAATAATAAAAATAATTATCAACACTAAGCATTTTATAACTTCCTATTACTTACCAATATCTGTTGGAGCAGAATTCCAATGAAAATCGAAGCTTGATCCAGAGGAATTGTTACTTTCATTTAATTTCTGAAAATGACACGTATCTGAAAAACAAGTATAAGTGATTATTTAACAGAACCTGTGTTGAACTAGTAGTTATTTGCTACAATCACATAAATCCATTTTGTATTTATAATTACAGTTTATAACCAGTTTTGCCGTCTTGGTTGTGTGGTAAATTCGAGTACCAGTCTTAAATTTCAGATAAACGTTTTATCGCAAATTAAAAATTATATTTTATTTGGTTGGTAAAATAAACAATAAAGGTGATTCAAAAAAATTGTTTCAAGACAACTAATTACTAGCTCTAGTTTTGCTGAAATGAAATTTAACCTTAAGTGTTATAATTTTTGAAGGCTTTTTTTCAGAGACAACTATTAGGGTCAAACGTTTTTGTGTTATAAAAGTAAGCAACATTTTTCAAATTAGTCTAACTAATGAGCATGGGTAGTGTTTGTAAAGCAGAAGTTTGTTAATATATTGCTGGTTATCCATTAAAAACCCTTTAGAGAGAGGAAATTAGGGAGAGTTCTTTCGTCCCTACAGTTATTCACCACTGGAAAGGTGGTGCATCATATGCATTTCGGTGAGACGACTATTAGTGTAAGGTAGCGAGGGAATGTGCACAGGGAAGAAAACTACCACCACCAATACAGGCTACCTTAGAGAACAGCATATTCAGAAGACTAAAGATGGAAAATTCGTCCAGGTCCAGCCTCTCTTTTGGGGGGGAAGGGGGCGATATCATAAGAGCAAAGAAAATATAGCAACTACCTCCAATCTATTCGTATACAAGACCTTACTGCATGACAAAAGAAGGCGTGGGGTCATTGGGGGGGGGGGGGATCAGTTACATCAACGTACCTATTACAGCAGGCAAGCAAATCTATTTTTACTGAATTAGAAGCTGTTGGGTGGGGGCGATCGCCCCCTCCTCCTGAATCTGCCCCTTCTTGATGATAGTGGTACGGGGAAGTACATAGGTACCTTATCCCACTCAAGCCCTTAACACAACGAAATCCTGATGTCGAGAGACATAACTATCAGTGCAAGAAAATGTTGGTAGTATACACAAAAAAGAGGGTCCAACTAAGACCTAAAAAACTTAAACCCAATGAGGAAGAAATAACATTCCCTTAGGAAGCGAAATACTAAGCTATTTTATTTGGCCAAAAACTCACTTGGAACATCCAAATTCCAATAGTCTCACAGTAAGCTATAACAGCCATGAGAAAGTATAGAATAAGGGGAAAAACTGGAGTTTGAAAGAAAAGAGAAGGCATACTAAAATTATAGAGTTAAATATAAGAACATCCAACAAATAAATCAGAAATAAATAAGAGGTGCTAAAAAGACGTTAAAATGAAAGAAAAATGCTTAGAAATGGAACCTTTATAAGTGAAACATGTTCCATAGTTGTTGGTAGAGAAGAGATTAAAGAAAAATACTTGGAAAAATTACAATAAAAACTTTTTCATGATAATCGTCCATAATTGCATTGCATGTGCTATGCTACATGCAATGAAAGATGGTAAAGCATTGGGCCACGACAACAGAGGCACAGCATTTTTTAAGCTGATGAGAGTAATATAAAGTGATTAACTTCGATATTCAATCGTTTATACGAATCGAGAGATATTTTTCATCATTTTAAGCTGAATTTATGACCTGAAGTTAGATCCTGTGGCTATTATAGAACAAGTAGCTTAATAAACCATCAATTGAAAGTGTTTTTAAAAATAATCCACAGACGAATATAAAACTTTGCGAGGAACCAATATCATCAAATTAGTTAGAATTTAGAAATACAGTGGATAGTAGTGAAACTTTATTCGGCATTCTGGTACTTTTTCAAAGATACAGAGAAATGGTTATAAGTAAATCCAACGAACGAAAGTATAATATCATAAATAACTAAGTCTATTGAACAAGTGTATAGGTACACACAACTTGGCACCAACATTAATGACCAATGGGATCACTCAAAAGAGATAAGGGTCTGTATTGAGAAGGCCAGAGCAATATTTAAAAGAATGGGCACTATATTTAAATGCCACGACTTCACGCTAAACACAAAAATTAGGTGTATTGTTACTTTTCAGTTCTATTCTATGGTGTAGGTAGCATCATGCATTCTCATTGAAACAACGAGTAAATGATTGGAGGTCTTTTATATGACTCTTTATCTCCAGGTGTTAAGAGTGCCATAAAGGAAGCCATTTTATAGAGAATGAATAAAAAAATACATAAATTTTATTCTCTATCAAAATACGAAAGATTCAGTATTTTGGGCCTATTATAAGAAACGCAGACATATATACATTACCTCTAAATATACGACAAAGCAAAATATTTGAATGAAGAAGTAAAGGAGGGCGATGGTTTTTGTCTTAGAGATTTTAGAATCTGATTCTTAATAACCACTACAAAATTCTTTAGAACTACATCTAATAAAGTAGTGATAGATAATGTGGTTGCCAACATCTTAAAACAGATACGAACTCTAAGAAGAAGAAGAAAGGAAAAATGACTTTAAAGCTATGCACAAGGGTGATTAGATCAATGACAACTTACGAAGCAATAACATGGTGGATATAAATAAGGCATAGGCTAAATGGAGTACGATAACTGGCATGTCTGGGTTTATCTGAACTATTCAGTCCTCATAATAATTACTTTTAAGTTGACAGGGAAATGTAAAATAGCATTAAAGAATCTAGGAAATAAAAATACATTTATTTTAGTCTGAATACCGAGGCATCGTCAGACTCTTCTTTACCTTGATGACCTGTTAAGGTAAAGAAGAGCCTCATGACCTCGCGCGATTGGAAACGTCACGTCCTCTCGTAAGAATTAAATCATTTTATGCGGTACCATAAGAAGGACCACAATAGGTCCTATAGGTCGCAGTAGCGAGAATACTATTGTCACAATTATGGTTTTGTTTAATATCTTCGTTCGGGTAACTTCTCCATTTATAATTTTATGATATACAATAAAACTGAAGGTTAAAAATTCGCTACCATTTCCCTAATTTCGACTTTATGGGCTTCTAAAGCTATAGCCGAAAAGTTAAAAGGCGTAATATACGGAAATAGTTTAATTAATTATAATCTGGGTATCGCAAATGTTTTCTTCCTATTAAAGCACAAAACAGAAACGAGGCATCGGACGTTAATTTAGGTAATTGCCTAATATATCATTTCGTTTTTATTAAAACTGTAAAGTGTAGAGGTCGTATTTTAAAATTAAAGTATATAAAATACAAAAATAGTTTGCAATAAACATGAATGGGCATTAAATTTTTAGGATGTAATACAACCACACAGTGGAGTAGACATAAATTGAGTTAGATAATTTGGTCAGGGTTGGACTAGATAGGTTTTTTGCTTGCTCTTTGATTATAAGAGCTTACGTTTTATAAGTGTAAAGGTGTGGGGAAAGAGTTGGTGCTGCTATACAGAGTGTCCATTAGAATATCTCGGGAAGTAATGCAATTTGAATCCTATAAATTTGTATAACGGGGTTTAAGGTGATGCTCTCTTCAGGTCAAGTAACAGCGATCTTGTGAAACTTCCACTTATACCGGAAGTTATCCGAAAATTAGTTATTTCAAATGCATCACCTTGTAGATGTTATATATTTTCTGTATTCCTTTCTTCGTTTCCGATAACTTTTTCTCACAGTCTTTTTGCCCTACTCTACCCAATTTTGACCTTCAACAGGTGTGGTGAACAGAAAAATCTGGGACTTTGTCAACGAAAAAAATTATGAAGAGGAAAAGAGCTGTCAGGTTTCCGTTTGTTTTGAGATATATTGAAAAAAAAAGTAATATGGTAAAAAATTTAATTGGCTGTTCACAGCCAATTAAATTTTTACAACAAAAGTACGTGTCAGACCGATATAAACTGTTTATAATATCATATGTCACAGGGTTAGGAATTTTTTAGTAGAAAATAAGATTGTCTCTCCTTCAGTAGCTTAATTTTATATTTTAATAAATGCTCATTTTCAAGGCAAGTGAATATAATTTGTGAAAAAAATTTAGCTCCCTTTCTCTAGATCTAATAGAGAATATTGCTCTCTTTCCAATCACTAATAACTATAGCATTTCCTAAATACCATCTGGTAGGAAAAAAATGCCTGATAATTTTCTATTATTAAGTTATTTGTTTTTTTATCTCTTCAATACTTAAGAAAGAGAATTGAGTGTCTTTGGTGTAATACTCCTGGTACTATGAACCCGATCAAAGAAATAGTAGCAGAGTTGATGGAACGGTCCAAAATAAGGTAAGTGTAAACAGACCGTGGAAAAGTAGGCGTTACATAGTGAAACTCGGAATTTCGGTTATGGCTTTAGATATTATTGAGCTCGATAACGAATTATCTGAAAATGACATTTTAGATACAGGGAAGCGGAAAAGTAACAAATTTTGAATTTTATCAAGAAATTCAAAAAAAAAAAATAATTTTCCAAATATGATGCTACCTTGTTGATTCATTCAGTACAGAGGCAAGAACATTTCCTATCTGTCCATATAGTGTGTCTCTTTACCCAGCTAGAACAGTTTTTTTAATCATGGCCATAATCAGTGCAAGAAATTCAATAAGATCAAGGAACCAGTTGTAAACACTACTGTATGTACACGTCAATCTCATTTACTCTACTTAAACAAAGTTCTCAGTAAAAATCAAAAATGCATTTTGTTTATATGAACCTTTAGTTTCGTTTTATGGTTATTCAGTGTATTTCCGTAATATCGGGTTTATTCTGTGTTGAATAGGCATCATTTAACGGGAGTCGAAGCAAATCAAGACCTTGGATTACTGTATGGAAAATCCCAACAGATATGTGTAGCTAATGTAAAGTTTCTGAAATTGTGATTTCTTGTCTGAACAACCAATTTAATGTAACTAGAACTGTTAGAGAGAGGCTTTGATAAGATAGGCCCATGTCGGTTATTGCCAAGGAAAATAAATTAATAATGAAAGTAGCTAGAATAGAGCTTACAAGAAACGGCATGTTACTGAACTAGGACCTTTTTGCTGTCACGAGAATTCATATGACCTCGGGAAACGTTTCAAAATGAAGCCAGTTTACATTACTGTGGGCAATAAGGCTAAATATTGACTTTAATTTCAAGAAAAGTTTGATGATGAGGGTTACTTTTGTGTCTGAAGAACCAGAAATCAAGTTAATGATCGATAGGTCCAAGTGCATTCGTCTGAAAATGGCGGCATGATGGTATTGGGTGGAATTTTTTACGGATGTCAAAAGGAGTTTTATATTTGTAAACATACGATAACATGTTATATTAATGATTACGATATGGTTAATAGCACAGTGAATGGTTATCATTGGAATTTGGAGCGACAACATAATAAATACGCGCTTGGAAAAAATGTTCAAAAGTGAATAATAATCCTATAAACTTTATTTTGTTCTTAAAATTTTTGAAGTTGGTGCAAGATTAATATTAAATGAAACAGATAACAACTATCGCTGAATACGAACTAGTTACAGTAAAGAAGCAATCAGAAATAAAGTCAATTATAAGATTATTATGAAAGATTTGTATGCATGTTTGTAAATAAGCTGTAGATAGTTTTAGCCGAGTTTTATAGATATAATAATTTAGTGCTGACTTTAAAAGTTTAAAAAAACCAATAGAATTATTTTTCACCTTTTACTGTTTTTTTTTTAAATGTTCAAGTTGTTTTTAATCATTATTCAAATTTCCTGGGCGAATTTTGTTTGATCACATGGTAATTGTTTTCTCAGTAAGAGTTTAAATAGGGCATAGTAGAAGATAATCTGAAAAAAACTGTCGGATAGGATAATTTACTTTTTGAAAGAAGTTTTGATAAAAATAATAATTTGGTGAAAAATAATAAATAAAATATTCAATATTTAATAAAACATTAAATGACTGTTATCTACCAAGATCTATAAAATTTTATTTTATCAAAATATGGATATTTTCTCACATGAATTTCTTAAACAAATTTTTATTTGATAATTCACTAATCACGTAATTAATTCATTGATTTTTGAAATTTATTTCTGTTGCACACGTACTTCGATAAATTTAGGTAATTAGAACAAGGCTATATATCTGTTAAATAATAACTGAGTATTTTAAGGCCAGAGGACCGTAATCTTGTCTCAAGCAATAAGACCATAAAGTTAACTATATATAAGGACTATAGATGTACGTTCTATCGGTATTTTTTGTTTAAAAAATATTTAGGAAGAGGTAATGTAATTAACACAGTCCTAAAATCTTACGATACTTACGATTATAACATAACATGAGTTGAATTTCTTGGTCTTCATACAAGTCCAAAGCAGTCACCAAATGGGCTTTCGTTCCCTCCACAGTATGAAGGTGTTGAGCTTGCCCCGATCTTCCATTGACCACATCCCAATGGTTTTTGTATCCAACGCAGACTAAGATATCTCCGTGAGATGGTGATATTGGACTCCAGCCATTGTCAAGAATCGTTAGAATAGTTGGTGTTTCACTAAGAGAAAGTTCCTATAATTGAAAGAAAATATTTAACCTTTTTTATTTATATTGATATAATGAGAAGGTAAAGTTTGTTGCTTTGGTTGTTTGGTAGAGGTAATTTTCGTAACTATCGAACTGATTTAAAGATTATAAAAAGCTCACACTTTTGAGCTAATGTATTTCGTTAGTTGAAAGAGTGATTCCTCCTTATTTAAAGTGAATAATTTCCTCTGTTTTTTAATTCATAGCTTTAACTTTTTTGTTTTTTGTATAAATAGCCATTTCTTATAGATAAAAATTTATATGAAACAGGCAAATTACGATATTGTAATTGTAATATATTTGAAGAACAAGTTCTAACTGACTTCCCTGTTGAAGCTGCTAGATATTTAGAAATTAAATTTGTAGCGTTCTTTGGCTTTAATTATTTATTTATTTACACTGCCCTACAGGACCAGAGTCCCTATTATTAAGCAGGAAAAAGAACAGAGTTATATAAATCCTAAAATTATATACATAATACAGACAGTACAATAAGTACAATATAGTCTATAAATCAATTACAAATAATTGTAAATAAACGATTTGACAATAGAATAATTGCAGTAAAATATATTAAATTTGTCTTTCAGGCGATCATAAAGGGAACACATCCAGTATAATGGGAAGAATTGTAATACATTAGTTCTTGGTTTAGAGAAATACTGGAGATCTAGTTATCGTTGGAACATGAAAATGAACTCTCGCGAGCAAATCAGTTGTCGAAATCGTGTTATTAACCAGTTTATACAAAAAAGTACACGAGCCCGGTTACTGCGATTTTCCAGAGTTTTAAAATTAAATCCTATCAATAGGCTTTCGCGAGGTGTAGTAGCCAGTGGATAAAACTCAATTGATTTAAAGCTTAAGAATCAAAAGAAATGATACTGAATTTTTTCTAATTTATTGGAGTGTACATGGTAATATGGATGCCAGATAACTGAGGCATATTCCAATTTGTTTCGTACAAGAGAATAATATAACATGCTTATGACATGTAGCGACTAAAATTCATTACTAAATCTCACTAGTAAGACCAGCATTCGGTAACATTTCGATACTATATCATTGATCATATGATTGATAAATGAGAGTCTGCAGTCAAACGTGATGCCTAGTTCCTTAATGTAGTCAACACGCTATAGAAAAGCACCGTTGATCCTATAATCATGCAGCAGAGGCATTTTACTTCTTGAGAATGTCATAATATTGTACTTTTCTACGTTCAGAGGCAATTTGTTTTTTAGACACCAAGCATTTAATTTCATAAGATCCAGTTCAAGGCTCATGCAATCGTCAGGATTCCGTACGTCCCGGAATATCTTTAAATCGTCTGCATAAAGTAGGTAACTGTTATTCAACCCACATTTGGTATTGTTAATAAAAACGTTATAACGTAAGGGAACCAAAACAGACCCTTGAGGAATATCCGACATAACAACAAAAATAATAGATCTAAGACCACGGTATTCAACATAGTGGGAGCAATTTAATAGGTAACTTTCAAAAAATCTAATAAGATTGTCATTAAAACCAAAGTCCGACAATTTGGAAAGTAAAACACCATGATCAAGTCGATCAAACGCTTTGGAAAAATCTATGTAAACGACATCGACCTGAGTGTCAAAATATGCTTTGAAACATACTGCGCAATAGTACAAAGAATGGTCACGGTTGACTTTCCAGAAGCAAAACTATGCTGCTGATGACCAACTCATCCACTAAAAAGTGTTTTTTTTTTTAATTTTTTTCTACCCTTAAAAAGTTTTAATTTTTTAAAAATTAAAATTTCTATATTTCAAAAATTGCAACGTTAGCGCATGAAATTAGACTCTTAATTACAAATGCTTGTGTAAAAAAAGCGGCAATTTTGACACAGAACGGCTGCACAATCAGAAAGGAATATTTTAAATTATTTAAATGCTGGCGGGAAGTTCCTGGAATAAGATCTGCCAAGGAATATATGATTTGATCTAATGAGCAACTTACTAGAGACTCCTTTTCTTCAAGAAGAAATAACTGCGGATTGTGGTGGTATTTCTGAGGAAACATTGCCAGCTGTAAAGCCATCTTAGGATTGGCATCGCGGATTAAATTGTTGATCATATTCTCAACGGACTATGACAGATACATTTTAGTGATACAATAATATCACCCAAAGCAACCAGCCAAATTCAATTAACGAGGCTGCTTGGATTCGCAAAGGCGATCAGTCTTGAATGATTTGCGGTCATGGTGGGATATAATATGCCCAACGAGGCCAAAGCATCACATATCGAGTACCAACACACTTACTTATTCATTCATTCATTCAGTGGGTTAATATATTGAAAAGAAATTCTATCTTCTAAAAATAATGATTAACGCATAAATGTATCGAGATTGAACCGAATTAAATAAATAAAGGCTCACTAAATCAAATTCAACGTATGCGAAGCCTAGAGCAACATAACAATAATTTATGTAAATTAAGATTTAATTAGAGATAAGGTGAACGACCAGATATTGACCAATAGACCAATAATATATATGTATTGAAAATATTGGGAAGTTCGTTAACAGTATTTTTTTCAAGCAAAGTCGAAGGAGAATTTGGTAATATAATTTTTTTAGTAATACTTTGGCGTAACATTATCAATTAATTTTGTAATGGATAATTTGAAAAATCGGAATATCATTTTATAAATAATCATTGATTCACAAAATAGAATCGTCATTTACTTCATCAATTGAACATTTTGAAAATAAAATGATCAATTAATGAAGTAATTAGTAATTTAATTCCTAAAATAATCAATGAATATAGTAATTGATAATTATATTCCTACAACTACCAATTAGTGAAGTAATTGATAATTAAAAAAAATATCTAATACCAGATAAATTGAAAATTTTATTTTTTAAATTACCCATTTCCAGGAGAATTATTATATTGGTAATTTGCCAGAATTAAGTTAAAAAATGAAATTAAACTGAAGGAAAATTAACAGTGGGAGAAATTTGTCCAATGAATCATTTAATTCTACGCAAAAATTTTAACGAAAACGTATTTTTCCTCGCTGATTCAAAATGGTCGAGAACATTTAAATTTGTCTATTTAACTTAAAAATCCCATAAACGAATCGAAAAAAGGTGACGAAAAATCTTGATCACACACCTAAGAATGCTTTCAACAACAATTTGATGTTTTTCACACTTTTTGATTAGAATATCTTGAGACCGACCAAATATATAAGGATGGTTTATATACATATCCTGTTCTTTATTGAAAGTAAATGATAATCGTAACTGCACGAGCAGGATAAATAATCGTAGTTATGTTGCCATTTTATATGATGATGCAGCATCAACCGTCATTAAATTATTAAAAAAAAATAATTTTTTAATTAAATTCAGGTAAATTATCAATCAATAATTCAATTAATTACTCTTGTAATGGACAACTTGAAAAATGAAAATTTCAATTACTCTGGTAATGGGTAATTTTATTCCTAAAATAATCAGTTACTTTGTCAGTTGATAATTTTTAAAAATAAATTAATAAATTATTTCGTTAATTGATAATTGTAAGAATTAAATTACCAATTAATTTATTAATTGATAATTTTAGGAATTATATTTTCAGTTATTTAATTAATTGATAATTTGAGGAAAAAGGTCTCCAATTACTTCATTAATTGATCATTTTATTTTCGAAATAATTAATAGAGTAATTAATAATTTCGATTTGCTGATTAATAATTTTCCAGTAATTGATTAATGGTTAATTATATATTTTTTTCTGATCACAGGTTTGAAGTATATTTATATCAGTTTGACTTATAAAATCGTTAAAAGAAGTATCTAATAGTCATCTATATGTCAAATAAAAAGCTGCAAATATTATCTCCTTAGACTTTAACAAGAGTAATATGTCATCGAGTCAGTTCTAAATGTGAAGAGCTTAGATTTGAATATTGATTTTCGTGTCAGAAGTCAGGTAAAGTTGGTTGTTAAGAGATCGTTTAATACTCTGAAAAATCTGTCTAACTGAAAGAGGCACTAGTATTGCGTTACTTCAACTATGCCAATCTGATGTATGGTCCTTGTTTGGAATGTCTAGATTTCTATTCTCGTTGACAAGAAGGGATTAAGTGTCATCTTAGTTGACTGAGTTGGGTTGACTTAACATAAATCATAGGATTCTGCGGACTCGCTGTCCATCACACATTAAGGAAATAATTCAACACTTGGCAACTCATGATGGGGAGACGAAAAATACTTCCCTTCTCTAAATATCAAAACATATGACAATTTGCTCTTTTCCTTATGTTGCTGTAAGTATATATAAATCCATTCAAGGTGATATCCTGATCAAATTAACTTTAGCTTAAAATATATCTAGAAAGCTGCTTGTCTTTCAACAGACTACTGCACTTTTATAATATATCTAAATTTTGTACTTATTTATTACTTTGTTATCTTTTGTAGATAGTATATCCAAATAAAAAATGTTTCGTTTTCTTGTACTTCTTGCAGTGATATTTGTATTGTGTTTATTTAATATTATGTTATTAGCTTTGTTCGCGAAAAGGATTAAGAACCGATTCTGAACTAATACGCATGCGCAGTTGAAATAGTAACGTTTGCGGATAACAAAGTTCTGAATTTTTAGTTACAGTCCCATGTTCGCGGAGAAAATAATTCGGTTCGAAATCGATTCGGAACCAGTTCTGCTGGTTCTAAGGATTGAACAAGAACTTCGGAATTTTATGCAGCGCCAGCTTTCATGCTGCGGTCGCAATCAGCAACTATTTGACAATTGTTTTTATTTTATTTAGGTTTATATTTTGTTTATGTTGTTGCATTTGATGTTCCAGTAAATATTTTATTATATTATATTGGTTTTACTTTAATTAGTGTTAATCTACCTAGAATCTTAATTGATAAATTAAAAAAGTGTTTTTTACCTGTTAGTTTAAACCTAAAAAAATATGTTTTTAGTGAATACTCCCATTACGTCAAATCATTTATTGTCCTGCGATGAGGACTGAAGAAATTGTAGAGTTATTCAAAATTCCTAAAAGTGCTAATTATTTTGAGGAAATAAAAAGCACAAAATAAAGAGCAAACAATAGATTTCAGATAAAATACGTATATTTTTTTTATTAAAAATTATATTCAGCAAAAAAAAATATTTTATTCTACAAGGAACTCTCAGTTAGACTTTATATTATATAAGAACAACAATTATAATTCGATATTTCTTTAAAATAATACAAATCATAAAACCTTATGAAAAACAGTTCTAAGTTATTTAAAATAACAAAAACAACTAGTTTAATCAGCCCTTAAGACCGTATTTTAAATAATGAGACTCATACCACAGCAGACGATTTAAAGTTCCAAAATCGTTCGTGGTAAAAAAAATCCTGAACCGGTTAATAACTGGGCATGCGCTGTACGACAATCCTGAACTAATTCCGTACTAGTTCTGAATCGGTTCGAAAAGTGACCCGCGAACAAAGCTATTATATTATTGTAAAAGATAGCATTGTGGCTACTCAGTTGAGTTAATCTGGAGTTCGTCGAGTATAAAATAAAGAACTTGTCTAACTTATTTATAAATTTTATTTGAACTTTGGTTACTATGTATCTATGTAAATATAATATCAATTATTTTCTTATTTAGAATACGACGTAACTTAAAGAACGAACAAAACATGTTTTTTACTAAAATAATTTCCAACATAATAAATTAGGCAAGGAATATAAAAGATTACCTCTAAACTTTTCTTCTTTATTTTTCTTCTGTATTTTCGTTGTCTTAAAAATTCAAGTAATTAGTTATAAAAATAAAACTCGAATTTTTCAAACAACATAATTCGAGTTTATTTTAGTTAAATTTTAATAAAAAATCTTACCTTCTTCTTTGAAATTAGGGAAAAGTTATTTTCAGCATATAAATTATGCATAAATATTTGATAAAAACTTATATAAGAGAGAGTTCCTTATTTTTCGTTTGCCTTAAATGTTTGGATACTATTTAGAATTTCAATTTACGTTTAATTTAAAAACAGAAGTTGAATATTGTTTTGGAGGAAAAAGTCTGCGCTCAATTGTCAAACGGTAATTTACATTTAAAATTACTAAAGTAATTTCAAAGAAACTCGCGCCTATATAAAATTGTTGGAAACCTCGACCGACAGTAAAAATATTAAATTTAAATATTTATAAGTTTTTGATCAATTTTAAATCGAGATTTTGAAAACGTGTGTTATATATTTCCCGAGTAATATCTGATGAAAACTGTGAAATTGGTTACCTTTGACAGGAGAAGTTTAAAATGCAGATACTAACCTAAGTAAGTAATGTTATTTATAACATCGGATTATCTTTTAAAATTCATTAAATTCCGCCTTTACAATACCACAAAAGAAACCTAAGCTAAAATATAAGAAGATTACGGGACATATATTAAAGATATTTTTAGAAATTAAAAAAAAACTAAATGTATGACAACCTCAAAAGAACCCCTCCGATGCAAACTAGAACTAGACGGTCAAATAATACAACAAGAAATGAGTTTCAAATATCTTGGAATCGACATAACTAGTTATGGCAATATCGAAGATGAAGTAAGAGGGCAGGTGGCCAAAGCAAATAAAGTGGCGGGTTGTCTCAACGACGTGATCTGGCGAAACAAACACTTACAATAAGAAACAAAGGTTCGGATCTACAAAACCACAATTAGACCTATTATGACATACACCTCAGAAACACGGCCAGAGACGACAAAAACGAAACAACTATTGGAGACTACAGAAATGAGAATACTTCGACGAATAACAGGAAAAACGCTACTAGACAGAAAAAGAAGCGATAACATTAGGCAATCATGCAACCCAGACTGCATTAATGAGTGGGTCCTACAGCGTAAGACACAATGGAACAAACACATAAGCCGAATGACAGAGGATAGACTTGTAAGGATAGCACGAGATAAATCGCCTAGTGGTACACGCAGTAGAAGTCGACCACGGAAAAGGTGGAGCGATAATTTAAGTCCAGAATGAGGAAAATCCAAGAAGGAACAAGTCAGGGACCTATTACAGAAGGTAGAAGAAGAAGAAGAAATAAAAACGAATTTACAAAATCTGCAAACATCTTAATAACACATAACTTGGCTTTAGAGATGGATTGGAGATTAGAGGTACTAAGTTTTTCATCTAGGTTTTATTCCCGACATACAGAGATGTTTATTATGAATTATTATATTAAATTATTTTTTTATAATAATCTTTACCAGAAGATTAAATGGCAATAACAAAAAGAAAATCAGGAATTACAATGGATTTTATATCTACAGGTGTGGAAAACCCAGAACAGAACCTCTAAAAAAAAAAGGAATGTAACAGAAAGCGATAGACAACCCGTTTAGCCATGTTGAAGAAGTGAAATAAAGCATACTGTTGTATCGTAGCTTCCTTCCTGATTTCCAGCAAAAATAGTGTCGGACAAGGACTTTTCGCTGGTTTCGGGTCGTCAAAATACACAGGTCTAAAGCACGGATTTGATATTAAAATAAAAATCGGATTCAACAATAGCAGACTGAAACTTTGAAATCATGAAAATAAATTCTAAAAAGGTCTAATGTGGTTCAACGCTTTAAAAATAAAATAAAAAGAATAATTGTATTTCCATGAATAAAATATTGCGCTTGATTTCAAGGTACATTTTAAATATAATACTGTAATAATAAATACATGGATATCGATAATCGTTAAAAAGGCGAAAGTACTTTTTCCTCTATGCTTAAGACTTCTTAATAAATACCAATGCAAATAATTTGTAAGTAATATAATATTTATTGATTCATATAAGTGAATAAATAATACGACTGTAATAAAAATAATTAAAATAACTTTTTAATCACTGCCTTCTGTGTTAACAGCTCTTTTCTCATTCTCCAATATATATAAATTGTTATCTGAATCCTTACTATGTCAAAAACAATGTAAGGATCCATTGACGCCAAAAGTTTTGGAACACATCCTCCATATTTTTTCTCGAGAAGATTTTCGGGCAAAGTCTAGGCGATAGTTTCTTATCAACTTGTCCGTTGATTTTTGTGCATCTTTCGATAGTTTACCTATCGGTAATATCGCAAATGCTATGATGTCTGGTCAATGGAGTAAGTCATTTGTAGATTCCTGTTGGAATGTTGTACCAAGAATATCCTTTGAAGAATAATCTTGCTATTTGCTATGTATTTTCAAATCTTCTCTGTTGCAGCTTAATGTCCGCTTCAAATAGTTTGCAAAATGACGGGAAACTGGAGGATCAGTTTTCGCTTTACTCTTGTTATAATGGCTCACTCATCACTGTTCTCGAAGAAACGTCGAACTATGTTGCCATCGTTAGTGCTTCCTAACCCTTTCTTTAGCATGTCAACAAGAAGTCCTAATCTCTCTCCTTAAAGGCCTGTTGGATGGTAGCCTTTGTCTGTGCTTTCACCTCTTTGTATTTCTGCTTACGAGCTTGCCACTGCTGTTTGTCACGTTGATACGACAAATACAAGCAGCATTCAAAGAATCTAATACATGCGTGTAGAGCTAACAGTTGTAGCTAAGTCAAGCGCCAGAGAATCAATAGAGGACAAAATACTCGAGATTTTTTACTAAGAGTAGGTATGAGAATCATTGCGGATTGTCATGTGAGTGTATTTTTCTTGGAAGTAAAGGTTGTTAAGCGTGCGTTTGATTCATAGGAAGCGAGTGTAATGTGCCGCGGTACGCATCAATTTTGGAAGGTAATTTTTTTTTATTTTAGATATTTTATTTTTGTAATTTTTCGATTAAATGAACTAAGGGTAAGCACCCTTCTATCACACTATGGCTATATCAATGACGTTAGCATAATCCTTATTTCGTTCCGATGCATAAAACTGCTGCGTTTGAAATATCTTTTACAGAAAACGCGGAAGAAATTTAAAATTTTTTACCTAATAAGATCAAACTCTGCTCATTTCTCGACGGCACTAGAGTGAAACTAAGAAGATGTTTGGCCTCAACAGATCGTATACCATTCAGATTGACCAGAAGTTAGGATCTGATCCAACACGAGTTTAGTTAGGAAGATTGGTTTGGATGGAATAAGCGGCACCACATTTAGACTAAATTTAAGATACTGGAGCAGAACATCACAGTAATCCGAGTAGAAATATATCCAATTGACACTCATCTTCATGAAACTGTAAGGCAAGATAAGGTCCATAACTGGCTTCAAAACCTTATTGTTTTGGCAACATACAACAAGGTAACTTTTGCGTAGGTGCCAGAACACAATGATATCCATGTAAAATAAAAGCATGCCAAATTATAAAACTCCATGTTTATTGGAGCAGAACGAGTATTTGGCACTTGGCTGACAAATCATCTACACCCTAACCACTGGAACAACATGGCGGGTCACAGGTACTGTTAACTTATGGCTAAGTAAACCATCCGTCAAACCTAACCGCAATGTTTTTATATATGTAATTCTCCTTTCAGGCAGATAAAAGGAAAAATATATACAAACAGTTTGTTTCCTGCAAATACCGCTCTGGTCTTCACTCCATGCGCGTTTCGATCATGATCTAATCATTGGAGCTGTATCGGGCCGAGAGCAACATTCGCAGGAAATAACCGATAAATGAAATATAAATTTCATGGTATGTCGGTAGGATATTGCAACCTGCCACCTACCGACCTCGATGTCAGACCGAAAAATATAGCCAGTCGAACGACATCTATGAATCATTAACCGCAATATCTTACGCTTAAGCAAACAGCAGACTAGGTGGGTAATAGAACTTACTAGCTATTGCAGTTAAAGAAAACATTTACCCACAATCGATATTTATAATACGGCGATAAACGAAACAGTCGATTACGAACCTTTAATCTTCGAGGACTGATCAATCATCAGAGAAAGGAACTAGTGAGCAAGTTCCTAAACTTCGTTAAGCCAACGAACAAGTTCACATAGAACAGATATAACAGGCAACACAAGGCTTCAGGCTGCAGTGTAAGAGCTTCTCTACGCCAGTCTGCTCTATTATCCAATCAACCAATTAATCAATCAAGAAGTTTTTAAAGATGAAGACTATACATCTTTTAGTCAAGTTTTATTAAAGTCAATTCTCTCTTTTTACATCTGAATTTTTTTTGTTATTTCTTTATTAGCGAGAAACGTTTTCTAATTACATTATTTATTTTTACTCTTCAATTTTAACTCTTGTAAGGCAACATTTACATTTCGTTTCCAGGTATGTGTATCCATTTGATCGATTATTTATAATTGAGATATTATTAAAATACATGACAAAGTGCACAGTAATGAAAAATCTTTAATTTTAGCATACATTTTTTTAAACCGCTGTATTTCAAAAAGAAAAATTCTCAAGGTCAAGTTGATTACCATTAGTAAAATCTAAATAAAACAAGTTTTCAAAATCTGAAATCGAAATTGGCGAAGCAGTTTTAAAACTACAAGTGTTAGAAATTGATTCAAAAATTTCTTTGTCGTGTTTTTTTACAAACAGTTTATGTAATTTGTAGCAGATAGTGAAGCTGACCTTTGAAAATTGGAAAAGAACGGCAAATGTATCGACTTTAAGGTCAAATATATTGCCTTAAAAGGGGAACAAAAACTTTTAGAGGAAAAAAGTAGCAGCATTATTCCGATGAAATTTTGCGATATTGCTAAGAAAAAAAAAAGTGGTGAACGACCTCATTTACTTTAAGAGCATACTGTAAATAATCGTAATGGTTTCTGTGTTGAAATTTTCTCTTGGAAAAATTTTGTTATTTAATGCTGATTTATCGCTTGGATGCTCTTGGGAAATGAAATTTTACTTTTTGAAATATTTAATATTTTTCTGATATTAAAATCTAAATTGGGAAGTTACGATTTTATACAGTTCCAATTATAATTTTTTTTACGGTTTCAATGTTTTATTTTAATAAAAATTGTAGAAAAATAATTAAATACTTATTAAATTTATCAGAATCCTGGCTTTATTTTTTAAATTTTTATTCAAATAAAACATCCTAGAAATACTTTTTTGGATTCGAATATTTTTGCAGGAATTTCAATTTAAAAAATAAAGAAATAGTATTATTAATGCATAAAAATATATTTAAATTAATACTAAAACGATTCTATATACCACCGGGTTTGTTTTACAGATGTTATACTCTAAAAGAACAATCGAGATTAAATGATATAAAAAAGTTAGGAGAGGAGAAGTGGAAAGTCTTGGATTGAAAAATGTGTATACAATTTAATTCAAAATATACTCACCCAAAAGAAAGTGAATCCCTCTACTGTATCTGTATCACTTGTCGGACACCAGGCCGTCCATGCAGCAGAGTGTTTCCATTGGAACATTAGCAGCTTTTTTCCGATTATTACACACATTCTTAATCGAGCACCTCCTAAAAAAGACAAGCGGGTTAGGTTGTTCTACAATTTTTGACTCATATTAGACGTGTACCAAATTTACACTAGTAACCGGTTAGAGGCTATTTACAATTAGAAAAAAATTTATTATTATTATATATTATTACAACAAAAAATTTAAATTACATTATACATTTACATATGTTATAGTATCTTATGATTTAGTATAGCTTATTATATAATGCACCTAAATGCAAGAGCATTTGCATGTGCAACACAGAAATACCCATATAGGTATATACATCCTAACATACACACTTATATACTAATATATTTATTCATACACATACAATGATTATTTGCTTGAATTTATAGTATAAACAAAATTTACATTTCAGTTCCCATAGGGTAATTTTCCCACTAGCCATCTTGTATTGTTTTGATGATTTGATAATTTTTTACAATATACAGTGCCTTCATTTCAAAACGAACCATCCTTAATAACTTTGTTAAATAGAAAAATTTAAAAAAAAGAAAAAATACGTCAATTTAGATATACAGGGGGAAGTTTAATTTTGCATTTGTTAAAAGTCTGTCAATCACCTCCTCACCTCCAGCTAACCTCACTTTGATATGTCAAATGGGAACCCCCACCTTGTGACACATCATTGTAAGCAGCATAAAATTGTCTATCCAACCGTATAAAAAAAATTAAATCGGTTGACGTACAAGCGAATAGTGTGCAAAAATGTCTTGTAATAATGCATAATATATCGGCCTCGAACTTTGGTATGTCAAATGATTACCCTATAGTGTGATACATCATTTTAAAGGACGTACGATTTGCTATCCAACGATGTCAAAAAAAATTAAGTTAATAGACGTTATAGGCAATTAGGATGCAAAAATGTGTGTTAAATATAAGCAGTTTATTCAGTTTTATTCAGTTGAAGAAAATTATTTTATTAAATGTTCAAAATGTGCGCCGTTATTAGCGAGACAATAAAAAAGCCTATTTTAAAATTCCCCACGAACATTGGCAAGGGTTTCTCTGCTAATTCCTCTACATTTCCGAACAATTCGATCTTTTAAATCGTCAATATTTTCAGGTGGGGTTTTATAAACCTTGCTTTTTAAATACCCCCAAAGAAAAAAGTCTAGAGGGGTTAGGTCTGGAGACCGTGCTGGCCATTCAATTGCACCACGTCTGCCAATCCACGTCCCTGGAAAATGTTCATCAAGCCACTCTCGAATTGCCAAAGCGTAGTGCGGGGAGCTCCATCTTGCTGGAAATGCAAATTATTTTCATTTAGTACCATAACAGCATTTTCATCCACTTGATTTTCTAAAGATTGCACAATGGCAGGGTATATTGTGTTTTCTAAAAGGTTTAAATAAATTTGCCCAGTTAAATTATCTTCCAAAAAAAATGGCCCGATGATTTCATTGCCATAAATTCCTGCCCACACGTTAATTTTTTCGGGATATTGAGTATGCCCTTCTCGGAAAAGGTGCGGATTTTCATTATCCCAGTATCTGCAGTTATGTCTGTTAACCAGTCCATTTAGAAAAAAAGTCGATTCATCACTAAAGCAGATATTCTTAGGTAAATGGGGGTCCTCGTCAATTCGTTGGCACATTAATTCGCAAAATTGAATTCTCCTATCAAAATCGTCTTCTCCGAGTTCTTGAAGAATTTGAATTTTGTAGGGAAAAACTTATTTTGTTTTAAAACTTTATGCACAGAGCCAGCAGAAATGTTGGTTAAATCTGCGACCTTTGAGATGGATAAAGTTGGATCTATTGCAAACTGTCCTAGTACCTCGATTTGGCATGCTTCATCTACAACCCTTTTCTCAATATATTTTTTATTACAAACGGATCCCGTTTCTTCAAACTTTCGTACCAATTCGAGTACATATTTATGGCCCACGTTTTTGTCTTGATGCCTCTCGTTAAATGCTCTGGCGGTTCTACGAGCGCACCGATCTTCAGCTCCATAGAGAAAAATTATTTCTATTCTTTCGGCTAGCGTATACACCATTTATATTCACGTTTCAACTAGGCGTCACAATGACAATTTTAACAATAATAAACAACTGGTGTTTAAAGATCTTAAAAATTTTATTTATTGCAGTGATTTTTTGTGCCTATCAGGTACCGCAAAAAATATCATTGAAATAAATACACTAGATTGATTAGACTGCAATGAATTTTGCGATGAATTTTAAAACAGGCTTAGTTTTTTTCTCGCAAATATTTTAACTGTTTATTATTTTAAAAAAATATTTATTTTAAATTTAAAATAATATTTTACTCTATGAAGTAGCCATTTGACATAATAAAGTTTAATGTGATAAGGTGTCTATTATTACCACACATCTTTTCTTACTATTCGCTTGTACATCAACAGATTTTGTTTTTTTTTTATTGGCTAAATAGGAGATAGTATGCCCTTTAAAATGATGTATCACACTATAGGGTAATCATTTGACATACTAAAGTTCGAGGCCGATATATTATGCATTATTACAAGACATTTTTGCACACTGTTCGCTTGTACGTCAACCGATTTAATTTTTTTTATACGGTTGGATAGACAATTTTATGCTGCTTACAATGATGTGTCACAAGGTGGGGGTTCCCATTTGACATATCAAAGTGAGGTTAGCTGGAGGTGAGGAGGTGATTGACAGACTTTTAACAAATGCAAAATTAAACTTCCCCCTGTATATCTAAATTGACGTGTTTTTTCTTTTTTTAAAATTTTTCTATTTAACAAAGTTATTAAGGATGGTTCGTTTTGAAATGAAGGCACTGTATGATTTACACTTACTGTTAAAAAGGTTTAATCTTTTAATACTACGTATTTCTACTGGTAAAATGTTGCAGTACTTAGGGGCTAAATAGTCAATAAATTTTAAATTAATAGTTTTTCTATTTCGAGGTATATTCAAGTTTTTACCTATGTTTGCCCTGGTTGAATAGTTATGATTAATGAAATGCTTCAAATCATTCGATTTATGGTAATATAAACATATTAATTGTACATATAAACAATGTAAGCTACATGTGTTCTCATTAAATAGTAAGTGTGAAGGGTAGGTTTTATCTTTTTTGTAGATAATTTTTAAGATATATTTATGTACAACAATAAGTGTCTTTAAGTTACCTTTATAAGTACCCCCTCCCACAACCAAACCATATCTCAAAAGTGATTCAACTAAGGATTTGTATACAACTATTAATAGTTTTGTACTTAAGAATTCCCCCAGCAAATAAAATTTATAAATGAGCAATATAGTTTGTTTTTTTTTATGTTTAAAGTTAGTTTTAGAAAATCCAACCAGCATTTCACTATCATAAAACCTTCCTTTGCATTATCTCTTACTTCATCCCAAGTATCACCAGAGAACAGAATGGCCGTGTCATCAGCATAAGAATAAATTTTACCATTGATATTGGTGTCCAACAAAACATTAATGTAGGTCACGAAAAGTATTGGTCCCAAAATGGTCCCCTGTGGAACACCAGTCCAAATTCTTTGCGGCGCACTAAGACAGCCATTGACCTTTGTAAACTGCTCTCTGTTAAAAAGATAACTCCTAAAGACTTCCAATACCTTGTCCCGCTCTCCATAGAGTTCCAGGATCTCCAGAAATTTTTCATGGGACACGGTATCAAAAGCCTTCGCTAAGGCTATGAACACGGCAATGACCTTCATATCCATAATTTCTGTAAATGCGCTAAAATACTAAATCGTGAGAGTAGCTCTAAATGTTACAGTTAGAGATAGTGTGGGTATATAATATACTAAGTCAAAACTAAAGTGTTATGAAATTCCAGAATATCACCTTTTACATCAAGATTTTTTTTTACTTTCGGACAAATATGATAATTATAGCCAACAAACAGCTACAAGGACAGAACCGTTTTCTCCTTAGTAGTAAAACAATAGACTTGTTTTTCAACTAAGTTGCTTTAAAGTTTAAAATAATGATGCCACCTGTCCTGCAAATGATTTTATTCCACCAGAAAAAAATTATTCCTATACAATAAGGATTATTATCCTCTTTTATCTGGTTATCCTCTATAATATGATATATCTTTTTCAAATATCTCAAGAAAAATAAGTCGAGCAGAGCTAAATCTGGATCTTATGGTGAGTGGTTTAGCTCAAAGAAGTTAAACTCTCAGAGAATAAGTAATACTTTGTCTGTTTTGTGATCTCGCTCATTGTCGTGAAAAAGACAACGTTTTGGTGATGAAAACAAGCACGTTTTTGACAATTATCCCACGCAATATTGTTAATGTATGCAATTGCTATTATTGTAGTGTCCTTCGACATGTATTAAACGATAATACACCACGAGTTTTCTAACTGGAGAGAGTAGTTATCGACTATTTTGAAAGAGGAAAATCCCTATGGACTCATGCGTTACATGGACTGTAATTTTGTTTCTAGTTCTCAAAAAGTCTCCACTTGTCAATATTATGGATAAAAGGCAGAAGCTGTATCTAAAGAATCCAAATGAATTTGGAATATTTGCTGACGAAATGAAAGTCATCTTGCTCATAATTCTACTCGTACTTAGTTCATCATGTAGTATTGTCAAAATGCTTGGGTCAGGGTTGGTTGCGTCTGAAAGCGGTTATCTTTCATGAATTCACGACCTGATAAAAACTGTTGTAGCCAATATATTATGGTAAAATATTATGTATCCTCGTCTTAATATACGGTAATCATTCCTTCGTGAATATTTTTGGATAATTACCTTCTTCTGTTTTATAAAATAATGAACCGACTCGAATCAAATTTGATATACAATAGATAGCTGTTTCTGTATTCCTCATATTTGAATCCATTGTACTCTCTAACTCACCAACATTGTCTAACTTTATAACCGGTCTAAGTTGACAGGATTAAAACTGATAAAAGCAACAATAAGTCAAGCAAGTTTTCAGCCTCAAAAATACAAGCATAAAGAATAACTTTCGTTTAACCTGAACTAACCTGAACCGACAGAAATGGAGTATTTTATTCAATTTCGGGACATAACTATTTCTCATAGATATTTCAAGGCTTTATCGCTTCCTAGGCTTTAATCCTTAATATCTCTACATAGGTGTTTATTTGTTGACACAACACAAAACTGGCAGATTTGAATATCTAATTTTCATGGCAAGTAGACCTAAATAGTCTTAAACCTTATTAGTGAATATGGTAGGGAATTTTTATAGCATAAATAATAATATTAAGTGAAATAAATTTTATAAAACGTAGCTTCCATTTAAATTAATATAAAAAATGACATTTTTGAAACTGACACGCTGGAAAGGCTGACTAAAGAAGTTGGTACTACATGTCCGCATTTTACTTCTCGTGGAATAATTGATAACATAATTAATGAACTTTTTTGCTAATTTTAAGGCTAAAATAAGCAAAATTTTTTAAATACTAGTTATTGTTTTCACAATTTAACAATGTATAATTTTCATGATATTATTAAACAAACATAATGTTCAAATATACAATTACAAAGTTTTTATAATAAAAATTATTTAAGAACTAATTTTTCAAATTTTAAAGTCAATGATTGTAAAGAAAGTAATATTGTAGTAGCAACTGCCCTTTTATAATCTTTGTTTCATAATATAACTTTTTTGCGTAGCTGAATTTAATTTACAAAAGTATTTTTTTATATTAAAAAATGTATAAGCAATTACCATAAAAATTATATTTTTGGGTTTATTGTTTCACATCATCTCGTTGTAACTCGTACTTAACAATTGGCGCACAATTTTACTTGTAAATGGGAACAATATTATATATCCCTTTGGAAACATTTTTTTCAAAACATGATAATATTAAGAGAGAAAAATACATAAAAAAATAGAATTGGGTCACTTAATACCTGAATTTATTTTTGTAATTTTTTGTTTTCAGTTTATATTTGTAAATTGTAAGTCATAATATTGCCAAATTTAATACTGAATATTGAAAGGCACATTTTTCGGTTCTTATTATTTATTATAAAAAAGCAACAATTATACATTCAAAATGAAGTTCGAATTATTGTGATTAAGGACTACAAAAAATAAGACAATATTAATAAAAAATAATCATAATAAGGTTTTTGAATTAGTGACTGTTTGAAGTCCTTGAGGCATCATTTTAATTAAATTAAGGATCACATTCTGGTCGATATTATTCCACTTCTGCAATAGCAACTCTCTGAACTCTCCTGAGAATTTCTTGGAATTGGTGTGTGCCTTAGGATATAATGTTCCATTCATCCCAGATATGTCTGATTCAACTGACGCCTGGAGTGAATTCTTGGAAATTAAACAGTCTAATTCTCACCTTATCCAGATATTCTCTATCAATCCTCGTTCTATAATACCTAGCATTATTCTGCATAAAAATTCCATGCTCGCCCATACACAGTGACCATAAAAGACATGATCTACAACTTTCATAATATACCTGTAAGTCGATAAGGCGCCATTCTGAATGAAGACCAGTACTGTGCATGCTTGTGAAGATTCCCATTCACACCATAACCTACTAACCGTAAAATGAAAGTTACTCCTCGATACAAAATTAAACATATCTTTTTTGGATTATCTCCATACTCGTCTACATTTGGCTGATTCAGTAAAGCAAAAAAAGGCTCCAGTCCTCATGATTTCATGCCCAGCGATTTCGGTCAAAAGCAATCTCGCAGTTCGATGCTGACATTGCAATGATGGATTTGTAGCTATCTTTTTACATGGAGTCTTCTTCGAATGGTCCATTCACTAATATTGCCGTCTGTAACTCCTTGGAGTTGATTTCTCAACAAACCGCAAAAGATGAAAAACTGATATTTCTTTGAAGTAGTAGATATAGGTTGGACTGTCATTGTATTTTTTTTTGTTTAATATCAGGACGTTTTCAAGTGAAACTATATAAATTCCTAAGCTACAGTACTATTTATACTAAAAGTAAATGCAGTGGAGTGTGACTGAGATGGGTGCTGTCATGCGTGCTACCCCAAAGTCTCATTTATGCTGCATTTAGTTTCAATTTACAATTATTGAGAAGCGGTTTTCACATTTCTAATTTATCTAAAGATGGTTTAATAAAGCAATTCGGGTTCTGATATATAACCGCAGCTTCGTTGAATTTTCGTTTTCTCCAGTGTTGTTCTCTGTGTAGAATTTTAGCTTCAGACCATTTTATGTGGTGTCCATGAGTCCAGGCATGGTTGGCGGCAACAGATTTTTTTGTTTCTCCTCGAGATGTGTATTTTTGATGTTCTTTGATCCTTACGTCAAGGGGTTTCTTTGTTTCGCCAATGTAAGAGTTGCCACATTTACATGGTATCTAATACACACAGTTCTTCTTGTTGTTGGTTTGACTCTAGTAAGCCGATTTCTCAGCGAGTTATTTGATTTGATTTTATATTGTTTTTCCATTCATGTAACTTTTTCCGAAATACCTTTAAAATAAGAGATGTTCAATATTGCCTTACGTTCTTCGTTCGTTGTTGATATTGTCCTATTTCTACGTTGTTCCAGAATTTTGTCCACCATATATACTGGGTATCCGTTAGCTGTCAGGTCATTTTTAATCTCTTTCATCAAGTTTTCGTTGGAGTTGCAGAGAGTTAGGGCTCTATCTACGAGACTTCTTATAATTCTTTGTTTGGTGTTGTTGGAGTGATTGGTTGAGTAGTTTATATATTGTCCTGTTTGTGTGGCTTTTCTGTAAATTGAGGTTCGAATTTATCCGCCATCTCTTTTAACCAAAACATCTAAGAAGGACAATTTATTTTCTACCTCTTTCTCCATGGTGAGTTTAATGATAGGGCTGATATTGTTCAGATGAGAAAGAAAATCTTGAAGTTCTTCGTCGCTTCCATTCCAGATAATAAAGGTATCGTCTATATATTTAAGTCACAAGTTTGGATTCTTAATTGCGGATTCGATCGCAAAAGTCTCAAACCATTCCATGAAAATATTCGCGACCATTGGTGAGAGTGAGGATCCCATCGGTAGTCCATCATCCTGGATGTAGAAATTTTCCTTTTCCTGAAAATAGGAGTTAGTTAAACAACTTTCCAACATGTCCATGACGGCATGCGGTGGTAAGGTGTTCTTTCTGCTAAGGTCCGGTCTTCTTCAAGTTGCTTTCTTATGATTTTTAGGGACTCCTTAACTGGAACGTTGGACTTTCCAAGTCAAAGCTAATAAATTGGTCTCCCGGTTATACTTCTATTTCACGTATAACTTCTACGAAATGTTCCTTGTAATGGTCTCAAGATTGGAAGAAGAAATTTGACAAGCTCAGAAGCCGGAGAGTTCCGGGAACTCGTGATAGGTCGTAAGGGCATATCTGGTTTATACATCTTCGGGTGTCCATAACAATGTGAAGTTTTGCCGTGGTGTGACGTCAACTTAGTCCGGGTCCTCTCGGATGGCGATTCTTTTTTACCCGGATCTTGGTCTTCTGATTTGCTCATGGCACTGGTACATATTTTATGCAGCGCATAGTTTCTTATTAACAATTCTTTCAGTTTCACTTTATTCTAGACTATATTGTATCAACTATACAGTTTTTGCCAGAACAATAGGATCTAAAGATATTATAAACAGAGCAAAATCAATGAAAAATTTAAAAAATGCAACGAAATGTGAATTTTTAATTAAAACCTATTCATGCTATTTCCCATAACAAATATTACAGATAATGTTTTTCCGAAAACAAATGCTTAAACACTTACTTGCACAATACTTATTATTATATTTCGTAAGTGATCTAAATTTTTTCCACGTATGTGTACTACATTTGACCCTAAGAATAAAAAAATTGAAGGAGTGTACTGGTCACTCGGTAAATATGATCTATTTTATTATTTGAGTAACATTTTTACGTTTTCTTAATAATAAAATTTTATTTGCCGCTTAACAGCCGTGGTTAAATTGTTTGACATTCTTCCCAACACATATACTTCGTTTTATGACCAGTCTCCCTTGGTAGCTTTAATGGTTCTATGGATACGCTCCATGTCGGTTTATGTCAAAACTTTTATGATGCGAAACCGCATTTTGCAACTCTATAAGCTGTCTGGAATTTCAAACCTAATATTGATATAACTGAAATAACATTTGCGAATGAAAGTAAAAAAGTCTTAGCGAGTTGTGATATAAAAAAAAACGAGAGAGTATTGATGATAAAACAGGGTCGTAGCCAGTGAGAGAAAAATAAGATTATATATATATATATATATATATATATATATATATATATATATATATATATATATATATGGAAAAGTTGTTTTATTCTTCTTACGACCGTTAAGAAAGGGGACAGACAGTATGTTTTCTGCGAATTCCACTTTAGTTCTCTCTCCATCAGTGGAGCTGTAACGAACCGAGAGCAAAATGCACAGAAAATAACTGTCGTCTTAAAATCCCCATATCGTAAAATATCGGCAGGATATTATCCGCAGAACTTGATGCCGGAGTGTTATCTTAAACAGCGGCAAGAAATATATTAAAAATAAACAATTTCATGGTGTATTATAGAGAGAGAACCAGAGTGGAATTCTCAGAGAACATACTGTCTGTCCCCTTTCTTAACGGTCATAATGAGAATAAAATAACTTTTCCAAATACATAGACCGTGAAATTATTTATTTTTAATATATATATATATATATATATATATATATATATATATATATATATATATATATATATATATATTTTCTTCTAAAAGCAATTTTTGATCCATGTTCAAAATTTCAGCTGTATAAGATAATTTAGATTTTTTGACAATTTTTTGTAAATTGCACCATTATTGCAAAATAAGACCGTACGTAACCTACATAAAACTTCTTAGTATTGACAATGGCTCATCTCAGACCTATTTTATTTAAAATAGCGCCATATTAAATGTGTGTTTTCTACAAAATCCAAATAGAGCTTTTAAAATTTGGTCACATATGATGCAAAGTTTATTTGTTTTTGACCCTGTATAAGGTAACTTCATAAAATAACTATTTTTGAAAACGTAGTTTCTGTTTAGATAGAAGTAATTACACATTATAATTAAGACAAAAAAGTACCCAGTGGCATCAGTAAAGTCTGCATTAGGTGAAAAATAAATTTTTATTTAAGTTTACATAAAGTTTATCTAGTTTCAACGATTTAATTTAAAACTCCATTATTAAAATTTGGTCTTAATATTAATGTGCATTACTCTCAGGCATAAACTACGTTTTCAAAACTAGTTACCTTATACAGGGTCAAAAACAAGTAAACTTAGCATCACATGTCACCAAAATTTAAGAGTCTTATTTGGATTTTGTAGAAAAACACACATTTAATATGGCGCTACTTTAAACAAAATATCTCTGGAATGAAGCACTGTTAAAACTAAGAAGTTTTATGTAGATTGCGTTGAGTCTTATTTTGCAACAGTGGTGCAATTTACAAAAAATGAGCAAAAAATCTAAATTATTTTATGCAGCTGAAATTTTGCCTATGGGTTAAAAATGGCATTTAGAACAAGCTTTTTCCAGTATTTTGAGATAGAACCCCACTTTTGATTCTTTTTGTAAAAAAATTAAAATTTGACAGATGATCATCACATGACTACTATTTTTTTTTGGTTAATTTTCATCTAGATCGAAGCAGAAATTGTTGCTAAAGTCAAATTTTTAATAAAGCTATTAATAAAAAAAAATCCATATGATGAAGATTTTACTGGTCACACCATATATATATATATATATATATATATATATATATATATATATATATATATATATATATATATCTCACGATGAACTGCAGCGATCAATTTCTTGGAAAATAGATATTGGGAAATTTTTAAAACTTGACAGTTCAGTAAAGTCAATAGGGGCATCGACTAAAATATTTTCAAGATGTCTTCTCGCTTACTTTACATGGAACACCCTATATGTTACCCCATTCTTAAATTCTACATTTAAAGACCTATTTTATATATAATGTCTTGTTTTTGACTTTTTTAAATTTTATGTCAAAAATGGCATTTGAGGACCTAAACATAATTATCAATTTCTCCAATATGGAAGCTTTTATTATTTAATTGGGGTTGGTTTCTTTCTAGAAGGAGATCTACTTTAGCTGACTGTGTTGATATTTTGATAATGAATAAATAAAGAGTGATCAAAAACAAACATTAATTATTAAACTGAAAAAAATCGTTAAATGTCAATTTTTTTTAAAGTGAACCTCCTATTTCTATTATGCTATCCTATTTAGCATTAAAAATAAGAATGTCTTTGCATAAAGTTGTTTATTCAAAAAATTTGTAGTTTTTGAAATATTGGCAATTTAACATTTGAGTATTGTAAAAAATCTAAACGGCATACCTACACAGGGAAACAACTTATTTTAATAAATGTTCAAAATTTCCCCAAATTTGTCATGGGTGGCCGCTCTAGTTGAATCTGGACATAAACTTTCGAACGCGTCCCTTATCCTTGCCATACAGTCCTTCATCGGCATCAGCCATTGGCGCATGCGTTACTTTTTCTGTAGAAGCATCATTCTCGTTATTTTATAGTCACACCTCGTACTAATTCCGAAAATTGATAAGTAGTAATTTGTCCTATATTCATTATTACATTGTTAACTGGCCTATCTTCCAAAAAATGCGGGTAACTAGAGCGCAATCTAAATGAAAGAGAGATACCTTCGAATTGTGAATTTCCAGTTTAAAATTGAGAAATACTTTAAATATGTCCCTATTTTAACTGTATAATGTTTTCCTTTTAGGAAAACTCGGTACTTCGATATTTTTTTGGGCAGTTCTTTATTCTGGAATAACTCTCGGGTGTGTACTTTTCTTTCTCATATGTTGTGGTGAAAACATTTTTCTTTTTTGCTCCATTGAATGGACCATTATTGAATTGGGATGTCGACTATTCAAATAAAAATATAATTTTGTGGCGAAACGGTATTTTCCACTATAGAAAGCCACAAAAACACAATATTTTTCTTTATTTTTAAAGAATTTTATTTTCACTTAAGGATAAAAATGCAATTAAATCTTCCAGTCACGTGACAACGAACACCAATTAAAGTGAATGATGTCACTTCATACTAATGTCATCGCTGGCACTCCGTTCTGATACGATTATTCTTTTGAGTCATTATTATTTTCAGTTCTATCCCTTGAAGTAATCATGATCACTTCGACCTAATGACAAGTAAATGCATATTTAAAAGAACATGGTTATCAGTTTCACTTTTTCACTTTAACCATTTGATAATTACTTTAAAGAATACAGCCAAGGTCATCGCTGTCACGAACTTCATATATAAATTTTTTGGTTTTATGTCACATTCATAATCGCTGTCGAGGGCTACGTTGACTTCTTCGAAATCTGCTTATTTTCCCTTTGAAAACGGTTTTAAGAAATGTTCTTATGAAGGAAAGTAGATTTATTAAGAAAATAGTTGGAATTGGTTGAAAATTGATTGTTGTATGGTGGCAAAATTCTTCGCAACAAAAAGTAACTTCTGCTCTGTTGAGTTTAGAAATATAAAGACCTCCATGTAAGTAATTTATCAAGAATTGTTATTTCCGCAACCGATAATGAATACATAATAGAAATAATCGGTATTTATAAGCTCAAAACTAAAATAAAGCGAGTAGTGCGAGGCTAGCTGAAGCCACATTTTCATATTATTTTCCGAACGTGAAACGTGAATAAATAATTTTTCAGGTGTGTAAATTGTAGTACTTGTAGAATGAGACACCGCGCAATACTTAAAATAACTTAAGAACCTATATCACAAAAATAACAAATAAAATTTATATATCCATGTCAGTTTACCAGTGTGACGTCACATCGGTCAAGTGACAAATATTGGCGTTTTGGCGGGAAATTTGAAACGGAATTTAAAATTTATGATTTTTAAAGTACTAGTTGTATTAAGAAAATTAAATATTTTCGGCTAGATTAGATACCTATGCATGGTTTTAAACACTTCCCTAAAAATAGCCAACGTATCAATTGGTCTTAATGATACATTTTTATTTAGTTTCCTCGTTCGCAAAATATAGAGCTATGAAAATGCTTATAATGAATACCACCACTTTAACTTTCCAACAGTAGATTTTAAAAATATGAGAATATTCCACATCTCATAACATCATTACAAAAATCTCAAGGCGACGGAACCAGACCGTAATGCATGTCTAGATGCATTTGGTCTATTATTTATTTTTGAAGCACTTTTTAATAAAAAGAATCACCTTCTAAATACTTTTTCGTTAGCCTTTATCGTCTTAAAACGTCTTCTGATACAGTTAAACGTATTTCCTGTTAAAAGTGTCATCAATGATATAAGAAGTGTGAAAATAGGTCCTAGGCTTTCATCTTCTCCCATTATCGGTTTTTTTATTTTACTGCTTCTCACTTTTCTTTTATAAGCTAAAAATATTGCTTTATTCTGAATCTTAAAGTTTTATAAGGAAACTTTTTATATCAACTCTTGATTTATATACAAATTTGTTCAGGCTTTTTTGTGTGGAATAGAAGAATAAAGTTACACATAATAAAATTATCTTAATATATATTTTTTTGTTTATAATGTAAGTGTATAATTTTCTCAAATAATATTTTAGTTATTTGAAAATTACCTTCACTCTTATATTTTTGGTACTAAATAAAAACTTTAGCGTATTAAAATATAAATTGTAGCAGCCAACCAAGCTGCTTGTTTCGATAAAACTGCTTTTTCTGTTTCTAGATTCTGTTAGACGCATTTCATGAGTTATTACTACGCCATTATTTCATATATCGACGGACTCATACAATGTAAAATAGCTCACCAGTCTGTTTCAAACTACCAACTTGAAATACATATTTTTCTAAGATAAAAACTTATTTAAGTTTCTAATTAGAAAAGAATATAGTTTTCTATTTGCGTTGAAGATATGATTAAATGTCATATTCCTGATGTAACTCTGCATATCCTTTATGTATTCAACCTTAAGTTGCTTGTCACATAGTTTGCAAACCCTGTAATAGTGTACCGATTTTTATAGTGACTATTAGAAAGTTTATTAGAATATCAAAAATATTTTTCTAGTATGAAGTTCAGGTTTTGAAATGGCTGTAGCTTTGAATGGCATATTTAAAAAAACACAAACATAATATGCAGATATTTAGTAAAAATAGAATTGTTATTATATACAATTTGCTTAGTTCTGTGCACAATAAAAAAACGAATATTTACTATTATCCAGAGTTCAAGCTGATATGAATGATAGCTTTAACTCGTCTACAACTAAAATAACCAATGGGATAACAAGTTTTCGGTGACCTTTAAATACTTCAAAAACTCAAGTCAAAAATATTAAATTCAATTTTTCAAGGTATTAAGATTTATCAAGTTGCCAGGTGTCATAAAATCTGATCAATCATTATGCAAAAATATCTTATGTTTTTGGCCGACTATAAAAAGACAATTCGTAGGAATTTCAGGAGAGTTGAATTTATCAGTTTGCAGAAAGCACTGCGTTTCTCGAGCCTCTGAAAATTTACATAACCTCAAATTTTCAATTGTTTAAAAAAGAAACAGAAGTCTTCCTATGTCACAAGAAAACAAAAGTTGAATATTTTGTTTTTAAAAGGGGTTATGTGATTTTTTTGTTGTCAAGTTAAAAGAATTTAATAACTTATTTAAAGTAAATAGTAAAATTTTATAAATTTGTCCAGTAAAAAAATTGTTCAACTCTCAGACAACAACAAATACGATAATATTGTGATAAGAAGAATATAGAAAAATTAATTTGAATTGAACTAAGAAGAACATAGCTAAGCGAGACTTTGGATCATATTTTGTCAATTCCTTACTTTATAGGAAAAAACAACTAAAATATTTTTGGAGATTTGAAAGTTTTTTAAAGAAGAAAATAAAATAAAATTACTGGAATTGTGTTTTATAATATATTGGGACCAAATAGAAACAAGAAAACATAACAAGGTGTTTATATTAGATAAGGCAGTAGAAATCTTTAATTTTCGTAGACATTGAAAACTAGCATTCAATAATAACTTAACTTTTCTTAAAAGAAAAATTATTAAATTAATAAATTATAGTTTGTTATACTAACCTGTTAGAATAATAATAATATTTATCATCATCAATATTAGGTGTGAAACTATATTAACTATTTGAATCACAACACAGCACACGATAATCTGTTTAAAATAATATTATTTCTGAGACATAAACGACGAGTTCCATCTAAAACTGCACTATAGCCATCTAGTAGACAATTGCGAAAATAAAACGTTGCCAATTTGTGACACAGGTTGTTAAAAGACAATGCATGGTATATAAAAGTAAATAATAAGTAATACTTATTAGAAATAGTGTTGGTTAAAAGATAAAAGTGTTGATCATTTAATTCCATCTAGTATCTATTAATAATATTGTGCCATTTTTTCTATATTGTTTAATAAAATTTATATTTTTCGTTGTAATCATTCTGTGTATTGATTGTCTGATTGATATCTTATAAACAACTGAACTCACCTGAGAAGGAGTCAATTTACAGGTAGGAACACATATATATCTATATAGAAAATTGAAAATACTTAAAATTGGTAAAGAATAGTTATAATTTACTATAATTATTTATTACCTGGCGCTCAACAAATAAAATAATAACTAAGTTTCCTAAATTTTATTTACGGGCAAATATTTTGTGCGGGTGCAATACCACCTAAAATCGTCACAATATATATATAGTTGTACGTTTGCTGAATGTGATTTCAGCACTACAACAGCATAATGTGGATATAACCACTGCTAATGCAGCTCACACGGAGGAATCCGTGAAATCCGTATAAACATATATAAACCATCCGACGAGAGGTCGGCGAAGCCGCGTTCAGTGTTGCATGCTTCCTTCCGATCTGTCCTTTGCACAGCCAGGTGCATGTCGGTACCCTGATGAGTCTAGTGAGAGACGAAACATGTATCTCTGCCGTATCACTGTGGCGGGGAGTGTAAGCTTTGACTTTCTTCTCGGTAGGGTGGTACAGGTAGGCCACCATCTCGATGGTGGTGGAATAGGATGAATTGTGTTTTATTACTGTTTATTCTAACTGTGCAACCTCTAACACAGAAGGGATATGATGGAGTGAAGTTTGCATTTACTGTTTCGCATTTATTTCACTTACATACGGAGTTGCATATAGTTGTACGTTTGCTGAATGTGATTTCAGCACTACAACAGCATAATGTGGATATAACCACTGCTAATGCAGCTCACACGAAGGAATCCGTGAAATCCGCATAAACATATATATATATATATATATATATATATATATATATATATATATATATATATATATATATATATATATATATATATATATATATATATATATATATATACAGGGTGATTCAAAAATCGATCACGAAACTTAAGGGGGTGATTCTACTTGACAAAATAAGGGTGGAGCTTCATATAATTTTTTTTCAAAATGTCATTCGTTTTCGAGTTACAAGCCGTCCAAATTCAAGTTTTTATTTTTTGTTTTTTGAATTACTCGCTTACAGGAAAACCGATTTGACTAATATTTGAAAGATAGGCTAAGTCTTCTGCGCTTCATCATTTTAGTAACAATTCATATTGATTGTTTGCCGCTAGAGGGCACTTTACCTACATTGAAAATTGTTTTTTTGTCATAATTTTTTAGTGTTGACAGCTACAGTAGTTTTTGGCATAATTTCTGAAAGACTGATGCCAGGCCTTTAAAAAAGGTGCTCTTTATTTACATCGCTAAACCCAACGGTTTAGACGTAAATCACCCTTAAAAATTAAGTGGTAAATTTACTTTTCTCATTTCATTACCACCAGCTACCAGGTAAATAGCTATCAAAGTATACTAGAGCTGTCAGTTTAACATCAAATAAATTCGCTTTTTAAACTATTTAATTTATAATCTTAAAATAACTAATAATGGCTAATCAGTAAATATTCATATTATGGATTATTGCGATATACATTTAATTGATAAAAATTAATGAAACAGTACTAAACAAACTAAAAAAGATTCTCAAAATGTCCCCCATTTTCTTCCATACATTTCCTAACACTCTTCAAAAAATGTCGCCTAACTCGATGAAAAATTTCTGGTGTTTCTTTAATAATTTGGCACTTTTCGATTATCCTGAAGCGAAGATCCTCGACGTTGATTACTGGAATATCGTACACCAATTGTTTCAAATGACCCCAAAAGAAAAAATCCATAGGATTAAGGTCTGGTGACCTCGCTGCTCATGCCAATGGTCCACTTCGTCCTATCCATCGCTCAGGATACGTTGCATTCAAATACTGTCGGACACGTATACTAAAGTGGGGCGGAGCTCCGCCTTGGAGGATCCACATGTTGGCCCTTACTTCCAATGGGACATCTTCCAGATACAATGGGAGACGATTTTGGATAAAATCTAAGTATACGTCACCAGTTAATGGGCCATCAAAGAAATGAGGACCAATAAGGTAATTTCCTATTATCCCTGCCCACACATTTAGTGAAAATCTACGCTGATGTTTCGTTTCTACCACATTGTTTGGGTTCTCGTAAGCATATGTGTGGATGTTGTGTAGATTTGTTATGCCATCACGAGTGAAACCAGCTTCGTCAGTGAATAATATGACGCCAATTAATCGATTATCGTGTTCATACTTAGGTAGGATCTGATTGCACATTTCCAACCGTCTCGGCCGATCATCGTCATAAAGAGCCTGCACCTTTTTTGAATGAAACGGGTAGAGTTGTTCTTTTCTTAGTATCCTCCATGAACTAGCCTGACAGAGCCGCACTTCATTCCCAATTTTTCTAGTACTAATACCTGGATTATCTTCAATAATTTCAAGCACTCTTTCTTCTTGTTGCACGTTTCTAGCAGTTCTAGGTCTTCCCCTATTTCCATTATAACTTTTAAAAGAACCACATTCCGCAAGCCTCCTGTGCACACTGGAAAATGTTTGAGCATGAGGGATATTTCTTTCCGGAAAACTCTCCATATAATATCTTCTTGCCAACTCTGCATTACCATTTGCTTTTCCATAACAAAAATGGATATCACAATATTCGATATTTGAATATTGGTGATTAGCCATTATTAGTTATTTTAAGATTATAAATTAAATAGTTTAAAAAGCGAATTTATTTGATGTTAAACTGACAGCTCTAGTATACTTTGATAGCTATTTACCTGGTAGCTGGTGGTAATGAAATGAGAAAAGTAAATTTACCACTTAATTTTTAAGGGTGATTTACGTCTAAACCGTTGGGTTTAGCGATGTAAATAAAGAGCACCTTTTTTAAAGGCCTGGCATCAGTCTTTCAGAAATTATGCCAAAAACTACTGTAGCTGTCAACACTAAAAAATTATGACAAAAAAACAATTTTCAATGTAGGTAAAGTGCCCTCTAGCGGCAAACAATCAATGTGAATTGTTACTAAAATGATGAAGCGTAGAAGACTTAGCCTATCTTTCAAATATTAGTCAAATCGGTTTTCCTATAAGCGAGTAATTCAAAAAACAAAAAATAAAAACTTGAACTTGGACGGCTTGTAACTCGAAAACGAATGACATTTTGAAAAAAAATTATATGAAGCTCTACCCTTATTTTGTCAAGTAGAATCACCCCCTTAAGTTTCGTGATCGATTTTTGAATCACCCTGTATATATATATATATATATATATATATATATATATATATATATATATATATATATATATATATATATATATATATATAGTAGATTGGAATAATATTCCTAAGATTTGCAAAAAAAGCGCCCTGCATAACAGTGATTGGCCGGTCGAACCACAGAGGATTATAGATAGAGTAGGGGAGATATGGAGTCATATGTAAGTGGAAGTAAGAGGTAAAAAAGGTCACTTTTTTACTATTAGTATCAGTTTACTTCTTTACATTTCATATAGAGATAAAGATGTGTCCACTCTGTACATGAGAAAAGAGATACAGAAAGGTTTTCTGTATGAAAAAGTCATTCCGATCTACGACTGCTGGTCTAATCCTTTTTCTGAGCATTCTGTTTACGTTTGTTTTTAAAATAATGAAAAGAATATTTTTAAGGTTACTATTGACTAAAAGTTCTACCAGGAAATTTTCTCTTCCATATTAAACTGCCATAGTAGAGTCTGTTTTATACTTAATATAAAAACCAATATATTTTAAAAAAAATTCCAAAGCTTATTTTTATTACAAGATGCCTAAAAAAACCTATACCAAGATAAACTTAGCATACAAATTTACGTAGTATTTTTTGTTAAAGCATCCTGAAAACTGGAATGTTATTAACAGTATTAAGATCGAGCTTGTTTACTTATGTAGTTGATTGAAAAATTTTAAATTGTTTTTGCCAGCAGTGGCGTATTCACAAAGAAGGGCTCTCACTTCATGGAAATAATAAGCATAAATTTTCTAGTAACAAACAGTTGCCATCTTCTACATAATCAAACTGTAATGGATTTAGCTTTTCAGAATCAGACTGCAATAAATTTATTTAGATAGATAATTCAGTTTTCAGACATTCCTTTTCTAATTTTAGGTATGCGAAATATGTTAACTTTAATTTATCATCAGGAAAAGATCTACAATATTTACCAAATTGCTCGGAGTATAATAATGATGCCGTCTATAAGTGATCTTTAAAATCAAAGCGATCTTTTGTACGGTTTGTTATTATATCACAAACTTCTATTGCAGCAATTCGATGGTCCGATTTACTATCATTTCATCGTTTCAGTGCATAAATCAGAAGCTTTGTTATCAATATCGTCCAGCGTACTTCGTATTAAACCAATATTTTGCTCAAAAATGGCTAGTTTTTGGTTTATTTCCAATGCATCCGTTTTCTTTTTTTGTAGATCGTTAAATAAAATGTCAACATGGGGCATCACTTTATGAAAAAGTGTTAAACAAAAAATTAAATTTGCATCTACAAGTATTCTCCTAATGGAATACGCAACATTACAAGCTGTTTGATTATTAACTCTTCTATTTCTTTCATGCATTCAATAAAAGATTCATGGTGTTTAAAAACTACATTTACGGTTCTAATATTAAAATTCCAGTGATTTGGAGCACCATGGGGAACATGTCTGTCAACGGTATTATTTAACACTGCTACACGTTGAGGCGATTTTTTTTTTAAAAAGTAGGGATTAATCGTAAATTTACAAAAACAAAGTCGAACTGGTGAAATATCAGAAGCAGGTTTTGACATTACCAAGTTAAGCTGATGACTGTAGCAATGTACAAAGTGTGCATTAAGATACTTTTCCTTAATCTTTGCCTGCACTCCTGTACTTTGTCCACTCATTACAGCCGTTCCGTCGTAACTCTGAGCAATTAATTTTTTGTTAAAATTTTCTAATATGGGATCTAAAATATTGAAAATATCTTTGCTTAGGCTTTCTGCATCTAAGTTTCAAGGCTTTAAATAGGTCCAGAAATGCTCTACGAGTTCTCCATTCCGGAAGTATCTAAATATTGTGACCAACTGAGACTTTGCTAACACATCTGTTGTTTCGTCCGCCATAATTGCTAAAAATGGGGATTCGCGAATCTCGGACAAAATTATTTCATAACTTATCTCTAACGTACAAATTCCTTTAAACACTGCAGAGTCTTTTAAATGTTCCGCTACAGTTTTATCAAGTTCGGCACTGAAATTTGTTAGACCACAAAAAATACCCGGATTTTCAGATTGTTCTGTTTCATCGTGCAGCCGACGAGCCAAATAAAATACATCACAAAATTCTATACAATCACTAATTTTTGATAAAACATACATAATTTTTAGCAGTCATTCAATTTCCGAATATTCATCCGATTGTTCTATTATATTAACAGTCCCTAACAAAGCAAATTCCATTTCATTGTGCGAATTATTTTTAAGTAACTCAGGACTTTTTATTTTTTCGCCTAAATGCACTAGGTCGGATATACCAAATTGTGTACAAGACTCATCTCCTCCATAAAGTACACAAAGAAAACAAAACAATTTCTATTACAACCAGATATATATATATATATATATATATATATATATATATATATATATATATATATATATATATATATCGATTAAATTGTCTTTTGTAAGATTTTTCTCGACACGGTCCTTCTTTTTCAATCAACATATCCATTCAAGGACCTCCTTCCTTTCACTTCACTTTTATTTTTCTTCATATGTAATTTGAAAAAATCTTTTAACGTTTATTAAATCATAAATAATATTCATACTGAATATATTAAACCCTCTCAATTACTCGACTTTGATAAGTTTTACCAGTTTTTTTACCGTATCTTACCACACCGTATTACAAGAACACGCGCTGCGCAGTAGTGTAATGGAACAAATATTAATTATTTTACACTGTTTAATGTGAACTATATTCCGTTAAAATGAATAATTAAATAATCACTCTGTGAATAGATTTCTCGTGGGAATAGGGTAGTTATATTTTTTATCACTATCCGCGAAAGTCTAAAGGAAAAATAAATCAGTTATCGAGCTTAACTTTTATGATCTTTGTCGTTTAAATGTTTTCTTAAAAAAATACATAAAGTCAGTTAATTTATGAAGACGTATAAGACCCACTCTTAGAATTGCCTATAAATCTGTCGAAATAATCCTACTCTGATTAAGTAACTAAAACCAGACGTGTGAAGGGTAGTTTTTAACATATGGTATATGAAATACCGTTAAAATGTATTAAAATATGGAACGATTTTCCCATTATTAGGAAACAAAAGAATAATCAAATAAACTTATTATACTGTAATATAACGTTTCATCTGTGAAAGGAGGTATGTAGCGTCTTTTTTTCCTGATTGCAAGAAAGAATGATTCAAATACCAGCATTATGAATAAAAGGGCACTCAGGTTTTTTCACAGACGTTATATTATCTTATTCCTTTAGTTATAGAAAAAAATAGAATAGTTTTATTAATTGTGTTTATATAAAAATTAAGAGTAAGACGCTCACAGGCCAATTCACGAATCAAGCATCCGGTATAGAATAGCTAACGCCCTCAGCACGTAACGATCGAAACCTTCAAACTTTAAGGGAAAGAAATTGACGTTTACCGGGTTCCATCGGGTAATATGGGTATAAATGGGAAACAAAGGGGTGTCGAGAGGTGTAAGATTCGAAGACACTCTTTTAAGGAATAGTAAAAGTCAGTTTGAATGTCGTTAGAATGGTACCGTGAGTACCAGTGCCGTAGAACAATTACGCCACGGGTATAATCGTCAGGAAAGAAGGTTATCTTTGTTTAATTTAGGAAATTAAGGGATTATCGTGTGTTATTTTAGTGGGGCATTTCGCGATTTTCATACGGTTCGATTAAGTGATATAAATAGCTGTTTTTCGCGTTTTATTTCTTTTATGTTTAATATTTTATTAAGCTATTTATACGTGTTTTTTCAAAATTGGGTTTTAAGTTTTTGCTTAAATAACGGCCGAGAAGAGCAATTATGTTAGTTTTTTGTAATTGTTATTAGTTTTAAGTTTCTCATTGTAAATAGTTCGTTTTTCTATTTATTTTTGTTAAATAGATTTAAGTGTTTTGAAAAACTTGTTTTATTCAATTTAAATAAAACCTTCACGCGAATTAACTTGCGGGCGCGTTGTTGCGAGACCTACAAAACAAGAGATGTCTTCTGACCAACTAATTAGCAGTCTTTCACGAGTTCTGAAGTTATGAGTTGTGGTTGGTAAGCATAAATAACCGTAGTTGTTTGATACTAAAGCTGCAAGAGAGAAGATGTGCCACCAGACTTCCAGAGTGTCTTTATTACTATGAAATTCAATTATAAGTTATTAAAATAGTTACTAATTAATATGAGGCAGAAAGTGATTATAGATAACATGATTAACGCTACCTCAATATGTCATTTACAGGAGTCTATGATCAAATTCTGTCACAGTAGCGCAAAAACAAACTTAACTACCAAAATTGCAGAACCGAGGGGCGCGGTGGGAGTGAAAAGGGAAGCAGTATTCTATCTACGAACTTGGAGTTGACCAAATTAGTTTCAAAGGTAATTAGAATTGAACGAACGTCTTCTTATTGCATTGTTCGTATGACCGAATGGAACCGATCGCCGGCGCTGGCCGTACGCCTCAAGCGCTTGACAACAATTAGGTTTAATCAGACATACCAACATTATTCTGTGTCTTTTTATTACATTTCTTCTATGAACCACACTCTCGACTCGACTTTGTTGCGCTCCAGAATTCATAGCGGTTGGTGTATAGAATAGTTTGTAGCATATTTACAACAATTCATTTAACCTAAAAATGTTAGTGGTTCTGCAACACTGCACTACTTATGCACTAGCTGCCACTGTTCTACGATAAACGTGGTTTTGTCCATCTTGTTTCTATAATAGAAATCTAGTGTCAACACTGAAAGAATATTATTCCAAAATTCAATAGTCTACTGAACATGTGTTCTGGCAAATTCTAGTCGACGAGTTTTGTGATTATGGAAACTCTAACATGCAATTTTGGCTTTAAACAATAGTATGGCCAGAAGAAGAAACAAACGCGAATCACTCACTTAATTCCACGAAAATAACTTAACTCACTTTACGTGAACATTTTTAAAACAAGTAAATATATCCGTCTACTAGACGGATAATATCAGCGCGCATTCAACTTTAAGGAATTAATTTCAAGTTACAGTGGCAACAAAAAATACTTTATAATTTTGTCCAAGAGTATATTTACCTATGTTTAGTCTTCAGCCGTTCAGAATATTGAGCATTAATATGTAAATATTTCCTTTTATACGAAACAAAGTACTTGTTTATGTTTACCTTTGCCGTCGCTATTGTAAAAATCCAGGGTTAAAGTAAGCTCTTTTTATTTACCCTCTTTCTTTGATGTGCCTTTAATTTTTGATCGGTCGAACAATAGGAGCTTTATGGTTGCCTAGAAATAAATTTGGATTATCCGCATTAACATTAATGGCACCCTTTCAGTAATGTAATGGAAGGTCTCACTCTGCCATTCCGAAAAGCTTACATTATCATTATGGTCTTTAATAATTCCAAGTTCAAACAAATGATAAATTAAAATCCGCACTAAGGAATAACAAAAATAATTTGCTAATAAAAAATAATAAATATGCTTTCTTCTGTGTCTGATTCGCATCACATTGAGTACTGAAACTACAATATGTTATGAAGAACATGAAAATGAGCGACACATATTTTTTTTTATTGGCGAAAATTCATTTTAAAGGCGTACAAACAGTGCCTAAAGTTCACCCCCAAAAATTGTTTTTGGAAAGATCTCAAATTCTAATTACAAAATCCAGTGTTAATTATTATTTGAAGCGAAGTAAAGCTATGGTGGTCTCACCTTCACGCATATCATAACTTATTTTTTTATAAGGGTAATGCTGAACATTATTCACGTGTTTTTATTCTAAAAATTATGAAATTAAAAGAATTTCTTTGAAATTTTTTTTTATGAACAGCATAAGACTTATGCCATAAGTGATTAAGGTTGGCTTGTTTTAGGGTATTCGAAAAAAAACTAATAATATGGGCTGAGTCACCTTAAACACTTTTGTCTTATATCTTAAGTTCTAATGGATATATCTACACAAAATAAAATGAAATTTGCTTGTTATTTGTTACGAAGTATAACTATGGCTATTATAATTCGGTGAATTTGATCCCTTACTTTTTATAAGGGCAGATGTAAACTTCCTTCATTTATTTTAATTTTAAAAATTATCACGTTTAAGGGAATTTTTAAAATTTTTTTATGAATAACATAAATGACTAAATAGTTGTTTTATATGTTTCCTCCTTCCAGGCAGGGAAAATGGAAGAATACATACAAACCGTTTATTTCCTACAAATACCACTCTGGTCCTCTCTCCATACGCGTTTTGATCACCTCATGATCTCGTCAGTGGATCTTAGGAAAACCCCCTAATATTAATTTTGAAAAAATGTTAATAATGTAAAATTTTCAGCCCGTCATATTGGATCCGCCTTATTAAATTTCAAGAAAATATTTTTAAACTCTTAATCTAATCTTAATATACACCCCGAAGACCCCGCACTACCAATTTTGGTCATACTTCGGAAATATAAAATTTTTAGACCGCCATATTTCATATGACATATTGAATTTTTAAAACAATTTTAAATTCGTTATTTACACTTTCAGAAACCCCCCAATACCAATACAAAATCGATATATTGGATCCGCCATATTAAATTTTTTAAAAATAATTTAAGATTCGTAATTTGCACCCTCAAAAACCCACCTATATCAATTTTGAACAAAATTGAGAGATTTAAATTTTTATTTTGCCATATTGACACTTTTTTAAATAAGTTTTAAGGTTGTAATTCACAGCTTCAAAAACCTTCTATACCAATTTTGGACAAAATGGAAAGATGTTAAACTTTCGGCCATATTAGATTCGCCATATTGATTTTTTTTAAATAGTTTTAAAATTGTAATTTACACTCCCAAAAACTCCCTTATTCCAATTTTGGATAAAATCGAGAGATATAAAATTTTTAATTCGCCATATGGGATCCGCCATAATTAATGTTTTAAAAATAATTTTAAATTTGTTATGAACGACCCCGAAAAATCCCCATATCAATTTTGGAGAAAATCGGATAAAATTATAAGCGTCACCTTGAATTTTACTGAACCAATTTCGGCCAAACTAATGTGGAACCACTGCAGCCAGTTTTTGAACATAATGCAAAAAATTGTATTGAAATCCGTACCGCCGTTCCGAAGTAATCGATGTCAAAAATTTCGAGAATTATAATTTCATATTGGAATGAGAGAAAAAAATCATAACACAATAAATCTGAAGCAACAGTTAAACGTGTGCGTAATTAAAATGTGTTCCTTAGTCAATTTTTTTTTAAATTATAAATTCAAACATATTCTAAAAGACACTTGACAGGCTGTTCAAATGATTTTATACCCGGTATACTTTAAGGTTTAAGTCAATTAAAAATCCATTCATGATGGAATATACCCAGTTTAATAGAGTTTTTAAGGCTTTGTGTTTCGTATAAATAGAGTTCCTATCGATAAAATTGTTTCAAAATTAAATTTTCCACCGCGACCTATATTTCTGAAAGCTTTCGAGTAAATATAACTTTTATATAATAAAAAAAGGCTATTATGTGTAGTATTGTTCTCCTCTGTTTAGAAACTTTGGATTCGTTAAAAATAATGAAATTTAAAATGAAACAAAGCTAGCATTTTTCCAAAAGACAATGCAGAGTGTATATATATATATATATATATATATATATATATATATATATATATATATATATATATATATATATATATACACGTATATATTAAGGGGAAGAGTAGTTCTTGACCGACTAGTTAGAAAAGAAAATTCTGTCTTGGGATAGCGGTCCTAGGGTTGAATGAAACTCTGATTTTTACAAACGCCAAGCTTTCGGAAGTTTGTTATTTCCTTCTTCAGGGCTACAATACAGAACAGTTCTGTTAATTATAATTTTAAATTTTACAATGTATGATGTTTAATAATAAAAAGAAAATTATTCTAAATTCAAAGACTTACGTGCAAATTGAGTCCATTAATGGCTTTTAGAAAATGAAACGAAAAATTCATGTAGAAACGGTTGATTTTTGCATAATTATTACATTTTATTATTAAAATGGTTTTTTAAAAACACTAATATATCATTTTATCTTGTGGGTCATTTTAGTTGTACTGAATGTAGGTTTATCTGATAAGAAAATCCTAGAAACACTCTTTTTTTGGTAGATGGGATATGTCAGAAATATCTAATTTTATTTTAGCGGCAATTTTGAATGTGGAATCATTATGTTTTACAAGAAATGTTAATTTTAATTTTAATTTATAAGTTAGGTATTTAATAATATTAATTTTTCTTTGTATTTATATTGATAAGATTTATGTTTATTAAATGAGTAGTTAAGTTTTTATGAGTATTGTTGCGTTTAAAAATTGTAATAATTGTAAGAAGGTAATAGGAAATGATTAATGAACATTATTTATATAGAACAAAGAAGGTTAGAAAACAGTTTTCCAACCTCTCGCCTTCTCAATATTCAAAATTGCAAAATATCTACTAGCAATGTGGTTGTTATAGGTAAGTGACAAAAATGCACTTACGTAATTTGTAGAAAACTATGGAGAAACTGTGAAGTCAAGAGGCTGGGAGACATGTTGTCTTGTATTTTTATTATTCAAGGTGGACAAGAGATGAGAGTAGATTACACTGAGATTTGCAATATCTTTCCTTTTGTTGATACATTTATCATCTAAATAAATTTCTACCATCTCCAGAAAATGCCTTTTATTGTTATTTTGTTTTTTGTTGATCACCTCAACACTGACAAAATCAAACCTGTGATCTTCATCGATTACATGTTCCGACAAGGTGCATGTCCTTTTTTGCAATCTACAATCACTCCTGTGTCTGGTGATTCTATCTTTCAAAACAGTTGATGTTTGACTTATGTAATGTGTGTCACAGTCTATACATTTTAAACGGTATACTACCCCTGATTTATTAGGGTTGCTATCCGTGTCTTTCAGTCTGAAGAAGGTTTGGCCAACTGATAATATTTGTTTACCACATATTTTCATATTATTATGCATAGAAAGAATTTTATTCAATTTTTGTGTGACATGGTTGATGTAAGGTAATGAAAAATAACAAGGGGGTTGGTTTTCTTCTAAGAAAGCTGAATATATATATATATATATATATATATATATATATATATATATATATATATATATATATATATATATATATATATATATTACAAATTACTATACAGAAGCCAAAATAAAGAGAATAGCAAAGATCAAGTACCAGGAATATTGACAAGGAAAAAGGGCATTGTCAACCAAGCATCAGAACAAATGCCGGAAATCACAATAGACGAAATAAAACTAGCCCTAAGAAAAACTAAGAATAACAAATCTTCAGGCGAAGATGGTGTAGTTACTGAGGCAACCAAAATCGAAGGTGTTTGTCTACTTAAAAAAAATAAAAGACCTTTCTAATATGTGCCTTTTGGACAGTACAATGCCAGACAAGTGGCACAATGCTGTGGTAATTTTGATATATAAAAAAGAAGAACCCCATGATTTGGAAAACTACAGACCAATAAGCGTTCTTAGTCACCTATATAAACTCCTAACAAAAATAGTAACGAATTGACTTGACAAAAAAACTTGATTTCTACCAACAAATAGAGCAAGTGGGGTTTCGTACTGGGTTTGGAACAAACGATCACCTACAGAGCATCAAAACGGTAATAGAAAAAACTATCGAATACAATCGACCACTCGATCTTGCTTTTGTGGATTTCCATAAGGCCTTTGATACGGTAGAGCTTGACAAAATTATGGAAGCATTACAAGCATGCCGCATTGACTATCGATATACAAAGTTAATTTACAACTACACAGAAACACGGATCATATCCCAATTGGCAGAGGAGTCCGACAGGGTAATACCTTATCGCCTAAACTGTTTACTGTAGTACTACAATACGCCTGTAAAAAACTAAACTGGGAAAAAAGAGGCCTGAATGTAGACGGCCACAGATTAACAATTTTGAGGTTCGCGGACGACATAGTTTTGTTTTCCGATAATCTCAAGAAGATATGTACAATGTTACATGAACTTCAGCAAGTATGTGCCAATGTGGGTCTTAAAATAAACATATCAAAAACAAAATCTATGACTAATCTGGTACCTAGTGGAAATATCAATATTGGAGACAACGAAGTGGAGCTTGCGGAAAAATACATATACCTTGGACACGAAATAAAGATCACAAGAGATAATCAAACATGCGAGCTACTGAGAAGAGTAAATCTCGCATGGGCAGCCTATGGAAAACTTAAAGACATCTTTAAAAGCGATATACCAATTTCTTTAAAACATAAAGCATTTGACCACTGTGTGTTACCGGTTATGACCTACGGTGCCGAAACTTTGACATTGACAACTGCAACTTCTAAAACGCTACAAATAGCTCAGAGAAAGATGGAAAGGTCAATGCTGGGTATATCGCTGCTGGAGTTAGAAATGAAGACCTGAGACGAAAGACAGGAGTTACTGACGTAATTTCCCGAATTGCCACCCTTAAATGGAACTGGGCCGGACATGTCGCCCGAAGTGATGGAAGGTGGACGAAGAGATTACTCGAGTGAAGGCCGAGATTAGACAAAAGAAGTAGAGGAAGACCCCCTACTCGCTGGACTGACGATCTTAACAGAATTGCAGCAAATTGGATGCAATCGCTCAAGATAGAGCACAATGGACAAGAATGAGGGAGGCCTAAGTCCAGCAGTGGACGCAAAGGGCTGGATGAAGAAAAAGATATATATATATATATATATATATATATATATATATATATATATATATATCTTTCTTAAAAATTTAGAGTTATTAATATAAATTGTTTAAACAATAACTAGGAATTTTTAGTTTAATTAGGAATTTTTAGTTAATCTTAAAAAATAAACGAGCCTTGTTGTAAGTTTAAATATTTTTGGCTCATTCAGAGAAAAAACTTGTTAAATAGAAAATTTTGTTAAAAAAAAGGACTTATGGTTTATATGTATTCGATTTTTTACTTTAATGATTTTTGTTGAAATATTCTTTTTAAATGGGTTGTTTGTTAGCAAAAAATATTTAAATGAATTACGGGCTTTAAATAGTTAATTATCCTGGATGATAAAAGAGGGAGCTACTATTTAAGCCGATAACACAGGATTCTATATTGAGTGCTCAAATTTTGATGCTGGGGAGTTTCTAAGAGTGCAAATAACGAATTCTAAATTGTTTTAGAATAATTCAAAACGGTAGATGCAATATGGCGCTCTAAAAATGTTATATTTTCAGTTTATGTTCATAATGGGTACTGGGGAGTTTTCTAGGATGTAGATTCAGAATAGATTAAGAGTTTAAGATTATTCTATTGTAATTTAATATGGTGGATCCAATATGTTGGTTTGGAAATTTTACGCCATTCACATTTTTTTAGAATTAGAATTATGGGGTTTTCGGAATCGGAGATTAAGAATCTGAAGTCAATTTTTCACAAAATTATATGGCAGATGCAATATGGGTAACTAGACATTTTACATTTTTCCAATTTTGTACAGACTGATATTGAGCGGTCCTTGGCGCATTTTTTCAAATAACTACACATATACACATACATATAAGCTACGGTAATAAAGCAAATACTAACAAAGTATTTTTTAATTTTTGTTATGTAAATCACATTTTGTCAGGTATTTATTTGAAGCAGACTTTAAAAATTCGAATTTTATCTAAAAATTCATATTGTTATTTGGTGCTATTTGGGGATTTTTCAGAAGTCGATTGAATTATTACATTCCTTGCTGAAACTTTAATAAACAGAATAACAAGAAACGCTTTATGGCAGTCTGACTATTTTAAGCTCTTACAAAAAATATCTAAACTACGTCTACTGTACCATGCTATTTTGTTATTCAGACGACGAACCCTTTCGCATGATTTTCAGCAGCATTTTTCGTGTTAAAAGAATAAATTCCTCCCACCTACTTCCATACATATATTAAACCCTTTATAACAGTCACATCGAAGGCACATAGAGATTTTTATCAAGGGGTTTTTCGAATTACCATATAAATGTAAAAAGTGTTTCATTCTATTAGTAACGATGGTGACATTTTAAAAATTGAGGTTTAAATAATGAAATAATATAGGACGCAAAAAATGCGTCACCTTGATTAGCTACATGGAAAATTTTAATTTAAATTTATTTTTTAAAACGATATTTAATATCGCCCTTGCCGTAAAATTGTAACCAAGTTAGTAAAGGTATAAAAACTCAACTAATAATATCTTATGCTTATATATATATATATATATATATATATATATATATATATATATATATATATGTATATGTAATCGAAAGTGTATGTGCCGAGTCCTTCTCAGGACTGTACGGCAGCTGACGTTTCGGTGAAATCTCATTCACTATTTCCAAAGCTCACTGTATGGCGTCTACGAGCGAACTGACGCCTGCGACTCCGGTGCTGTCGGTACCGTGTGCGCGTCAAACGCGTTCGTTTTCCGAATGGTTCCGGCCCACAAGGTTGCGAGACCTGCTGCGCTTCATCGGCCCTGTTGCCAGTGTTTGGGGTTGCGTTGCCGAGTTGTAATCTGTTTCGTTACTAAGTGGTATTGGTTGATGTTTTGTAAGCAGATTTTTGCAAGTATTAGGCACACGTTGGCTATCATCTCTGCTATTTAAGTTGTTGGGCCTCTTTGCAATTTCAGTGGCTTCCCTTATAACTGTTGTGGACAGGGAAACAAGGAGATTTCACCGAAACGTCAGCTGCCTTATAGTCCTGAGAGGGACTATAAATAATAGTTAAAAAAAGTCAACTAAACCGAGAGGTTTAAGGCAGTTTTATGGGGCTGCAGTCAGAAGTAACTGCAGCTCTGATTTTTCTTAACTAGTACAGTCACGAGAGTACTTTTATATATATATATATATATATATATATATATATATATATATATATATATATATATATATATATATATATATATATGACACATATAAAACAGAAGCAGCGAAGAAGAGACAACCCTTATATAAAATTTTGTTTCACAAAACACGACAAAGATTGTGTAAACTACAAGACATGTAGAAATGAAGTTATATCCATGATTAGGAGAAATAAAATACTATCCAATATAGAAAATATTGTGATTTGACAGATATCCATTTTGACCATTATGATGACTCTGCATAAGACAAAGTTTTCAAACTGCAAATATCTCAGAGTTAAAAAAAATAATAGGGTATAAAAATAAAGTCAAGTGATGTCAATTTGAATATTAGATTGGTACGGCTATTCCGTATAATTGGATATTCCCTCTTGTACTTCATTAACACCTCATTGACTACCGGAAGACTTTCAGCGCCATAATACCAATTTCAAAAGTTAATAAGCTGACAGTTCCATCACACCTCAGGTCTATAAATTTCCTTTCTGGCGAGGATAATATCATTGAAACTATTATTTACAATCAACTATGGGAGTACTTTAAGAAAAATCATCTTTTTATTTAAAAAACATCTGAAAACTTATTTATTTACGTTCCACGTTTGGAAAATAATAGGAAAATGAGGCTTCATCTAGACCGTAGAGATTGGGCACTTGTGCCTACACAATCTAAAATGTATCTTTGTGGAGATTATTTTGATATAAGTTTTGATATTTGTTTATTTTTCTTATATTAACAGTTAAAAGATTTCAAAGATGAAAATTGGAATTTTGAGGTTAGAAATAAAGTTTTCAAAGTTGGGTAACAATGTTTTGTACTTGTTTTATTTTAGTTACCGAGTGATATCGAGAACTATACGGAATATCATATGATGGGCCCCGAATGAGAGCAGGTTGTTTGCTAACGAAGTTTAGATGTCAACCAGGCAGAAAAAGATGAAGAGAAAACGATAACTCGACCATTAGCGATCAAAAGTTAAAAAATGGAAACAATAGCGGAATGTGAAAGATAAATAGAACAAGCTTACTCTACACAAAGTATTTCCATGGCTGAGACACAGTCAGGTCCAAGAGCAGGTAAATAATATACTTATACCAGTTGATTATAAATACAGTATTTTATTTATTTGCTGCAAAAGAAAAAAAACATATATTTACTATTTTTTTTATTCAGTTAAATCTTATTCATTATCGGTTGCAGAAATAACAATTCTTGGTATATTACTAACATGGTCATTTTCACATTTCTAAATTCAGCCGAGCAGAAGTTACTGTTTATTGCGAAGAAATTGGCTACCGTGAAACAATCAATTCTCGGCAAATTCAAACTATTTCCCTTAATAAATTAATTTTACATCTTAGGAAAACTTCTTAGAATCGTTTTCAAAGGGAGTAGTAAGTAAATTTCGAAGAAATTGCACAAAATCACTATAAAATAATTCCAACTACCATCGATGATGTTTGTGAACATGCATTTTGACTGGTGTTCATTGTCACGTGACTTGAGAGTGATTTAATTATATTTAGATTATCAAATAAAATTAAAATTTTTTAGGAATAAAAAAAAATTGTGCTCTTTAGGATTTCTATTATGGAAGCTACCGTTTCACACCAAAATTAGTTAAGATCTCCATTGTAGAGTAAATTTAGTGTGCTGTATAATTGGTTATCAAAGAATCGATTCAAACTAAATTCTGAACACTGAATGGTGAAATAGCAGTCAGATTTTTTACGTTGCTTATCTTTGGAAAAGTTTGTTAAAAATTAGACTTTTTCAGAAGAGTATCCCATTATGTTTCTGATTATACCAATATATATATATATATATATATATATATATATATATATATATATATATATATATATATATATATATATATATATATATATGAGACCATTTATATTACCTCATCTTATATATTGTATTTCTTTATAAATTTCCAAATAGGTGTATAAATTTCAAATGCAGCATAACAAAATATGCACATTTGTTGGCTTGCAGTGGATTTATATCAATTTGAATTGTCTTAGATATTCTAAATAGGTTGAACGTGGACAAAATTATAAAAAGGCGAGTCTCCTTCTGATATGTAAAATTGACCATAATCTAATGATAAATTGTTTAAACAGCTATATTAGATTAAAATATGAAATGCACCGTGTTTATATATTTGTAGTAGGATACTGTTTACCTATTTACATAATCAAAGTTAATTTTCTTTTGTAATCTAGTTAATTAAGCAAAAGACAGGAATTGCCTGCAGAAGTGAGAATTATACTCTATAGTTCAAGAGAGTAAAACTCCTATTTTAAATATTTTTACTAGAATTTTTGTCTGCAAAAGTAGCACAAAAGCTTATTTCCCTCAATAAAAAACTTTTTACGGTCTTTGTGCGCATTTAAAAAAGTTGCCTTTTTCCCTTAAGATCGTTGCGAGAAAGGACAGTTATTTTTTGCGAATGTTATTTCGGCTCTCTCTTCATATTCGCTTCGACACTTCATAATCTCGTCAGTCAAGCTGCAAATATTTTTCATTTTAGAATTGTAACTTTAAAAGTGTATGTTTAAAAATTCAAGTGTTTTACGTCTGAGGATATTTTTCACCGATCTAACATGGAGCAAAACTCAAAAACTACTGCGTAATATTAATTTTAAGATTAAATAGTATACACGAATCGTGTTACGAGCCCGCTACTTGTGAGTTCATCACGTGCAATTTATAAACTTCCTACGTCGTACGGGCCCAAAAAAAAGTGACGCTCCCTTGTTATGAGCCGAAAATAGAAACGTGAATTAGATTAGTTAATCACATTAGAAATATCTTACCTGCTCTTGATATAGCGTATAAATTAGTACCCCGTGTCTTCTCCATTCTGTGTTCTTTAACATCAAGTCTTGTTTTTGTTTCTACAATACTGTCAATTTGTGATAGTCTGAACACGTATATTTTGCACTCTTTATTTGAAGACCCAGCTCGAAGCAGAAGAATCCCGTGTGGTTCTACAACATTTAGTTGTCGTACTTGGAGCGTCTTATCGAAGATAAGGCGGTGCGAGCTGCCATCTGTAAGAAAAAAAAACAAATATAATATGCATCTAACACAATTCAAAAAAATAAATTTTATGTTTCGATCATCCTGGTATAGCTGGATTGTTTGCATTATGTGAAGAAACATGAATATTTGTTTGTTAGTTTTTACTTTAGGTTAAATATGCATGTCTAAGGTGTGTAGTGCCATATTGTATCTTTGTTCTTAGTTTTTAAATCATAACAAGACACTCAGTGAAGCAAATGGAAAAAATTTTCGGCGTTCTTAGGTAATTTTTGAGACATGAAGAAATACCTTTCCATTTGATATTTCATAGTTGGTACCCGCCATTCAGTATGTAAAGGGGGCGTAAATGTCAGAAGTATGTTAAAATCTGTCAAATTCAAAATTAAAACGGAAAATATTCTGAAAAAATTCAAATATATTCTTTATGGAAATGTCTATCAAAGCCTTTTCTTTAATCGTTATCTCAAAAATTGTCAATTATTCTTATCAACAAATTCCATTTTTAAAAATCTGAAGTCTCAAGCTCTCTACAAATTTTAATAACTAAGATTTGGGTGCACTCAAAAATTGCTTAATATTTTTTTTTATAGTGAACATAAAAGTTAAATTATCAAAAAATTTTCCAAAAATCAATTTGTTTACAACATTTTTTTTTCAATTTTCGAGATAAAAATAGGATAGGAAGATCAATAAATAAAAAAAAAACAAAAAATTTTTGAAGATACCTTAAATAAAGGGCGAAACGTCAAATTGTTTTTGATTTTTTGTTAAATAAAGAACCTAAAACCAAGAAAAGACAAAATAAAAAGAAAATGATATAATCTGTGGTTCAAGAATCTGGGAAATATAATATTTATATATATATATATATATATATATATATATATATATATATATATATATATATATATATATATATATATATATATATATATATATATATATATACAGGGTGATTCAAAAATCGATCACGAAACTTAAGGGGGTGATTCTACTTGACAAAATAAGGGTAGAGCTTCATATAATTTTTTTTCAAAATGTCATTCGTTTTCGAGTTACAAGCCGTCCAAGTTCAAGTTTTTATTTTTTGTTTTTTGAATTACTCGCTTACAGGAAAACCGATTTGACTAATATTTGAAAGATAGGCTAAGTCTTCTGCGCTTCATCATTTTAGTAACAATTCACATTTATTGTTTGCCGCTAGAGGGCACTTTACCTACATTGAAAATTGTTTTTTTTGTCATAATTTTTTAGTGTTGACAGCTACAGTAGTTTTTGGCATAATTTCTGAAAGACTGATGCCAGGCCTTTAAAAAAGGTGCTCTTTATTTACATCGCTAAACCCAACGGTTTAGACGTAAATCACCCTTAAAAATTAAGTGGTAAATTTACTTTTCTCATTTCATTACCACCAGCTACCAGGTAAATAGCTATCAAAGTATACTAGAGCTGTCAGTTTAACATCAAATAAATTCGCTTTTTAAACTATTTAATTTATAATCTTAAAATAACTAATAATGGCTAATCAGTAAATATTCATATTATGGATTCTTGCGATATACATTTAATTGATAAAAATTAATGAAACAGTACTAAACAAACTAAAAAAGATTCTCAAAATGTCCCCCATTTTCTTCCATACATTTCCTAACACTCTTCAAAAAATGTCGCCTAACTCGATGAAAAATTCCTGGTGTTTCTTTAATAATTTGGCACTTTTCGATTATCCTGAAGCGAAGATCCTCGACGTTGATTACTGGAATATCGTACACCAATTGTTTCAAATGACCCCAAAAGAAAAAATCCATAGGATTAAGGTCTGGTGACCTCGCTGCCCATGCCAATGGTCCACTTCGTCCTATCCATCGCTCAGGATACGTTGCATTCAAATACTGTCGGACACGTATACTAAAGTGGGACGGAGCTCCGTCTTGGAGGATCCACATGTTGGCCCTTACTTCCAATGGCACATCTTCCAGATACAATGGGAGTATACGTCACCAGTTAATGGGCCATCAAAGAAATGAGGACCAATAAGGTAATCTCCTATTATCCCTGCCCACACATTTAGTGAAAATCTACGCTGATGTTTCGTTTCTACCACATTGTTTGGGTTCTCGTAAGCATATGTGTGGATGTTGTGTAGATTTGTTATGCCATCACGAGTGAAACCAGCTTCGTCAGTGAATAATATGACGCCAATTAATCGATTATCGTGTTCATACTTAGCTAGGATCTGATTGCACATTTCCAACCGTCTCGGCCGATCATCGTCATAAAGAGCCTGCACCTTTTTTGAATGAAACGGGTAGAGTTGTTCTTCTCTTAGTATCCTCCATGAACTAGCCTGACAGAGCCGCACTTCATTCCCAATTTTTCTAGTACTAATACCTGGATTATCTTCAATAATTTCAAGCACTCTTTCTTCTTGTTGCACGTTTCTAGCAGTTCTAGGTCTTCCCCTATTTCCATTATAACTTTTAAAGGAACCACATTCCGCAAGCCTCCTGTGCACACTGGAAAATGTTTGAGCATGAGGGATATTTCTTTCCGGATAACTCTCCATATAATATCTTCTTGCCAACTCTGCATTACCATTTGCTTTTCCATAACAAAAATGGATATCACAATATTCGATATTTGAATATTGGTGATTAGCCATTATTAGTTATTTTAAGATTATAAATTAAATAGTTTAAAAAGCGAATTTATTTGATGTTAAACTGACAGCTCTAGTATGCTTTGATAGCTATTTACCTGGTAGCTGGTGGTAGTGAAATGAGAAAAGTAAATTTACCACTTAATTTTTAAGGGTGATTTACGTCTAAACCGTTGGGTTTAGCGATGTAAATAAAGAGCACCTTTTTTAAAGGCCTGGCATCAGTCTTTCAGAAATTATACCAAAAACTACTGTAGCTGTCAACACTAAAAAATTATGACAAAAAAACAATTTTCAATGTAGGTAAAGTGCCCTCTAGCGGCAAACAATCAATGTGAATTGTTACTAAAATGATGAAGCGCAGAAGACTTAGCCTATCTTTCAAATATTAGTCAAATCGGTTTTCCTGTAAGCGAGTAATTCAAAAAACAAAAAATAAAAACTTGAACTTGGACGGCTTGTAACTCGAAAACGAATGACATTTTGAAAAAAAATTATATGAAGCTCTACCCTTATTTTGTCAAGTAGAATCACCCCCTTAAGTTTCGTGATCGATTTTTGAATCACCCTGTATATATGTATATATATATATATATATATATATATATATATATATATATATATATATATATATATATAAACATGATGGTTATTACAAAATTCAGTTTAATTGCCGAAAAATGAGATATAGCATGCATTCCCTTAGTGTGATATGCGTAAATGCCGAAATTTTACACTAATTTTACAATATCTCGGCTCCTGATTCCCTTTTTTCAGTTTTGAAAATAGTAGCGCCTTTATAATTAAATTTGAAACCAATGGCAGCGAATCAAAATACATCAAGAAAACCATGGTATGTTCAAAAAACTACCTGAGTGGCAGGACTTTTATAAATGTGGTCATTAAAAAGGTTAAACTTTTAAACACAATCAAATTGCAAAAGAAGCAAGATTTGCTAGTTAGTCAGTGTCGTTTTGATTATGATATTACATCTGTCAGCAAAGGAAGAGAAATAGAAAAATTGGTGAGAGGTAAGTGGTACAACTTTTTTTTTTTAAATAAACAAATTTTCAATTTTTTGTTAGTTTGGTTATAAAAGTAAATCTTTGTTTTTTCTATGTACCAACATGGTTTTTTTTAAACTGACAGTAAGGGGTTTAAATTGGAAATGTAACAAAAATACAAGATTAAATAAAAAATTTGCAAACATTTCTTTAGGTTAGGGGAAGGGGAAACTATTGTTCTTACTGATTCAATTATTTAATCTCCAGGTTTTTATGATTTAGATAGAGCTACACTTCTTCAGGTATACTACGCGATGATCTAATTTACCTTATCTTATCACATTGTAGTATAGAGTGGCGATTAATAGAGTTTTCCTGATCCAAACAACGTATATTAGGATTAATTTGCAACGTTAACAAAAGAAGAACTTGTAGACCAATCTCTATAAATAATAGTGTATTAACTTTAGTCGGTGTGTATGCTTTCACATAGTGTTTCCGTGTTAAAAATTATTAGAGTGCTTTTGAAGTGAGCACTACTAATCATGATTATTTGACAAGACATTGATATCATCAACATCGAACAGCAGTTTTGAGAGATTAGCTTCATATGCGTGTGAAAAAAATTTATTACCACATTCCGGGAATATTCAAGTATTGTACAATTTGGTAAGGTCAAGAATGTTTTCAAACTTATCTAATATCTAAATGCCCTTACTCATTAAATGATTTTTTTTAATAATATGTCAACCTAAGAACTTCGGCTCTATGTGTTGAGACTTGTCCAAACACCTTTAAGTATTTTAATCTTATGGATACATAAATGTTATTTGCTTTTATTATTTTTTATTTATTTTAATATTTAATTTATCTCAGGACGTGTTCAAGCTGATTATTTGGGGATAAAAAGTCAATCTCCTCGATTGAGGGCATATTGGTGTAAAAAGAAAAATCCAAATAGATTAGATAGAACTAGAGATATTAAATTTTTAAGAGAGCGGTGCAATTTTTAACTTTGAACCGTTTTCTGCATATAAAAAATTAGCACCCAAGTGAAATTATTAGTCAACATTTATCGAACATTTGTTGATAGCGCAATTTTCTCGCGCCGAGCTGGATTAAAAACTACTGTGCAAAAACTATTTGATCTTGAGTATATTTGATCGATGAGGACCATCATGGGAGGATTTATTTATTGAAATGCGAAATTAAATATATTTTAAGGCTTAGGATATTGGCTGGGTTTAAAGTTGCATGCCACTAATTTAAAAAAATGTTTTTCCCCTTCTTTCGCCTATATATGAAATTACAGGTTTAATATTACCCCAAACTCCTTAATTGACCACCATAATTACAACGTCAAAAAACATAAAAAATTTTGCGTTTTTACGTTGGCAAAATCACTCGACAAACCGCAGTGCTCTCACTAAGGAAATCACCTGATTTCGGGGCGTGACCCCATCTCAATAGAAAAGAAAAACCTCAGGCTGTAAATTCAGGAAACTGGAGATTATTCTGGTTAGGACAACTTAGCTTTTTCTGATCAAGTATAGCTCTCAAGGGCCACGAGATTGTTCCTGAACTGAGAAAATTATGGTTTTTAACTTATGTTATTCAGGCGACATAATATCTACAGACCTTAAAGATCGCGTGTGATTCTTTAATTTCTGAGTAATCCTTAAATTGTCCATAAAAAGGTAAGAGTTAATGGCGCCTACGAATTGATTACAGCTCTGATTCGGACACTAAATTCTATTAAACTTGCGGCCCGAAACAATTATGTTTGGGAAAAATCGCATCTCGCTAAGATACTTGGTAAAGAGAATAAACATAGCTTTCTTGCCGGTCCAAAAGATTTTAATTAATCTCGTCAAATTTAATTTAATTATTAAGCTTTAGTAACAAATTATGCAAAATAATTCAATTCTAGCAAATTATGAAGACCCAGACTAACCGAACGAAGCTGAGAGAATCCCATAGACAAAATAATTATGAGACTTATAAAGTCGATAAAAACTAGAATAAATTAAACTATAATTGCGAAGCGTAAAACAGTACTATGAAATAAAAAGTGATTTATGAATGAGTGTTACATAGGTAACCTCTTTCGATCGCCGAACTCAGTTCATTCCCTAGATGTGTCCTTCAAGTAAAATTAAAACTATATAATATTCTTAAGGTATTTTCACATTTATGGGTGCCCACCCCGGGTTTTACCAGTGACCATAGAAGAAGAATACCTCGTATATGCTGTGACCCATCAGCTGATTTCGGGGGTTTTTCACTTTTTAATTTCTAGTAATTTTTTGTTTTGTATGGTCTGATTTCGCAATTAACCTCACTCATATCAATATCAAAAGGACAAAACAAAAAATTACTAGAAATTAAAACTCTAGTAAAAAAAACTGAAATCAGCTGGTGTGTCACACCATAGACGAGGTATACTTCTTCTTCTATGGTCACTGGTAAAACGCGGGACCCATATATGAGAAATGGCTTTTAGAAATCATGAGCTTCACTCAGTCCTTTCGAATCCCAGTGAGCGAGAAGTAAGGTGAGGCGACTATGGCTTCTAACATAGTAGGAAGGATTGGCGGAACCTCACCAGTAGTCCAGTGATTTGTGATAAATACCGAACTTTTACAAAAACACAAATAATCGTAAAATAAAACCTGGTAGTCAAACGAACTTAAAAAATGGAATACGGGATGCATTACTTCGATAATACAAAAATAAAAGGGAAAATAGACTGATGTTTCGGAGGCGGTGTGACGATTAAAAATAGAGAAATAGCTCTCTGCATTGACATTTCGTCAAAATCGTGAAAATTGAAAGAATGGATAAAAAAAAATCGGTATTACCATAACGTGACGTCGTTATTCCTTTAACACAACAACATAATTTTTTTAGATATGTAGAAATATGTCACATTAACTAAGGTTCTTAGCATGTAGCCTTTGGTAAATATTACATTTTTTATACTGATTATCTCGAGTATTAGTTGGGTAAGGTCCAAGGCTTTATGGAAAATTATATCAACAATGAATACCGTCAGTTTCAAGAGAACATATAGAAACTCGATTAGCTGATTAAAAGTAAATGAAATATTGCACAATTGTTTTTGTTAATGGATAATAATATCTAATTGTAAGAGTCAAAGGCACTTTTAAAAAAATTGCTAGTTAAAGTTTATTTACCGTTTTTTTCTTTATTTAGGCCTTAATTCAAATTTTATAGAATAAGGTAGTGTCTTGTATTAACGAGAGCGATATATAAACGTATTACGTTTATCTGTAATTATACTTTTACACTGAACTATAAAGCACTATAAAACAGGAAAATGGAATGACCAATAAACTATATATGAAAAGCGTCTCATAATTCTTAACAAAGTAAACACCGTTTCAAAACTAACGAGATATTCGAGTGCTTCCTTCATTTTATCGCTGACCGAACATAAAAGAAAAAGAAACAATTTGTAATAATTTCTTAGCAGGTTGTTTGTATAGCCTAGCCTTTACTTTGCTCTAATCGAAGAGCAGATACCAAATACCGCAAAAAGTTTCTAAATAAACTATTCTGTTGATAAATTATAATTTAAAAATACTAGAAGAACAAAAGCTTTTTATGTGCCCATCTGGAATTTCTGGTACTATAAGGTTTTTATAAATACTACTTAAGTCATTGGTTTCTCACCTATTTACAGTATTGGGCGCTTTTTAATGTGGACTATTTTTTTGCTTGTTCTTTGTAATTATTTTCTTTGTCTAAAATTTCGACGTTACTAAAATCGAAATTGTGGTAGTTTTCTATTGCATGTTTAGCTCAGGCGATGTTTCGTACAGTACTAGGATGTCTGATGCTACTTTTATGGTTTCTTATTCTATTTTTTGTTTGACATATATATGTATATATATATATATATATATATATATATATATATATATTGTTTTTCTTTTTTGTTATCGACCGTACCTTAATAATTTTGGAAGGAGTTTATCGGGTTGCGGTCTGTAGGATAAGAATAATTAACTCATTTTTCTTTTAATACTCAATATTTCGACATTTATTTTATGCCTTCTTCAGGAGTAAAAAAAATTAGAGTTTCCTTCTAAGAAATCCACCCTAAACACACTCAACATCGTACGAAGTGTAAAACAACAATGTATATATATATATATATATATATATATATATATATATATATATATATATACACTATACTTCTTTTTCAACAATGAAAATACAAAATAAGACACCTTCTTCTATGATAAATAAAAAAAACATTTGGGACAAAGGTATGGAAAGAATATTGTTTCCAAAAAAGATAATTAATTCTGTATAAATTAAAGAATCAAAGTTTAATATTTTGTTGAAAAGCTCTTTGCCTTAATGATTTCCCTACATCTTCTTGGCATTGAATTTGAATTGAAAACTTCTCATAGATTATTTCCATTATGAATTATTCTTTTCCTAATTTTTCGCTTCTAGTGTCCCCAAAGGTGCTCAATCGGATTTAGGTCCGGTGATTGAGAAGACCACTCCAGTAAATCAACGTTTTTGTCTAAAACCTAATTTTATTTAAACGGGATCAGTGTTTGGGGTCAATATTTTATTGATATTTCCATAAAGGTGGCATTTCTTCTTCGGCATAGGGCAACATAGTTCTAGAATATGTCGCAGTAAATAAATCGATCCATTTTCCCAGTTATTTTCATTATCGGGCCCGTTCCAGATCTGGAAAAGCATCCCCAGACCATAATACTGCCAACCCCATGCTTGACAATAGGTTTTTGATACTTAATATCAAATTTTTCTCCTACAGGCCTTCGAACAAACGAGTTTCCGTCTGAATCAAATACTTTAAATTTACTTTCGTCACTCCAAAGTACAGTACCCCACTTTTGAGGTGTCCAATTTAAATGTCTCTGAGCAAACTGAAGTCTGGCGTTTCGATTTTTTTTTTTGGAGAGTAAAGGTTTTTTGATAGCAACTCTTTCCAACAATCCAAGAAGACGTGTTCTCACAGTTCGAGCCGTTTTGTCTGTGTTGAAATGTTCATGAATTTTTGCACTAATTTCAACGGGTGACTTATGCGGATCAGTTATTGAAATTCTTTTAATGCACCTTACAACATAGGGGGTAGTTTTCCTAGGTCGACCTGACTTTGGCAGATTATTAACATTCCGCAGTAACCGAAATTTCTTTAGAATTTTCGAAACAACACCTTGTCTTTTAACTTAACAATTCTAAGTCTTAATACGGTGCTGGTGACAACAGTGGCACAACAATACTAATCCAATGATTTCAAATTTTAAAAATGCATTGAAGAAATGTTTCCATACATATGTCCAAGACATAAACAAAAAAGGCAGATAAGAGAGGAATGTGTATAGTCTAAAATGCAAACAAAACAGATATATAAAATAAACGGCACAAATTATTGTTAAATACGGGACATGCTGAAAAAATGTTCAAAATAAAAATATTTCCATACTTTTGTCCATGACTATATATATATATATATATATATATATATATATATATATATATATATATATATATATATATATATATATCACCACCCCAGCACGAAACAGGACACAAAATAGATTTTGACACCTGCTAGCAAGTCGCTCGGGATACTCACCCATAGAACTGGATGTTAAAGAGAAATTGATACCACGGGAAAAATTCAGCAACAATGCATTCAAATAACATTTTACTAAATTGAGACCTGAGATTACAAAAGAAGAGCCAGGCAATACCATATATATAATTAATTACCTTGACTGTAATCAGATATATACATATATATATATATATATATATATATATATATATATATATATATATATATATATATATATATATATAAATATAATAAATAAAATTTGTCAATCTACATGATTCTCGTATTAAAAAATGCGGAGCACTCCAAAATATGGAAAAACTCCGGGTCCGACAGATGGCGACAGCGCTGTTTCGTCCTAATATGGGACTCGTCAGGCCATCGCATTCGGTACAAACCTTCATCTCGCCTTTGCATCCTTTAAAGCTGAGTTTAAAATCAAAAAACAGCAAACAAGACGACAAAGGCGATATCTCGATGGTCCACTTGATAACACAAGAACCACACAGATTAACAAAGTTTGTAAAAAACCGCCATATGGTGGCGCGACGGTGAATTAAAACAGAAATATGTAAAATCGAGTACACGAAACGTGCTGCCCAAAGGATAGGGGACGCATTTTTCGGTACCGGCAACCAAGCATACTGCTCATTTCAGCAGCCAGAGCCATGTGTCGCACCAATCGATCCCACCATGAGAGCACCGTTTAGCATGTTTCAAAGCCAAACAAGTAAATAAATAAATAGAAGTTTTTGTCCATGTAGTTTAAAATGAAATAGAATCAAATATTGGCGAAGCGGACGTGAAAATTTGTCAATCTATATGACAGTACCGAAAAATGCGACCCCCTATCCTTTGGGCAGCGCGTTTCGTGTACTCGATTTTACATATTTCTGTTTTAATTCACCGTCGCGCCACCATATGGCGGTTTTTTACAAACTTTGTTAATCTGTGTGGTTCTTGTGTTATCAAGTTGACCATCGAGATGTCGCCTTTGTCGACTTCTTTGCTGTTTTTTGATTTTAAACTCAGCTTTATAGGATGCAAAGGTGAGATGATGGTTTGTACCGAATGCGGTGGCCTGACGAGTCCCATATTAGGACGAAACAGCGCTGTCGCCATCTGTCGGACCCGGAGTTTTTCCATATTTTGGAGTTCCCCGCACTTTTTAACACGAGAATCATGTAGATTGACAAATTTTATTTATTATATATTTATATATATATATATATATATATATATATATATATATATATATATATATATATATATATATGTATATATCTGATTACAGTCAAGGTAATTAATTATATATATGGTATTGCCTGGCTCTTCTTTTGTAATCTCAGGTCTCAATTTAGTAAAATGTTATTTGAATGCATTGTTTGGTTTTTCAGCTATTAAAATATTGTATGATTTAAATATTTTTTTAATAAGATTTGTTATTTCAGGTATATATGGCAGGAATATATATTTTTGTGGTGATATAATACTATTATCTTGTTGGGTGTTATTGTTGTAATGTTTTTTTATACGGTAATTGGTGATTGGTTCGAAAAAGATTTTGGGAGAGTTATTATCGAATAGGGTGTCTTTAACTTTTTTTAGTCTTTGTGGTCTGAAATGTGGGTAAAAGAATTTGGTCGCTCTGTCAGTTAAGGTAGTGACAACGCTTTTTTATATTTAATGGCAACAGAGGAGGAGATAATTTACATATCTCCCTAACCACGTTGACTTAGTGTCCCAATTAGTTTTAACGATAACATTTTTGTCGTAATTAATTGAAATATCCATAACATTAATGTTATTTTTTTTTCTATTTCTATTGTAAATTGATGTTTTTCGTGAATACTGGTAAATTTATTAATGGTGGATTTGATTTTATTTTTGAAAAAAAAACACGAATTTTACGTAAAAACTCTTGGAACTTTTATGAATTTAAAAAAAAAACAAAATTATTCCTCATAAACACATCGTTGTATTATTTGATGTGGTAACTTTATACACAAATATCATGCATCTCTAACTAAAACGGACTTTATTCAAGCAACAAAATTATGCCTATCTCAAACATTCTTTCAGTTCGAAACTTCAGTCCACATCCCAATTTTTAGCGTTGCAATCGGCTCACCCAGCTCTGCTCTCATAGCCAATCTGCTTATGGAATACTTAGAAGAAAATATAACCAGCCAATTAAATTACAAACTTTTTTTCTTTAAACGATTTGTTGATTATAGTATATAGTGTATACCCGAAAATAAAATCCAATATACTATTAATAAATTTAACAGTTTTCACGAAACAAATCAATTTACAATGGAAATGGAAAAAACAATAACATTAATTCTAATAATATTTCCTTTCTATTTATTTTCTTTAATGACGCTATTAAAACTGCTTCCATAAAATTTAAGTACAAGCATTGACGAATAAAATTGAACCAATGGTTTTGAAATCAACCTAATCAATTTTTATTTGTAAACCACCTGATTTTAAAAATCCATGGTTAACTTTAAAATATTGTTTACTCAACCATTTGATGTTACTATCGATTGTGAAACTGGGCCAAAATCGATCTCGGTTTTTCATTGTAATAGTTGCAAACCTATTACACTAATGGGTGAAAGGAAAAAATGTAATTATGATAATTTAACACTACAGGCTCTTTATATAAAATGATAATAAATTTTATACAAAAATGACAAATAATAAACATACCTTCCACAACAAAAGTGCCCTCTTCAGTTGCTATTATTAGTCTATTTTCGCCCCAAGAGTCTCCTGATATAATTGGATGGGATGGAAATACTGGATAAAAGCAGTTTGCCTCCCACGGTGACCTTTTAAAAACGGTACCAGCAGCTCCCGTACTTGCTAAGCTATAAAGAAAGAAAAAAGAAGTAAATTTATGGTATTTTTAAATATATAATTTTGGCTTTACCAACTTTACATTTTCCGTGAAAACGATTAATTTTTAAATTATTAAAAGGATAAATCCAATAGCTGTATTCAATAAAAAGGTTTAACTTTTAAACTCGACCTAGTTGTCAATAAGCCTAGACCTTCCATTTGGTCATTTTGGTTTTGCTCATGATATAATAGGAAGAAAATTTCGTTTATGATAATAGCATTGTTGCCATATGGAATTGAGGTCGCAAATCATAAAAATGGCATTAATTTTTCTCTATTAATTTTGCTTTTTGAGATGCAAAACCTCCTGTTACACTCAAAAAATGTCTTTCTTCCAGTGACAATATCGAGACAATATAAATATTTTAAGGCGATTTATCAACCCCATTATAGTTTTGCCTTGCCATTTAAATTCTACTAAATGTGGATTCAATATTAGGAACAATCGTAAAGAGATGGTAAATTAATGACTGCCACCAGAAATGTACTGCAACAATGGTTAAAATTGAAGCAGAGTTCACTGGGATTGGTAGATTGTAGTAAGCAATTGAATCAACAACTAACAAACTTACGCTCATAGAACAGGTGAGGAGATTCTTTCAACTATACTATGTAATGTTCGAGGCAGACGACATAACACCTCAACGGTTGGTGAAACATGAACTGGCTTTTCATTACCAACCAGATCAAGAGAATTTTTAACCATGTTTGCAGAAGTCGCTTCATGAACTATACCTAAATGAGATCAATCAAAAAAATGTCGACAAATTGGTGTCGAAGTACTGGTTGATATTAGAGTAGATATTTCCAGAAAACGAGGGATTCCTATTAGCTATTTAAGACTAGGTTATTCCAATGAGAAAATATCTGAAATTCGCCATCAGAAAGCCCTCAGTCAAGAATGGCCAACGATGATGTGAATGTCAAACATCAGAAACAATTCAGCATTTAATGGAAGGATGTCAAGCATTTGCTGCATCAGAGTACAAGGATAAACATGATCGCCAAGATCGCCCATTAAGAGTTGGCTGAGGAGTTAAAATTTTTGCAGATAAAGAATGAATACAGCCCGAGACTTATATTGGAAAATAATGAGTTCAAGCTGCGCTGGGATCGAACTACGTTTACAGATCATAGAGTTACTCATAACAGACCAGAGCTCATTTTGGCAAATAAAACATACAAGCGAGCAACATTAATAGAAGTCATTATAACGTAACAATAAGAATATAAGGGACAGGCATAATAAATAGATCACCAGATCACAGTAGTGAATGAGGCCATATAAATTCAGTGCTAGTGCGATGGCACTAATTGTTCGAAAATTTATGGGAAATGCATCGAATTGACAATATGGCAAGAGTCCCCACAAAGCTCAATCTTTCTGATATCTGGCTATATCTGGGGTAGGAACATTCATGTCTGGGGCAAGTGCGCAAGTCATTTGGCCCGATTATATATATTTTTTTGCCAGTCCAACAACTTTTGCTGCATTATAAAATATCCTGATGATCTTTGCTATATTAGGTCAGGCTGCATAGCTGTAAAGCAGGTGGTAAGAAAAAAATTCTTTACAGCAAACTGATAGTGAAATATTGTAGGTAATATCATGGTAATGAAGGAAAAATAATCCGAACCACCGGCAAATCACTGGGGTGAAAAATGGGGGTGATTTTTAGGAGCGAAAAACAGTTTTTTTGCGATTTCCGGCTAAACTACGCATCTTATCGAAAAAAGTTAAATTTTGTAGAAGCCATTTTTACATTAACCTCAGAATTTTCCGAGAAAAATGCAAAAAAAGTTTTTTTTTCTTCCACAAAAATGATTCAATTAAGCTCATGCTTGGAGAGAATGTACCTTTTGATGCCTCAAATAAGCCATATTGGTTTTGTGCAAAAATATTCAACCGTTTTTACTTAAATTTAATAAAAATAAAGTGAAATTTTCAATCGCATTTCCTCTTAAAATTAATTGTCCAACAGAGTTCGTATTAGGCTTGCTTTTTTTTTTAAATAATATATAGTACTATGGGACAAACTGTCGAAAAATCTAAAAACTTGAAAAAATGTTTTTTTTTCGATATGCGTTTTACGATTATTGTCAATAATTTGTTATTATTTATTAAAATTATTATAATTTCATAACATGTATGGTTACTACAAACAATGAGTAAAAAAACTATAAATTCACTATGTTTAAATTATCAAATATAGAAAAAAAAATAGTTTAGCTCGTCCGGAGCTTGAAATTTTTTCGTAGTCAATTTTTCAATTCATATTATTTCTTTCATAATAATAAAGGTTCGACTTATAAGTGGCGACATTTTTTATTTATTTGTTAATTTAAATATTTTAACTCAAAATTATTATTTCGAGTAATGTTGGCAACCCTCGCTCTTGCAGCTGCCCCCCCCCCCGCTGAGAGGCACCTTCTTAATTACTTGATACCAATATTCAAAAGTAAAAGATTCGAAAGTACTGTCAATATTCTGGAATTTCGTAATATTCTAGAAAGTTTTGCAACATATTGGAATATAATGAAAATGGAGCAATAGAATGCACTAGTATTGTAAGCCAAGGAGGGGAACGGACTGGCTTCTATCAATAGAGGGTTCTCAGTTCATTTCGGAGCATCAAGCGAGCAGCTGCTATACCGTTAAGATTATTTTTAGTTTAAAGGAGCAGTGTAGTGGAGAGATATACCCTAATTGGAAGAAAAATTTTTATCTAATGAACGTTATAAAAATAAATTAATACAAATATTAACATAAGAATTTGAAACAATGACATTGTAAAATTATAATAATTTTAATAAATAATAACAAATTATTGACAATAAACGTAAAACGCATGTAGAAAAAAAGCCATTTTTTCGTTTTTTTTTCGATTTTTCAGCAATTTTTTCCATTGTACTATATGTATATATATATATATATATATATATATATATATATATATATATATATATATATATATATATATATATATTCGTTTATTGAAAGTAGAAGTAAAACCAAAAAAAAGAGCCCAATGTGAACCCTGTCGGACAATTGTTTTTAAGACGAAATGCGATAAAAAATTGCAAAAAACTGTTTTTCACCCCTAAAAATTACCCCCAAATCCTTCATTATTTATGATATTACCTACAATATTTCGCTGTCAATTTGCTATAACGAATTATTTCTTTTCCAAATCCATTTTTGACTCGTGAATATGTATATTTTCTAAAAAAATTTTTTTTTGAAAAAGTTTGTCTATAAGTCCCATAAATGCATCATAAAACAAAGTATTGGTTATTTTTTACTTCAATATGCCTGTAAATAAACTTCAGTTAGGTAAGGTGAGCCTAGGCTCATAAGCCGAATTTTTTAAGGTTTTATACTAATTTAAGTCATGATTTTTATGTACAGGTAATTGTAGTAATTATTGTTTAATTTGAGCACATTACATAACGAAGCCTTAGAATATAGAAAGCTGAGGATAAATCTTTTCTAAATAATCATAATGAAGTTTCTGTTATGGAATAATAAATGTAATATTTAATGTTTATCAATTACCCATCTTATTTTATATATTCAAATATGGCCTTTAAGTATTAAATTTGCATTTTGGTAGTTAAGCTATATTTGAAGAACCTCGGTAATCCCGAGATCTTGGTTCGAATCCAGGTGTTGATTGATTGAACAATATAGCAGGCTAGGACTGAGAAGCCCTTAGACTATAGTCTTATGACCTATTATGTTGCCTCTTATATCTTTTCTACGTGAACAGGTTGGTTGTCTTATTAGGTTTAGCAGTTTGTTCTTTGGGTATAAGCCTTCAGGACTGGTCCATCCTTGAAGGTGTCTCCAGCAGGTTAAAGCTTTTTATTCGAAAATAATGTGTGAGGCTGTTTCGTCCTCTTGGTCATATAATCTACATATATGTTATTTATTACAGATGCCCATTGATTGTTAATGTTTTCATAAGCTGCACTGGCTGGTTATTAGTCCTGTTACAGGAAAATCAGATGTTCACTTAAAAATGGGATTTCACCGTTTGAATTCAGGTGTGTCTACAATATTTATTTAAACGCTTAACTGTCATTTTAGATTGGTTACAAATTTAGTTCCCCTCAGTGAATCAGAGGACAAGTTTTAATTTATATCGTATTTGTTTTTCCAAATTTCTTTTCATTGCTTTCATATATTTGTTACCTTTTTTTATTTCGCTTTATTTGTTTCTTAAGAGTTTTATTAGTTTTTCTATATTGGATCGAATTTCGTTGTACTTGAGTTATTAGTTCAGTTTTTTAAAACTGATTTTGCATTAACTGCTCCATGTGGTTTTATATTGGTTTGTAATACTTTTCTTTTTGCTTTCATTAAAGTGGCCGTCAAAATATTGTCATTTCAGCAATGGTTTTGCTGTTGTTGTTTTGATAGTTGCAATTGTCTAATTTTCTCCAGCTTTTTTTCTCATAAAATATTTGTATCTACTTTTTATTTTCGTGATGTTATGACTTTTCTCTTCCATGAATTTATTTATTTGTATTTATGCTCATATTATTCTGTCGTTGCTCCCTGTATTGATCTTATTGATGACTCTGACCTCGTTTACGATATTTTTTTCTATTTATAATACATAATTTAAAAAGGTATATATTTACCTTAAATAATCATAATTTTTTGTACGTAAAAGCTGAGATAAAAATAACAGTGAAATATTTTATTCATCAATTTTATATAGTAATATTTCACACTGCTTGAAACAATACTGCCAGTATAATATTATTTCCATCATACAATAATCCTCATATTAGAATGATAAATTAGGCCACCGGGAATTACGTTGGCAGAAACGGTATCATGCATTTGTCATAAGGAGATTTTATTTTATAAATTGTAAAAAATATGGGATTAGCTTACTTCTGTGCTTATAAAACTTTAACTATTAGGGAGTGAATGTAGGAATATTTATAAATGTAAGAAAACCGAATATATCAATTTGTTGCCGGCTACGTTATTTTTTCGCAATATTCGTATAGATATTATATTTTATATTAGATTTATATTAAATATAAAGTGTTTTATATGTATGTCATAGCTGGACCTAACAATAAAACAAGTAATTTTGAATCAAAACCGTTCTGCGCTTGCGTAATTTTTTAGTGTTAATTTTTATGCTTTTCCTTATCAACTTTAAGAAATTGAATAAAGTTTGGGTATACAGGTTATTTTGAAACAATATAAGGAGATTTGGGATGTTTCTACGTGATAAAATTTTAAGGCATTAAGTTGTCATGTCAAAATTTTCATGGTGTGCTAGTTGTAGGAAAATTAAATGAATTTTTTTATCTCTGGATAGTTTAAGTTGTTAATTAGAAAAAAGGCTAAATTTAGTGAATATAAGGGAATATACTATTATTAAAGTGATAAAAATAATCAAAATACTGTACTTTTTTTTTCAAATCAAAGATATGCTAGATATTCTGTTACTTGACTCCTGTTGGACTGTATTATTTATTTGCTAAAAGGTGATTGTCGGATTTACATTGTTTTTATTTTTTGTTTGTTTGAGGTTTCGATTAGGTTTTGTTTTAAAGCTTCAAATTTATATAGAAACTGTACTATTGAAGCACAAAGTTTTGCTTGAATGTATTCACCTCAATAATTTGATATAATAGTTGCCAAATATTAGATATTTTAAAATTGGGTTTACTGAGGATTCTAAAATTATTTTGGATGTAAGCTGCTTCTATACATGTTTTTAATTTAATGTTAGGTTTCGTATATACTGCTGTAGCTTCATACTCTTTTATATGATTGGTTTATCCAGGGCATGTTCTGCAATACCAAATCTCTACATTTCTCCTATTTTTCAATGAGTTTTATGTTTCCTAATTTTAAACTTTATGGAACGCTTGACTTCTACAAAACAAATTTCACCACATTCCCATGGAATTTTGTAAAACCATTTTTACCGAAACTTGTAGATTTTTCTTTTTGTTGAAAGAGCTCTAAGTGTATTTCCTGATTTGAAGGTTGTTTTCTTGTTGGTTAATCATTCTGTTATAAATCAAATTTAATATTTGCAATTTTTTTCCCATATGAATCTGTTTTGTTACATATACATATATTGTGCGATTATAAATGTTGAGACTAATTCCTCATTTGCTTACAACAGAATGGTTAGACTCATGGTCGAGGCATTGTTCAGTATGTGTTGGTTTGTTGTATACTAAAGTTATATTAATTTTATTGGAGCGATCGACTATGGTATCCAGCCATTATGAATACAACTCATTGTGCGTTGCCTAGTAACCTTCAACAGTGACAACTTTTTTCTACTTACGTGTCAAGTTTGATTTCAATTCGTTCATACCATTATTTTATGATGTGTTTTGTAACAAAAAATGAGTTTTGTGAAATTGGAACATCTTAATATCATCAGATTAGAAAAAAAAGCTTTATTGTCTTCAAAATACTTACGAACGAACGATTGTCGTTTGAGCTACGGAGCTTTATCATATTTTCAGGTAACATATTATTTTAGTTAAAATAATTTCGATGAGATCGTGAATCTATTAAGGATTACACAAAAAGTAAAAGGTCCTTAGATAAGACCAGTCCTGATATTTGCACGAAAGTATGAACAGTGACTCTCAAAGATCGTCGTTTGAAAGTATCTAGAATTGCAATTGCAAGGTTAGTTCCCAGAAGGTTGTTTCCTGAACAAAAATAGCTCAAGTTTCATGCGGGGGATTGAGGAAAGAGACGAGCTCCTATACTTTATCATGGCAATGTATCAGTGGTGTCACTTGACGAAAAAATATCATATAAAATTATAAATGTTGTGCAATATCATTTAAATGTTACGGAAATAGTTTTTGAAACTCATCGAAGAGAGTGAACAAATTATTTTATTGAATATTTGTTAAAAATAATTATCGACAATACTGTTTGTTAACAGCGTTTTACGTAGAGTACTTCTTCGAATGCTACTAAGCCTGTCTAGCATGTATTGGATGATAAAAAATAATCGATTTTTAAAATAATCGATTATTAATCAACTATTTTCTATAAAAATCGATTTTTAATAATCGATTATACGAAACAAAAAAATGGATCAATTAAAAATCGATTTACTTGCATAACCCGATTTTTGCCAACGTCACCTAAATTTCAGTTGAGGAATTAATACCAGATAATACGTTTGGAGACTGGCAGCTTCTCCGAATATGTTACCTGAACATTTTAATACATGACGACAATGATGGTACATTGTGTTACCGACACTCGGTTGCTTGAAATCAGATACTTTCCTTCAACAAGAAAACTTGCGTTAGGTGTTTTTTTATGATTGTGGGCTTTTGATTGATTTTGGTTGTGTCAAATAAGACACAAAGAAGTTGGTGCTAATATTTTGATACAAAAAGTACAGCAGGAACTGCCAAATGTAAAGTGTTGAAAACATGCAGTTACACAATAAATTTGAAACAGTTGTTCAGGAATCTTAGTTATTTTATTTTTGGGCAATTAAATTATTTAATTATTCCAATTAAGGACTCATGTGACATAATAATGTAGTTTAGAATTACACTTCAATTTATGTCGCCTTTATCATGAATACTCTTATTTCCGATATATTTTTTTTATTATATTTTTTCGTAACTTTTTTGCTGCGCACAAGTCGCATAGCCAATCCAAGCGAATTGGTCATATACAATCAACTCACGCTCTAAGTAGGGTCGAGTACGGTATCGTTCTTCCGGTCGGCATCGTGGCAAAATAAACAATTAATTTTAGAGACAATTTCTGCGAACCTTAAAGTGCGGGAAGAAACTAGGTGAATTGAGTAGCCTTGCGAACACCAGCAAGAGGGTACCCTCAGGATCAAGATTGTGCCCTATTGACCGTACGGAAAGGTAAGCGATTTGTGCAAGTTTTTCATTTCCTTTTTTTCTACCAATTCAAAAATTACAGTCCACTACTTTTCATATTTTCCGCGTCATTTATGGTCCTTCGAGCCGGATGAAAAACCGTTTTTTAGTTTTTTTTCTAAAAGTTTTCAAAATCTAATATCTGTAAATTACATTGCATTATTTTGTCACAAACCACCATTTTCTTTTATATACTTAAGGTCACTTGCATATAATAGGTATAAACCCCAGAGTAGTTTAACTTTGAGTTTTATTATTAGGCATCCAGGTTTGGCTGCAAAACTGGAACCTTCAGTACCTATAAATCTGTACCTTAAAAATTATATTCTCGCGCACAAGATTTCAGCGAGCATTTAAACCGCTGTGCGCAATTTAACACGTGGATCGTACTACCGTACCACACTATTTTTCTTATCTTTCTTTCTCTCTTTTTCATATTAAATAAAATTTCAGCTCTATTAAAATATTTATCTGCTCCATTTTGTGATATCTACGGTATAAAAAATGTTTGTACCTTTTTATCAAATTACTTTCATTTATTAGCATTGGATGGTGCATATTTTGCGAATTTTTATAAACAATTTTTTACTTATCCAGTTCGTTTAACATTGTATCATTCAGTCTGTTATTTTTTTTTCGCTCTGCTTTCCATAAGCGTGCAAAATTCATTTTTTACATTAATTTTCTTCATATTTTATTGATTTTTTATAATGGCGGATAAATTAACTAAAGCTAATTTAAAACGTACTACGGTTTTTAAACGCCTACAAGAGACTCACGAAGCCGGAATCAAAGCTTCTAATGACGACTCTTTAAAATCTACCTTTTTAGCTCGAGCGGATGGTATTGACAACATATATAATGAGTTTCAATCGGCTCATAATACTATAATTTCTTTAATTGACGATAAAGATTTTGCAAATTACGATGGGATGCGTATTGCTGCAAATGAGGCCTACTATGGTATTAAATCTTTTAAACATGATTTCTTATTAAGCGATTCCGCTTCTCAAATAGCTAATATTTCAGTTAGTCCTAATTTAAATGTGCCTACAGTTTCCAAAATTGTAGCTAAACTTCCAAAACTTAATTTACCAACTTTCAATGGTAATTACAAAGATTGGCCAAGTTTTTTTGATTTATTTAAAAGTCTCATCCACAATAACGCAGACTTATCTAATGTTGAGAAATTTCAATACTTACTCACTTCTTTAGATAAAGAGCCTTTAGCTTTAGTTAAGGGTATCCCTCCTACAGAAGCAAATTATATTATTGCCTTTGAAACGCTTGAAAAACGGTACCAAAATAAGCGCATTTTGGCTACACAATATTATAATGAAATATTTTATGCAGCATCTATTCAAAAGGCTACTTCTAAGGATCTTAGATATCTTTTAAATGTTTTTTCTGAAAACGTAGCAGCCTTAAGAGCTTTAAAACTTCCTGTAGATCAATGGGATTTCTTGTTGTTTAATATGTTACTAAATAAACTTGATTCTAAAACCAGAACCAGTTTTGAGCTTGAAAATAGTCTAAATCAAGAATTACCTACCTACAGACAATTAATTACTTTCTTAGAAAGACAATGTATAGCTTTAGAGTCTGTTCAATATACTTCTTCAGTGAGTTCTGATAAGTCAAATTTTAAATCTTCTAATTATCATGCATTAAACAACAAGAGATCTACATCCAATTTTGTTACGAATCCGCTTTTACAAAAAAGCGAACCTACGTGTACTCTATGTTCTGCCTCTCATGCATTATTTAAATGTAAATTATTCTTGGCTAAAACGCCACAAGAAAGATTTTCTTATGCTAAACAGCACAAATTATGCGTCAACTGTTTAGTATCTCCCCACTCTATTAAAAATTGTGGTTCTTCTCACAGATGTAAAATCTGCAAATTTCCACATCATACAACTCTACATTTTAACAAAATTTCTTCTTCTTTCGTGCCTTCTAATGAAAATAACTTACCTAAGTCTAATTCAGACACTGTTACGGCTGTCGAACATTATTCTAATGATGATCAGTCTAATTTTACCGTCACGAATACTCACTGTATTGCAAACACTTTGTCTGTTCCGCAACATACTATTTTATTATCCACGTGTGAAATAGATATCAAGGACATTCGAGGACATTTTCAGAAAATCCGTGTACTTTTGGATACGGGCTCTATGGCAAATTTTATGTCTGAGTCGTGCGCTAGACGACTGGGTCTCCATCGTAAAAAATTCTCTATTCCAATTGAGGGTTTAAATGGAATGTCAACTTCCACCAACAGCGGTCTTGTTCAATGCGTCATCAAACCCTGTGGTCAATTGGATCCAGTTTTTTCTTTTGAAGCTATTATCATGCCCAAAGTTTGTTCTAATCAACCAAAAATTCACATTAATATTTCCGAAATGAGACATATTCGAAATTTGAAGCTTGCAGACAGTCAGTTTCATATACCAAGACCAATAGACATGCTTATTGGAGCTGAATTGGTACCTTTATTTTTAAAATCAGGCCGTATTGTCGGCAATTCCGATCAACCTGTAGCTTTAGAGACTATTTTTGGTTATGTTTTGCAGGGTAAAACTAGCTGTTCAGTTCCTTTCAGGAATCCTGACTCTTTCTTAAATTGTCTCGCTTCTTTGGATGACTGTATCGATATTCAGTTACGTAAATTCTGGGAGGTCGAACAAATTACTAAAATCCCTTCTTGGTCCACTGAAGACAAGAAGTGCGAGGAAATATTTAAAAATTTAGTCTTCAGAGAAACTTCTGGACGGTTCTCGGTACCTTTACCTTTTCGTCAATCAAAACCAAATTTTGTTGATACTTACTCTCAAGCATATCGTCGCTTTTGTATGTTGGAACGACGTTTTTCCAAAAATTCTGAATTATCTAGAAAATATACGGATTTCATGCAAGATTATCTCGACAGTGGTCACATGTCCTTAGTGCCACAAAATCGATACAGATGTCCGTCTGCTTATTACATCCCACATCATGCTGTTTTTAAACAGGAGATGTCGGGCTCAAAAATAAGAGTTGTATTTGATGCTAGTCTTCGTGATGTACAGGGTGTCTCTCTTAATGATACTCTTCTCGTTGGCCCAAAGCTCCAACGTGATATTTCTGCTTTACTTTTAAATTTTCGATTCTTTCCTTACGTTTTTGTTTGCGACATAAAACAAATGTACAGACAAATAAATGTTCAGCCTGAATTCTGGGATTATCAACGCATTTTATGGCGTTTCTCACCTTCTGAACCTCTTCAGGAATATTTTCTACGTACTGTTGTTTACGGAGTTTCATCTTCGCCATACTTGGCCTTACGTACTCTGCAAGAGCTAGCGGTTCAAGAGGAATCTTCATTCCCTAGGGCAGCTCAAGTTCTTCGTCGCCAGTTTTATATAGATGACGGATTAATCGGTAGCCACGATTTAAAATCTGCGTTGTCACTTCAGCTTGAGCTCATTGAACTTATGAAAAAAGGAGGATTTGAATTAAGTAAATGGGCAAGTAACGATCCTGCTCTTTTAGCTCATATATCTCCTTCAAATATCCAGGAGTCTTGCAGTTTTGATAAAGATGATCCTTCTTTTATTAAAATATTAGGTTTAAAGTGGGATCCCAATTCAGACATTTTTTCCTATTATTATGTTCCCATGGAACGCCCCTGTACTAAACGCAATATTCTATCTGAGATTAGTAGAATATTTGATCCACTCGGTTTTGTTTCTCCTTGCTTGTTACTTGCAAAACGTCTTTTGCAACGTTTATGGGAATCCAAGGTTTCTTGGGATGAGTTTCCGTCCGACGATATTCTCGAAACTTGGACCAAATTCAAAGCCGAATTGCCCAAGCTTGCTGATATCAAAATATCTCGCTATGTAGGCTCTAATTCGATATCTCGAATTGAACTACATGGATTCTGCGATGCTTCGCAGGTCGGATACGCTGGTGTTGTTTACTTTCGTGTAGAAGACACATTAAACAATGTCAAAACTTTTCTTATTTGCGCTAAGTGTCGTGTTGCACCATTGAAGATTGTATCAATAGCAAGACTTGAGCTTCTTGCAGCAATTTTGCTCGCGGATCTAGTGGCATTTGTCAAGGAAAGTTATGCTGATCTTGTTATTTTTGACGCCATACATGCTTGGACAGATTCCATGGTCACACTTGCTTGGTTGTCTTCTTCTCCTCATAAATGGAAAACATTTGTTGCCAATCGAGTAAGTCACATTCAGGAAATTTTACCTATTTCATCTTGGCACCACGTCCCCTCCAAGCATAATCCAGCAGATTGTGCTAGTCGTGGTCAAACTCCTCAGCAACTTTTGGATACTCCCATCTGGTGGTCTGGCCCAGAATTCTTATCTAAGAATCGAGTTTTCTGGCCGACACAGCCCAATTTTGCGGGTCACTCTGGTTTAGAGATATCCAAGGAAGAAAAACAAATAGTTTTGAACATTTCGCTGCCTTGTGATGATTTTCTTATTTTACTAGATCGATTTTCTTCATTACCTAAGATACAACGGATCATTGCATATACTCTTCGCTTTATTTCTAATTCAAGGTCAAAACCTAAAGTTAAAGGTCATTTGTCACCTTTCGAGATTGAAGCTTCCCTGCGAGTTATTATAAAACGTGTTCAACGAGATGTGTTTTCGGACATCTTAACGAATATTTCGCAAAATAGTTTCCTACTGAAACCGTTTCGGAAGCTTGCTCCATTTGTCGATTCAGATGGATTGCTTCGAGTAGGAGGTAGGCTGAGGAAGTCTCAATTTTCCTTTGATGTAAAACATCCTATTCTTTTACCAAAATCGCATCGAATAACAGAGTTAATTATCAAACATACTCACTGTACGAATTTTCATTCAGGATTTAAAACCTTGCATTATTTGTTACTTCAACAGTTTTGGATTTTATCACCCCGAAGTGCAATTTATAAATGTCTCTCAAAATGTATTCGATGCTTTCGATGTAAACCAAAATCATATAATCCCTACATGGCAGACTTACCAGCTCTCCGAATTTCTCAAATTAAGGCATTTTCTTCTATTTGCCTAGATTTTGCTGGGTCTTTTTCACTCTTGATGAGCAAACATCGAGGTGCTAAAACCTTTAAAGGTTACGTTTGCGTTTTTGTTTGTACTTCCACTAAGGCTATTCATTTGGAGGTTACATCAGACCTTAGTTCTGAATCATTTTTAGCGGCCTTCAGACGTTTCGTCGCCCGTCGTGGCAAATGCGTCACTATAACTAGTGACCAAGGTACAAATTTTAAGGGTGCATACAGCCAACTTCTTGTTTTGGCGCAAGGTGCTGCTCAAAAATTGTCAATTACTTGGAACTTCAATCCTCCGGGCTCTCCACATTTCAATGGACTAACAGAGGCCGGCGTTAAGTCTTTCAAGAGTCATTTTTACCGTGTCTTAGGAACTCAAATATTGTCTTATGAAGAATTCTACACATTATTAACCCAGATTGAATCTCTATTAAATTCACGTCCTTTGTGCGCAATTAGTGCCGATCCAAATGACTTTCAGCCTCTTACTCCCGGTCATTTTTTGATTCAAGAGCCTTTTAACAGTTCTATCTCTGATCCAGATCTAAGCTCTATAAATTTAAATAGGCTTAATCGTTGGCAGCTTATTCAGCGCCTCCAGGGTGATTTTTGGAAACGGTGGTCTCAAGAGTATATCCATTCTCTCCAAGAGAGGCACAAATGGACTCAGCCATCTCCTCCTATTAATGAGGGCGCTCTTGTCCTAATTAAAAACGAGCAAAATCCACCCCTTCAATGGGAAATGGGTAGAATACTTAAATTACATCCGGGACAAGACGGTGTGGTTCGCGTAGTTACGCTTAAAACGATCCACGGTGTTATGCAACGACCTGTGGTCAAAATTTGCCCATTACCTGGCAACTAAAATCTTATTTTTGCAATGCAACATTATTTTTATTTTTTCCTTTTTCTTTAAGTTATATTAAAATTATTTTTTCATAACTGTTTTATTTTCTCTATTTTTACTAGGTTTAAAAACATTCGTTTTTGGTGGGGTGAATGTTCAGGAATCTTAGTTATTTTATTTTTGGGCAATTAAATTATTTAATTATTCCAATTAAGGACTCATGTGACATAATAATGTAGTTTAGAATTACACTTCAATTTATGTCGCCTTTATCATGAATACTCTTATTTCCGATATATTTTTTTTTATTATATTTTTTCGTAACTTTTTTGCTGCGCACAAGTCGCATAGCCAATCCAAGCGAATTGGTCATATACAATCAACTCACGCTCTAAGTAGGGTCGAGTACGGTATCGTTCTTCCGGTCGGCATCGTGGCAAAATAAACAGTTAATTTTAGAGACAATTTCTGCGAACCTTAAAGTGCGGGAAGAAACTAGGTGAATTGAGTAGCCTTGCGAACACCAGCAAGAGGGTACCCTCAGGATCAAGATTGTGCCCTATTGACCGTACGGAAAGGTAAGCGATTTGTGCAAGTTTTTCATTTCCTTTTTTTCTACCAATTCAAAAATTACAGTCCACTACTTTTCATATTTTCCGCGTCAACAGTTCTTGGAAAGAAAACATTCTGTCATCCTCGCCAACGCACAGAAAGAGGTAAGTGTTCTTTTTGTATAAGTTTTTATATTATTTGTAATTATCCACTTGACCGCCGGTTGTCAAATTGAAGAATTCCGATGATACTGGGACAACGCCTCACTCTCCATCTATCAGACCATCTACCTCAGAACCTATAAATGAGCCTTCAACTTCAACAGCTACTCAGAAACATTACAAATTATTCGAAGCCTCATTTTCAAAAATGTTGAACTATAGACCGGGTGGTTCAAAAAACAAACAGTTAGTTGACGCAATAGCGGTTCCAGTGTTCCTGGTGATTAAGAGTGTATATGTTAATTTTTGTTCCGGCAACACAGTCAGTTCTTGAAATATTAATATGTTATTTAAAAAAAACTGGATCCTATTTAACCCCCTTTTGGTGAAAATTTAAATTATCCTTTTTAATTGGATGAGTAGGTCATATTTGTAAACTTGGAGGTAAAAAGGAACTGACAACCTTTGTTTGTATGGAGAAAACATCAAAAATGAGTCATATCGATTAGCTATTTGCTAACTATTTGGGCAAAAAATATGGGAATGGTGTAAATCGGTTTCATTCCTTGTTTATACCCAATTTTCATGAAACAACTTTATCATTATAGTGACATATTTCATATTGCATTTAGAAAAAAAAACATTGTTATATTGGTCTCATTTCTTTACGTGAAAGTTTAAGATTTCTAAATAGTATGGTAAACTGTTAAACGTGTCAACTCCATAAATCGCTTTTACGCTATCGTACGGTCAAGAAGGAATTCAATGAATAGGTGACAAACACGTGATAAATGACATTTCTGTTTTTAACTTTGGATCGATTCAACTGTTTTGCTACCTTTTTATATTTCTTAGGTTTTCTATCATAGGTGGGTAATTTGAGGTTTCACATTTTGTTATTAGCGATAAAATTTTATTTAAGTCACTTTAGATCTTTACTGAACATTTTGACGGGAACGATTTAACTTATAGATTTACCTATGTTCGCTTTAAACAAAAATATGATGTTTCCAAAGATTTTCACCAAGATCTACTGTCCAAAATAGCAGGTAACAAGATTTAATCGCATATATGACTAGTTGTAATTTTTAGAAATATTATCTACAGGGTGTCTCACGGTGAACGTCCATTAGAATATCTTTGGAAGTAATGTGGTTTGAATCATGTAAATTTTTATATATAGAAGATTCGGTTACGTTTTCTTCAGATGAAGTAACAAAGATTTTATGCGACTTCCGGTTATACCGGAAGTTGTCAGAAATTTACTTATTTTAAATCAATCATTTTTCTTGCAGTCCTTTCTTTATTTCCAATAACTTTTACTCAAAGTTTTTTTACTCTATTCTAAGCCTTTTTCGATGAAAAAAATAGTTTTTCCAAATTTTGACCTTTAACAAGGTGATGTCTAAAATTGAATATCGTTATAATAAAATAGAGAAAATTGGAATTGCGGTTGTGGCTTTAGATATTATTGGTCTCGATAATGAGTTGTTGGAAAATGAGATTTTAGATACAGGGAAGTGGAAAAGTAACAAATTTGGAGCTCTATCATAAAATTATAAAAATATCATTTTTTTCAAATACGATGCTACACTGTTGATTCACTTAATAACTTTCCCTATTTGTTCCCATATCTAGCTAGAATAGTTTTCAACTTATTTAATATTTTTCGCAAAATCTTCCAAATATCAAACAGTTTTAGTGATTTTTGGCAAGAAAGCCATGATAAACTAATACTATTTTTTTCTATTTATATTATTTAACTAAATTTATAATTTACGACGATCAATAAGCTTTTTTATCTTTTAAAGCCATCATATGCACAATATACGAACTGAATTCCAAAAACACCATGGTAATTAAAACAAATAACACTCTAACAGAGGAAATCCCACTATCCATAGGAATAAGACAGGGTGATAGCCTAAGTCCAACCTTTTTCAATGTAATCATGGACGAAATCATTGATGAGGTAAAAAGCATAAATATTGGGTACCCAATGGGACACAACACCGTTCAGATTATATGCTTTGCAGACGATGTTGCCTTGACAGCAGATAGCGAAGACGACTTACAAAGAATGCTTTTCCATCTCAATCGAACAGCCAAACAGTATAATATGAAGATATCTGTGGAGAAAACCAAAGCAATGTTAATAGCAAAAGAACCGGTAAGATGCAAACTAATGGTTGATGACAAACATATCGAACAGGTTGGGAAGTTTAAATACCTGGGAGCACATATAACAAGTAACAGGGCAGTAACGGAAGAAGTACGCACACAAGCCAACAAAGCGGCCATGATATCAGGCCAACTAAGAGACATAATCTGGAACAATAAACATATGACGGTTGAGAGCAAAGCAATAATTTACAAGGTCTGTTTAAGACCGAGACTGACCTACGGCGCAGAAACAAGAAATGAAACAACAAAGACAAAACAAATTATAAGAACCACAGAAATGAAAACACTGACAATGATCACGGGAACAAGTTTAAGAGATAGAATAAGAAATGCAAAAATACGCGAGGACAGCGGAGTGGGGGATGTTGTGAAGTGGGTTCGAAACCGTCGTAGGCAGTGGAGAGATCACGTGGACCGAATGGACGATGACAGACTAGCAAAAACCGTGATGAGAGAGAAACCAAACACCAAACGGCCGCCTGGACGGCCCCCCAAAAGATGGAGAGACAGCTGGATTTCGACCTAAAACGAGGATCGATGAGGCATTGTGTAGATAACAGAACTTGGTTCTACCTAGAAGAAGACGAAGAAGATCCTTTAAACTAGATTTTCTACCCCAATTATCCTTATTGCTAAAAAAAAATTAATACCAGCACTTAATAGAGGTTTTTAAGATGTATCTCCTTTAAATTTTTAGAGGTAAATTTTAAAATCCTGAAAAACTTTTGATACGGTGACGCTGCTGGCTGTGGCGAGGTAAATTGTGAACTATACATTCCACTAACTCCTGGCCTGTTGGCATTTACAATTTGCCTATTTACGAATGATTAGCCTAGTCCACTGTTTCTTATTATGTCTTTGCTAGTAAATTTCTAGCTCTTGGTAATGATGACCATTAAAATTTTCCGCTACGAACCAAAAGTTTAAAAGTCTAAGGAAGACAGTAATTTTTGAAGTGTAACCTGAAAAGAAATGTATGTACAAAATGCACCACGACAAAAATCAAATTCTAAATCTCAAGATTAAAATTTGAAACTTGAGACAAAACTTCCTTTATTTTGTTAATGAGGCAATTTGTAGCTAAAATCAATTTTACTGAAAAAAATCAGTAGAAATATAACGAATGCCTGGCCTGAAAAAATCACGATTCCGAAGGGCAAGGGTATTTTCCTTTCCGATACGCACGAATTCTTTAGTTGCAAAAAAATTGCTGCGAAATAATTTTCCCACAGGAAATATGTCACGAAAAAACTATTTTTTTTTTTAAAAACATTGTTACTGATAAATATAATAAAAATTTCTGGTTAAGGATGTAGCAAGACTAAAGAAATAATGAATTTTGCTATATTCACGCCTAAATTTAGTTCACGGATTTTCAAATTTTAAAGTTTCTCATGGATTAAGGATGGAGAAAGCAAAAAAGGCTTCTGAAAACTTTGAAAGCACTTGTGGTAATTCTACGTATCACAAATCTCGAAGAGGTTTTTGGAGACTGATGATACCACAAGGAGGCAATAGGGTTCCCATGCACGCATTACAACCTCCCGACAGGCCTATAAATATCTCTACATATATTCCCTGACTTGTACGCAACTTTTCAGGGGGCAAATTTCAAAATTTACTTGACCAAAAGTGCATTTGCAACCTCCTTATTTTTAATGGTGTTCCTATTGGATTGTAACGATGTTAACTAGAGCCTTTTTACTTTTTCAGCACTTTGATAAAAATAGTTCAAATAGCTGGAAACCTTCTGCATGCAGCATTAAATTACTTTCCATAGTTAATCTTTTTTCTATTTCTAATAATGTTTGATATCGCAATATATTCAACTGTTATTTGGACATACTGTATACTATTATTGTTTTTTTACCTTGTTGGTGCATCTCCTCTTACAATCGCTTCTAATTTTAGCGCTTGTCCAATTCTAACAAATTCTATTTGTCGAGAATCTTCCTTGAGCCTGGAATGTCGTGGAGTATCTGCTAAAACGTCGGAAAAGGCACGACGGTTTAACATGGTCTGTAAATAAAAAAACGTGAACTAATATTTTATCTCAAATGGAAAATTGCGTTGTACAGTCAAGTTAAGAACTACGAACTAAAATAAAATTTTTAAAAACGCGTTGGACATCATTATGGTGGGGTTTTGTTGCAGGTATTTTTCCGTTTTTTTCTCCGATATAATATAGTTTTTTCCAAAATAATAATATACATAAGGTGGTTTTTTTTTATCGGGAAGCATACTAAATAAGATAAGATAAGCATTTATTATAAAACACTTTTTCAAAATGTATACAAAGTTTGAAACAATATACCTCATTAAAAATACATGGCATTTATTTTCAGTTAAGGACAGTGAATGTTTGGGATTTTTAATATTGAAAGGTTTATCTCTGGTATTATAAGTGCGCTTTTTCCCCAAGACAGTTCAAAATTTGGGCTTTTTAATACTCCTCGACTAGTTCAAGCCATAGATAAATATAGTGACGTAAATTCCGAGATGGTTAAGACTTACCCAGGGGTATTGGGGACAATGTAAGAACGAACCGTACATAAAATATAACAGCAAAAAATAGGTTGAGGCCAAGAGGGGGGGGGGAAATAAAAGTTGGCTAAAACAGTTTTGTCGAATCTACAAGCCAAGGAACACCTTTTGGAAAAAAAGGTTTGAAATAAAAGTTGTCGAGGTTTTAAAAACCTACAATTTTAGCGGCGATAATTTTCTTAAATCTCTTATTGAAAAAAGGTCAAAAAAACTCTCAAAATCGGTCATTTTTTCCATATCAATTATTTATTGCAAAATTAACTTTTTTTGCAATATTTTACTTTTAAAGGGAAACCATCGCCTTTATGAACAAAATGATATTTTGTATTAGTAAATCGGATTACTTTTTTGGTGAGTTATTGCTAATTGTGTATCCCAAGACGCAAAATGTTGATTGCTATAATTTGTTTTTGAGTGAACATTTTCACCTCCACAGAGGTTGAATCTCTTCCTGAAGGCCTAAACTTTCATAACTTGTTAGGGGTAAATGAAAAAAATTATTTGCAGCCCCTTAAATATCGTTTTAAAAAGAGGGTGCTTTTTTATAAAGAAATGAAGCTCTCGCGAGCGCGAGAAAAATTCGGCTTATTTCAGTAACGAATGGATCAATTTCAGTGTTCTTTATAATCTGGGGTAGCGTGAAAAATTATGAATATGGCGCACCCCCTTTTTTTGAGCGATATTTAAGGGTTGAAAATTAATTTTTTTGACCTGTCCTTAGCAAGATATGAAAATTTTAGACCTTCACGAAGAGATTGAGCCTTTGAGGAGGTCAAAATGTTCCCCAAAAAAAAGTGAGAGTCTTTGGATGAACAAGTAGCAACATCTCAGCAAGAAATTATCTCTTTTACTATTATAAAATATCATTTTATTCAAAATGACAAGGATTTTCATTTAAAATGAAAAAAGAGCAAAAAAAATATTTTTGCAATAAATAATTGATATGCAAAAAATGGTCGGTTTTAAAGATTTTTTGGCATTTTGCAATAACAAATTGACGAAAATGATCGCACAAAAGCTCAAATTGTAGGTTTTTAAAATCTCTACAACTTTTATTTGAAACCTTTTTTCCAAAATGCATTCCTTTGCTTGGAGATTCAATAAATCTGTTTTAGCCAACTTTGACCCCCTCCCCTCTTGACCACAACCTATTTTTTGCTTATGCAGTTCATCTAAGGTTTGTTCTTACATGACTCCCAATATCTCTGGATAGGTCTTAGTCATCTCGGAATTTACGTCAAAAACAGCACTAATTTTTACCTATGGCTTGGACAAGACAGCTTTGAAGATAACTTAAATCTAATGAGATTATTAATGCTTGTTTTAACAAGCCGGCTGGTTTGAGACAATTGGTCCAAAACGTAACGTTGACAAAAATATACTATAATATATCTTACAGGAGACATCGTATTCAAATATCTTGCAATTATTCTTAACAAATAACAAGAGGATGCCAGTTTTTTGCAAAGAATCTCGATATGAACATTTCATTTGAAGTTAGCATTGATGTGTATGTCTGAAAACCTAAAACTATTAAATATAATTATCTGAGAGTCTTCTCTATTTACATTTTCAGGAATATCGTATTGGATGACCTTCACGTGCTTCGTCTATGAGTGAGTGACGGTCACATCTGAACTCAGTAAAACAGCAATATATGGCATTTATTGCCATATAAAGAATTGATTTCATCGGTGTATAAAATACGCCGAAATTTGCTAGAAAATGTTTAGTTAGACCGTATGTTAAAAAGTTTGGAGTAACAAAATGTCAACCTTTACAATGGATTTACCTAGTAATACCACTGCTGCACAGTTCCCGAAATATAAACCGCGACTCTCCTAATAAAATAAAAAAATTTCCATAGAAATTCATGAAGCTGCAACTGAAATATAATTTTTGTTGCATTTAGAATTGATTCTAGGAATGTAATTTTTATTATAGCCGAACATTTTTGAAAATCGTTTAGTTAATTTGTGTTTTCATTCCGGTATCATTGTAATGGAATATATATTAATTATGATTAATCTTATTAAATATCGTTTGTCCTAAAGTAAATTTCACCAAAAGAAAAAAATAAATAATTACTACATAGATGGATTTTAACCATGGAAATTGAGACAGTGTATGTCTTATATTACCACCCTAATATCTAAGAAAAAATAAGTCACTCACCGAACTTATCTAAATGTATTACTTATGCGTCATTTATATATTTTTCTAGAAACATAAACTTAAATATTTTATGGAAGATTTTAAGCCATGTCGCTCATTTAAATATTTAAAAATTGTACCCTTGTCAGTAATACAATATATTCATTTGGTTACTTGTACAAAGAATTGTTATAATGACTGTTTTTTCTATTTACAAGAAACAATGAGTTAAATACCTAAAAGAGAAAATGTTTTTTTACGATCATTAATATCGTTTTCTTTTAGTTATTGAAAGATCTATATTAGTTTAATTAACTTTTTATATAAAAAATAAGATTGCTTCGATCTAGACCAATTCTGAGACTTCGAAATGGAATTCACTCTACAGGGTGTACGACTGAGATATGTACTAATGAGACCCGTTGCGGGGAGTCCTGGGAGCAAAGTTCAAGGGTGCTCTTGTTGAAATAATAAGCTTTAGTTACGATTTGAAATTTGTTAGGGGCGGTACGGTTTTGACCACAGCTTTTAGAAAATTACGTGACGCGACTAATCAGTGTTAAGAAGGTCCTTATTTTTGATTTTTCATTTATTTTAGGGAAAATCCTGTTTTATTTCATTTAGAAAAAGGGTGACATTTGTACTGTTTCTTTAAATAATTTCATATTCTTTTTGAGTGCAGCGCCTTAGAATATCTTAGATTGTGATTCTTGGAACACACCATATAGAAGAATTAAAGCCATCGAACATCCCAAGGTTCCTGAGGGAAATTGGACTGGAGGACCTGCTCCAGTCGGCAAGATATCTTTAACGAATTGGCAGCAGAAGGGGAACACAATTGACCTGTTAAGTCGCAATGCATCGATTCCTATGTGTACATACATGCAAAAAGCGCGCCACTGGTAAATTTCAATAGGAATTAGAATATCAATACACATTTATCATATGAAAACCTTTCTAATTAATTTTAGAACTTTACAAGGAAATTGCTATTTGAAGATTTACACCATAAAGAATATTTTGTTAAAAGTCAAAGAAATGAATTTACATTTTCTGATTTTATCCGGTATTGATATCTATGTTTTTAAAATCCTTTAAAAAACTTTTTTTAATCGATTTGGATACCTTACAAAATGTTGACGATCAAATTTAACGATTAGTAACTAAATGTCTGTTATCTCTACGTTTAAAAAACCAACCCTTGTCTCCCAAATAGGGATTTCAATCTCGTAAATGCGGGACGCCGAAATCTGTCCGAAGATTGAAATGTCTGCCTATGATAGGGATGAAACAAGGGACCTCGGCTTACGATTACTTAATGAGAATAAGTCACAAATGTAGAGGCCGAAAGAAACTTAACTTTTGTTACTTTCATAGACTGATGTTAAAGTCTTGAGACAGGTTACGAGAGTTTGGCCTCCGATAATTCTAATCATGACTTTTCTTAAGAAAGAAAATGTTAGAGAAAAAAAGTATCAAATTGCAGTGCAACAAACGGCATAATCTTTAGAAAAATTGCCAAAAATTTGTGACTTGTTTTAGATCATAATTTAAAGTTTAAAACACACGTTAATCCAAAATCATAAAATATAGACATTACTTGAATCAAGATACAAAAAACTAGTTGTACGATTATCAGTATTTTAAACCCTGTCTGCATATGTCTACTGTTAGACGCATTCAGAAACTCATTTTTAAGATTTATTTTTTTATATCCGGCAACGGGAAGAAATATCTCATCAATTAAAGTATTCGAAGTGACTTAATATGTATGCTGCATGTAGTTGTTTCGTCTAGAAGATAGTCAAGTATAAAACTCCTTGATATTTATTCGAAAGAATCTTAATATTCATTCAGATATAAATAAATTTAACGTAAAAGATTTTTCCCCTTCTCGTGTAACATTTAAAAAAATTGAAGTTCATTCCTTTTAATCAAAAATAATTTTAGAATGAAGGTATATGTTTTCGTGTTTTTTTGTATGTCGCATATAAATTACACAAGATATTACAGGTGATACTCCAATTATAATTATTGCTTAGATTTCTTATGATTAGAAAAGGTTCTTTTTCTTAATGACTTCATTGGCACCTACATAGTGAATTCTCTTGGGGAATCTCTATATTAGGCTAATTAGTCCATTATAATTTCTTTTTTGGCAATTTTATTATTAAATTTTATCAAAGAGTGTATATCCCTAAGATTTTGTAAAATATATCAACAATTATATTTGAATCAACTTGCAACATGAGATAGATAGATAAATAAAAAAAAAACAAGGTAAAAATATCTATGAATTATATAAGAAAAAGAACTCGCTAACAATACGTTTCAAGAGAAGTCTCCATGTACTTATCCACCGAATAGAATGGATGCTCTACTAAACATTCCTTTAGAAAGTTGATGATGGTAGCAGTTACTATGTGGTAGTTAATCATCAAAGTTTCAAAATAACTCTGCGAGTTCAATCTTTAGTTACCGTTTTTCAATAAAAATTTAGTGGTATTAATCATAGTAGTTCTTTTTAAACATTTCTTTACCATGAAAAACCCTTTTTATTTATTTTCAAATCTTTAAATGTGTCAGGCAACAAGTTGTACAATGACACATTCAGTGTATATTTTTTAAACCTCTCCAATCTATACCTGAAAGGCATAATTAAGTTAGCTGATTTAGTGCTATAAGAGCAAAAGTGGGAATTTTAGTACCCAATAATGTTACCGAAGAATCATCAACCACTCCATGCTCATTTAAGAAAAATAACATCTCGCACGCACTCTTATAACACACATTTCTTTCACTAAACATTTTAGGTCCATGTCGTCAGCGTAACAGAAACACACATCCGGTGATAGGTGTTTAAAAAGACCATTGATATATATATATATATATATATATATATATATATATATATATATATATATATATATATATATATATATATATATATATATATATATTGTTTATACGGCTTTCACGGATTCCTCCGTGTAACATGCAATAGGCAGTGGTTATATCCACATTATGCTGTTGTAGTGCTGAAATCACATTCAGCAAACGTACAACTATATGCAACTCAGTATGTAAATGAAATAAAACAAACTTCTCTCCATCATATCCTTTCTGTGTTAGAGGTTGCACAGTTGGAATAAATTGCTATAAAACACAATTTATCCCATTCCACCACCATCGAGATGATGGCCTACCTGTACCACCATACCGAGAAGAAAGACAAAACTTACCTTCCCCGCCACCATGATACAGTAAAGGTACATGTTTCGTCTCTCACTAGACTCATCAGGGTACCGACAGATCGGAAGGAAGTATGCAACATTAAACGCGACCGCCGACCTCTCGCCGGATGAGATAAATTGTGTTTATATATATATATATATATATATATATATATATATATATATATATATATATATATATATATATATATATAGGTCCTAATACCGAACCCTGCGGCACTCCACACTGTACCGCCCTAGACTCAGAAAGCTCTCCATCATATACCACTGCCTGCGTTATATTTGACAGGAAAGACGAAAACAAATCGAGAGGAAAGCCTGTAATACCTTGCCTATAAAGCTTTCCAATCAAAAGATCATGAGAGATGCAATCAAAGGCACGACTGAGATCCCATAGTGAGACTCCTATGCTTGCCCCAGTTTTCAGCCTCTCAACCGCACCCTTCACAGCCGTAGTAATTGCCTGAACAGTCGAAAAATTCCGACGAAAACCACACCGTGAAGGGTGAAGAAAATTGTGATGTTCAAAATAACAACTTAAGCTGCCTTTAGTATTATCTTAAATACTTTCCCAAATAACGGAATCAAAGATATGGGTCTATAATTTACCATGGAATCGTTATTCTCTTTTTTAAGCAAAGAGACAGTCCTTACTGTTTTTACACAATCTGGAAAATTATCTTGAGGCAGGCTACAATTAAATGAATGCGTCAAAGGTTTGACCAAAGAGATACTCGTCTCTTTCAGAATCCCTACTCATATCATATATGTCAGACTTCGACCTCTTAAGAGCATATATAGCACTCTAAACATCACACTCCGTAACGGGCACAAGGGCAAAAGAATGCAATGAATTTGGGATTGCCAAAACCATGGACTAGAACTATTATAAGCTGAACATCGAAGCCCTTACTTCTTTATATCAGTAAGGTTACAATGAAGCAAACAATCAATAGGTAGACTTTTTAGTATTCAGGAAGATTATGGACCTCGGTGATTGACGACTAAAATAATGCAATTGTCATTTCAAATACAATGAGTTTACTGGCTTAAATTTATTTCAAACAACTAGCATCTTATAAATATGATAATATTAGTTCACCAAAAACTGATAACTTTATTTTAACTGAAAGGTATAATACTTAAATAACAGTGAACATTAACATTAAAATATGTGTGATTTTGATATCACACTTTATTTCAAATACTAAATATTTTTTGACTTTGTTTTGTAAATATATCTTAATTAAAACTTTAAATACCGCTTCCATCTCCTTAAAATGAAACTTCACAGATAAAAAAATTTATGTCTATTATTTTCATGTTCGAAGCCGGATACTTCGGGAAGCTTACAAGCTACTTATCCATAAAGTAGACAAAGTAGTTTGTCAATTGTTTCTATTATGACCAGACCGATATTTTTTCCAGCATCTTTCGTATTTATTTGATATTATTTATTTTTCGTTGGTGCAGGTAACAACGGGCAAAAATAACTTTAAGTCGTCGTAATGATCCAAATACATTAATAGTTTCCGTGAAAACAACTTTTACTGTAATAAGTTTTGTGGCATTTAACTAATTTTGAGTTATTTGTTACAAATGTAGAATTATTTTAATATTAATAATAAAACTATTTCTAATAAAAGCTGAAGTTTCCAAAAAGGCACAAAACTAGCCTTAAACCTGTTAACCTCGCAAAAAAGAACCGCACTATTTAATAAATCCCCGAAAATTATTATGCCAGAAGGAGCTTTTCTTTACATTCATTCCAAAGACAAACAAGGGAAAAAGCGCAGACTATGGAGCTTTAAAGACAAATAAGCTTTCCATTGTTATTGTTTCAGACAGCTTTGGTGAGATAGCTGACGAGAATTTATATGAATATAAAGAGTTTAACGTAAGTTTGTTTATGTATTTAGTCGCGGGAAATCGGCTAATCGGGGTGAGAAGAGTATATTTTTTTAAATTTAAACTCTATATAGAGGGAGGATAAATCATAAAATTTTATAGTTTTTCAATTTTTCTTTATAAGATATATACATAATAAATGTAGATGCTGGAAATGACAGAAGTCTGACAAATCGTCCATATTTCAGTTTCCATCGGTGTGTTTTCACATAAAACTGTTCTGCATTTTGAGTTTTTTTGTCGTTCCCTGTTATTTTTTGGATTTGTTGTGTCTACTCTAATGTGCTTAATTCAAATATGAGCTTGATGTTTACTTGCCACCCATATGTTTGTAAAGAAGGATGGAAAAATATAATATATGAGAAACCCAAACAATAAGCAATCTAGTGAATGTTCAAGGATTTAAAAAAAAGCAAAATTATTTTTTACAAAACAAACTTCATTTTGTATTGAAAAAAGTATAATAAAATTAAATATATTATTTTGTTGTCTTTTTTCGCTTGCATTCGCCGGGGTCCGTATCACACTTGAGGGTCCAACAATAGTCCGCTAAAGATTTTGGGGTCCATTTTCAACTATACCGCTTCTTCATTTGAACAATTTTCTGGTGATATCTTTCGTCGTGTTTGTCTGAAAGTGTACCTAAATTGTCAGGGAAGAATTTCAAGTGGGAATGAGGAAAATGCAGTTTAAGTGACATATTGCAACCTAATGTAATGCAGTTCGCTTGTAAAGGGTGTTTTTTATAGAGCTATAGAACTTTAAGTTGGCAACACTTTTTTAACTGACGGCCATTTTGTCAGCTGTCAAGTGATTTATGTTTAGTTTGGTTTGGCATTTCAACATGAATAGACTGACGCCTGAACAAAGCTTCCAAATTGTGCAAATTTATTTTGAAAATCATGGTTCTGTTCGAAATACGTATCGCCATCTACGTCCATTTTACGGTAAACATAATCGTCCATCAGAGCAATTAATTCGATTAACTATGGAACGTTTAAGCACCACGTTTACTCTAAATGATAATACGCATCCACAGAGACGTCGTACAGTGCGTACAGAAGAAGTCATTGCTGCTGTAGAGCGTAGCGTAGAGGAAGACCCGAATCAGTCTATCCGCCATCGTGCACAAGAATTGGATATGTGTCCATTCACTTTATGGAAGATTTTGCGGAAAGATCTTGGTTTGCGTGCTTACAAAATCCAACTCGTGCAAGAATTGAAGCCACACGATCACCTAGCAAGGCGTAGATTCGGTGAATGGGCCCAAAACAAGATTACCGTTGATCCCGATTTTCATAAGCCAATTTTGTTTAGCGATGAAGCTCACTTTTGTTTGAATGGATACGTCAATAAACAAAACTGCCGTATCTGGAGTGATGATAATCCTCAAGTGTATGTTGAGACACCGTTACATCTAGAAAAATTGACTGTTTGGTGTGCTTTATGGGCTGGGAGATCATTGGTTTGTACTTCTTTAAAAACGATGCTGGTCAGATCGTTACAGTCAATGGTGACCGCTATAGAGCCATGATTACTGACTTTTTCGTTCATCAATTGAACAACCATGATGTGCAGGAGCTGTGGTTTCAACAAGACGGCGCAACATGTCACACAGCTCGTGCCACAATTGATTTATTGAAGGAAACGTTTGGTAACCGCATAGTTTCACGTTTCGGACCCGTGAATTGGCCTCCAAAATCCTGCAACTTAACGCCGCTAGACTATTTTCTATGGGGATATGTGAAGTCGCTAGTCTACGCCGATAAGCCCGAAACGATTGATCACTTGGAGGACAACATGCCAGAAGTCATATTTAAATTATAATGCCAGAAGGTTATCTTTCGAATAAAGTAAATTTCATGTCAATTTAAAAAATTCATCTTTGTTTTATTCCATTTAAAAGTTCTATACCTCTATAAAACACCCTTTATATCCAATACTGATCTTCCGATGACTGGTCGGTTGGTTATATACCTGTTTTGTACATTTGATGTTTTTTTGGAAATATTGGGGATCGAGAGTACCAGAAACAATGTCAGGGGCCCTTCGATAAATAGCTGACCCTTCGACGACTATGGGGTATCGCAAAATTTGGAATTACGTGTGGTTTAATGGATCTCCGTAATTTTGAGCCGTAGGGAGTTCAGACTTCGTATATGGGGGTAATCACTAGACGCCAATACCAATAAATAAAAAACTACTATCTTTTTAGCTTCTTTTGATATTTTCCTTTGTAAAATTGGTAAAAAATAGTCCAGCCTATATACTATATTTCAGTAATTTATGAAAATTCTTTTATTTCTTTTTCTTAATAGGAAAATTTGGTAGTTCACTGATATTGCATGGCGTTAAAAGCGTACTTAATAATAATCCTTAAAACTATAAACGATTTTGTATACAGATGTTGGTAGCGTTTCTTTTTTGACAATATTTGTGTGAGTAAGATTGTTTATCAGTGTTAATCCCCTTATGAATTGCTTAGGTTTATGTTTATGTTTCCAAACAAACCGATTGGTGACCCAAAAATAATGACACTGACTTTATTCTCTTAAATTCCATAAGTGAATTTCATTTTTTTGCATGTAAACGAATTTTTAAATAAATTTCTTCATTTAGCGAAAAATACACAATTTTTACTAAGTTAAGATGAAAATAGGAATACAAAATAAAAAGAGAAAAATTTGTTAAACATTCCTATAATAATAATACGTTTCTTGATAGCTTTTTATGGTCTTTTTATAGCTTACTTCAGAAATATTGTTCCTAACTTTTTACATCTACAATATTATTTTTCGAATTACTAGAGGATTGAAAAGTTACTTTTATAAATTCCATTCACGTTAAACGTGGGAGCTAAAATGGAGTTTTTTTTCAGTATTGACCAGTTACTTAAATTAATACAGTTTGTAGTTTGTTATATATGTAATTCTCCTTTCAGGCAGAGAATATGAAAAATATATGTATAGTTTATTTCTTGCAAATATTGCTCTGGTCCTCTCTCCATACGAGTTTCGATCACCTCATGATCTCGTCAGTGGAGCTGTATCGGACCGAGAGCAACATTAGCAGGAAATAACTGATATATGAACCATAAATTTCAAGGTATGTCGGCAGGATATTACACCTGCCGTCTACCAACTTCGATGTCAGACTGAAAAATATCGCCAGTCGAATGATATATTTGAATTATCGGAGTAACGTGATATTTTTAAACAATCAAAATTTCAGTTAGAAATAAAGAAATCTTTCTGCAGTATTTTAATAGTTTGTTATATATGTAATTCTCCTTTCAGGCAGAGAATATGAAAAATATATATACAAACAGTTTATTTCCTGCAAATATGCAGGTGTAAAATCCTGCCGACATACTTTGAAATTTATGGTTCATATATCAGTTATTTCCTGCTAATGCTGCTCTCGGTCCGATACAGTTTCACTGACGAGATCATGAGGTGATCGAAACGCGTATGGAGAGAGGACCAGAGCGATATTTGCAGGAAATAAACTGTTTGTACATATATTTTTCGTATTCTCTGCCTGAAAGGAGAATTACATATATAACAAACTATTTAAATACGGCAGAAAGATTTCTTTATTTCTTACTGAAATTTTGATTGTTTAAAAATTTCACGTTACTCCGTTGATTCACAGATATCGTTCGACTGGCGATATTTTTCAGTCTGACATCGAAGTTGGTAGACGGCAGGTGTAATATCCTGCCGACATACCTTGAAATTTATGGTTCATATATCAGTTATTTCCTGCTAATGTTGCTCTCGGTCCGATACAGCTCTACTGACGAGATCATGAGGCGATCGAAACGCGTATGGAGACTTTATCATCGATTTTTATGATCGTTGTTGTATATAAAAAATTGCTCTTATTACATATTCAATTTTCCTAATCATATTTTGAACAATATACCAAGAGTGTAAAACGAAGAAACTGTACACTTTAACAAACATATGCACACCCACACCACGAAATGTGGATCCATATAGAAAAGAGTCGTTCTTATGGTGTTGTTTGGATCCCGAGCGGAGCTTACTATTTTGATCTTGATTTCTTTCGCAAGTTGCTTCCACCACAAATGAAATAAACGTTACTACTTCCTTTTAATGTATTTATGGCTGAGCGATTAGCTACTTTAGCAAACATTTTATCGTTGTTTATGGCATAGATTCGAGTCTCATCTCCTGCATTTTTTTTTGATATATACGAAATATTTGTTGCATATGTACAACAAATATTTCCACAGGAACAATAAAATTATTATTTTTCATTGTACCTTTTCAGTCCAGAAATAAAAAAATTCTTGGAACATAATTTAAAATTATTGTGATGATAAAATGTATAGTACAACTTTAATTTTAATAACATATCTTTTTTGAAATATTTAAAAAAATCTCTATGTACCGAGGTTCGAACTTACTCTCACATAAAATGCGAAACACTCCTGATCTCTTTGCCACAAGACCACTTATTATACATAGTTCGTTTTTCACATTAGCTCATCTGGGAGAGGGGGACTTGGAGAAAGATGTCTGCGCCATCTCCCTTGTGGGTGCCAGAATTAATTTTTGTAAATATTGGCATCCACGATTGGCGATGCTTTCTAACAAAGAACGGCAAAAACCACTGGATGACCAGACAGGGTTTAAACCACAGCAAGCTATTTATTGGGAATCCTGACCCGAAACTGGCAAGGAAATTCTTACAAATGAGTAGGAACCAATTAAGGACTATTACGGGTATAATGACGGGACACATAGCCGTCAAAGTACATCTGAATAGAATGAATCTATATAACGGAAACCTCGGCTGCAGACTATGTGGACAAGCCGAGGAAACGGTGAAGCATATCATATGTGACTGTGAGTCACTGGTGAGATTTAGACAACAAACTTTTCGGGTCAGTAAGATTGGAACCGGGAGAAATACTCACTCACTCCTTAGCAGGACTGTACAGATTGAGCCAGGGGGCTAGGTTGACAGAGTGGCTGTAATGTCTAGGGTGAGCACAATAGGCCTACTCTGGCCGCAGTGCATCCGGCTTTAGGATGGACCCGGGAATATAATAAAAAAAAACAAAGAACGGCGCTTCTATATAGAATCTATAATGGTTGCTCACACTTAGATAAATATAATCATTTTTAAAACGTGAACTATATTACTTGGTTTCTTTAATGAAATTTAGGTTTTGTAGTGAAACTTTATTTATTATATAATAATACAAAATGTGTATGATTTCAATAATGAGGTTGTTGGTTTATTTTTTTATGTTATTATACTGCCATTTTAATTTATTCTTTAGATCAAGCTGTGAGGAACGAGACACAAAAGTCACACATTAATAAAAGTGTTCAGGTTAGTTAGGTAATTTTATTTAATATGGAAAAATGTATATACAGAATTACAAACATTACAAGAAAGAAATAAAAAAAAATACCAGAAAATTCGGTGAGTAAAATTCTTTAGTGTTTATAATAGTTTGTCGGAAATATTAAAGTAGCTTTTTCTGTTATGAATGTTACACACACGGTATAAATCTGAAAATTTTACTGAGTTCTAGAAGTTTTAAGATTAAAAGCTTAATGTTTTGATAGTTTATATAAAAGAAATATAAACTAGTGGCTAAAAATAGAATAACAGACTGTTTTTGTTTCTGAACTAACAAAAATGTATATGCTGGTGAACTGTATCTAATTCTAATAATATATTATCCTCACAATCTTAGTAATTATTTTAAGACATTTTGGTAAATTTTAACATAATTTATGTTGAAAAATATTTATAATTATCAAAATTGACGAAAAGTAAAGCAGTTAAAATTGAATTTAACAGTATTATATTTTACGCATTAAGACAAAGAAAAAAACATTACACACATTTCAAAATTACAGAAGGTTGCAGTATTCTAGTTAACAGAATATCCACTTATTAGACTAAACAATAGAGATTTCTTCATGAAAAAAATTTAACAGCACACTGTCCATGACCTGAAGGGTAGTCTATAAATAACTAAAACACAAAATCCCACTCTAACTAAGCATTAACATTTTTTAAACATAAAAAACGGCAGAAAAATTGATTGAACCGCGTTACTTTCAATGAAAAATTTGTAGGTAATTAAAAAATCTACAAAATGGTTTCCTATAGACCCTTATTTCTCATCGAAAAAAGTTGCAAAAACCCTTAAAAATGGCTTTTTTAAAAATCAATTTCTTTGGTTATTTATAATATTAAGCGAAGATTATTCGGAAAATGATTTATTATAGTTTATTATGTGGACTTTAAACATGGGAGCGATGACATTTGTTGCCTTAGTGATTTACATTTGCATAATTGTAATATAAACAATTTAGATTATTTTTTGTCAATGTAACCTGTAACCTGATCGGGCTGATTTTAATTTACCAACCGTACTCTGAAAGTAGAGATTAAGAGCTACAATTCGTCTGACTAAATATGCTAAAATGCTACGCATAGCGTGATACGCGTATGCAACCAAGCGAAGCAGTGGTAATGGGAGGTTGCAAGTAGCGGAGGAGAAGAGAGTCGCGGGCGGGCTGCTCACGCCAGACTCTATGACTATATTTCACTTATGGAAATGCATTGTATAATGTACCTATAAACAGATAAATAAAAAAAAGAATACTTTTTTTTATTTATATTTCAAATAAATTTTGTGTATATTCAAAAACTTTCTTTTTAAAAGTGGATCAAATTGTAAATGAAAGCTGTCGTCAAAAAGAAAGAACCAAGGATCAAATGTGTTCCGTTGGATTCTTTACACATTTCATTGTTATGCCTATGAACGATTTGTAAGTTATTTTTTTATAGATTTTTTTACTCGATGTATAAATTGTTTAATCATTATAATAATGGTAGCTAATAATTTATTTGCTATTATATTTACCCGAAATAACATATATTTACAATATACATTTTATTATATGATCCAAATATCTTCTAAAATACTCGATTTAAAAAAATGTTTTAAATAAAAATTGTTAAGGACAGAAGAAGTCATTTATTTGTATTAAAGACTTTGTCCTTAAGGTCATTTCCAAGGTCATTTGAAGGTCCCATTTTTTTTTGTAGAAATGAAACGCGGAGAAAATTTCCTATCGAATGGTATGAATAACTCATATTTCGAGGTCATTTGAAGGTCAAGTATCCTCATACCTTGAATGAACTAATAATTCGAACATTAGAACTGATGGAAAAAACTTTTTCTACACAAGTTTCTGGAAATCCAACGATCGGATATTATCCCGAAATAACCTTGAAGTTCAAGGTCAAGGCTATTTCAAAATCAAATATTAAAAAATCCCGAAATGTCAGGATATTGGGGAATGTCCAAAGTATACATAATAAATTATCATTTCCGGAAAAATATTCACTTGATATTGAAAATTTCCAAAAATATGAATTAAAAAAAAAATTTCAGCATTTACCGATTTTTTTCGCTGAAACATAGTAAGTATAGGGGTCTGTAGAAAACCATTTTGTAGGTTTTTTAATTATCTACAAGGGGTCTATTGAAGGTGATGCGTTTCAATGAATATTTTCCATAATATAAGTAAAAAACCTAATAAGTAACCTTTTTTGAAGTTATAATTGTTTAAAAAAATCGCAATGCTCAGTTGAAGTTGGATTTTGTGTTTTACTTATCTACAGACTCCTTTCAAGTCATGAGATAGTCTGTTTGGTGTTATTTTTTTTTTGCAAAGCATTTCTTGACGACACAGTGAGGAGAAAAAAAGTCATAGTAGTTTTACAAAAAAATATCATTGATTGCTGCCATCAACTATATTTAGGAAACGTAGATTAACACTCTTGCACAAGAAATTTTTTTCTTTATTACTTTGGGAACGAAGCGTTGGAAAGCTTATAAAATACTCCGGAAGATTTATGAAGCTTTGGAGCAAATACTCGTAATAGCTGTTCTTGATAAAAACATAAAAACAACTTTCTAAAATTAAAAAACGAATCGTAGTATAATAATTCATTTTTATACGTAGGAAACTCGATATTTTTGGATTTCGAAAGTAACTATGGAGGCTTATATGGCGAAGGCGTGAATGACAATATGTATTAAAGTACAGGGTTCTGTGGAATTTATTTATGGACAAAATATTCAAATATTTATAAAATGCCACCATTACTCATTTAGTTTATCACAAATATGTTAAATTACACTCACACATAATCGAGGCATGACTAAAATGTAGTTGCCAGATTTGCTTCAATATATATATATATATATATATATATATATATATATATATATATATATATATATATATATATATATATCACCACCCCAGCACGAAACAGGACACAAAATAGATTTTGACACCTGCTAGCAAGTCGCTCGAGATACTCACCCATAGAACTGGATGTTAAAGAGAAATTGATACCACGGGAAAAATTCAGCAGGTGCCCTAAACTATACAGACTTCCAAAGATCCACAAGCAAAATGCCCCTCTAAGACCCATTGTTAGCGCTTATAACTCTGCCACTCAAAAACTAGAAAAATACCTTAATCAACCACATGTTGAGAATGCCGCTTTTTACGTTAAACACTCGGAGCACTTCTTAATTCTACACTCCGTAAGAATTGACAAGGACGACATCATTGCAAGCTTCGACGAAAAATCCCTGTACCTGAGCATACCGATGGATGAAGCACTGAACCAGATCGCTCAGAGAGAGGGTTTTCCAACCCATATCATGGATCTTACAAGACGTTGTCTTAAAAACGCATATTTTTGTTTGATGATCAGAGATACAGGCAGATAGATGTCGCTGCCATGGGCTCTTCACTATCTCTAGCTACGGCAAATCTATTCATACCTGAATGCTGATTCTCACCATCAACCCTCACAAATACAAGTCGTAGCCAATATCCTAATATCAAGAGCCCTTCGCTTAACTGATGACCAAGGAAAAGAAAAGGAACTGTCACACATAAAAAGAGCCCTTAGCCAACCATAAATAGGGCAATAAAATGACAACAAAAACCAACACAAGAAACAAGGCCACATGCCGAGGATAGAAAAATCACCATACTTCCTTACATAAATGGCACAACAGACAGAATCGGAAGATTGTTTCGGAAATACAACATATCTATAGCCTACAAACCATACAAAATCCAAAAGACAAAATCAATCTAGAAAAGCAAGGCGTACACAAAATCGCATGTCGCACCTGCAATAAAACATACATAGGTCAGATCAACAGAAGAATATCAGCGAGACCAGAAGAATATAAACTCATTATAAGAAACAAACAGACAACATCGGCACTTTTTTATCACTAGCACGAGACAGGACACAAAATTGATTTTGACACCTGCCAGCAAGTTGCTAATATAGAACACTCAAGGCAAGATTGGTTCGTGAATTGAAATTGAAAATAATAGCATTCTGAATAAGAGAGACGATGCATTTAATTTTCCTTCAACTTGGCATACTCTCTTTAAACGGGACCATTGTACCTATACGCATTCCACGTTTAAACTGACACCAACGGCGGCGTTCGAGAGGGAGGCGAAGCCAACGCCAACCAACAGTTACTATCTACGACCGCGTATAAAGTACGTTGCACCTAGAATTTTTCTTCAGTTGATATACAACCAGCAAGCACGGAAGATACCAAATGAGATTTTGGCGAAACGTATGCAAACTTCTACACACACACAATATTAAATCTCATATATATATATATACATTTATACAGATACATCTGGTTAAAAATAATTACAACAGATAAATAATCAAAATGGGAAGATATATTGTTTGGTATACGATCACCTTTGTTTTTGTAGTTAATGCTCTTTTATCCAGAAAACGTGCAGCTAGTGTACTACAGGTTCATGTTGCTCCTTTGATTCTATTTCTTTGACCCGTTAATATACTATTTCCTTTTGATGTTTAGTATTATTTTCAGGGATTTCTATTCCTCTACTTATTTTAAGCTTTTTCCTAAATTTTTATATCCATGTTACTGTTTTGATTTATTACTGGAATTACCCGAAGTTTCTTTATTTTTACCAATAGTCATTACTAATAGATAGCTTTGGTCCATGTGTTTAAATTGGCTAATTCTTTTCCCGATTAAGCGATTAGTACTATATCATCTGAGAATGCACATATCTATCTTCACTTCATTTAAATTTCTATATTCTACAACATATTTGTTTGTACTTTTCCAAGTTTACTTTATTATTTCATCCATTACACATACCACACACACAAATAACTTAATTTATTTTAATCTGCAAATTATGGCAGGATTATATTCGCCAATTAGAAGAATTAAATCAACACATATATAAATTTACGGCACTAATTTAAAATTACTTTCATGCAATGGCGACATCAAAGAATATTCGAAAATTTGATCAATCATTTTATTTTGATACTAACTGTTTTTAAAAATATCGAAATAATTGAATTCAACAGTTTTAAGAATTTTAAATACCCTTATTTAATTTTCTTCAGATATCGAATTACTAAATTCAGTTATTTTGTGACATAAATTCTTTTTTAATAATCTGGCAAGCTCAAAATTTAAACTCGGAGCAAAATGGTTTAGACATTTGTTTTCATTTCTTATGTAAAATGTCAAATCTTTGGATTAACTTCAAATGTTATCGGAGGAAACGGGATGTAGAGAATTTAGTTGACAGAAGTGAACTTAAATTGATATTTTTGGGTAAAGAATGTAAAATACAGTATAATCAGTTATACCTTATACCTGGCGTTATTCTTAGATGTTCTGCACGTTTATAGTTGTGGTAACAATCGTTTTCAATAAAACTTTTTAAGGATAGTGTTATCTATATGAAAGTTCTAGACTTCAAACATTTTTAGTTACGAAAAAGCCTTATCTTCTAAAATGTTTTCTATTCACCTGCAACAGGTCTCTTCTAAACTGATGTTCCATATTTTCGTAGTGATTGATTGAAATGACGTGTTGTCAAATCCCCTTCTATGTCTAGAAACACTCCCAGAAGCACTTCTTCGTTTTCCAGCGTGTTTTCTACTTTGCTGAAAGTTGTCTCAGTCGATCTTTCGGTCCTATAAGCATGTTGGTTCTGATGAAATGAGCTGCTTACCATTAAATCAACCTTAACATGCCCTATCTAATTACGTGTCGAGGGTTTTGAGTATGTATGCCTTATTGGTCTAAATGCCTTTACTGATAAATAGTTTGGCTTTCCAGGTTTTGGTATAAATGCTAACCTGGTTAGCCTCCATATTTTTGTTACATATCCTAGGGCTAGGGTGTCCCTCAGTATATAAGAAAGTTTGCTGATGAGCAACTTTGGACCCTGTTGTAGCATTGCTGGATAAATCCCGTTTAGTCCTGGTGATTTTTATTTGGTCAAATGAATTTATGGACCATTTTATCTTTTGTTGGTAATCACCTTTTTGGCAGTGTTTTTAACAACGATGTTTCGCATTTCACCCAGCTTCCAAGTGTTCGGCGATTCCTGTATTATTGTTGGCCCAGGGAAGTGAGTCCAAATAGCTCAGTCATCGTTTCTTTCCCGGTGTAAGTATTCTGTACAGTATTTGTTACTAGAAAGTTTATTGATGATTACGTACCCTTCGAGAGCACCTTTCAGAGTTTTCAGCAAATTTTTATTGTACTATCAGAGATTGCCTGATATTTTTGCCTTATTTCAGTGTTTTCTAACTTTCCCTCTACTCGCCTTTAGTTTAGGGCTCCACAACGGTACATCGCGAGTGGAGTTTTGGACGATCTGTAGACAAATAGCTTTATAACTTGAGACTCTGGCGTCCATAAGTTGTTCTGCTATGAGTTATATATCTGTTGTGTTATCTGCTAAACTTTTGATTTCAGCTAATTTCCATTCTAGGTCTGCGCAACAGTTTCCCCAGTTTATTATACAGTTACACCTGGTTTAAAATAAATAAAACAAATAAACTATCGAAACCCGCGGAGCACGAACCACACCAGGCCGTGGTCACCATCAGGATAAATTGAATTTTGGGCATGTAATAATAATTGGGTCGAGGAAAAGATATAAATTACATTTACATACTATTTAAAATTAATTTAATACTCTAACGAAGGACTAGGAGAATTTTTTACGCGCCTTTGTAGAAATATTATTTTGATGCTTCCTTATAGAAATATTATTTCGATGAATCATCGTTATTATAATGTAACGAAAAAATATATCGATGAGCCATCATAATTTGTTTTGTTTCTTGTATAATTCAAGACTTGCATTCTTATATATTCTAGTAGATTCTATAGGTATATAAATAGAGATAGAATAAGCGTAGTTTAACTTAGTTCTAATTTGAATGTGAGAGTGTTAAGTAGTTATTAAAGAGTAGTTATTTATTAGAGGAAAGTGTTGTGTTTTATTTGGACCTAGTGAGCGATTTAAAGAAAGAAAATTATAAAAATACTATATTTGGATAAAAACTAAATGTAGAAGAAATCTAAAGAACTAACTTTTAGAATAGTAAGTTGGCAATAAGAGCGAGTAAACTGACTTTAACTTCGTCTAAATATTCTTATTGTGTGAGTTTGTTTGAACTATTCTTAAAATTAAGGTATAAGACCTTTCGAAAATTCTCACAACAAGTAGATAATAAACAGCTTTTGTGAATATAGGATCTAAGTAAATATAGAGAGTTAGAAGTCTCTAGGGTAAATATTTACTATGAAAACATTTCATATCCCAACATTAAGACTCTCTCTTCAAGTAATTATTTTATACAAAAGATTCTACTTTAAAAGACTTTTTCATATTTAATTAAATTAATTTTTTTTTTGGTTTTTGGTCATAATATTACATTATTAAGAAATTAACACATGTTTTTGCTCTTGTGTTTCGGTTTATTTTATTATTTAAGCCATCTTTAGAGAATTAAAAAATAAATCTGAAAAGGAATTTGTAATTTGTTATTATATAAATTAAAAAATTAATTTCTCACCTATTGTTTACTTAATTAAATTACATATAACAATTTTTATACATAACACACTGGCATTATTTTTACATTTTTTATACATATGTTTTGTTGTGTGTTTGAAAGTATACTAGTAAATAGATAGAACGTTTCTGGACCATCTACAATTTTATTGACCTATTAAGTTGGTATAAATATTAATCATGTCATTTGTGTCCGTCCTTCGACATAGTATCCCATTAACTAGCTATATAAAGTATAGAAAATTATTGCGGAAAAATAAAAAACGTCACACCATTAACAAAAAATGATTTTATTGAAGCTACCAAATTATGTTTAACACAAACCATTTTTCTCTTTCCATTTTCCTTCTAATCGCAAATTTACGTTCTTGCCATGGGTTCACCAATACCTGCAATAATAGCAAACCTCGTCATGGAACTTCTATAGGAAAATATTATTACACAACTTGATTACAAGCCCTACGTACGTCAACGACTGTATATTATTCATACCTGAAAACAAAATTCGGTACACCCTCAATAGATTTAATAGCGTACCAAAATACAGTTTACATTAGAAAAAGAAAATAATAAAGCCATTAATTTCCTTGACATTACTATTCATTATGATCAAAATGGTAAAGTAAAAACAAACTGATACAAAAAACTGGTATGGTCAGGGAGAGACCTAAATTAAAATTCTACAGAACCTAAAAAATACAAAAAGAGTGTGGTCACAGCAGTAACCGATAGAACTATCAAGTTTTCCTATCCACAATTTATACCCCAAAATATAAAAAAAGTAAAACACACTTTAGCAAAAAACAATTATTCAAAAAAATTTTTTTGAATCCATAATAAAAAGCCGAGTAGAAAAGTTCAGTAACAACAATAAACGAATAAACAGCAACGTTTTGTCGTCCAAAAAATACGTATCTATACCTTATATACCAGAAATTACCGATTCTATTAAAACAATACTAACACCATATAATATCCAAGTAGCTGAAAAACCGTCGAATAACCTCAAAAGTCTTTATACAAAACTTAAACCTAAAAACGAAAAAACAAACATCATTTACAAGATCAATTGTTTAGATTGTAGCCAAATGTATGTCGGTCAAACAAAACAGTATGCAATATTCAACTTACATAATATCGACTTTAACAACGATGAGATTTTAGACACAGAAAATAATTACAAAAAAAAGAACAATTAAAGAAATGATCCACATTAACAGAATACCCTATACAATGAATTTCAGGATGGACAGAAATGATTTGAATAATGTTTATACAAACTTAACAGGGCAATAAAATTACAGATGGTCCAGAACTTTTTACTAGTATACTTTCAAATACCCAATGAAAATGTATAAAATAATATCAGTGTGTTTTTATATAAAAAAATTAAATGTAATTGAATTAAGTGAGTCACTAGTTAACATTGGGTAAGAAATTAATTTTTCAATTTATATAATAACAAATTACAGATTCCTTTTCATATTTAAAGTTTAATTCTCTGCAGACGGTTTAAATAATAAAGTAAACAGAAAACGTAAGAACAAAAATATGTGTTAATTTCTTATGAAGTAATATTATGACCAAAACCGAAAAAAAATCTAATTAATAACTGCACGATCAACAAAAAGAAACGAATTTGATTAGATAGTAGTGATTTATGAGATTAATATAAAAAGTGACATATTGTTTTGCGAAAATTATGTATTGTTTCTTCGAACAAAAGAAAAATTTGAGCACGTATCTGTATACGATTTATTTCTCAAACAATAGTAAAGCTATGTCAAGAGAATTAAAAAATGATCAAATGCCGATTTTAACACTGACTAGAAAAAATAAAATATAAAATTTTTGGGTTGATGATTTGACGTTTACATAGCAATTACTGTTTTATTTTTGTTAGTTACGGACTAGCTAGTAGTAAAAACAGAAAAAGCTGTATTTTTGATTTTATGGGGATATATTTTAACAAAATGGGTTAATTTGGAAAATTGCTGTAGCAATTCATTTGATTACTCAAGTGGTCATCGAAATATATACAGGGAAAAAGTTGCATATAGTATAGTTTTGGAGATACAGCCTACATCGATAGAGATGTATATAAAAATAATTAAATAAATATATTATTAAGGCAGGAAGGTCAACGATTAATCATCTTTTTGCGTCACACAAATTATAGGAAAGAAAATGGCCGTAAATCAGGAAATATATTTTGTGTTCAGAGAACACAAACTTAAATGTCAACCTAATTAAAGTGGTGAAAAAGATGTACGACAACTCTACAGCTAAGATCAAAATTGGAAGTAGTACCTCAGAGGGTCTTAACATCACAAAGGGTCTCAAACAGGGATGTTGTCAATCCACTACGTTATTTAAGATATACCTTGAACAGACGCTAAAAAGCTGGAAAAGAAAATGCAAAAATATCGGCATATTGATTAAAAACAATATCATATATATATATATATATATATATATATATATATATATATATATATATATATATATATATATATATATATATATATATATATACTATCTTTTGCAGACGATCAAGTACTCATAGGGCAAGATCAGGAATATATGGGTATTGGTGACGTACACAGCCCTGATACTGGAATAAAATCAAGTAAGTAGACACTGCGACGAGTACAAATATCTAGGACTAACTATCATAGAAGACGGAGGTATGGACAAGGGAATAGAAGAAAGAAACAATCAAGGAAGGAGAGCAATCCCATTCCTCAACAGTGTACTGTGGAACCAAACCATTTACAACACAAATAAACACCGAATATACTACACGATTGCAAAAGCATAAATACTTATAACTGCGAAGTATGGACGCAGGTTGGAAAGAATTACCAATGACAGAATCAGACAAATTATGAACGTGCAGCATTCAATCGTAGACGAAATTGGAACCCAGCAGTTGAGATGGTATGGACACGTACACCGAATACCAGAGGAGAATCTGCCGAAACAGATCTTGGAGTGGTCATTCCATGGTAGACGGAAACGAGGAAGACCGCGTCTTAGTTGGAAAGAAGGAATCGGCGGAGAGATGAGAGATAGAGGGAGATGTAACGTTTTGGTATTCGCTTCTTGCATATTGGAAGAAGGAATTAAACTTCAATATTTGTCATGTCAGATAAAGTATGAGTGAAACAACAAATTCAGAAACAGGGTAATTTCTGTAGCTAATTTCATCCGACCTGATCAAGTAAACTCTATTATGGTGCCTGAATCGATTGCAGCTATTCAAGCTTTTGCTTGGAGAATATTTTGAAGAACTACATCTCTAATACGATTACTGCTATGATTCTCATATACTTACAACTTATAAAGATTTATCTCAATTCTCTCATTAGCACAAAATAAGGCGGACTTTTGGAATTCTTTTGCAACAGCAACTCTCAGTGTAGTGCTAAAAGTAACATTATTTATGCATGCGATACCGCAGAATTTCTATTGGTAGTAAATCCAAAGCTAATATACGTAACTAACTTAGTTCCCGGAAACACATTCTATTTCTGATTGAATGCCAAAATTAAACAAAGCAAGTTCCATTTGTATGTTGTTAAAATAATTCCTTTTCGCTCTAGCTGTACTTATTATCCTAGTTGTTGGAATTTAAAAGAACGAGCTCATTCCTTTTATGGCTTTACAATTCTAATTAAGTAACAGTATTGGGAAGTTTAGGCTATTAAAGGTAATAGATAATACTAATTAAGCTGCTAAATGCTCCGTTCCAAAAAGAACGAGCAAAAATTTAAATTACATACTGGAATCTTTCCATGTTCGAATTATGTACATACCCTTGATTTATTTAAAAGATTTTTTGAAAAAAAGCGAAACATATTCAAATTCTATAGCTGATGAAACTACCGGTGTTTTAAAGTAGCTAATTTTTCCAGTTCTTGAGTCTCTGTAAACCTTTTTTTCCTCTTTATGTCAAATTAAGGTAACGTGAAAAGTTATTCTCGGCCAATTACACTTTTTATGCACTTCTTATAGTGAAATCAATGGACCCGTATGGAACCAAGAAAGAAATTCGCGAACTATCGTCAACTTAAAATTAGCGTTTCGTGATTTGTTGACAGGATGTTGGACCTGTAAATTTGCTGCTATGATTGTAATCTGGGACTCGAAATTGATCTTATGATGATCTTTGATACTTGATCAACCTGAGATTTCACTTTTTCTCAGTTTTCGTGTCTCCATATTATTGAGACTCTACTGCTCTGACGACTTTTTTGATAAGTCGCCGCGCAAGTCAAAACTTACCCTCCCCGCCACAGTGATACGGCAGAGGTACATGTTTCGTCTCTACTAGACTCATCAGGTTTTGATTTTCTTCTCAGTATGGTGGTACAGGTAGGCCATCATCTCGATGATGGTGGAATAGGATAAATTGTGTTCCTTAGCAATTTGTTTCAACTGTGCAACCTCTAACACGGAAAGGATATGGTTGGAACGAAGTTTGCATTTACTGTTCGCATTTTACTTCATTCATATACAGAGCTGCATATAGTTGTACGTTTGCTGAATGTGATTTCAGCACTACAACGGCATAATGTGGATATATCCACTGCTATTGCATCTCACACGGAGGAATCCGTGAAAGCCGCATAAACATGTATACGCCATCCGGCGGGAGGTCGACGAAGCCGCGTTCAGTATTTGTATGCTTCCTTCCAATCTGTCCTTTGCCCAGTCAGATGCATGTCGGTACCCTGATGAGTCTAGTAAAGACGAAACATGTATCTCTGCGGTATCACTGTGGCGGGGAAGGTAAGTTTTGACTTTCTTCTCAGTATGGTGGTACAGGTAGGCCATCATCTCGATGATGGTGGAATAAGATAAATTGAGTTTCTTAGTAATTTGTTCCAACTGTGCAACCTCTAACACAGAAAGGATATGGTTGGAATGAAGTTTGCATTTACTGTTCGCATTTTACTTCATATACAGGGTGATTCAAAAATCGATCACGAAACTTAAGGGGGTGATTCTACTTGACAAAATAAGGGTAGAGCTTCATATAATTTTTTTTCAAAATGTCATTCGTTTTCGAGTTACAAGCCGTCCAAGTTCAAGTTTTTATTTTTTGTTTTTTGAATTACTCGCTTACAGGAAAACCGATTTGACTAATATTTGAAAGATAGGCTAAGTCTTCTGCGCTTCATCATTTTAGTAACAATTCACATTGATTGTTTGCCGCTAGAGGGCACTTTACCTACATTGAAAATTGTTTTTTTGTCATAATTTTTTAGTGTTGACAGCTACAGTAGTTTTTGGCATAATTTCTGAAAGACTGATGCCACGCCTTTAAAAAAGGTGCTCTTTATTTACATCGCTAAACCCAACGGTTTAGACGTAAATCACCCTTAAAAATTAAGTGGTAAATTTACTTTTCTCATTTCATTACCACCAGCTACCAGGTAAATAGCTATCAAAGTATACTAGAGCTGTCAGTTTAACATCAAATAAATTCGCTTTTTAAACTATTTAATTTATAATCTTAAAATAAACCAGACCTTAATCCTATGGATTTTTTCTTTTGGGGTCATTTGAAACAATTGGTGTACGATATTCCAGTAATCAACGTCGAGGATCTTCGCTTCAGGATAATCGAAAAGTGCCAAATTATTAAAGAAACACCAGGAATTTTTCATCGAGTTAGGCGACATTTTTTGAAGAGTGTTAGGAAATGTATGGAAGAAAATGGGGGACATTTTGAGAATCTTTTTTAGTTTGTTTAGTACTGTTTCATTAATTTTTATCAATTAAATTTATATCGCAATAATCCATAATATGAATATTTACTGATTAGCCATTATTAGTTATTTTAAGATTATAAATTAAATAGTTTAAAAAGCGAATTTATTTGATGTTAAACTGACAGCTCTAGTATACTTTGATAGCTATTTACCTGGTAGCTGGTGGTAATGAAATGAGAAAAGTAAATTTACCACTTAATTTTTAAGGGTGATTTACGTCTAAACCGTTGGGTTTAGCGATGTAAATAAAGAGCACCTTTTTTAAAGGCCTGGCATCAGTCTTTTAGAAATTATGCCAAAAACTACTGTAGCTGTCAACACTAAAAAATTATGACAAAAAAAAAATTTTCAATGTAGGTAAAGTGCCCTCTAGCGGCAAACAATCAATGTGAATTGTTACTAAAATGATGAAGCGCAGAAGACTTAGCCTATCTTTCAAATATTTGTCAAATCGGTTTTCCTGTAAGCGAGTAATTCAAAAAACAAAAAATAAAAACTTGAACTTGGACGGCTCGTAACTCGAAAACGAATGACATTTTGAAAAAAAATTATATGAAGCTCTACCCTTATTTTGTCAAGTAGAATCACCCCCTTAAGTTTCGTGATCGATTTTTGAATCACCCTGTATATATATATATATATATATATATATATATATATATATATATATATATATATATATATATATATATATATATATAATAATTTTGCGTTTTATGTATTTGGAAAAGTTGTCTTTTTCTCCTTAAAGTTGTTACGAAAGAGGGGCAGAGAGCTTATTCTCTGCGAATTCTACTCTGTTTCTGTTTCTCTCTCTCTCTCTCTCTCTCTCTCTCTCTCTCTCTCTCTCTATGCTCTAATTTCGACCATCTAAAAGTCTCATTATTGAAGTTCTAACAAATCGATTGCAAAATGCACAGAAAATAACTGTTTACTTGAAAAACTCACTTGGTAAAATGTCGGCAGGATATGATACGGGAAAGTTATCATCAATAGTACAAACGAACATCTGAATATACTGCAGTAGGAAAATATTAAACATAAAAAACTTCAAGGTCCATGTATTTACAAAAGTTGTTTCTTTTTCTTTTCAAACCGTTAAGAAACTAACTCTTCTTCTTCTTCTTCTACCTTCTATAATAGGTCCCTGACCTGTTCCTTCTTCGATTTTCCTCATTCTGGACTTAAATTATCGCTCCACATTTTCCGTGGTCGACCTCTACTGCGTGTACCACTAGGCGATTTATCTCGTGCGATCCTTACCAGTCTATCCACTGTCATTCGGCTTATGTGTTTGTTCCATTGTGTTTTACGCTGTAGGACCCACTCATTAATGCAGTCTGTGTTGCATGATTGCCTGATGTTATCGCTTCTTTCTCTGTCTAGTAGCGTTTTTCCTGTTATTCGTCGAAGTATTCTCATTTCTGTAGTCTCCAATAGTTGTTTTATTTTTTTCGTCTCTGGCCGTGTTTCTGAGGTGTATGTCATAATAGGTCTAATTGTGGTTTTGTAGATCCGAATCTTTGTTTATTGTTGTAAGTGTTTGTTTCGCCAGATCACGTCGTTGAGAAACTAACTGTTTACTTAAAATTCTGTATGTATATATATATATATATATATATATATATATATATATATATATATATATATATATATATATATATATTGGAATTTTAGTGATAGATTGGTTTTATTTTAATGCTAGTTTCCGGGAAAAATTAATGACAAACCCCCTTGACTGTCCCATACTACTCCAGCGCCTACACGGTTGAGCTAATAGACTTCCCGGAAAAAAATAATAGAATATGTTTATGAAATTTGTTCCAATATTAAACAGATGATTTTATTTTAAGGAGGTAATTTTTTTAGTTTCTAAGATAAAGGTTTACACGTTATGCTTTTGTGTATAGTGTCGATATTTTTTTAACGGCATTATCCGTAAATGATATTAGGTAAACAAGTCAATATAATCACGACATTAAGACGACTAGACCTAAAATCCAATACTAAGAAGCAATCGGTGTATACAGGTCAATAAATAAACCTCCCAAACTTGTCTCATTGGCAAGCATCTCAAACTTTTAATTTTCTCATACTATAACCGAATCGGTAGCAAGTATTCTGCATCCTCTTTGTACAGTTTATGATAACTTCATCCAAGCAAGATCTATGAAGAATATTATTGTTAGAAATAAGCACTTTATACCATTTTTTCTGAGAATAGAATTTTTGTTACTGTAGAGAATTTTTTGAATATAAAATTCAATTTTTTATCTAAAATTAAACTAATTTTTTTATCTCTATTTGTGTAAGAAGTTATTTAAACAACAATGCAAAAATTTAAACGAATTTCTTCTGCGTTCGATTCCACCCTGCCACAAAGTTATGTACGCATAAGGCTATCAATCATTAAGTCTTTGGACAAAAACTTGCTTATATAATGTAGCCAAGATAAATTAAATAGTTTTAAGTTTCTAAATCGGCCGTAAGAGGGTGTAGATTGTTACATAAAATAGAAAAACAATAATTTCTTAAAAAAATCAACTATAATGGTACGTACCTTTGTAGATTGTTAATATCCACTGCTTTTTGCTGTTTTGAAGCTTTTGTATTAAATTTTTTTCTCTAACTTTTCAAATAAAAGACGGAGGAAGCGAGGAATATTGTTATTAAGAAATACTGCATCTTTGGATAGCCTTATCCGCTTTAATAGACTTGCTCATACTTTTTTGGCAAAAATAAATATAAATTAATAAAATATTTTCTAAATATTCCACAATAGATCGTATTTGATAATAAAATAATAAATAAAGTGTAAGTGTAGGTGTCATTTTACCTTTTTACTCTCTACTATATATATTTTAATTTGTATTAACTTTTTGCTAGAACTTTTTAAATAAAAGAGCTTTAGTTAGGTTTTAACGCTATTTTATGAGTCTACCAACAGGTATCGCTATTTAGCGAAGTTACTAATTTTTAAAGATATTTGTTAATAAAAACGTTTATTTCCAAATAACTTGATTCGTAATATTATTATAGGATAAAATTATGAAAACGCCGAAAATTAGAAGTGGCTATTGTTTTTTAAAATTAAATTGTAGATGAGAATAATGATATTTATTGAGGTTTTAAAATAAAAAGGTTATTTTTTGACATATTACACAGCCACACAAAAAAAAGTGTCGTGATCTGGGGACGAGACCCAAGTATTCCTATGTATTTTGATTCGCTGAATCAGCATAGGCTCAACGGGTGATGGTTCAAATCTAATCTCTAAAAACACCCAAAAATCACTGATTTTGGAAAAAATTGTAATATACTGCTGGGAAGGCAAATTCCAACGGAACCCAACATGACCCAACCAAACCAAATATACTGTACGGCCGGGCAGACCAATTTTGTCGCGAAGAAAATAGTCTGCGGAGCCTTAACCTACAGATAAATCTAACTTAACGTAACCTAACTGAATCCAATCAAACCCAACATAACCCTACCAAACCAACTGTACTTTAATGCTAAGCAGGCCTATATCTAGGTTAGGTTGTGTCAGGGTATGTTAGATTCATTTGTAGGTTGAAGCTCTGGGAACAGTTTTTTTGCAGATATAGCCCTCCCTGGCGTTAAATTACACTTGGTCTGCTTAAGTAATTTTGGGTTTAATTTGGTTGAGTTAGGTTAGATCAGGACAGGTCAGGTTATGATAAGCTCATTTGTAAGTTAAAGCTTTGTGAACTATGTTTTTTCTGTCAAAATTAACATACCAGGTAGTAAAGTACGATCGGTTTGGTCAGGTGGTGGTGGGTTGGGTCATGTTTGGTTAGGTGAGGTTAGATTTATTACTTGGTCTAGGCTCTGCGGCCTATACTTTTTGTTCCGAAATTAACCTGTTCGGCAGTATAGTTGAATCTGTTTGGTTATGTTATGTTAGGTTAGATTAGGTTAAATTATGTTAGGTTATGTAAAATTAAGTGAGATCAAGTGAAGTCCTGTTAATTGTAAGGTTGGAGCTCTGCAGACATTGGTTTTTTGGTAAAAATTTGCCCGACCGGTAGTTTAATACAATTTTTCCTGAAATCAATGATTTTTAGGTGTTTTTTGAGGTTAGGGTTAAACAAAGACCCGTTCAGACCACTCTGATGGCGAATTCGGGTTTAGTGGGTCAAAATACATACAGATAAAAGTGTCTTACTACATTTTCTTGTGTGATTGTGTTAAATTTATGTGCAAAACAGTAAGCAAAGAAATTGACTTTCTGAGAATAAATTAAATAAAAACGAGCAATATTATATTTTGGTATAGTAAATGTTCAAAATGGCGTCCATTGCTATCTATGCAACCTAAGCAGTTGACAGGTAGAAAATATAGCAATTCCGCTCATGTTTGAGCTTGGGATACATACCGATGGCGTGGAGGGAAACAAAAGTAGTCTTTATTCTCAAGGTAGGAGGACGAGACTACACAAATCCTAAGTTTTTCCGCCCTATCAGCCTGACCAGTTTCTTATTAAAAACACTGGAAAGGTTGGTGGGTCGACACATTAAGGAAGGAATAATGGTGCAATATCCCTTACATCCTTTGCAATTTGCCTACCAGGCAGGAAAATCCACAGATGCGGCGCTATACCGACTTGTCACAAGAGTCGAAAGGGCGCTGTTGGGTGGACGATCTGCCTTAGGTACCTTTATCGATATCGAGGGGGCATTCGAGAACATGTCTCACGATTCGATATGCAATGCTCTACAACGGCGAGGCTCTGAACCGACAGTAGTCGCATGGGTGAGAGCAATGTTAACTAAGAGAATAATATATGCTGAGCTTAACAATGTAACTGTTAAAATACTGTCAAGTAGGGGCTGTCCATAGGGAGGAGTTCTGCCGCCTTTGCTGTGTAGCCTTGTAGTGGACAGCCTGCTGAGTGGACTGAATGATGCCGGTTTGTATACACAGGCCTATGCTGATGACTTGGTCATTTTGTGCCCTGGTCGTCATGTCTGGAACCTGGAGGGACCAATGATGCGGGCCCTCCGGATCACGGAACGATGATGCCGCAGGGAGGGGCTCGGAATAAATCCGGACAAGGCGGAGCTAGTACTCTTTAGAAAAAAGAGGAAAATGGGGAGACTTTCCACAATTACATTGATGGGAAGGGCAGTTAAATACCTGGGAGTAATCCTGGACTCACGACTGAGCTGGAATGATCATATTGAGGCTCGAACCAGGAAAGCCATATGTGTTTTCTGGGCTTGTAAACGACCCTCTGGGTGTATATGGGAACTGACACCTAAAGTGCTATTTTGGATATACACTATGGTGATCCGCCCCATGATGACGTACGCCGCTATTGTATAGTGGCGTAGTACAACAAAGCGCAAACACATTCTTCAACTTGACAAAGTTCAGAGAATGGCTTGTGTGGGAATATTGAGTGCGATGAGGACTGCTCCCACCAGGGCTCTGGAAGTCCTGGTGAACCTGCCTCCTCTTCACTTATACATAGAGAACGAGGCCCTAAGGACTGTTTATCGTCTCAGTTGCCTGGGACATCTTGGAATTGAAACAGGCGGTGACTCAGGTGTCTGGAAAAGCGTGGTGGAGAGGTGTCCATCATTCCCCATGCGGACAGACTACATGACGCCGTTTTTAAAACCCAACCTCTCCCTGGAGATACTTATGTCAAGTAGAGAGGATTGGGAGGGAGAACAAAATCTTCCAAAAAATGGATCCTGGTGGTATACTGATGGATCTCGACAAGATGAAAGAGCTGGAGCCGGAGTATTCGGCAAGACCACAGGAGTCAGAGGGTACTACGCTCTCGGACAATGTTCGACCATTTTCACACCGGCAATTTATGCTATTCTGCAGTGTGTCCATCTTTGTGAGAGGGACATAGACAGGAATAGAGTAATAAATATATGCTCAGACAGTAAGGCTGCGATATTGGCATTGAAGTCAAGTGTCGTATCAATGGTATGATAAGGAAAGGCTGCACAGTCAGACTCGTATGGGTCTCGGGTCACTCGGGCATACGCGTACTAAGGAACATATAACGGGGTCTATCGCACGGCGTACTAAGGAGCTTTTCTCCTTGAGAAGGAAAGAGCTGCGAATTGTGGTGGGATTGTTGACAGGACATTGTCACCTCCAGGGCCATCTTCATAGAATCGGTGTCGAGGGCGACCCGACATGCAGATGGTGTTTGGAGGAGGATGAAACTGTTGACCATGTTCTCAGAGGGTGCTCAGCACTCAACGGACTGAGACAGAGATATTTCAGAGATATAGTTTTGTTACCGGAAGCAGTTAGGCAAGTTCAAATAACGAGGCTGCTTGGATTCGCAAATGCGATTGGCCTCGAATAACCTGCAGATATGGTGGGATGTAAAGGGCCCAATGGAGGCCTAGGCATCGATCTAGTATCACCACCCCTTTTTCATTCATTCATTCATTCAATATAGCAATTTCAACTTTTTCTGGAGAAATTGATTATATGGCATGTCTTACAGCTGAATCATATTTTCTCATATTGTCAGTCAAATTTGATAAACTCTATCACTTATGCTTCCCTATTGGTAAAAATTCAAAGGTTGTTATATTTGGTGATTCGGCTGGCCAATAAACTGTAATACCTTTTCCTATCCATCTCGGAAAGTGTTTGTTCAAATACTGCCCTGCGTTTTAAGCATAATTAAGTGAACAGCCAGCGTGTTAAAATAGCATGTTTGTGCGTATATCCGGAGTACGGGGGGTGATTGGTTCATTAGAAAGTCAATAATTTGCTCCTATTAAACGTTGGACAAATGCATATTAATTTTTCTTTCTATTATACTGCACCATACATTAACAGTAAATTGATTATGATCTATAAGTTAATTTATAAAAACAATAGGGAATTCTAATTTGTAGCTTTACTTTCCTCATTTTAAATGTTATAATGTTGTATTTTTCGAATGACGCCTTTTCATTTAAAGTATTTGAAAATATTGGAAAAACTAATAAGTTTGGCAAATTACGCTATGTGACAATTATTTGAAATAAAAACACAAACAAGTAAAGTTTTTTTACCATATAACAATTATCTCCTAAATAAGATCAAGTTCATTAAAATCGGACAAAGTAATTCGGAGTTAGAGTATTTTTTGAATAACAATATTTCTTGCTTCCCTTTCCCTATATTTTACAAATTAGAGAAAAACGTCTTGAATATAAGCAGTAGATATCAAAAACAATGAAGAATATCTACTATTGTATTTGATTCTCTTAAAGAAATTTTTTTTCTGTTTTGCATAATAAGATACGCCATCTTACGTCCTATATGGAAAGTTAAAAAAATTTTGTTCATTTTACTTAACCATATTTTTTGCGTAAGCTCAGTAACCTATATTTTCTGAGATACAGTGGGCAATGAATATATAAATTTAATCTAACAAGCGAATATATATTTTACAGTACGAATATCTACTTACCATTCTGGCGTCAGTCATATGTTCCGAATACAAGTCCTTAATCAACATATCTAGAGTTCTCTGTCTCTTTCTAGCGAACGTCGGTGTTTCGAAGGTTGCCTTTTCACCATTTATAAGCTTGACCAGTAAGAACTCTCGAAATAAATAAGGATCGGTAAAAATTGGAGGGCACGGTAAGCTTGGTCCGAATAATGGTACAGCTTCATCTGAGAATACAGAGAGGCGATAGTGGCCTTCTGAAGTGACACTGACTACTGCAAAAACGTCTGGATTTATTTGTTAAGGGAATAGTTATTTACTTTCCTTTGTTATAAATTTGTTACTATGTTGAGAATTTTAAACGTTTTTATGCGACAAGTTTAAATATTCTCCAATCTACATTTCTAACTGCAAAATTACCAACTACAGATTTCATGTATTATTTCATATATATATATATATATATATATATATATATATATATATATATATATATATATATATAAATATGTAGATAAGTTTTTTGTCCGTGTAATTTAAAATAAAATAGAATAAAATATTGGCGAAGCGGACGTGAAAATTTGTCAATCTACATGATTCTCGTATTAAAAAGTGCGGAGCACTCCAAATTATGGAATAACTCCGGGTCCGACAGATGGCGACAGCGCTGTTTCGTCCTAATATGGGACTCGTCAGGCCACCGCAGTCGGTACAAACCATCATCTCGCCTTTGCATCGTATATATATATATATATATATATATATATATATATATATATATATATATATATATATATATATGTGAAAAACTTTAAGTTGTAAGCAATGAAACAATATTGTAACGAACTTTGTAGCGTCAGACATTTCACAGTATTAGTTTGTGTTTATAGTTTATAGGGTTTTAGGTCTATTTTCCTCAGGAGACGTCTATGAAAGAAGGTCTGGAACTCTCTTTCTGTAAACTCTGTTTCCTTATTTTTAACATGGAACGCCCATGGCGTAAGGTCTAGAAATTACCAGATTACCCTTTTTTCTTATTTTTATTACACCACGTAGAATGAAAACACTTCTAGAAAGATCCGGAATCTTCTGGTATACGGAAAAAAGTATATAAAGGGTCCAGATCGGCTTTCGTGGACAGTTTAGTTTGAGAGTTCGTTGATGCAACTTTGAATTATTTTGACATATGCCAAAATTGTGACAATTAAAGGTTTTACAACAAAATAGTCGTGTATAAATACAAGCCGTCCGGAACAATATTGTGAGATTGGCTCTAGGACAATGTAGCGCATTTCACGGCGAACATTGAGACTGTAAGGTTATTTAAAAGTTAACTTAGTTTTCAAGTGGGAATCCATCCTTGGATACAGAAATGGAAAGAGCGGAAAATTTCATGTCTAAATAGGGGCTCCGCAGGAATAGTGAAATGAACTTGACGGCTGTATCAAAGTCAAATACAAATAAAGTGCGAGTGGATATACCCTGAAAGCGACATCTGCTAGGATGCAGACAATGCAGACAACACTTGAGATTTGCCAAGGTCCAGATAGTGAAAGCAAGTGCCGTTACTGCTCAGTCAGTGAAGGCAAGACCGGCTACGATCCCGCCAGTGAAGGTCAGACCTGTGGCTTGATGCGGTCCAGCCAGTGAAGGTAAGACCGGCTATGACTCAGCGAGTTATTTATACCGTTGGAGAGGAAATTTCTCCCGTTTTCTGTTTCTGCAAGAAAAAAATTAGACGAATCATTGAACAAATCACCTTGACGTTAAACTGACTTCAAAGATCACCATGTATATAGGTTTGTTGTTTTTGTTTCTATAAATACGCATTATGATTTCGTATAAAAACATACTATACCTATCTTTAATACTAACTAAAGAATATAACAAACAATATTTAGATGAAACGTCTGTCATTTTTCACAAGAAGCTGAACCATTGAATTTTGTATTGGATGTACTGTATATTATGTATATTTAACAATAACCAGCGACTGCTACCAGGCAAACCAATATATACATATATGTATATATATATATATATATATATATATATATATATATATATATATATATATATATATATATATATATATGAAGTAAAATGCGAACAGTAAATGCAAACTTCTCTCCATCATATCCTTTCTGTGTTAGAGGTTGCACAGTTAGAACAAATTGTTATAAAACGCAATTTATCCTATTCCATCACCATCGAGATGATGGCCTACCTGTACCATCATACCAAGAAGAAAGTCAAAACTTACCTTCCCCGCCACAGTGATACGGCAGAGGTACATGTTTCGTCTCTACTAGACTCATCAGGGTACCGACATGCACCTGGCTGTGCAAAGGACAGATCGGAAGGAAGCATGCAAATACTGAACGCACGCGGCTTCTCCGACCTCCCGCCGGATGGCGTATATATGTTTATGCGGATTTCACGGATTCCTTCGTGTGAGATGCAATAGCAGTGGATATATCCACATTATGCCGTTGTAGTGCTGAAATCACATTCAGGAAACGTACAACTATATGCTGCTCCGCGTATGAATGAAGTAAAATGCGAACAGTAAATGCAAACTTCTCTCCATCATATCCTTTCTGTGTTAGAGGTTGCACAGTTAGAACAAATTGTTATAAAACGCAATTTATCCTATTCCACCACCATCGAGATGCAACCTCTAACACAGAAAGGATATGATGGAGAGAAGTTTGCATTTACTGTTCGTATTTTACTTCATTCATACGCAGAGCTGCATATAGTTGTACGTTTACTGAATGTGATTTCAGCACTACAACGGCATAATGTGGATATATCCACTGCTATTGCATCTCACACGGAGGAATCCGTGAAATCCGCATAAACATATATATATATATATATATATATATATATATATATATATATATATATATATATATATATATATATATATATATATTCTTGTTTGTAGTAAAAAAGAAAAAAATAAAAAAAAAATAAAATGTTAAACTCCTCCATATGGAAAAGTACAAGGTGGCATCTATTCTCATTATACTGTGCGTCTCTTTCATATACCGTTTTAGATCTGAAGTAAAAATCCTTATTTTTTATTTATTATTAAATTTTACCGTGTTTCTATGAATTTAAAATATTTTTAACGTTACTAGAAATATACACGATGAATAAAAGTTATATGATTTTATTTTAAAAAATTATTTCCTATTTATACTATATGTATGATGTTACATCTCTTATATTTTTTTATATTTTGACACCATAAGGAACAATAATAATTACGGTTAATAGTATCTGTCTTTTCTACTAAAAATGCTGGATCATATCATGGTACGAAACTATATTTTTTTAAATCCTTATGTAAGTCACTTTAATGTTCTTTCACCCAGATAATCTCTCCCTAGTAACAGCAGTAATTAACATAAATTAAATGTTGTCCTAATATGTATGGGGACCGTTCATAATAATAAGTATCATGTGTTTCATGAAATGTTATTGCTTCTTAAATGGTTCCTAAAGGGAACTACTTATATTCCAGTGGGGTAGCGAGCATTTAGTACACCAAAGATAAATATTACTGAAGAGAGAATTTTATTTTATCCTTATTATATTTCTGTGACGTCTATTTCATTTTATTTTTGTGTTCAATACAGCTTTACAGTTTTATACAAGGTTTGAAGAGCCTTTAAATTCATGTTAATAAACTAAATAAAACAGAATGACGAGACATACTTAGGTGTTGTCTGAGAAAACGTACATGGGCCATTGTGGTTTGCATATCTAAAATAAAAGGCGAATTAAGGATGCTGCTAGTCGCTTTTTGTCTGGTATTTACGATAGTATTAAATTTAAATGTTTTATGGCATATCGAGACTCATCCTACCTTCATTTCCTTCCTTACCTAGGTTTAGGATTCGTTTAAGAAATTTGAATTGTGTTTAAGGATCAACAGACCAAGAACAATAATAATTTACATAACAACGAGCTACTGACAATAACGCAAGAATGAACTGGCAAAAAAAAGAATAACATATAAACCCGAACAAAAATATTTTATTTATTTAATTTTTAATTAAACTCTAAATAAATGTGATCTCCGTTTTCATGTATTATTTTACGGGAGGCATGTACACGTCCCCCGTAAAATAATAAAAAACTATAAAAAATACACACACAAACACCGTCAAAAATAGATTTATCTATATACTGAGCGCAGTTATTCCTAGTCTTAATTTAGTAATACATGTTAAACTGTTACACTATGAGTATTTCTATTTGTAAATAACTTTTAAAAATGCGACGATCTTTTGTTAAAAACTTTTAATATTTATGTTTTGGAAATTACTATTGTTATAGGTAAGTTTCACAGTATTTTAAATTTCATGTAAACTATTTGCTGACTATTTCGAAAATTGTTTGTAGAAAACACACTGATGAAGACAAATAGTAATGTCGAAACGTTTGGGAGAAAAAATAATAAAACATCTATGAGGAAATAAATTAATTTTTGTTTCACTGATAGTGGTTAAAGAAAAACAAAAAAGTAATTTAAGTATATATATATATATATATATATATATATATATATATATATATATATATATATATATATATATATATATATATTTATGTAAACATCCCATTGAGGGTATTTTTTAAGTTCTGTATTATTGTATTCATTTAGTAAAAATTGTTTTTGTTTTAATAATGTTTGTAAATGTTTTACGATTATGTTTTAGTTTTTCGTTATGAACTGTTATTCAATATGGAAAATAATTTTTAATAGCCCATTTTTAGTGTTTCATTTACTGGCCCTAATGACTAGAAAGGAGGTTTGCCGATTTATTTCGATTTTTAGAAGAGGTTCGCAGGAAGAAAAAGGTTGGGAAACGCTGCTATATAGGAACAAGTCAAAAAATAAAACAAACAATATTAATTAAAATTCAGAAACCACTCTACAAAATAAAAAGCTTGAGAAGTTAAAGATATTTGAAACTCTATTTACAGAACCCATTTTATTAAAATCTGACTTACTTAAACTCGATCATTTAAGTTAAATATTTTACAAAAACAGTAATATAATGTAGAATTATAAAGTTTAAACTAGTTTAGAGATATCAAAAAATTGTTGAAATGAATAATACGGTCTTTGAAAAAAAAATCCATCAACAATAGTCTATTTATATTAACAAGCATATATAAAGAAATAATTCACAACAGAAAAGTAATATGACAAAACTACCTAAATTTTTGTTCTCCTTTTTAGGCGGAGGCGATAAAAATGGACCAGTTAAATGTCACAACATGAAATAAAACCTAATGAAACTTGACAATAAGAGTTTTAGTAATAGAAAGTAAAGGTCAAAAATAATGAAAAAAAGGCGTATGCTGTTTTTTATTTGATTTAGTTATTTCATTGTAAATAAGAAACACGAGTTGAATATTAAAATATCTACCAAATTATGAAACAAAGTGTAAATATGTTTGTTTGAAGGAAGTAGATATCTGTTGGACTTCCATTGTCTTTATTTTTTGTTGAATAGCACGACATTTCGGCAAGTAGTTATCTCTAGCAGTTTTCAAGTGAAACTATATAAAATCTTAAGCTACACAACTATTTATACTGAAAGAAAATGCAGTGGAGTGTGACTGAGATGGGTGCCGTCATGCGTGCTACGCCAAAGTCCCATTTATGCTGTTTTTAGTTTGCAATTATTAAGAAGTGGTTTCGACACTTCTCTTATATCCAAAGATGGTTTACTAAAGCAACTCGGCTTCTAATGTATAACCGCGGTTTCTTTGAATTTCCGTTTTCTCCAGTGTTGTTCTCGGTGTCGAATTTTAGCTTCAGACCATTTTATGTGGTGTCCATGAGTCCAGGCATGTTTGGCGGCACCAGACCAGGTGTTCTTTGATTTTTACGCCAAGGGGTCTCTTTGTTTCACTATCGTAGGAGTTGCCACATTGCCACAGTTTTTAATGTCCCTTTGAGTTATTGGTTTGACTCTAGAGAGTTATTTGAATTGAAAACAACGTTGATTTTATATCATTCTCCTATTCTTCTAACTTATTGTGAAATGTCTTTAACCTTGGGGATGTTCAATACTGGTTTTTGTTTGTTGTCGATATTGTCCTATTTCTGCGTTGTTCCAAAATCTTATCCACTAGATATACTGGGTATCCGTTGACCGTCAGGTCATTTTTAATGTGATCTATCTCTTTCATAAAGTTTCCGTTGGAGTTGCAGAAAGTTAATGCTCTATCTACGAGATTTCTTATAATTCCTTGTTTGGTCTTATTGAAGTGATTGGATGAATAGTTTAGGTATTTTCCTCTGTGTAAGAAGGGTAATTTATTTTGTACTTTTTTCTCCATGGTGAGTTTAATGGTTGGGCTGATATTGTTTGAGATGAGAAGGGAAGTTTTGAAGTTCTTCGTTGTTTCCATTCCAGATAGTAAAGGTATCGTCAACGTATGTAAGCCATAACTTTAATTTATTAGTTGCGAATTCAATTGCGAACGTCTGGAACCATGTCATGAAACTATTTGCGACCACCGGTGAGAGTGTGGATCCCATCGGTAGTTCATTATCCTGGATGAAGAATTTTTCCTTTTTCCTGAAAATAAGAATTAGTCAGACAACTTTCCAACAAGTCCATGAGGGAGTGCGGTGGTGAAGATGTTCTTTCTTCTAAGGTTTGGTCTGCTTCAAGCTTCTTTCTTGTAATTTTTAATGACTCCTTAACTGGAATGTTGGTGTATAGGCTTTCCATGTCAAATGATCTTCGGTTGTTCGAGAGTTCCGGGAACTTGTGATAGGTCGTAAAGGCATGTCTTGTTTATGTATCTTAGGGAGTCTATAAAGATGTGGCGTTTTGCTATGGTGTGGCATCAATTTAGTCCGAGTCCTCTAAGGAATATACCATTCATGTTTCTTAAGAACTGGATAAATTCTTTCTTCAATTGTAGATGTGGGATCTTTAGCAAGAGATGTATAATTTCCTTTCCTTAAAACTTCGTCAATTTTTTGATTCTATGTCTCAGTATTAATTACAACTATGGCATTTTCAAGACAATGGAAGTCCAACAGACATCTACTACTTCGCAAAGTGTAAATATGTAATAAAACTCTGTGATATTATGCATGGTCACTTAGATATAAGTGTAGATAGCCTACAGTCTACAGAACATAACATAACAGTTTTCTAGAATGTTGTGAGTGGCTTCACTTTGACGAGTCAGACAACTTTTTTATTTGCAAAAATTCTTATATACGTTACATTTACCAACGTAGGAAATAGAAAATTTCCGAGCATCGGACTGGCGCATAAAATTTGTCGGACAATATGACTACTCGATTGTAAAAATTTATTAAATAACTATGAAAAAATCAGCTGATTGGTAATTAAAAACATGTACTCATTGTGTTTCCTGATTTTTTCACAGTTGTTTAATTAACGTTTGTATAATTGAGTAGTTATATGATCCGCTAAATTTTATGCGTCACTTTTGCAGTCCGACGACGGAAAATTTTCAATTTTCCGCATTGCAATAAACAATTAATGCTAGAATTTTTACAAATTAAAAAGTGGTCGAACTCTGTTAAGTGAAGCCACTTACAAAGGTTCAGAAGAGTGTGGATAATGTTTAAATAGAAGTTATGTCCTGTAGACTACTAGTGCTGTATTATGCTTAATTGGGTAAATATTTATCTGTTATGGCAAAGTTTTTTAAGTCACCCTTAATGAAAATACAGTAGGTTTCATAAAATTTGGCTAAATATTCCTTTAGAGATATTTCCTGAAGTATTTGAAATAAAGGGTTTCTCAGAACGTTTTTGGTTTTTGATTCTTAAAAAATGAATCATCAGAACTAATTCAGGCTTATTTAATTGTTAAATTATAGAGTAGTTTCCGCTTCTTCACAATCATTTAGCTTCGAACTAAAATTGGCACTGCTTTTGGAATCACGGGACTTTCGTTTGTGATTCTTTGCAATAGAACATTTAAGTTGGGTGCTATTGGTATTTGGCTCGTAACATTCGAAACGAAAACGAAAAACATTTAGAGACATCCATTATAAGTTTGCTAGTTGGTAATGACATTTTAGTGATTCAAAAAAACATTTTGGAAATTCATATGCGATGCATCGATCTCTTTAAAAACATTGAAAAAAATGTTCCTTAAAATTTTATAAAAATCGATAATATTTTAGAAGTTGCTCAAAGCGATTTTTTATTGTCACTAAATAGTCCATCTAAAATACGTGAGAAGAAAGATATTCGTACAAATTCAACGAAACTTGAACTAGTAAGACTTATATTTTGTAACGCTATATACCCTCAAATATTTGCATTTTAGATTAGGATGTTTAAAAAAATTTGATGTGATAGGGCAGTACTAAGGCATGATTCGAATTCAGAGACCCAATATCTACAAGAAATAACTATTCTTATTCAATTTACAAATTTTACGTCGTGCTGTGTAATCCACAACAAGCTTTATTTTAGCAAACATCGAAACAAGTGGGAAGGGTTAGATACGGGGATCGTTATTATCCCTCAAAAAAATTTTATATTTTTAACACTGATTGTAATTTTCGATGTTGTATATCACACGAAATCAACAAATTATCTTTGGTTAACGTAAAAAGATTTTTTTGGTCGGAAAAAACTTTTTTCAGCAATCTGTTGAAAATGAGGATATCTTTGTTATAGTATTATTGATTCTAGATTTATATTGAAGGTTTTTATCCAAAAAATCATGGTAAATACCATTTATTAATTAGGGAAAATTTGTCGACTAATAATTTATTATTTATTAACGCAAAAAATATTGTATTTAAATTAACGCTATTTGACATTGAGGTGTCCAACGATGCTACGAGTTTAACTAGATGTTTATAGAAAATAAACTTTTTTTTTTATAGAGATACATTGCAGGTGCGCAATTCAACGATAATAAACAATCGTTTTGCGCAACCTCTACATCGTTGATTTTCCTCAAACGTTGAGGAATATTTTTTTTTAAATGTTTTCAAATGTTTCGATGCATTGCATCTAAATCACCCTGGTGCCCATATTTGAATATTTCAGGTTATAATAATTTCTGATTTGCAAGGTCTGATTAGAAAATGGGCAGAGGGGAGTGGGGGAATCCCGGACGGTGAGTAATGGCGGACACGCCAGTATAGCTATGTTAGAAAAAGATAGCAGATATTTTAACCGCCACATTCGCGAGTCGCGCCCGAATGCAGTGCCGAACAGTGAATGGTGAGGTGAGGTCGCGTTCGTCGTACAAGGTAAGTTAAGTCGATTATTTTTCAACATTTCATCTTATTTTTTAGTAAAATTGAATACGTGTATATTATTTCAAGCTAAACATAGGATTCACGTTTTTTTTTAAGTGAACTAACGTCTAATTAAGCAACGTTTGTAAGTAATCGCCAAGTGCATTACGATATTCTAACCTCAAATAAATATATAGTTTTTCGTTTTTTTTGTGAGTCGCGTGATGGCGGACGATTTGTATGCGGTAACCACAGACATCCTTAATTAACCCTATATGGGTTCTTATAGGCTGAATACCCAGCTATGTAGACTTTTTATAAACCTACCTAAACTTTTTTATATTTCAAATGCCTCAAAATTACCAAAGAAAGACGGAGACCAAATACAAATTAGAAGATTTACAAAAAGCTTTTCAGGACGTCAAGAACAAAAAACTTTCATTAGGAAAAGCAGCTATCGTTTAATCTATACCAAAAAGCACTATACACGACCATCTTAAGAAAGAAATTATAAAGACCCCAAAAAGTGGAAGAAAGGCTATATTTTCTGAAGACCAAGACCAACTATAGAGATGGTGAGGAAAATAGCTTTCAATATTTGCTGAAGTAAATCAGTTAAAGCATAATTTTGACCAAACATCACAAATGGCGGGAAAGAACTGGTTTTATGGATTTCGAAAAACCATCTCAACATTTCTATCCGCAAACCTGAATCCACTTCTATTAATAGAATTACAGCGTTTAATGAAACAGAAGTGAGAATCTTTTTCGGAAACTTGGAAGCCTTACAACGGAAATATCAGTTTGATGCCAATTGCATTTACAATGTTGACGAGACCGGCATTTCTAACGTCCAGAAAAATTCTATAATTCTAGCTCCGAAAGGCCAGAAAGTGGTTGGTGAAAGAGGCACAACAACAACAATTGTTTGCGCATTCAGTGCTTCAGGAAAGGATGGCCCTCCATTTTTTATTTTCAAGAGAAAGCGAATGAATGCTCATCTATTGCATGGAGGCAATGCTGATATGGGTGCAGCCGTGAGCGATTCGGGTTGGATTAATGAAAACCTATTCATAGACTGGTTACATCATTTTATCTCTTACGCTAAACCAACTGTTGAAGAACCTATTCTTATTTTAGACAACCATGAAAGTCATATTAGCCTGGCTTGTTACCTGCTTTGTCGCCAGAATGGAATAATACTGTTATCTCTTCCACCACATACGTCCCATTGTATGCAACCGCTGGACTTAACATAATTTGGACCGCTCAAAACTGCTTACAACAGAGAATGTGACATACATGGCTTCAAATATAGGCCGAAAAATTACACAGTATGAAGTTGTCGAGCTTTTTACTAAAGCTTTCAATCGAATCAGCAATATAGAAAAAGCTGCAAATGGTTTTCGGGTAGCTGGTATTTGGCCGTTAGATACAACAAAATTTGACGAACATTTCTTTGATTCGACATCACCTGATGTGCAGACAGCATCGACATCAAATATGCAAAAAACAGTAACACCTGATGCCCAGATAACACCGACACCATTTGTGCAACGAGCAGTAACACCTGATACCCAGATTGCACCGACACTATCTATGCAGAGAGCAGTGTCACCTAATGCACAAGTAATTCCATTATCAGTTGTGCAGCAGCGATTAGTAACACCTTTATCTGTGTTGGACAAATCAATTCAACTTCAAAATGTTGTTAATGTTCCCCAACTGCCACAACAGAAAAGTAGGCAATGTTCCAGAAAGAAACATTCAATTATAATCACTAGTACCTCTATGAAAGACGCTTTAGAAGAAAAGGAACAAAGAAAGAAAAATAAAGAAGAGGCAAAAGAAAATGATAAGTCTGTACGAACCACTGAAAGAAAGAAAGGTATGAAGAATCTTAAAGCATTTGAAGATGATATGAAGGCTAAAGATAGGAACGTACAGAGCAAGAAAAAGAAAGTCAATAAAAGTGCTACAAAGGTTGATGAAGGGTATTATTGTCTTATTTGTAATGAAAAGTAGGAAGAACCAATCACAGAAGATTGGATAATGTGCATCAAATGTAAATTGTGGGCCCACAAAAATTGCACGAGTGGTACAAGCACATCAAGGGGATTTATCTGTGATTTCTGTGCCAATTAAACTATGTCCGTGATTACCCCATACATCATTCGTAATTATCCCCCAAGCTGTGGGGTAATCCCGGACACCAGAGGTTTTGTTTTTTGTTGAAATTTGATTTTATTTTTGAAAATTTATCTAAGTTGATTAGGAGAACATAAGAATGATTAGTTTAAGTAAATATTAAGCAATAAATAAGCCTTGTAACTTCATTTGGTTTTATTGTATTTCAGTTCTCCCTTAAGTGTTCGCAATTACCCCACCTTTCCCCATATTATTTCTTAAAAAATCAAACACCCTGTAGAATCTCTTAAAGAATTTAATGATATGTTTTAAAAGTTTAATAAACAAAAGAAGATTGATGAAATTAATTTCGTTGCCGCACCTAGCCCTTCTGGGAAATAAGAAGTAATTAAAAAAAATCTTTTGGTAAAAATTTTGTTTGCAATACTTTAGACATTGGTGTAGCTATTATATTTAAGAAATTGCTTCTAAATAGAAATTTAAATTCGTTGTGCCAACATACATTAAAGTATATTTGTCAAGCGACACACCACCTGAGTATTTTATTCCGGAGCCTACTAACGATTTAAACATATTTTAATTAAAATGTAATATGTTATTGTGCCGTAAATCCACAATATTATTTCTCGTCAGCTTGTTGGGTATAATTTTCATTAATCGTTAATTCTGCTGATATAAAACTATGAACACATTTTCGAAACATTACACTATAGGGTCTCATTGACAATAAATGATCGTTTATTTTTTGTGTCGTAATATAATGAAGCATGTTGTAAGATCATGATAATAATTTTTCTTTTATAACGTAAGAGATAAAATTTCTACGCTTCTGTAGGCGTTTAAAAATATATTTACTTATTTATGTTATTTTTAATATGTTTTTGCCTCTAATATTTTACCGCTAAACTGTTTTAGGTAAAAGTTAATATTCTTTTTATGCCCAGTTTTCAAGATATTTTACTGATATTAAATATTTTTAAAAACGCATTTTCTATACAAGTAAAAGGAACTTTCTAATTATGAACAATATTATTATCTTAAAAATCCAGCCATCTAAAATTGTTTTTTAGGTTACTTTAGGGACTACCGTCAACTTTGAGGTCGTAATTTCTTCAAAATGTGTATATACTTTGATTTTTCACCTTTTTCTTCTATCAAAACTAGTCTTTTCTAATACCACCTCCACTAATAATTTCAAGCATTGGGGCATGAATTACAAAAGTAGACAAAAACACTGAATAGTTATTTAATTTTGTGTAGTTTGTTGGCTTATAAGAGCAAGTAAATAATCTGTTCAAAGTGCTTTATTTTGTTGAAATTCATTACAAAAATATTATGTACAAGGTGTTTCCAAATAAGTGTAAACAAATTTAAGGAGTTATTCTTGAACTAATTTTAAACATAAAAGTTCATATAAGCTAAAATTTATTATTATTTTAGTTTTTTAAATTTATATGATTTGTTTTTAAAGATAATTAAGTCAAATTTGGAACACATACCACTTTTTGCAGTTTTCATAAAAAAATTATTATTATGTGAAATAATATACAGAGTGATACTTTTTTCCGGATCTGTAAAATTTTACCCTCTTGAACTTTTTTTTTCGTGCGTCACTGACTCGGTTTAATTACTCAGTTTTTCCATCTTATTGAAACTTTTTTGTGGCTTAATTGTTCCTCTAAAACTTCATAGTCAGATGTTTAAAAAATAAAATTGGGCTCGATTCATTTTTGGGGCATATTTCACATTAGAGATATTTGGCTAAATGACAGTTTTATTATAAAAATTAAAATATATAAACTATCGTTATCATGGAAAAATCATTTTCATTTATTTGTATGAAGTGACATTCCGTGCTTACTATCCAAAAGTAATAAAATTGCAACATATTTATGCTTTTCCAAAGAATTTCTACCTCCGAACAACCATCGCTTCGGGGTGCCAAATTCCAGTAAACAAGTTGCTCTGCTACATCCTGTATTGGTTTACTGAAAATCTCCAGTGAATTTTGTAAAGTAAACTAGATACGACGGATCAATCTTCACCAGAGCTCTTACACATCGGCTCAAACAAGTGACTTTTGCAGCATCTAAAACTGCGATTGATGAGTCATCCGCCGTACATCCCTGATTTGACACCCAGTGATTTCTTTTCGTTTCCGTACATGAAGAAAAAACTGCGTGGTCAACGACTGTTCACACTAGAAGACGCGGTTGATGCGTCAAAAACCATGTTTTGAGGATATCATTTCACAATGACAAAGATGCTTTTCCCATTGGTTCAAACACATGCAAAAGTAATCGAGGAGAATATTTTGAAAACAATAGAACCATTTTCTAATAAATAATTGTTTTGTTATTCTCGAAATATAACACTCGTATAACATTGCTCTTTTAATATTTACATATTCAAAATGATCACGACCGTATAAAGCAAATTTTACATCATCAAAAACCAACGCATTTTTTGTGGTTTTATAAATTTTTGTTTTGTGACATATGCTTGCTTTCTTCATTCTAGTTTTTTTTTTTTAAAGCTCCACATATGTGAACATTAGTTCAGTTCCTTATAATCTTATTTTTTAGGCAAATCAAATATCACATGAGACTTAATGCGGCAATGAACTATTTTTTTTAAACTTTATACCAGATATAATACAAGAAAAAATTATGGTTTATTTTGAAACTGAGTCTTTGAAAATTAAAACCATAATTAAGCAAATTAATCTTCTAATATTAGTGAATGTGTAACAATTACAGACATCTTATTTGGAATTACCATGCCATTTGACAGAGCACGTAGCAGAATATATATTTGCTATCCTTACAAGACAAATACGAATACCATATCATTCTTTCTTTATTTGGATCGCATATTCAGCATGTCTTTCGTTTGAATACCCTTTGTGAACAATCAGTTTAAAGTAAAAGTTCTCTGATCACTTCTTCTCTATATGTCAGCTATGGGCAATTATTTTCGTTAATTTTATTTAGCAATCAGCTTTCTTTCATGTACCATCTAACAGATCTTCTGAGTATACTATTGAAATCACATTGCAAAAAGAAGTGCGGCAAGTTAAATTCACGTCAAAGCACATTTATTAGCAATTAACTAACTTTTGATTTGTATCACAGACATGTGGCGATGTTATTCGAAAAAACTCACGTGTCGCAAATATGTGATGTTCGGTACTGAATCTTTTAAGACCACTTCTGACTCTCTCTGTAAGTTTTTTCAAGAATTTTTCTCCTAGAGCTGAGATTTTTTTATGAAGAACGATCGAAGGAGAAATTAATTTAAAGTATTACTCAGCATATTGATATTGATTTTATCAGGTAATAGTATCACAAGTGTAAAACTTAATTAAAATATTTTTTGAACAGGATTCTGAATTTTAATGAATCGATTGAAATTTTTAATTAAAATCGCAGGAAATGTAATTATTCTGGGATTTTGTTTTCCTTTCGATACAGATAAATAGTCGTATTTTAATTTGAAAAGGAATTTGAATCTAACGAGGATGGACCAGAAAAAAACATTTACATTTCAAACTAATGATTTATCGGACAATTTGTGACATCCCCAAAAAATATTACTAAACATCTAACAGGAATGATTTATATATAAAGTTTTTAATGCAAAAATGACAATAATAAAATATTATTTTCTTTTACTTTCTTGGAACAATAAGAAACATATCTACCTAACTATAAAAATAACTAATTGAACCTTTCGAGTAATGTTCAATAGTTATGTCTGTGTTTTAAACAAAAAAATGGGTTTTATGAAAATTGGGACATCGTAGTGTTATCAAATTTTTAACGAAAACTATAATTTCGTTAAAAATATTTACTAACGTTTGTTTGCCTTGAAACAGCGCTCTACCATTTATAAAGTAAAATATTGGTTGAAACAATTTATTGGTGTCGTAAACGTAAAAAATTGATGAAATCTGTTGTTGGTATTTTGTTTTTGCTTTGTAATGAATTATCCACTTCAAAAAACCGCGCAGTGTATTTGAATTTTCTTAAAAGTTATTTAGAAAAATCAGAATCAAAACTTGTTCTTTGGCATCCTGTATTTTGGCTACTATTAAGTTTTGGACTAAGCTAAGCTTGGCGTAAAAATCTACGGCTGTTCTGTATATCGTCACAACTCAAGCTCTCAATTCATTAGTTTAGTGCTAAATTCTTATATTCAACTGACTAGGAGCGTTTTATTGTTCTTTGTAGGTAAATCGTATTTTCTATAATATTTTTCCTAATACTAAATTTGGGTTGACAATCTGAGTAAAATTTAGTAAAGCAGGCTTTTGCTGAAAGAAAAAGAATTAAATTATGTGAAATTTTAAAATTAGCCCAACTTCAAATTCCCTTTTATTATACATTAGTTCAAAGACATTGCGAGCTGACGGCGCTCTTGTACGTAGGTGTGCAAGTCAATGGCTTCATTAAGAAACGTGTTAGATATTTTAAGATTTATACACATTAAGGAATGCGGATAATAAAAATAGCCGAAAAAAGGATACGGGTAAATTGTGACTTTATACACGTAGGGTTAAATTGGGCATGAGCACTTTCAATTTGAGTTTCGTCTTCTGTATCTATAAAAACTATATTAACAATATCATTGCCTATATGCCTTTTTCTTTCTACTTGTTGCCGGTTATCTCGAGAATATGGCAATAGTGTCGATACGTGTAGCATAATTTCATGTCCCTCGTATATCGTGTATACTGAGTATTTTCCAGTCATATCTCCTAAAAAATCAATAAGAAAAGTAATTTATAATTAACAGAAAATAGAGTATGGTAAATTAGTGGTTTTCCATTGAAATCTCACAAAACATGTAAATAGTCCAAGTAGGTTAAAAATATTTTGAACCCTGCATTGAAAATTAGTTAAATAGATTAGAATATAATTATTTAATCTAAATAAATAAGCATATGAGTGTACCTGGAGAGTTTTAAAAAATAGTAAAACAAGCTTTAAACAAGTACTTTTCTACCATAGCAACAGCGATGTTGACTGTATTCAAATAAAAATAAAATTTTACCGCTAAACGGTAGTTTCCATAATAGAAATCCTAAAAAACACAATATTTTTCTTCATTTTTAAGGAATTTTATTTTAATTTAATCAAAATGTAATTAAATATTCTTCAACGAACACCAATTAATCAAAGTGAATGACGTCACTGCGTTCTAACGTCATAGCTGTCCAAGGCTACCTCGTTAGGTTAATATTATTTATAGTAATTTCCGTGCAATTTCTTCGAAATTTGCTTACTACTTGAAAAATAATAACTTTTAATATAAGAAATATAAACAAATATTATCAAAACTTATATCAAAATGATCTTCACAAAAATAAATTTTAGATTGTGTAGACACAAGGGCCGGTGCTCTGCTAACTAGGCGAAGCCACATTTTCGTATTATTTTCCGAATTTTTCAGGTCTTTTAATTGTAGTACTGCACAACACTTATAAAACTTAGAACTTCTCTTTTATTACAAAAATTATGAAAAAATTTTACATCTCCTTGTCAGTTTGACAGTTTGTCAGTCTTTGACAGCTGTGTGAAGTAAGTGATGTTTTTTGTAAACTTTTCTACCAGCGACGAATTTTAGAAGAGAACTTGTCAATTGCGCCGGCCGTAAAAAATATAGGGTAGTTGGAAAAGAATTTGGTGTGTGTAATCCACAATCAGTAAAGTTTTACAAGAATTTGTATATGCTGTAAATATAAATTTAGCTACAATATTTATTATAACTTCCAAGTGCAATCCATTTCATTAAACAGCCAGACTGATGGCCAGATATAGCAGTATTATTCACATTAAATTTCTATAAAAAAATTTATAGAATTTTGCCAGATGTGAGTTGTAGACTCGAATCTTTCTTTGTGAAAATTGCATATTTCTTTATTGACCCACTGTCAGTCGCTGGCTCTGTATCTTAACTCCCACGGGTTGTTTGCAGTTCTTATAGAGTACTCGTTTTCGAAAAATATTTCCATGTTGTAGACTCGAGGCTTCCTTTGTGAAAATTGTATATTTCTTGAATAACCCACTGTCCGTTCCTGGCACATTTTATATCTTAATTCGTGCGGGTTGCTGGTTAGAACTAGTTGTCTCTAACTTATGATTCACGGCTCTTAATTTTTCCACTAGGTATAACATCATAGTGAAATATTTTAGAATATCACGAAATTAAGCATTCAATTTTCCAAATTTTTTTGTCTAACTTGTTGTTCAGACGGTTGGCGCAATTGATAAGTTTCCTTCTAAAAATTCGTCGACGATAGAAACGTTTCTAAAAAACGTCGCTAACTTCGACGCAGTGACGTCACAGACGTTTTGGAGCGAAATTTAAGAAGGAATTTAAAATATATGATTTTTAAAATATTAGTTGAGTTAAAAAAATATTATTAAATATTTTGGGCTATATTAGGTATTTATGCATGGTTTTGTACACTTTCCCGAAAATAGTGAACATCCCTATTAGGGATGATATGTTTAGAATTCTTGAGATTTTAATGCTGGTGTGCTGAGTATTGTGCGAAAATCTATACTTTTTTTTTGGAATTAATATATGTAAAGTTCAAGGCAAGTTTTATAATTTTTATATCAATGGATTAAGAAATTAAATATGGATCAAATCAGAAATAGATACTATTCACCTACCTTTAATGTCTAATCCTCCCCTGTATTTGTCCCATCCTTTTAATCTAATTTTATCTCCTAATAATGAAAGGAATTTGTCGAATCTACTGCTACCATATTCTAAAAAAGAATTAATAATATGTAAAAGGTGGGCCATCTGTTGGTTTCTTTTTTAACTATTAGTGTGAGGTAACAAACTTCATAATGTTGTTTTGACATATGTTAAGTGAAAAGTATGGTAAATTTAGTCATAGATTTCTTAACAATACAAGAGCCCATTTAATAATCGAAACTTATTACGAAAATGGACTATTTTTAGAAGTTACATTTTGTAAACTTCGTGAACATAGACATCCTACAGAATCCGGAATTCGCAAAATTGTGCAACGTTTCAAGGAAACTGGATCGGTAGAAGGTAGTAGAGTATACTAACATGCTCGACCAGTTCTTACGCGTCAAAACATACCCGCGGTAAGTGAAAGTGTTCATGAAATAACACCAAAATCAACCAGAATTCGTTTACAAGAATTACACATTCCCCGAATTACTTTATGTCGCATTTTGCAAGTTGATTTTCGTTTGCATCTATATAAGATCCAATTGACTCAAGAACTGGAGTCACAAGACCATCACCAACGCCATACTTTCGTCAATTGGGTGCTTGAGAGAGAAGAGGTTTTTTAAAAATCATTTTCTTAGATGAAGCATAATTTTATTTGAATGGATATGTTCATAAACAAAACTGTCGCATTAAGCGCTCGAAAAATCCTCACACGATTCACGAAGAATACCAAATACCATCGAAGGCAAGACTGACGTCATTCTTTGAAAATGGTATGATGTAAATACCACGGTATTGTTTCCGAGCGCAGTAAATAAAATTGGAATAGCTATTAAGAAGAGAAAAATAATTATTCTAACATATATGGAAGAAATTAAAACAATAACATGAATAAAACAAAAATGGCAAACTAGAAGATCTAATTTCCATAACAACCGAATCAGTCAGTGAATCTGGCAATCAGTTTCGTTTGGAAGTTAATTTGTGCTGCTACTATACCAATACACTGAATATAACCATTGCATTAGTTGATCATTTAAAGAGGTATTCTTGTTTATATAATAATCCATCAGAGGGCGTACATAGGGTTAAAAGGACTAAACCATAGTTTATATATAATATATATTCTAAAAATGAAATATGATTTTACAAATATTTGTTTATATTTAACAAGTTGCCTATATTTTTCTACATGCAGTTAAAGAAATAATGCAGACAATTTAATTCTTGCAAATACAATGCTGGTTTCTCTATACGCGTATCGACTTGTTAAATTAATTCTACGGCAGTAAATATTTCTCTATTTTTTACTGAAATGTTAATTTTTAGGCTTCGCACTACTTCGGTGTAAGTATAGATGTCATTTGACTTGCGATCGAAAATTCTGTCGACATAAATCAGAATTTATATTTTATATACACGATTATTTTTTATGAATGCTATTCCTGGTCCGTTACAGCTCCACTGATGAGATCACAGGGTGTTCGAATCACGGATTGAGAGAAGGCTCAGATTTGCATTTGCAGAAAATAAACTGTCTGTATATTTTCCTTTTAACTGTCCAAAGAGGAATATAGGCAACTTGTTAAACTAATTCTACGGCGAAAAAAGTATTTGAAGTCACTGAAATGACTGAACATCATAAAAATGAATTATAAATCTGGATAATAGTGTAGAAGTGATTCCCAAGGGTTTAATAAACAAAATTTTATGTAAGGGTCTGAAGAACTGCTCTAATATATATATATATATATATATATATATATATATATATATATATATATATATATATATATATATATATATATATATTGCAGATATTTTTAGCGAGACATAATTTGAAAATTGTACATATATATATATATATATATATATATATATATATATATATATATATATATATATATGTATAGAGTAGAATAAGAAATCATTTATAGGACATTAAATTTCGAAGCTTACTATTTTAAAATTAGATTGAAACACTATCACATATGCTTAGAGAGCCTGATTTTTAAACATAGAAATAAAAATTTTTCATATAAAGGTTTTTCATATACATGTTCTAAAATGGTTTATTTTTATAATACTTCCTATTAAAGAAATATATGTTGTAAGTTATAGTATAGTGTTTTCGGAATAAAGATTGAGCACTTAATTTACCTTAGTTTAGCAAAAAAGTATCTTTTTGCCAATATAGGTACTCGAAATTTTGAAGATATGCATAGAATGTAAACCCACATATAGAGATGCAACAAAAAAAGATCAGTCTTTTATATAAAACATTGTCTACTCGACGAAAAATTGCTTAATTGCTGTAACTTTTTTGAAATGCATTTTTGGAGAGAAGAAAATAATATATTGGGTAGATCAGAAAATTGCTTCGTCTATCAAATCAAATTTGTTTCATGAAACATATTGTATATCATTACATTTTTAGATTCTACAATAAACATTTTATGGCTAACTTCAAATGTTTTTGGAATATTTACACTTTCAGCTTTACAAATAACTTACTGGTTTTCTTGTATATATCGTGTGGATGAGTACATAGATACTTCTTCTAGAACATATTGTTATGACTTTTTTTTAATGTAATTTACAGATAGATATATAAACCAAGAGTGTAAATATTTTGAAAAAAGTTGAAGATAAGTATAAGGCATATCTAATACAAAATGTCTAAAATTTATTGTAGATACAAAAAATGTAATTATATACGTTTTAATAAATTAATTTGATTTAATACACGTAACATTGTCCTTATCTCTTCTGTATAATATTTTCTTTTCTAAAAAAAAACATTTGAAAAAAATAAAATTATTGAGTTCGAGCAATTTTTCATCAAATAAGCCATGTTTTATATAAAAGGCTTATCCGTTCCTTATTACAACCTTAAAATTAACATAAATATTCTTTTTATATTAGAAAAGTTTTTTGGGTTGCAGATCAAAATATATTTCCTTTTTTCCTCCAATGAAAGCATTTTTAACGAACAAAATAAGAAATTTCTTTTCACGACCCGTAAATCGACGAAAATATCAGGTCGCTTATAGTTGTCACGTAACAAGACACTGTCGAACATATATTTTTTTTCGTCAAAGGAAAAAAATACCTTAAAAAGTCAATAATTGAGGAAGTCAGGATAAAACGGTTAAAGTTCAAATTTTTAGGAAGAAAAATAATTAAGGTCTCTGGTGAGGTAAATATACAGACAATGTTTTATTTGATTTTTTCATGCGCTATCTTAGACGTTTTTTGACACAAATTTGTTTTTGTGGCAGAAATCTTTAAGTAAATCTCTGAACTCGGCCATTAAAGATATCATTTAATTTTAAAAATTGTCTTTCAAAGTGTCCATGAAAATACTGACTTTCTCAATTATTTTCAGAAAGAATAATTTAAGAAAAATTGGGGAAATATTCCTGCATACTTTCATGTAAGTCATACTTAAATAAATTATGTATATTTGTCCTAAATATTTGGAGCGATGCACTAACGAGCATTTGGCCTCAAAAACCGGACAAAAAGGAGAAATGCAAACTATACAAGTAATCATCGAAATTATTTTTTTTGTATACCTGAGTAACCGTATTATCATAAAAATATGATAAAGTGGCCCCTCCACGCAGCTACGCTCCGCACAGTTAATTGCAATCTAAGCTTCGTTCAATACGCAAGCATTCGTTCTTGATAGATTTTTTTTAGACTTGTGTTTGGTGTTTGGTATTTTGTAAGGTGAATATTAAAAAAAAATTTTTGTGATGGAATTTGAAGAACAAGGTATGTATTTAATTTTAATATATATTATTTAAAAATATAATGACTGTTTAGTATTCTTATGGACCTAAAACAATATGCAAGAAAATTTTCAATTTTTTTGTTTCTCTTTTTAACTAATTAGTATTTTTGAAAATGTTCAGAGCTAGGTCGGGCTAAAATTCTTTTTTTTATAATAAACTATAGACCTTAGCCATATCATAACAGTCAAAACATTTTCCACATGTTTCCACCTCTTAAAAAAACAGCTTTGAGTTCCACAGTTTTTTTTGCAATAATCTTGGTTATGTTTTACCTTCATACATATTTTTTTCCTATAGGTACAAATTTGACATCAAATGTTGAGGTATATCGTAAAACGATATACATGCTTTTTAAACAAAGCACATCCAGCATACTTGAAGATAAGGTATTATTTATGGAACATAAGCTTTGCGAAATGATGAAAAGTTTTCAAAACGAGTACCATACCTTAAGTCACGATTTAAAACATTTCAATAATGATTTGAAGAAAAGATGGATATCATCTAACTATATTGAAGAAAGATTTTTGAAAAAAAAAACGAGAAATGGCTTAATACATCAATACCAGTACATAACTGGGCCACGAATTCTACGGGACGCCCAAGGAAGCATTTCCAAGAATTACATGATGGTAGTAAACGACGAAATACAAAAGTACTCCGCGAACAGGTACCTGTTGAGGAGCTTCCCTATGCAGCCAGCGTAAGTCAACGAATGTCTGGAAATACCACGGCCTCTAAACTTATAATAGATGCAACTTCAACACCAACAAGAGCCAAACTTTACAGGGTGGTAATAAATACTGCCCAGAAACCGAAAGTAAAAAATTACACACCTGAACAAGCTTTGCAAATCTTTGTTGAAGTTGACTTTACAAGGGGGCAGTGGGAGTTGTTATACGATTCCAATAAGGATATATTTCCTTGATATACTCTAATTAGAGAAGAAAAGAAACTCTGCGAACAAAAACAAGAGTCAATCCCAATTACGGAGACGAGTGTTGAAGTTGTGCTTCAGGACCTACTTTATCACACAGTAAAGAGACTTTGTTTTTATTTTGAGATAGATATTTTATGGGAAAACGTCAATTACCCTAAGTCAACATATAAAACGATACCTATTACGTTGTTTTAATATTACTCCCCTCCCCCTCCCTACCCTAAGTCAGCGCCCCTTCACCCGATTGGTAAAGTAATGCCAGAAATGAACTCGGAGCATCTAAAAACATATAAAACGATACCCATTACGTTTTTTTAATATTACTCCCCTCCCCCTCTCCATCCTAAGTCAGCGCTCCTTCACCCGATTGGTAAAGTAATGCCAGAAATGAAAACGGAGCGCCTAAAAATATATAAAACGATAACCATTACGTTTTTTTAATATTACTCCCCTCCCTACCTTAAGTCAGCCCCCCCTTCACCCGATTAGTAAAATAATGCCAGAAATCAACTTAGCGCCCTCAAAAATCCCCGGATACTGATTTTGACATGTCTAGAGTCAAAAACAACGACTTTATTAATTTTGTCCGGTTTTTGAGGCCAAATGCTCGTTAGTGTGATGTATCGTAAAATGTTATATATTTCGACACTAATACTGGAGAGATGTCAAATCTGCCAAAACACCTTAGCAAGTAAATTAAAATTCTATCAATTAGGACTTACCGTTGCTTAAAATTTCATCATCACTAGTTTGTCCCTGTATCATATAAATAACACCAAATTTAAAATTGACGGAACCCTCTTGTTCCTCTAGTAAGAGTAAGTCTTTTTGAATATCTGGAGAGAAAATCTCTTTTGGTCCTTTTTCAACTTTGTCCATTCCGGAAAAATTCGAGAGGATTTGCTTCACAGTTAAAACTTTATTCTGAGGAATCGGAAGGGAAATTTTTTGAGCACCCTGAAAATTAATAAAAGATGCAAAGAGCGTGATAAAGTTATTGTCATTCTGAATTAGCATTAAATACGAATATATATATATATATATATATATATATATATATATATATATATATATATATATATATATATATATATATATATATATATATATATATATTGTTGTGTTATAGGAAGCTATGTTACCGGCTTTACGCCCCCTGGCTTCCGGCTCCTCATTTAGCGCCCGTGTCTGAGGAAGCAGCTTTCCTATACACTTGAAAAATTTTGGAGTGTTTCGTCCCGGTGCCTGTCGTAGTACTCGTCAGTGGGATTCCGACTGACACCTTCCCAGACACTCGCTTGCCGTACTAATATATTGTTGGATCTTATATTTGAAGTGAAATGTCCTCGGAGAAAGGCGGTGAGAAACGTCTTTCTACGACCCCCCCCCCTTTAGACATCTCACTTGGCGTATTATTTAGAATCTGTATTCTTGTTTCTGAATATACGACAAGTCGAGATGTAACTGAAGAACAGCGGGGACTAACACCTCGTCGTGGATCCAGCATTGGCACAATGCTCAGTGCAGACCTCTGTCTGCATCGGCCCAAACAACACCAGGGATGCCATGTTGTGTTATAGGAAGCTACGTTACCGGCTTGACGCCCCCTGGCTTCTGGCTCCTCATTTAGCGTCCGTGCCTGAGGAAGCAGCTTCCTTATCAATTGAAAAATTTTTTGGAGTGTTTCGTCCCGGTGCCAGTCGTAGGACTCGTCAGTGGGATTCCGACTGACACCTTCCCAGACACTCGCTTGCCGTACTATTATATTTTTGGATCTTGTATGTGAAGTGAAATGTCCTCGGAGAAAGGTGGTGAGAAACGTCTTTCTACGACAATATATATATATATATATATATATATATATATATATATATATATATATATATATATATATATATATATATATATATATATATATATATATATTCTAGGTCTCTACTTTTATAAATTAGCAACACATCCGGTGAAAGGTGTTTAAAAAGACCATTGATATATATATATATATATATATATATATATATACATATATATATATTGTCGCAGAAAGACGTTTCTCACCGCCTTTCTCCGAGGACATTTCACTTCAAATATAAGATCCAACAATATATTAGTACGGTAAGCGAGTGTCTGGGAAGGTGTCAGTCGGAATCCCACTGACGAGTCCTACGACTGGCACCGGGACGAAACACTCCAAAATTTTTCAAGTGTATAGGAAAGCTGATTCCTCAGGCACGGGCGCTAAATGGGGAGCCGGAAGCCAGGGGGCGTAAAGCCGGTAACGTAGTTTCCTATATCACAACACTTATATATATATATATATATATATATATATATATATATATATATATATATATATAGGGTGTGGAATTTATCTTGAGACAACGGAATATCTCGGTGGGATCACATTTTTTCGAAAACAGTACAAAAATTAAGGGAGTTAGCCCCCTTGAAAATGACCTTGATACTGTCCTCTAAGGTACTTTGCAGGTCAAATTAAAAATTTTAAATAGAACCCCTCCAATTTCGAACCCGGGAATGAAAAGGGCGGGAAATTTTACCATCGGATATGACCTTGTTCTCAAGGTGAAGGTGAAATATCAAGGATATTTTAAGGTCAAAACAAAGAAGATCGCAGTATTTCATTACATGTTTCGTACAAAAGTTTGGTAGTACGAGAGTTAAGTGGTAGTCACTTTAAAAATAATCTTGACCTTAATCTTTAAGGTCATTTGAAACTGAATTTCAATATTTGAAAAGATAATTTGAACGGCGCAAAATATTGTGATATTTTAGAAAATCAATTTCCATTTTTGCTTGAAGAAGTAAGCTTAGAGGTAAGGTAACAAATGTGGTTTCAACATGATGGATGTCCAGCGCATTATTTCCAATTAGCTCGTCAAGTGTTGAATCGCAGATTCAACGGATGGTGGATTTGTAGAAGAGGCTCAGTACCTCAAACCTTACGTCACCAGATTTTTGTTTATGGAGTTATTTGAAGAGCCAAGTTTATAAAGATGTGTCAACAACTCGTGAAAATATGAAGCAGTCAATCAGAGATGCTTGTGCCAAAATAAGACATGAAATGGTCCGCTGCCGTGTACTCTTTTTTGACCTGTTAGTCAATAAGTGTATTAAAGTTGAAGGTAACCATTTTGAGCACACCGATGGTGAGAGACGAGAGGACTCAACGAAAATAAGCAACTCCATGGTGAGAGGCGACTTACAAACACCCTGAAGAGAACAAAAACTCCTACGTCTACGTCATTGTTTCTGGGTAGTGCTAAAAATAGTTAATCATGCACATAGTCGTAGTAAGTACAGCTTTTGCTAATAATTCTGAACGAACGAATTTTTTCAAATACCCCTGAAGATCGAGATTAAGGTAAAGGTATAGCAACCTTGAAATCTTAGAACATAAGAAAGATTATAACATAGTATTATATGATATAGGATTTGCTTGGCCATCGGTGTAAAATACGCAGTCTGGATGTACATTTAGATTATTGTCTCTCAATATGGGAGACGTTAACCATGTATATGTAAAGTTCGATCAGGGATTATTGGATTTGGAAAAAATGTATCAGAGAAACTGGAAACCTGTTATACTAATAAATTATTGTTCAACCTTGAGAAGAGAAGCTGTAGATATCAGGAGTAAAATGATCAATGAATTGATCAGTTCACGCAACTTCTGAACATGGGGAATTACTATATTAGTTAAAAAATTTATTATAAAAGTTATTTATTCAAATAGCGTGTCGTCCATTTCACAATGTATCATTCGCTACAACAAAAGTAGGTTTAGTGCGAGTATGATCTGCGTATCATTAACCATTATGGTGGAGACATTAGTGGACAAATTTTTAAGGCCACACGTTTCTTTGTTCAAAACCCGGGTACAATATATATCCGGAACATTTTTTGTTTCTCCGAAAGCATAAAAGCATTAATTGTTACAAATTTTTCCCCACGGATCTTTTTATACATTTCTAAATCAAAAGCAAAATAGTTTTACAGTGCGTGTAGTCAACTTTCATACTGCATTTTACTTAACTTATAGAAGAAGAATATTTTCAATTACTTTTGACCCACTTTCTAATGAAAAAAACAATATTTTTATGTCGATATGAAGTAGAAGAGGACAAGTGTGATAGCAAGTATAGTTCTAGAGAAAAACTGCTATAACGTATACCTCTCTATAGGGATATCTTTGTCCATTTTGGCATGGAACCCTAAAAGTTTCTGATAACTGCAGTAAAGATTGGGAAAATATAGATATCAAACCAAGAGTTTGATTTATTAAATTACATATATAATTATTAAATTAGGTGGAAATTATTTATTTGAATTTAACCTAAAAATCCAATTGAAGTAATGGTACATAGAGGTTTTTGATTTATTTATTTGGATTTTTATAACAATAATGAGTGGATGAAAATTAAAAAGTTTTTAAAATTAAAGATGTACCCTTTGTAGCATTATTGCATTTATGACAATTTCTAAAAATAAAGATATGGGAAATATATAAAATAAAAATTTATGACGAAACAACTTATTGAATGTTATTACTTTGCATACCAAACGGTAGTCCCACGCTTTTTTGGAGTTATATGAAATGTATATGAAGGCTTTTATCTTGGGGAAAAGTGAAACGCAGGTCATGTAGAGGATATTATTTTCGAATATGGTTTGTATAGTTTTAAAAATAAGTGCAGATGAAACTAATATGTACCCACCCTCTTATTTCACTAAACATATTTTAAATTATAATTTTTCCAAGACTATGAAATATTATCTTTAAAATTCATTTGCTTTTGATCTAGTAGTACGATTTACCCACGGATGGTATGTAATAATTTATTACAAACGGGTTGCTAATGAATTACCAGGTTAACATTAATATTACGATACTAAAACGCGAAATAGTTAGGTTAGACATATCGTAAAATAAAACAATAAGAATAATTTGTCAGCATTTAATAATAAATAAAAATTTTTGAAATTTTTCATTAGGAAGAAATAAGTACCATAAGACCTGAAGTAGCAAAGGCGGCAAAATTAAATATCTAGAGTCTAGAAAATATTTTATTTTTAACTGTTTCAAATAGTTTTGTCACTCTAAGTTTCAAAATTCGAAAAGAGGATATTAAGTAGACGCTCGTATGGTCGTAAAACTTACTATATTTATTTACTTGCAAGTTCTAGATATTATTTCTTCGGATGATTCCAAAAACTCGTCTTCGGCCTATTTTTTAACTCTCATGCTTATTAATAACCGTCATAATAGACATACTCTTATATAAGATCTATAAAGATCCGATACGTATAGCCAAAATAATATTAATGACCTGTTTTGTTGGATAATTCGCCCCATAAAAAAGTACTGATGTTATCCAGAGTGTCGTTGTTTTCAATTTCAATGGATTCGAAAATTAAACTCGCTTTATACTGTTGTACGTTGACGATTTGTCCGCAGATGTCAAAATTATTGTTACAGGACACAACAGCATTTTAGCCAATGTTGGAAAATAGTCAATTTTATGTATTTATTGCTTGTACTTAGCAAGAGAGATGATACATTACCACCTGTAAATTTCTCTTCAAGGAAGAATTCTGTACCGAAACACCCACCTATGGTGATCGAATAAGGAGCGAAGCCAGCGCCAGTCAATAGACATGCATATAATAGCACGCTGCACGGAAGACAGAAATTCAAAATGGCTAGAAATGGGGGGGGGGGGAAGCATCCATTGGGAAAAAATGGTTGTAAATAATGAATTTTGAGATCGATTCGATCGGATATAAGCTTAAAATATTCGTATATGATGTGTTGTTAAAATTACAAAAGTTGATTTGCAAAATTCAAGATGACAGGATCCAATATGGCGTCTATAAAGGCCAAAAATCGCTGAAAATCTTAGAGAATCTGTATTATTGATTCAACAAAGATTAAATTTCACTCAGCATGGCTTAGATCGATTTTTCGAGACCGCTTATTAATATTCTAGAGCAAAATTATGGAGCGTCAAAATTGCAGATCCAACCATGAAGCCCGTAAGGGTCAAAAATTTAAAGACAATCTATATTTTTGAACGCACGAGGATTGAATTTTGCTTAAAATGTCTTACTACTATATTTCGAGGCCACTGAATATTTTACAGCTAAATTAGAGAAAGTTAAAATGACAGATCCAATATGGCTTCCGTAAGGGTTAAAAGTCTCTAAAGCTTACAGGAAATTAATACTTTTGACTTTACAATGATTTTTTGCTAATTTGTCCAGATTCTGAGAAAAAATGTTCTTCTTATCAATCTTCCAATTATACGACGCACACCATATTCTAAGTACAAATTTTTCTCGTGTTATTCATTCAACAGTACAATGTAGATTACAGTTAGTCCAGAATATATTATTGGGGCGGTTATATGTATACCATAACTGGAGACATTTTCATCATTAGTCTACATTCTTTTGCTGACAAAATTATTATCTTCTCGACATTGTTCAATATACAACAAAGAAAATGTTATTCCTTGCTCTGTATCATAAGAATTTAAATTTTATACATTTTGTAACCATCCACTGATTACTTTATTTCTCGGGATGATATATTTGGATTATCATAAACATATGGAATTAATTCCAGTGCTTTATGGGTTTTTCCTAGTAGGTATTCGAATACCTACTAGGGAGATATTTTTCTTTTCTAACTCTTCAAATATTCGAATGTTAAGTTAACAGCATACAGTTTTTTCCACTTTTTGTATAACATTCTAGGCTACTACACTTTTCTAAATTATCGCACTTTATGATTATTTTCTACCCATTAAAACCATAGTGAAATTAAAGTAATTAGTAGTTTCAATCAGCTTCTTGCCAGTAGAAGAAACTATCACCCCGATTGGTTTTCGAAAACAAAATAAGATAGAGTTTGCAGAGGCGTGGTCATATTTCTGGTATCTATATCTTCTTCTTCTTCTTCTACCTTCTATAATAGGTCCCTGACCTGTTCCTTCTTCGATTTTCCTCATTCTGGACTTAAATTGTCGCTCCACCTTTTCCGTGGTCGACCTCTACTGCGTGTACCACTAGGCGATTTATCTCGTGCGATCCTTACCAGTCTATCCTTTATCATTCGGCTTATGTGTTTGTTCCATTGTGTCTTACGTTGTAGGACCTACTCATTAATGCAGTCTGTGTTGCATGATTGCCTGATGTTATCGCTTCTTTCTCTGTCTAGTAGCGTTTTTCCTGTTATTCGTCGAAGTATTTTCATTTCTGTAGTCTCTAATAGTTGTTTCGTTTTTGTCGTCTCTGGCCGTGTTTCTGAGGTGTATGTCATAATAGGTCTAATTGTGGTTTTGTAGATCCGAACCTTTGTTTCTTGTTGTAAGTGTTTGTTTCGCCAGATCACGTCGTTGAGGCAACCCGCCACTTTGTTTGCTTTGGCCACCTGCCCTCTTACTTCATCTTCGATGTTGCCATAACTAGTTATGTCGATTCCTAGATATTTGAAACTCATTTCTTGTTGTATTATTCGACCGTCTAGTTCTAGTTTGCATCGGAGGGGTTCTTTTGAGGTTGTCATACATTTAGTTTTTTCGGCTGAGATAATCATATTATATTTTCTTCCCGTAAGATTAAAGGTATTTAACAATCTCTGGAGGTCGTCTTCATTTTCGGCACATATCACAGCGTCATCAGCGTAACAGAGAATTTTTATTTCTGTATCACCCATTTTATATCCTCTACCAAGTCGCACCTCCTTTATTATTTCGTCCATTATCATGTTAAATAACAAAGGACTAAGCGAGGCTCCCTGTCTAATACCGCTGTTGACTGGTATGGGTGTTGATAATTTACCGTTAGTACGAATCTGAACTTTATTGTTTGCGTATATGTTTTCGATGGTCTGAATTATATTGATAGGAATATTTCTCTTATATAACAGATGGATTACGTCATCTAGCTTTATGCGATCGAATGCTTTTGTTAGATCTATAAAGCATAAAAATGTTGGTTTATTGTATTCTATACATTTTTCGACTATCTGTCGTAGAATAAATACTGCATCCATGCAAGACCTTCCTGATCTAAATCCCTGCTGTTCGTCTTCCAGTGTTGTAACCGAATTAATTTTATTTTTGATTACTTTCGTAACGAGTTTCAGAGTTGTGTCCAGTAGATTAATACCGCTGTAGTTCCCTGGTTCTTGTTTGTCACATTTCTTAAACGCAAGCAACATTGTGCTGGTTCTCCACCTATCTGGTACTTTGCATTGTGTCAGGATTTTTCGAATGAAGCTTGTGAGTTCCTGTGTTAGTCGCTGTCCTCCGTATTTCAACAATTCGTTATGAATTCCGTCTTGTCCGGGTAACTTTCTATTTTTTAAGGATTTTAGAGCTTTCTCCACTTCTTGAATGGTGACTTTCCCATTATTCCTTATTGCTGGTATGTTGTTTTTTCCAATATCTGTATAGTATCACTAAAACCCTCTGTGTACGTTGAAATAGCTCCATCTTGAAATAGTATAATTCTATTATTCTATAAAGGACCCACGACCAATTTTTAGTCAATAAAACAGCTTGAACTATGTGTAGGTGTTTTACATCAAAAAATATTTTTATTAACATTAACGTCTGTCTTAAGTACCATATAGAAATGCTATAAATTTTATAAATAAAAACATTCTTTTATTACCAAAAAAACGAAAAAACACTAATAAAATAAAGCGCTATAATGGGACCCACGCGTTGCGTGATAAAATGAAAATAATAAAGTATTAATATTTTAATCAAAAGGCATTACAAAGGGCATTACATTTTTTAAATTGTTAGTCTCTTGTTCTGTTTTGGTTAAATTACCTTCGATTACCTTATTAATTTTTGAAACGTCTTGGGAAAGATATGCTTCAACAAGTGGGAGTCGTTTGTTTCACTTTATGAAGTATTTTTATGAAATGGGAATTGGAGATTTCTTAAATAGGAAGGTTTCAATAATTTATAGAGATTCTTTAAGTTGTAGGAGCAATTAAAGATAGACGTAAAAGTTGTGCAACCAGACTAGAAGACGAGGCTAATTGTAAAATATCTGTTTTAATGGAAAACATTGACAGGCTCAGAAAAGGACACTACAGTGTCAACACATACTCATTAGTTTATAGTATTTAAAGAAGCTTATTGATTTAAGTCTATCAAATTTTAACTAATGGTTTATATTGCATGCAGAGTGCTACATTCAACAAAGGGGTTTTCTTCACCGCACTTATTGTTGAGTGATGTTCTTCCACGCATTTTTCATGAAGGAATTTTTTTGGTTCTGTACATAATTTTCTTCGTAGTCTCCATCGATATATTTTCACACCTGGTACTCGAAGTTTCGTATTCTGTCTTACGATTATATCGTGAAAAATGGATTTTTTTTTTAAATTTTTAATTTTGTGTCGCAATCTCAAATGTACGCCCCAAAAACTTTAATAATGTTGTCCAAATAGTTTCAGATCCAGATGAAACTACTCACCATGTTCACGAGTCACAATTTCAAGGCTGTCCAAAATTCATAGGGAAATGTAAAAAATTAATATTGAGGGACATTTTTACACCCATACGTTCGTAATTCGTCTATAAATTTGCACAATCTGTTGAAAATTGTAATTTTTTTTCGACTAAAAATTATCAAACGATAAGATTTGAAAGAATTCCTGTCAGCCATTTCAACGTCCGTCAAAAGCAGCGCGCCCACTGAATTGGCTCGGCTCCGTCCGTTTCATCTGCTTCAGTCATAACGCCGATGGCCCCGCTCACTGGCTCCGTACAATTCAGACTAAACAGTGATTAAAACTGCTTTAATCATTAGAGTTTCTAGAGCTGTTATTTTTGATGAAAAGTGAATAAAATGAGTAGTTCTTCCGACTCTGAGGACGATATTGTTGTGGCTGGTCTAGCCTGTGTTGAAGCGGAAGTGGAGGAAAAGCGGAGAAGAAGATATTGGGTTCATGATATTTACCTTAAAAGAAAAGGTCACGGGGAATTTTATCATTTATTTCCAGAGTTGATGACCGACAATGAAAAGTTTTTCAAATATTTTAGAATGTCTAGTATAAAATTTTATGAAATTTTAAATATGTTGCCGCTCAGGAAACAAAACACTAACCTTCGAAAATCGATTCCACCAGAGGAACGTTTAGCAGTTACTTTAAAGTAAGTGTATTATATAGTCGAATTAATTAAATTTGACATTTATATCACAGATTTTTGTGACATAACTAATGTTTTTTGACTGTGACGTGAACGCCTAGACAATTTACTTCAAGTTTATTAGGCAACAACTATGTATAGAGAATATTATTATTATTATATATTCTGTATGCTCTCATGTCTTCTATCAATTCTTCGTCCGACATAGTAACAATACAAACACTACGTCTATACCACAGATTATACTACCTCTTTCTATTTTTAAAATAGTCGAAGGCTTTCAGACCTTTCGGCAATTTTTGCCCTCTTGAGAATGGTCGAAGACGCCGATGCTGAAAGCGCGGAAGCGTTCTGGCCGGTCGGAACCAGTGAGCGCGCTCTCATTTATTTACATGTAAATCAAAACGTTCCGATTGCGCGGAGCCGAGCGGTCTGAACCGAGCCGAACCAGTGGGCGCGCTGCTAAAGAACTCTCAAATGTTTTATAAATTAAAATTTTCCTGTTATGAAGATCCACAAATATTCTTTCTTGCAGGTTAGTGTCCACATTACATAAGTACAGATATGTTCGCGTCGATCTTGTCTTATCTAAGCGGAAATCTGTTCAGTGATCGCATTCCTTTTAAATTGGGATGAGCCTGCTACGGTGACATGACATGATCAAATATATGTATTTCATTTCTGCGTCACGTATTTGTCGCGTCTGTGTCTTATCTTTGTCTGATAAATAGGCGCTCGAACTAAAGCTTTAAGATTGCCATTAACCCAGATTTAATATGAAGCGGTTGTAATAAATTTATTTTTGGGTCAGATATATATTTTTAATGTTCATTTTAAATGGAATATATTCAGGTTAAACTAAGTGATCATATGTGGAGTGTTCTCATCTCCGACCCTTGTAGATAATTCACTGTCACTACTTTGATGCAGTAGAATACTGTTTGATGTATCTTTGGAATTTTGGTCAGTTCTGCTGATTGTGTGGGGACTGGTTAATCTTTTAATGAAGGCACACACTTAGGAAAAAATGGAACATCTGCATATTCTATTTTATCCTTGTTCTCCGAGTTGAAACCAAAATTTTTAGTCAAGCAAAAGTGGCTTGTGTGATTAGTTAACTTTTTAAGGATATATTTCTACTTGAATATTAACACTGAAGGACTAGCACGCAGCTTATTCAAATCACATGAGGAATCCAGGATTTATCTTGATGTGACAGTGGTTATCCAACATAATGGAAATAGGTTTTGTACTTTGTTTCTTATTAGATATAAACGATTTAATTGAATAATTTTGCCACAAACCTAACAAAAATAGTTCTTAATGATTTTACATATTGTGGATGACATTTTAAAATTACTTGTGGTAATTAATTTACTCCATTGTTTACAAAACTACTGCGAATAAATGAAAAATAATAACGGTTTTATCTGTGAATTATGACGTAATAGCAGAAAATAAAAGCAATTTATTAACTTCCCTGCGTAGTTTATAAATATATATATATATATATATATATATATATATATATATATATATATATATATATATATATATCTATATCTATATATATACATATACATATATATATATATATATATATATATATATATATATATATATATATATATATATATATATATATATATAAGCAAAAATTAGTGTAACTTATTTCAATGTTTTTAGTTTCAATTAGTCGGCAAAATGGGTAGCCTTAAATATGATGCTACATGAATGAACGACAGCAATTTAAATTGCACACGAAAAGAAATTTCTATGAGATGGGAGTGAAATAGGTGATGACATAAAATATATAGATGCAGTTCAGCTAACTAACATTTTTTAAAATTTTGTAGCTTTTATTTTCTTTGCCATCATAAATGCCGCATTTTAAATAAAATTATAGGAAAGATAAAACTGGGAACATTTGAGATGCAAAACGGCATTGTGGCAATGGAGGCAGAACAGACATATAAATACTTGGGCAAGAAACGAGCCTAAAGAATTGACCAACAAAGAATGGAGACCAAAATAACCAACAAGTTCATAAAACTGTGAGGCATTTACTGCGAACCAAACTTAACAGTAAAAATCTATTTAAGGCACTCAACATCTATATGTACACTGCACTCAGTTACTTTTTTGGAATTGTGAAATGGAGCAGGACGGACATAGAAAGTTTTTGGGTGAATTCAGATTACTCCTGACAAATACGCAAAAACAGCATCGTTGTAGTGCTACTAAACGTGTAATGCTATTAAGATATCACGGAGGATGAAGATTGGTTGATATTGGTAAGTAGTTGGATCGACAACTAACACACTTACGCTCATATTTTCACAGGTTAGCATTCTTCTGTGTTACACCGGGCAATATGCGAAGCAGATGGTTCAACACTACTGCAGCTAAAAGACCATTAACTGACTTCTCATCACCAAATAAATTAAGGGGAGCTTCAAGTCTGGCTACAGAAGCCTCTTCATGGACGACATCCAAATAAGGCTAGCCAGGAAAATTAGCGTTTCACTAACCTGAACTAACCTGAATTACTGGTTAATGCCAGATCATCCTAGCGAGAAACTATCTGAAATACATAGAGACCCCTGAATCCCGAACGATCAGTGACGATGCAGGTGTTTAGTATCATAGACAATTCAGCACCTAACAGGAGGATGCCAAGCATTTGCAGTATCGGAATACAAGGAGGACATGATTTAGCTGCAAAGATTATAGTTGTGAATATTTTCGAAATTCGTTTTGTTTACGAAAAAAAAAATTGATTTTTTTTTTCCAATAAATGTTCAAAATGTTTAAAGAGAGTAGGTAATTTTTCAGTACATTTAAAAGTCGAATCCCCTGAATATTACTTGAAATACACGAAAACACAAATAAATTTTTACTTTTGGTTTTTACCGTTACCAACCAACTTTGCACAACTCTTATTAATTAATTTTTTTTTTACATTAAGTGCATCATATCATGACAGTATAAATATATAAAATTATATAAACAAAATACAATCTAAGTACAACCATTTCATAAATCTAAAAAATATGTGACTTACCATTTTTCGAAATAAAATGGCTCTATATAATGGTACACAAGTATTATTATCTTCGTTTAATACTATACTGAGAAAAAATGGAGACTTGTCATTATCTAGCCCAACGTAGTTTTGATGCACTGAAAAAAGGTATAAAATAAATGATCTGCCAACATGTTTTAATATTGAAAAGAACATTTATTGTTATTGTTAAAAGTTAAATACAAAGCTAATATTTACTTACATTTTCCAAGAAAATACTTAAAGTACCACCTTGTCTGATATTCGGGGTTTTCAAGAACGGGAGTACTGGGAGATCCAAACATCTGTAAAAAATAAGATTAGAAAATATGACATTTTAGTTATAACTTAAAACGAGTAAATTATATGCTTTCTAACAATACCTATGTTTTGTAAGGGTTCACAGATTTTTTTAGATTTTAAAGTATTTCTTGTTCTCGTCAGATTTTTAATCCACATGTCTTACTTTCTGTCATCATAATATAAAGGGTGTTTTTTATAGAGGTATAAAACTTTAAGTTGGCAACACTTTTTTAACTGGCGGCCATTTTGTCAGCTGTCAAGTGATTTATGTTTAGTTTGGTTTGGCATTTCAACACGAATAGACTGACGCCTGAACAACGCTTCCAAATTGAGCAAATTTATTTTGAAAATCATGGTTCTGTTCGAAATACGTATTGCGCACTACGTCCATTTTACGGTCAACATAATCGTCCATCAGAGCAATTAATTCAATTAACTATGGAACCTTTTCGCACCACGTTTACTCTAAAAGATAATACGCATCCACAGAGACGTCGTACAGTGCTTACAGAAGAAATCATTGCTGCTGTAAAGCGTAGCGTAGAGGAAGACCCGAATCAGTCTATCCGCCATCGTGCACAGGAATTGGATATGTGTCCATTCACACTATGGAAGATTTTGCGAAAAGATCTTGGTTTGCGTGCTTACAAAATCCAACTCGTGCAAGAATTGAAGCCACACGATCACCTAGCAATGCGTAGATTCGGTGAATGGGCCCAAAACAAGATTGCCGTTGATCCCGATTTTCATAAGCGAATTTTGTTTAGCGATGAAGCTCACTTTTGTTTGAATGGATACATCAATAAACAAAATTGCCGTATTTGGAGTGATGATAATCCTCAAGTGTATGTTGAGACACCGTTACATCCAAAAAAACTGACTGTTTGGTGTGCTTTATGGGCTGGTGGAATCATTGGTCCGTACTTCTTTAAAAACGATGCTGGTCAGACCGTTACAGTCAATGGTGACCGCTATAGAGCCATGATTACTGACTTTTTCGTTCATCAATTGAACAACCATCATGTGCAGGAGCTGTGGTTTCAACAAGACGGCGCAACATGTCACACAGCTTGTGCCACAATTGATTTATTGAAGGAAACGTTTGGTAACCGCATAGTTTCACGTTTCGGACCCCTGAATTGGCCTCCAAGATCGTGCGACTTAACGCCGCTAGACTATTTTCTGTGGAGATATGTGAAGTCGCTAGTCTACGCCGATAAGCCCGAAACGATTGATCACTTGGAGGACAACATTCGCCGCGTTATTGCCGATATACTGCTACAAATGTTGGAAAAAGTCATCGAAAATTGGACCTTCAGATTAGACTATGTTCGAGCCAGCCGTGGCGATCATATGCCAGAAGTCATATTTAAATTATAATGCCAGAAGGTTATCTTTCGAATAAAGTAAATTTCATGTCAATTTAAAAAATTCATCTTTGTTTTATTCCATTTAAAATTTCTATACCTCTATAAAAAACACCCTTTATATATATATATATATATATATATATATATATATATATATATATATATATATATATATATATCTATATATATATATATATATATATATATATATATATATATATATATATATATATATATATGTTTTTAATAATAGAAGTCATAACATTAGCCTAATAAGCAATTTTCAACCTATCGGACACACCCCCTCCTAGGAGTCGCCATGTAACCAAAAGAAGAGAGGCATAATTTTATGGCCTGTAAGGAAAAATTAAACTTGTGATTTTATATAGAAATCAAAGAAGTAATTAATAAAATAAATTTAGGTAGGGCTTGAAAATACCATTTAAAGAGGGGCGCGATTAAACCTTGATTCGCGCATATTGAAGGCTGGAGAAACGCTGGCTAAATTTTAAGGGTTTATAAATTTGGTGTTATTAATTTGATGGAATACAGTACCAACAGCTATAAACAAAATCAATGGTAGCCCTATTTTTTCTAAGTATGGTATTTTTTCGATCGAACTGTTGGATGCATTATTACAGCAGGCAAATATTTTCATTTATTTTCATCAAAAATAGAAATTTCTTAAAATCCACTCTTTGGCTTTATTTGAATTTTGCGGAAATACCGAAGAAATATTTAAATCTCATTTTAATACGAAACTCATTCAAATCTAACCCACAGCTAAAATTTTAATGGAAGTACACATAAAAATTTCTAATATTGCTTTAAATTTGAACAGGAGTTTAATTTTAAATAGATTCAGAATGTACTTTTAGTTTAAATATTTACCTGCTTTAATAAATTTGATATTTTGAAACAAAAATATATCGTTATTGTTTTTAATTCATTAACAACTTTCATGAAATATAAATACATTAAGCCGAGTACTACAAAACAATAATTAAAATATATTTTGGATTATAACCAAAGGGTTTAATATATTCGATATACATACATTTATGTTTTATTAGTTTTAAAGTTTTAATTACATTTTTTAGTTTATTCTACTCGTTTGGTAAACGATTTTTTTATTTTTATGTTTTTTATTGTTATAACAAACAATATATATATATATATATATATATATATATATATATATACATATATGATGTAAGCCATCTTAGTTATATCAGATAATGCTTCGTTTCGGAGGTAGAAGACGTCAAAGTTTAGGTAAAATTTTTATTTTTATCAAATTTTTTGAAAATGTGGCACCAGAATTTAATGATCTTTGATGTGTGGTCTAATATTATAATATGACCTTCTCTAGTGGTATAGCGACCTGCTATAATGCTCTATTGCTATATTGTTCTATGTCGTCAAATATGGTTCTATTTATTTTCATTTCTCTTCTGACGTGTCCATTTCTTATGAGCTCTAGTCTAGATATCCCCGCTGACCTTCGCTAAAAATCCATTTCTACAACCAATAAGCTATTTTTTTTGTTTCTTAGTAAGTTGCCAAACTTCTGAGCTGTACGTAATTACCGGTTTTAGGATGATATTTTATATTCTCTTTTCTGTTTCGGATCAAACGTTCTTTTGTCACAATACCGAATTCAAGGTACCTATTACTCTTTTGAATTTTGTTATTATGTCTTTAATTATTTCATTAATTCGTCCTGTATTAGTTAATTTTACTCCCTGATTTATATATTAATTTCTATACTGTTTAAGAATAAATTTCCGAGCGGTTCTTCCCTTCATATGCATAAATATTGTATTTTTGTTGAACTAACTTCTAAGCCCCATTTTTTTTTGTACTCTTCTATTAATTTCTTAGACACATATTCAAGATCTTTCTTTTCTTGGGCAATAACTACCTGATCATCGGCGTAATATAAAGTGTATAGAGTATTGTCTCCCAAACTCAGTTCCATTACACTGCATTTCTTTTTCCATAGTCTGAGAGTTTGTTTCCTAAAAAACTTTTTGACAGTTTCTTTACCATTTTTACTCTAGATGTTAAATTTTTATATATTTAAACAACACAGCTACTTATCTGTTTTTAAATTACTTGTATCGGGCTGTGGTCACCAAAAGATGGTCTCGGTCAATGGAATACTTGGAAATAATGCAGCTCTCGAATGTTTAAATCTTTCCTTCAGAATAGTCTGGTACATGTGGCCAAAATAGAAGCAAAAGCAACACATTTGCTAGCAGAAGTAGTTGATATCGAAGAAATCTGTAGTACTTCAAGAAAAATCTTGGAGAAACTGGGATAAATGTTTTAAATGCCATAGATGCAGGCTATAAATGCTGGGATATGCTTTAAAAACAGTCGTAATTTTAAAACGCTGGTATATGGTTTAAAAAGCTAGTCACTGAAACAAAACGAACATATCGAGGGGTCAATATTTGGGAAAATTTTTATGAGGTAATGGCGTGCGAAAAAGGGAAAGATAATTTATAGAATTCAACGACTATAACAAAAAATATAGAATATAGTTACCTGATTTAGGAGTAGATTGATCAAATCAAATAATAGAATACAGAGATGATCATAGATTGTATTCTTTAAAAGTCCTACATGACTGCTAGAACGGCCACTTACAAAAAAAGTTACTGAATTCTAAAATTTCAAACCATACTTGTCAAAGTGCCTATTTCAAGAGGTTTTCAAAAGCCATGTCCTAATTATTGGAAACATATTCGGCACGACGAATTTTCAAAATGCGATATCATCTACTCAAAACTGCATCAGAAACAGACAGGCCATTCTTCACCATGAAAATAGACCGATAGATGGCAAGAGACATACGATCTCTTGAGAAATTCCAAATTTAAATAAAACAAGCTGTTACATTACACTACTTGATTATTAATATAATAAGTTTTTAGTTCTTCTAGTCTTTTCTTTTTACATAATTTTGAGAGCATATTGCTCAATAAATTATATAGAAATTGAACAAAGTTCACTTTAATCGCTATAAATTTATTTTAAATGAACTTTTATGAAGTTTTAGAAAAAGAAGCAGTAACGAACACTACTTCAGAGTCTTAACGTTACTCTTTAGCCATAAATAAATCAATATATGTTTATACACACGGTTTTCTTCAATAAAGCTATTTCCTCGTTACAAAATAAATGAAACAAGGGTTGAACAATTGTTATGTTTTGAAGTAGTTGTTATATTTGAGCAATCGACTATTGGTTTTAAAAAGTAAAAAACTTGGATTTTATTTCAGCAATATAAGGTAAAAACACTTACCTCGCCTTTCTCTCCCGGTGAGTCGCCATTTTCAATTCTAAACCTTCTGCAGTGCTCTTGACCATCCACTTCCGGTTGCTGCAACTAAAATATCATCCAGTTAATATTATAAACCAACTTGTATAACAAGAAAATTGCTAGTAGGAAAATGTAAAGTGACAAGGTAATTGCAAACAACTTTTGTTAGTGAAACGGGGTGTCATTAATAAAGAAAAAGACTCATAAAAATAACGACATAGTTTTATTGTTTTTATTTATTCTATTGTCTGTCAGAAATTGATTTTGATTTTTATATATATACCGATTATTCTGATTGACATTTTATGTATCTTACTAATGTTATAAAATAAAAAATCAAACAACAGTTATATAATAATATTAGACAAACAAAATCGAATAAAGGTTTTTTTAGAACATTATTTGCTTTTAGTAATTAAGAAAACAGAAGAATGCTGTATTAGTGCCAGAAGTGGTTAATCATGGTAGAAAAAACGTATACTTGAAATGCGATTCTCATTTGCTTTTCGACTGATACTCAATTTTGCATATAATAATTATATATAATATTGTATTTTTTATAATTATTTTATCGGCAATGAACTGCTTGAAAGAGTTAATGTTATTAAGGATCTGGGAGTGTTGAGTTTTGTTGTTCGAACACTATATAATTTCGATGATTGTTTTAAATTTCTTTATTACGGTTCTATACGATCAGGTTTGGAGTATGCTTGATCATTTTGGTGCTCAGAATATAATATTTATAATGATAGACTAGAAAAAGTCCAAAAAAAGTCTTTAAAATTTGGCAATTTTAAACTAGGGATCAGATCTGAAGATATTGATTATGATAGTTTGTGTAAGTTGCCGAAGTTGCCTATCTTGAAGACCAGAATATGATATATGAAGACTATCAGATGATATATGTTTAAAATAGTCAATGGACTTATTGACAGCCCAGAACTTTTGCAGTTAGTAAATTTTCGTATTCCTAACCGTGTTACACGCCAAAATACTTTATTTAATCTAGAATTTCATCGAACTAATTATGGTATGAATAGTCCTATTTCTAGATTGTGCAGAGCTGCTAATGTTTTCTGCAAGGACTTGGACTTTTTTCAGATAAGTATATCAGTCTTCAAAAAGAGATTGGCAATTAAAACTGTCCAAAATTGATTAGACTTATATGTGAACTAGGAAAATCAGTTACTAATTTGTTTCATCGGGCTGGATTATATCAAAAAAGAAATTAAAAATACATACATACATACATACATACATATATATATATATATATATATATATATATATATATATATATATATATATATATATATATATATATATATATATATATATGCCTATGTGATCATTTTTACTTTAAATATGTTTATGTACTCTGATAATTGTTATAAGTGATGAAATTTATGTTCTGTGTTCATTGTAATGATTTTATATCGCAAATAAGGCATTATTATTATTATGATTACAAGCCAAGCGGCTTCGCACTCCCTCCAGAGAATATTGACTCATACCAGGTATAGGAAGATATCAAAAGTATGAAGCTTTGTGGGAACCCTTTCCATGTTATCGGGTTCTAGGTGACGTAGTCTGCTGCTACGAACAGATGTTCACTAAGGCCCAGTCCCTTGATGTTCTGCAGGAAGTTCTTTGGTATTACTCCAGTTGTTGATAAATTTATGGGAATCGTTTGGACGCTGTTTATTGCCCATTGCCTTCGAACTTGCACCTCCAGATCTCTGTATTTGGTGATCTTCTCGTTGTATTTTGGCCTCAGGTTGTTGTTAGGTACATCAATGTCGATTAGTGTAGTTCGCCTCGAAATTTTATCTGTTAGTATAATTTCTGGTCTATTATGAACAACTGTCTGATCCGTCACGTTCGGTCCCAATATAACTTGAACTCGATGTTCTCAAGAATAGGTTCAGGATTGTATTGGTAATAAGGCACTTTTTCTACCTGCAATAGGTTTAACTTATCTGCTAACTCTTGGTGGAGTGTCTTAGCGGCTGAGTCATGTCTTTTCTTCTACTCCGTGTGCGGCAAACGCTTGGCATTCTTCAGTTATGTGCTGGATTGTCTGTGATGTTTGACAGCCGTATTTACATTAGTCGTTTTATATCGGGGGACCTTTGATGATAAACTTCAGATAGTTTTTCGTTGGAATAACCTGGTCTTGGATAGCTAGCAAAAAGCCTTCTGTTTTCGGAGACATCCGTCCTGAAATCAATCAGTAGTTCGACGCTGAGTTGTCGACATTGTCCTGATTGATCTCATTTGGATGTCGTCCATGAAGTGGTTTCTGTAGCCAGGTTTGTAACTTTTCTTGGTCTATTTGGTGGTGAGAAGCAATATTTTGTTCCCTCAGCTGTAGCGGTGTTGAATGGTTTGCCTCGCATATTACGGAATGTATTGTAGAAGAGTTCGCTAACCTGTGGAAATATGAAGGCAAGTTTATTATTTGTTGATCGAGCTGCTTATCAATATCCACCAATCCTCTTCCTCCTTGATATCTTAGAAGCATTGTACGTTCAATAACACTCCACGTTAATTTTTTAAAACTTTTTTTCAGACTTTGGTCTGCGTATCTGACAGCATGTCGACATGAAGCCGTTCCTACACGTGGTGACTGTAATTTAAGGTTGTCCATCGCCCAGGAAATGGCCGACGTGTGGTGATAAATTGTAAGTAGGAGATGTGAAGTTACGCAGTTACATTATTGAGGCCTGTATACTTTAATTAATATCTTTATTTAAAATATAGAAGTAACTATGACGTAGCCAGTTTGCGAGGCTATCTTGTGTAAGGGGTTTGTGGTTATAAATATCTTCTTTGGTTAAAAGCTTATCTAGCAATACCAACGGATATCCTTTCCTTCCTTTACAATATTGTGTCGCTCATAACTTCCTTTTTATAACAAATATTGCAAATATTCCGTTTTTAATAATACCCCCAAGCTACCAAAAGTTTTTCAAAGGTACATTACGGTGAAATGTTTCGGAGTAACCTCTCGCAATGCATCTTTCTAATGTTTTCTCATTAAATGTTTACGACAACGGGGGGTCTCGTTTCAGGTTGCATTTTTATGGGGCGGATTTTTAATAAAGCGATTTTTATTTTTAGAATTTGTGACTCCGTTCTGTTTGACTTCTCTTAGATTGTAATGAGGTTCTCTGCTGTTTTAATATTTTTCTTTAGGAGATATTTCGGTTGTTCGTTTTTTATAATTAAACTCTAAATGCGAGTTTTGTTTTTGGTATCGAGATCATCAATTATAATGAATATATATGTGGTTTTGCAAGATTTTTTGAAAGGAATTATTTTACATGTAATTAGTATATATTATGGCCGATCGAATTATTTTACACTTAATCCTTTGATAACAAATCTAAAAAAGGTATAATCATAATTAATGTAGATATAGGGTAGTTTCAAAGTTACATAGCTCCAAAGATATATATATATATATATATATATATATATATATATATATATATATATATAGAATATTCTGTTTCAAGAAATTATTTAACTATCTGGACTATAGGAATAAAAGAGTTCGTGACCTGCATAAAAATAATGCGAAGAAGAATAATTAAAAATAAGCTGTCATCCACATTACGATATTAAAGAATAAAAATTAGATCTAAATGTTACGAAAGTTAGATCTTAAAGTTTGTCAATTTAGTTATCCTTATGATATTGTTATAATATCACAAAAATATAGAAAGTTTATCTTGATGTTTTGTTTTCAAATTGGGTCTTCAAAATACGTTTATGATGTAAGTGGGTACAATTCAACCCAAAATAACAATAATACAATAGTAAAGTAATAAAAACGTGGATAACCGATCATAATAGTATAAGGTGATGAATAATCAATATAAAACACAATAGCTCGCTTTAAAATATATTATGTTGGCGCTCGGTAAGGGTTTCGCATATGTTATTTATTACCCTCTACCTTAAAATGACAGGGTATAATCAAAATAAAAAATAAGCTGTCTTAACAAAGATTTATTATTATAGTGGCTAGGATGTTGTGAACAACTTTACAAAAAATTGTTGAAATCGTTAACGAATCTATGGATAGTATGCAATTAGTGTTACAAAAAAGTTGGCAAAAGATGAACCTGAATAGTTTTCACACAATTTCATTTGTTCATCACGTTAGTGTGAAAATTTATCATTTTTGTGACGTGAGAAAACTTTTTGGGCAAATCAAACTTGCACTAGCGGTCCCTAAAAAACATTATCATGATTTGTTAGATAAGTTGTGCAAAAATTTTTTATTCGTTTCACGGTTATCGGACTATCTATGACGCATCTAGGCGTGCTGAAAAAATTCAAGTTACAATTCTGTAAAAATATAATGAACCGACAGCCCCTGCTTTTGGTACGCAAAAAGTACATTACTATTATTGTGAAGCCTAGCGTTACAACTTGAAAAATGACGGAGATATGAATTTTTGGAAAACACAAAATTTTCCGGTTTACTTTTTTAGAATTGTATAATGAGCAGGACGAACCTACAAAGTCACATAGGAAGATCAGAATACTCCTGACAAGGGCACATAAAATATCATTTTCGTAGTGCTACTGAGCGGACAATGTTATCAAGATACCAAGGAGGAAGAAGATTGGTGAATATTGGTAAGTAATTGGATCAGCTACTAACAAATCTACTCTCGTGTTTTCACATGCTGGCGGAGTCAGACCTAGAGAAGCTCTAAGCCTGGCTACAGAAATCCCTTCATGGATGATACCCAAATAAGGTCAACCAGCAAAATGTTAACAAATTGGCCTTGAACTACTGGTTAACATCAGGGCAAATGTTTCTTGAAATCGAAGGCTTTCTGATGGCTATCCAAGACCAGGTTATCCCAACGAGAAAATATCTGAAATACATGATGTTGTGGAACCAACATCTTACCACAGCTTTCCGGAAAAACCGAACTTAAATAGAGGTCCAAGTTTGTGCAAAGTACAAGGATATCTGGGGTGGATCCCACTGATGAGTCCACAACCCGTAGCGGGACGAAACATCCGTACATTTAAGTGGTCGCAAATAGTTCGTTAGTTATATGCCCTTAACATCAGGGGCATTACTACGATATGGCGCCCGAGCAGGGACGACAAGATGGAAGGCCGTCGAGTCGTGGCTTTGTGCTAAAGCCGGTACCCTACTTTGGAAATACTACCTAGGATGTCCCTTTCACTTCCTTTTCAGGCCTGGGCTTTCTAACGGCTAGGACTGTCCGACAGTTAAAGCCGGAAAGCAAATGCCTTAGGGGGGCATGTTGTGGAAACAACATCTTACCACCGCTTTCTGGCAAAACTAGACTTAAATAGAGATCCAAGTTTGAGGAAAGTACAAGGATATCTGGGAAAGATACCGGTGGATCCCACTGATGAGTCCACCACCGGTATCGGGACGAAACATCCGTACATTTTATGTGGTCGCAAATAGTTCGTTAGTTATATGCCCTTAACATCAGGAGCACTTCTATGACAATAATCAGAGACTCCAGCGACTGGACCTACAGTTTAACCTGTGTTCCAAACCACGGTTGGCTATATATATTCGGTGTTCCTAAGCGGCCCCATCAAAGTAACCAGGCTCAGCGCAGTTTAACTTCGGTGATCTGACGAGAACCAGTACTTCATACGTAGTATGACCAAGCATAAGAAGAAGATGATTAAATCCAGAGATTTGAAGGTACACATATGCAGACAATGTGGAACGAGTAGTGTTTGGACGATCTCATAACTAGCGTGGTACCATAGTGCAAAAGGCAGTGCTACTTGGAACTACTCGAACTGTCCGGAAGTTTATGGGAACTGCAGAAGACTATAATACCACCTAAGGCTCGACAACCTGCAAAGGGTCGTCACAGAGCTTCATCCTTATGATATCTAGATATATCTGGGATGAGTGGAGGTTCCCTGAAGTGAGTGTAAGAGCCGCTTAGCTAAGTATATGAGATAAGATTTTTTTAGTGCCTACAACTTTGTCTGGGGAAGTTTTTTAGAAGAAACAATGTTTTGATTTAAATAAATTCTTAATAAAAATACATTTGCCAAACAAAATTCGAGACGCTTAAGATGAGAATCCCTGTGTATCCCCTGGTAAAATGGTCTCATAAAAGAAAAAAATCATGTGAATTTATTTTTATTATAAATTACACGTCGGTACAAATATATCATATTTTTCAATAAGTTTTTCCATGAATTGTGTCCTCCTTATTATTGACTCTCACTGATTGATCAACTGTATTGTACTAACACCTATTATTGAGGTCGATACCCATGCCAAAGCAGTTCCTTTTCCATTGCGACATATATTTCAAAAAGTGTTGGTGATCTGCAACAACCTTGCAGTTATTTTGAAACTTTAAATACTTTCGATAGTTGATTGCTAGTTTTAATTTTTTCAATGTTGTCACATGATAAAGAGTCCGCAGTATTTTTGTTAGGGTATGGTTACTACTTCATTGTTGCAGTACTCTGGAAGTCTCCAGCTGATTGTCCCCAAAAAGTGATAAGAAACCAGATAGACTATATCATCATAAACAAAAGATTTCAGAATTCCATAAAGTTCGCAAAAGCATATCCGGGAGCGGATGTCCCTTCAGACCATAATCTTTTGCTGAGCCGGATTAAGCTACACATGAAAAAGATCTGGAAAGGAAAATTCCAAAAACGACCGGACATTCAGAGGTTGAAAGATAACACCACAAGAGACGAAGTCAAAGAGGAATTAACCAACAAAATAACGAGCATAGCCACGGATATTAACAAGGAGAACATAAATGTGGATGATATGTGGAAGAAGATAAAAAATGTCTGTAATTCAATAGTGGATAATAAACTAAAAGCAGGAAAAAATATAAAGAAACATCCGTGGATGACAGAAGAACTCATGGAAGAGCGAAGAAAATACAGACATAAAAATGAAAGAAGGTACAAAGACATAAACAAAGTTATTAACAATTGGATCAAGGAAGCAAAAGAGTTGTGGCTACAAAACGAATGTAAAGAAATCGAATCCTTAGAACAAAAACATGACATTTTTAACTTGCATAAGAAAATCAAGGCCCTAACCAGGGGAAACAACTCACGCAGCAATAATTCAGTACAGGACAAACACAACAATCTGCTGTACGAGAATGAAAAAATACTTGAAAGATGGTAGGAATATATGGGAGAATTATTCGATGAAGAACAGCAGACAGAAACAGATGTCCTTGGATTTTCCGGACCAGAAATAACACTCAGCGAAGTAAAATATGCAATAAAACGACTAAAAAACAATAAGTCACCTGGGCCGGATAATATACAATCAGAAATACTAAAACTATTTGAAGATGACCAACTTAAACTCCTAACAAGTCTACTTAATAAAATTTACGAAACTGGCGAATTGCCTGGAGATTGGCTAGTTTCCACCTTCATTCCTCTTCCTAAGAAAACAAATGCTACCAGATGCTCTGATTACAGAATTATAAGCTTAATGAGCCATGCGCTGAAAATCCTTCTCAGTATCATTCACTCTCGAATATATAGAAAACTTGAAGAAAACGTTAGCAATGTTCAGTTTGGCTTTAGAAATGGACTTGCAACACGAGAAGCTCTATTTTCTATTCAAATTTTGATACAAAGAGCTCGGGACGTAAACTGCAATGTCTGTGCATATTTTATCGATTTCGAGAAAGCATTCGACAAAGTGCAACATCACAAACTGCTTCAAATATTAAATGAATCTGGTATCGATGAAAAGGATTTACGCCTTATTAGAAACCTTTACTCACAGCAAAGGGCGACTGTACGTGTAAGCAACGAAACATCACAAGAATTTACAATAAAACGGGGAGTTCGTCAGGGCTGTATTTTATCGCCGACGTTATTCAATACGTACTCGGAAATGCTGTTCAGGGAAGCTATCAGTGGAATGAGAGAGGGCATAAAAATTAATGGTGAAAGCATTAACAACTTAAGATATGCAGACGACACAGTTCTGTTGGCTGATAATGCAGAGGATCTGCAAACACTAATAGACCGCGTAGTGGAAGCCTGTGAAAGATACGGCATGAAATTAAACTGTAAAAAGACAAAGATCCTTATAGTAAGCAAAAATGACGAAATACAGCACCAATTTAGAGTAAATAATGAAACTTTGGAAACTGTTGACAAAGTTACGTATCTAGGATGCAGTCTGAACAGAGAATGGGACCACTCATAGGAGATTAGATGCCACATAGAGAAGGCGAGAGCTGTCCTCAACCGCCTCAGAAAGATCTTGTGCAATATGCACCTGAACATTGATATAAGAACACGAGTCTTGAGATGTTATGTATTTTCAACTCTTCTATATGGAGTGGAAGCCTGGACTTTGACAGAAACAACATCTAAACGACTGGAAGCCTTCGAAATGTGGTGTTACCGCCGCATGCTCAGAATTTCATACATCCATCATGTCACAAATAACACCGTGATGCAACGTATGAGAAAAGACCCAGAAATTATGCGCAATGTGAAAATCAGAAAGATATCATACTTAGGGCATGTAATGCGCAATGAGAAATACCAACTAATTCAGTTAATTTTGCAAGGTAAGATAGAGGGTAAAAGAACTCAGGGTCGCCGACGAACATCATGGTTGAGGAATATCAGACAATGGACAGGAATGACGACGGTACATTTATTTAGAACAGCTGTCAATAAGGTCATATGGGCCAATGTGATTGCCAACATCCACAGAGGATAGGCAACAACGGAAGAAGAAGTTGCAGTACTTCGCATAATTTTTTGAAAAAGACTGTAGCATGTGGTTTTAGGAAAAGTTACGTAAACTTCTTTATTAACAGCTATTTTTAATCGACTTCTAAAAGAAGGACGTTCTCAATTCGTCGAGTATGTATGTACACCGATCTGCTGTCAGAAAAAAATAAACCATGTTTTAAAAAAGCACAATATTATCTTATGCCACAGGTCTCATAATAAAAAAAAAAGATAGGCATGACGAGCCAATTACTAAAGAACAGATTGAATAGCCATAGATATAAGAAAAACGCCTCAACAGCGTAAAACACGGGACGATCAACATACCTTTGATTATAACAGTAGCATAATTAAGAACAAAGATATCAATTACCAAAAATTACAGTTACATGAAAGTACTGTATTAACATCAGCTGATCTTGACATTTTAAAACACAAAAATGCTACTCTACTCTTTTCCGATAGTGTATGAAATGATTTCTGAGATACTGATATCTCACTAATAAAATTTTTACACTGTTTACGAAAACTGCAGACGACCACATAGTTAATTTTCGATTTAACCGTAAGGACCAACACGTCGGTAACTGATCACTTTGTTAGCCAGGAAGTAGATATTTTTAATAACCTACAGCCTGGGTTTTAAAAATTACAGTGAACCGAGAGTTAACACGTTTAAATGCAGGAGTGGGCACGTAATTATATAAAAATTATAAACTTTTCTAGCCAGTTTAGTTTTCTAAGAATTTTCCTAAACTTGTATAAAGTCCATATAAAGTGTATCTAATAATAAATCCTTTACCTTACCACTGAAGTGTTTCGACTGTATTCCAATTTTAAATTAATGGATTTTCTGTTAGACATTAAGGTGTGAAAGTATATTAATCATACAGAAATACTTTAACCTTTACAGCTCTACTTTCAAAGAAGCAAAAGACACTTAAGCTCGACGTAATTTATAATTTTATGTACAAGGTTTTTAAACTTGCATTCGTTAGATCTTATTTTCCAACAGATAAGTTATCTTTCCAGGTTTTTATAATTTCCAGAAACAATGTGACCTGTCACACAGACATTGTGGTTTAAATTATAAAGAAATGTTTCAGAACAATCGTCTCGCTTGTACGTTTATCTTTTTAATGTTTCCTCAGTAAATATTTACGAGCACAGAGTCCTCTGTCATAGTGCATATTTTATATGCGGTAAATTTAAACAGAGAGTCTTTATTTTGGGTGGATCTTTTTTGTTTGACAGTAAAAATGTTTTTAGACGTCATTTTTCATGATTTAAGTGTTTTATACTTTTTGAATGACATTAAATCTTAGGTGTCTAGACATTAAATGATAAGAAGAACATAAATTTAGAGACATTAACTAAAGAATTATAAGGTGTTCTTCAAAATGATTTTTAAAATAGAAAATTTTAATAAAAAAATTGAACCTACTTCTAAAAGTGCGCTAAAAAGTGAAAAGTAACTATACATTTTTATATGAAATTGAACTTTTTAAAGTCGGCGCCAAACTATTACCTGACAAAATGTGATTTGCATTAAAAGATTAAAAATACTTTATTTGTAACTGCTTTCTTACCATAATTTGTATATATTAGTAGTTATTTATTTCATTTACAAATAATTTGGCGCCGACTTCAAAAAGTTCAATTACATATAAAAATTTATAGTTTTAGAAGTCGATTCAATTTTTTATAAAAATTTTATTTTCCTATTTTTAGTTTTAGAATTCATTATGATGTCCATAAATTATTTGAACTAAGTACGAATTGAAATTAGTGTACCTCGCAATGACTCCAAGGTGGGAAAAAATTATCCATTTTATTCAAAGTTGTAAATCACTTTTAAATGAACCACTAAAAATTCTTTGGCTCTTAGAGTTTTTCAAATACCACTAAAATTGTGTCAACCAAATATTTAGTCTGTCATAGTAAATCCACTCTCTTAAATTTCAAATTAATTTTAGATTGAAAATATAGGCCTCAAAATCTTCCAAAATCGATATTTAAAATAAGAAACTGAGAAGTAAATTTCTTAACTCGATATATTTTAAACTGCATATTAAGTTTGTATACGCCACAAGAACCCCACAATATCAATTTTCAATATTTAAAGAACCTGAGATGTAAATTTCTTAGCTCGATATATTTTATACTGCATATTGAGTTTGTATACGCCTCAAGAACCCCACAATATCAATTTTCAATATTTAAAGAACCTGAGATGTAAATTTCTTAGCTCGATATATTTTATACTGCATATTGAGTTTGTATATGCCTCAAGAACCCTACAATATCAAGTTTCAATATTTAAAGAATCTGAGACGTAAATCTCTTAGCTCAATTTATTTTATACTGCATATTGAGTTTGTATACGCCTCAAGAACCCTACAATATCAATTTGAGACAAAATCGGAATATATAAAATTTTCTGTCCCTCATATTGTACTTTATCAACCTAATAGTTGTAAAAAATTAACTTCATATTCGTAATACACGACCCCGAAAACCCTCTAGTACCAAATCTGAAAAAATGCGAATAAAGTAAAATTTTAAACCTACCATATTGCATCCGCTATATTGAATTTCGAAAAAATTATTTTCAGTCTTAATGTCTGAACCCTTTAAAGCCCCCTAGTACCAATTTTGGATGAAATCCGGAAATTTAAAATTTCTAGACTTATATTCGCTATTTACATCCTCAAAAACGATTCAGTCTCACCCTTGAACAGAATCGAAAAATGTAAAATTTTTAGTCCGCTATCTTGGATTTGCCATATTCAATCCTGAAAAAATACTTTTAAATCCATAATTTACACCCTCAAGAACTCCATATATCAATTTGGGAGAAAATCCTAAAATGTAAAATTTTTATGACGCCATATTGAATCTGCCAGACAGAGTTTTTCAAAAAATATTTTAAATTCATAAATAACACTAACAAAAATACTCCAAAACTAATTTTAGACAAAATCGAGAAATGCAGAATCTTTAATACACCATCATGGATCCGCCATATCGAATTTTTTAAAAATAATTTCAGATTCGTTATGTGCGATCCCGAAAACTCCCCCATACCAATTTTGGAGAAAATCAGACAAAATTAAATTTTTTGGCCGCCATATTGTCAGCGCCATCTTAGATTTTACTGCACCAATTTCGACCTGAAAAATATGGGACCACCACAGCAACTTCCTGAACATAACATAAAAAAATTCATTCAAATCGGTGCCGGTAATGCTACACATTTTTGCTGTTTATGTTCTATGTTTCGTTGTTATTCGGTTATTATAAAATTTATATGTTCGTTTATTAATTATTTCTGTGATAGTCCTTTTGTTGAAATTATTATTTATTAGTATATTTTTCACTTTTTGCAGTATTCTTGGTCACAATTCTGGAGATGTTAAAGAGATAGCACGATCAGACATCCACTATTTTTTCGGGTTTTTGAGTGATTAGAAAAACAGTTTCGATATCTGCTCGACCAAGTTGGTTTGGTGTACTATTCAGTCCAAATTTTGTTTTTTCTGTGTCATATCCAGAAAATTTATTTTATTATTATTTTCTGTTTCGGACGTGAATTGTAATTTTTTATTGAAACTGTTAAGCTCTCCAGAATTCCGGCCAAGAATACTGCAAAAAGTGAAAAAGACACTAATAAATAATAATTTCAACGAAAATACTATCACCGAAATAATTAATAAACGAACATATAAATTTTATAATAACCTAATAACAAGATATATAGAACATAAAGAGTAAAAATATTTAGCATTACCTTACACTAGTGAGCTATCAAAAAAAAAAATAAAACATATTTTAAAGAGGCACGATATTATCGTATGCCACAAGTCTCATAATAAATTAAATACGCTATTCACTAACTTAAAAAGTAAAACTCCTCTCATGAATAAAACAAATGTAGTATACTTGATCGCTTGCACAAATTGTCTCAAAGGTATATAGGCATGACGAGCCAATTACTACAGAACAGATTGAATGGCGATAAATATATGAAAAACGCCTCAACAGCATTAAACAAACACACATAGAACGAAAAAGATACGTTTGATTATAACAGTACCATAAATATATTAATTACCAAAAATTACAGATAAAGGAAATGATAGAAATAAAAAAAGATAAAAACATTATTAACGACAGAACGGATATAGGAAATTCGAGCCATATTTACACCAGCCTAATTTAAATAAAAATTCGATCTTGTTAGTAAACATTAAAAATTGGATATCCTCTTAAATATAAAATTAAATGTATGCTTTTTTTTTCAGTGCAGCACAAGAAATAAAATAAATTCGCATCTGAAATAAACGACGTAAATACGCACTCCATTATTAATTAAGAAACAAAATGTTCAGGGTACGTACTAGTAAAATTAAATATATTTTAAAAATTTGAATAATGTTTTAAAGTGTTGTTTGTTTTTTATTCTCGACATGTTCTTATATGAATTTTTAAAATTACATTAAAAATATTTTTTAGGATGGTAAATGAATAAAAAAACAAAAAATTTTTTGAAAATGCCCTAAATAGAGGGCGAAACGGCAAATTGTTTAGATTTTTTATTGGATGAAGAACCTAAACCTAAGAAAAATAAAATAAAAAAAAGACATATATATATATATATATATATATATATATATATATATATATTGATGACAGATTCTTGTCAAAGTTTTAAGAAAATATTGATTTTTTCTGAAGCTTTTTCAAAAAGTGGTAACCGAATTTAATGATTTTTGATTTGCGGTTTGAAACTATAATATGGCGTTTTCTAGTGTTACAGCAACCGGTTATAAAGTAGTGTAAGTAGTATCAAGGTGACTTACAAACATCGCGTCTGATTCTTTATGTCATCAACGTTATGACAACCTAGATACTTCTATCGAATAACCGAGCGTCATGAAATGACCGAAACAATTTACAATGAAACTATTTAAGTAGTCACAATTGAAAAGCAAAAAACTTACATTTTACTTTTAAGTTAGAATATCAGTGATTTTCACAAGTTGTTAAATTTTCAAGTACGAACAACGTACTTTTATTCTGTAGTGTAATGTTAGTTTAGTGGGAATTCTTAGTGTTACTGGTTAATTTTTAGAGGTATGTATCGACCAATAAAATAAAACTAAATACCATCTTAATTATGTTACAAAGAAAATAACTAGAAAAAACTTTTGATAATTTGAAAATGAAAATTTTAAAAATTTGAAGACAAATAGAACGAATACCGTAATCCATAAAAGGTAAAGGACTCATAATTTATGAAATTCACGATTTTTTTCATGTTCTTCTAAAAATATATTGTTCAAACGTCAAGAGCTTTTTAGAATTCTAGCCTCATTTTTTTTTATAATATATTTTTTCTGCAACAAACAAAAGAGACATTAAAGCAATTTTCTGTGAATGTTTTTGTAGAACAGGCCAAACGCACATTTCTTTATTCCGAAATATGTACATGGAATTTAAAAATATTGTAAGTGCTTATATATGTTAAGCTTTCTGTTTCCTGAATTTTATTTTTTCGTGTCCTCTTTACATAACTAGGTAACTTTGTTGCGTTTTATGGAACATTTTTGCCTGTCGGTAAATCCACATTTAAAATACAAATTTGAATCGGTATTAATACTGTAGTTGTAGCAAAAAAAAAGTATTTTATTATCATGGTCTACCCGATTTGAAAATATTGGAAAATTTAATTTTGGGTAAAAATAATTGGATTAATTCACAAAAAAACTTTATTTTTGGGCTTTCTTTCAAGGGAATTTTTAGCTTTATTCAATTATATGAGCATCAAATATTACAAAATTTATTTATAGTATCACTAAAACTAAAAAGTATATTTTTAAGAATGCGAATTTCTTTATTGTGGTCACTTATTTATTTATGTAAAACTAAAATTTTTATTTCAAATATTATCTGAATTCTTCTTCTGAATTATTTTCAAAATATTTAGGAACGGATACAAATTTTCCCAGTTTGCAAAATGGTATACCAAAGCTACTTAAATGACGCTACTTTTTCTTTTAGAGTTTAAGAAAAAGCCCATTTGAAATTATAGAGAACCTGTGTCAACATAAACAAAAATATTGAGGTTATAATATTTGAAAATAAAATAATTTCTTGTATATATTGTGGTCTTTCTGGACGCCTCTTGTATTTGGGATGTGAATCCAATAGTCCACTGAACGGCTGTTATATTCAGTGGGATTTGTTGTTCTCGTTTTGAAAGGTCCTACTTTTCAGTTGAGATGGCACTGGGAGACAATTTTGTTCTAATGTAACTCAGGATAATCAATTTATGGATATCCCGCAGCCGAGATAAAATTATGTAGCCCCGTTTTAAAATTTAATTACATAGGTATATATTTTCCTACTTTTTTTGTTTTATTATGATTTACAAGCCAAACGGCTTCGCACTTCCTTCAGGGATTATTCACTCATACCAGGCATACAAAGACACCAAAAGTATGAAGCTCTGTGGGAACCCTTTCCATGTTATCGGGTCCTAGGTGACGTCTGCTGTATTTCCTACGAAATTTCGGACAGTTCGCGCGGTTGCTAGGAGAATTGTTTCTGCATAGGCTTATACAGATGCTCACTAAGGCCCAGTCCCTTGATGTTCTGCAGGAGGTTCTTTGGTATCACTCCAGTTGTTGACAGTATTATGGGAATCATTTGGACGCTTTTCATTGCCCATTGTCTTCGGATTTGCACCTCCAGATCTCTGTATTTGGCGATCTTCTCGTTGTATTTTGGTCTAAGGTTGTTGTTGTTAGGCACAGCAATGTCGATTAGTGTAGTTCGCCTAGAAATTTTATCTACTAGTATAATTTCGGGTCTATTATGAGCTACTGTTTGATCCGTTAGAACCGTTCGATCCCAATATAACTTGAACTGGTTGTTCTCAAGAATAGGCTCAGGATTGTACTTAGAATAAGGCACTTTTCCTACCTGTAATAGGTTTAACTTTTTTGCTAACTCTTGGTGGAGTATCTTAGCGGCTGAGTCGTGTCTTTCCTTATACTCGGTTGCGGCAAACGCTTGGCATCCTCCAGTTATGTGCTGAATTGTCTCCGATGTTCGACATCCATATCTGCATTGGTCATTTTCTATTGAGGGATCTCTAATGACGAACTTTCGATAGTTCTTCGTCGGAATAACCTGGTCTTGGATAGCTAACAAGAAGCCCTCCGTTTCCGGAAACATCTGTCCTGAAATCAACCAGTTTATTATCATTAGTATATTTTTTTTTTCTTTTTTTAACTTCTAGATTACCAGGCCAGCGAACAGCAGGTTTTCTCGGTGAGCAGATGAGTTTGTAAGGAGTATATATACCAGGGCGCCATTCAATTTTTTGCATGTTCTTTTACTGAGTTAAATCACTAATTTGAGAAAAGTAGTTTAAATGGTAATTGTTGTTCTAAAACTGAAATAAAAGGACTGAGCCGTTCTCATCTACTCGAAACTATTATTAATTTATGCTTTTACACATAAATAAAATGCTACAGGTACACAAAACTTGATTGTCTGAGAAGCCCAAGAAGTTTTCTAACAATTTTCGTCGGCTATCCGTTTAAGGTATTTTAACAAAAATAAAAATCTCAAACACCAAACAATGCTTTGTCTCTTAGTGTATATAATTTTAGTGCTTATACATTATACAGTAAGTAAACATTACCAAGGAGCCTCCCTCATGTACAGTGTAAACTCCTCAAATAATGAGTTATAAGTTACTGTTTTTGATATTTTAAACTAGTAAAATCGCAAATGTTATATCTCCAAAATGAACAAAGTTAACAATTTACAATTTACCTGTTTTAAAATTTTTTAAATGATTCCTAAATTTTATTTGTATATTTGTATCACGAACCACGAGAAGACGCCGAGTATAGCTCATAAACTGTTAATCGCACAGCTTCAAAAAAAAAAAAAATTTAATGTGCTCCAAAAAATTCCTGGAAGTTAGTTTCGAGTTTCTACGATGACCGTTAGGGGGCATAACAACCATGGTCGGTAATTTATCTAATGAAATGGTACTTAAAATATTTGCATCTTAATTCTAGGGAAACTTTTTCTAGTTCACACATGTTTTGATTGATTGATTGATTGATTCAATAAATTAACAGATATCAGTCAGTTTTAGTGCACGTCGTTAATTCTGGATTAAAATACAGACTCCGACATTATCAAGATGTGAATAATAAATTAACTTATCCTTTGTCTCTTCTAGTCCAGCTATGCGGTGCATTAAGTGGAAGAGACTGCCTTACTTCTATCTGAAATATCCCCAATATTATCAGCTGGCGAACTCTCGCATTCTTTTCACCCTCAAGGTAACTTCGTGTATTATCCCCAGACGAATTTGCCAATGTGGTCTGGATTTCAGTGTACAGGGTGAGTCAGCGATTGGATGAAGTAGGTTTGTGCCTTTTCGGTGACATTAACAAAGAAACTATATTTATTGTTTGATACAGTTTATTTTTATGCAGATTTTAAAAATATTTAGGACTCTACAGGGTGAGCCAAAAAACTAGGACAGCATAAAGTTGTATTTTTTTAAATAGAACACCCTATATACGAATCGTATTTTCGATTTAGCTTATAATTCTAAATCTTTTTTATTAAGGGTTTACTATAACAAAACTTTATAGTTTCTGAGATAATTAAGTTTAAAGAAAAAAAGTCACATTTTCAAGCATCAATTCAATCCTAAATAACGTTTTCAATTTTGTGACAAATATATTCAAATTTGGAATTTAGCAAGGCCAAGGACAAGTTAACATAATTTTTACCTAATATTTGCAATAAAAGCTACAGGGTGTTGAACACATCGGCTCAAATTTGAACAAGTTTAAATGAATAAATATCTTTTTTTTTTAAATGGTACACCTTGTATATTTACATGTTATTTAATAGAATAATAAAAACCCTAAAAGTTTTGTTCAATATATTCTATACCTATTTATAATAGTTTTTGAGATATTTCAGTTTTTCTTATTTTCCATACTTTTTTTACAGAAATAGTCTTCATTATCATAGTAGCCATGTAAAATAATAAAAAGAAACTACAGAAACAAACAGAATGTGGTTAAATATGATGAAATACATTATTCGTTATATTACAACGGCAATAGTTTAATTAAACATAATGTGAAAAAATTAACACAACAATAACGACAAGGCAAATACATATTTACTTTTATACTAAATTGAAACAAAAAAATTACCTATTAAATAGTGAGATTAATTATTTCTTTTTAATAAGTGTTCGAATAAACGACCCTCTTATGCAATGCACAAATTTAGTCTTTTTTGCAGATTTTCTCGGACCCTGGACAAAATTAGTGGCGTTATTGTTCTACAGGTATCCCTAATCCTGTTTCGCATATCTTCCACTGTTGTTGGTGGATTAACATACACCTTATTTTTAAGATAACCCCATAGGAAGAAATCTAATGGGGTGATGTCGCAAGACCTTGGTGGCCACTCAATGAAACCCCCACGTCCAATCCATTTTTGCGGATATCGTTGGTCCAAAAACGCACGAACTTCACGATGGTAATGCGGAGGCGCACCATCGTGCTGGAACCACATACTGTCGAGCTCATCCCTATCGAGACCTTGAAGCAGTTGGGGTAGTTCTTCTTGTAGAAAGTTCAGGTAACTATGGCCATTTAGTGGTTCATTAAAAAAGTGGGGTCCAATAATTCGATTATGATGAATACCACACCAAACATTTAATGACCAGTGGTTTTGATGTTGCACCTCTCTAATCCAAAATGAGTTTTCTGTGGCATAATAATGCATGTTGCGTCTATTTACGGCACCGTTACTTCTAAAAGTAGCTTCATCACTAAACATTACCTTGCATAATAAATTTGGATTTAATTGAATCTCCGCATTTATTGTACGACAAAAGTTTACACGACTTTCAAAATCCTGTCCATGCAATTCTTGGTGTAATTCCATGTGATATGGATGATACCTATATTTCTTGGTAGTACGATTAGCGGTGGATTGTGATGTTTCACATAATGCTGCTAACTGACGGCTACCAATATAAGGATTTTCCTGAACATTTAACAATACTTGTAAGTTCTTTTTCTTCATTAGTTACTGGTTTGTTGACCACTTTACGTTTTGGATAATCAACAGTACCAGAAGAATCAAATCTTTGCATTAGGTTTTGAAAAGTATGGGTATTAGGCTGGCGTCGATCAGGATACTTCATTTTGTAAATTCTTTGAGCAAGAAGGTAATTTTTTTGAGCCTCTCCTATTGTATAAATCATATCTATTAACTCATTCTTTGGAAAATTCATTTTACAATATAAGATGAATGCAAAAAAAACCAAACTACACTACATAAAAACCAAAAGAAGTGATTGCGGTTATAAATTTGACAGACAGAAAAATGTTCTTTTACATTGTTTTTGCCATGGCTACTATGATAATGAATACTATTTCTGTAAAAAAGTATGGAAAATAAGAAAAACTGAAATATCTCAAAAGCTATTATAAATAGGTATAGGATATATTGAACAAAACTTTTAGGGTTTTTATTACTCTATTAAATAACATGAAAATATACAGGGTGTACAATTTAAAAAAAAAGATATTTATTCATTTAAACTTGTTCAAATTTGAGCCGATGTGTTCAACACCCTGTAGCTTTTATTGCAAATATTAGGTAAAAATTATGTTAACTTGTCCTTGGCCTTGCTAAATTCCAAATTTGAATATATTTGTCACAAAATTGAAAACGTTATTTAGGATTGAATTGATGCTTGAAAATGTGACTTTTTTTCTTTAAACTTAATTATCTCAGAAACTATAAAGTTTTGTTATAGTAAACCCTTAATAAAAAAGATTTAAAATTATAAGCTAAATCGAAAATACGATTTGTATATAGGGTGTTCTATTTAAAAAAAATATAACTTTATGCTGTCCTAGTTTTTTGGCTCACCCTGTAGAGTCCTAAATATTTTTAAAATCTGCGTAAAAACAAACTGCATCAAACAATAAATATAGTTTCTTTGTTAATTTCACCGAAAAGGCACAAACCTTCTTCATCCAATCGTTGACTCACCCTGTATATGGGAGGAGAATCAGCTTCATACTTTACAGGTTTCGTTTCCTTCAGTTTTGCTATGATTAGATTTTGTGGGTCTTCCACAATCTCATCGGAGAAAGATGGTTAATTTGAGAGAGGCAGTAATTTGAGTTTTCATAAGGTTTCCATTGGTAAGTCGAGCCGCTAACTATAGTAAGACTAATTAATTTACAAGGTCGCCAGGTATCCTGCAGGAATCGTTAGAGATACATCATCCTATGCACAATGCACACCTCCGCATGATGCTTTCCACGTTGGGTTATGCGATTTTTAACACTGTTGGTCTCCCCGCTGTCACTCTTAAGTGAAGTTCCCCTCCGCGAACAAAAATGCCAGAGGCACGTCTCCTCTCGACTTGGTCTGATCGTGGCGATCCAATTGGGGATGATCTCAATTTAGGTGCTTACCCCTCAAGTGGAAAGGATAGTGGTGGGGAATGTCAAAGTTTTTTTCATTAAAGGATTGATAACGGAATGGAAGAAACCTAGGCTGGTTAAAAATGGATTTTATTGCTTTAGTCTCCCTGTTATAAATTATGTTTATGCGTGTGAAATAAAAATGTTTCAGATTTCCTTAAGATGAAGACGCAAATATTTTCAATAAAATTTCACTGGGAAAATTACGAAAAAAATCCTTTTTCCTAATATGTGACCATTTTAGAAACTAAAAAATAATTTCCTGGAATTCCTTGTTGCCATTTTTACTATTTTTGAGATACAGACGGTGTCCTGTTCCCTTTTGTCATCCGGTACGGTTTGCTTTTCATTCAGGTTAATTTTTACCAATCATTGATTTACACGAATTTGAAGCTTTTCATATGAGCCCCACGAACATATTAGGCTGATATTATTTTCGCCTTAAAAGCCAAAATTGCTAAACGTAACATAAAAAGAAAGAAATTTTAATCTTCTAAATATAGCTCTGTCATAAAAATACAAGTTAAACTGTAAAATATTGTTTTATATTTGTATTTAATATCTTATAAAAGCATCGATTACGTACACATTTTTTAAATTGTTTTTTTTTTCAAATAAAGAGGTATATAGATTGCACAGTATATTTAACTGGATATTTAAAATGTTTTGTCACTTAGAACGGGATTTTGTAACAAACCTAAGGAAAAGATCCTTTTTATTCCTAGTTACCGTCACCTCGAGATGTATTTGACAACTTACAAATCTTGTTTCATTTTATGTGAACATACTGTAGATTTTATTTCTAAATAAAACCTAAAAACCGGACTATTTCTGTTTATTTTTCCCTTATTTTCTTTAATATTTCACCCATGGATAAAATTATCGAATATTGCATTGCACTCATATTGTACTGTAAACCGATCTTCTATAGTATTTGGGACTGAGATTTAAGTTTAGTCTATATGATGGCCAATCTTATTTATGGATCTTGAACTCAGACCTTATTAGTCAGTCAGCTACATGAGGTCGAGCGTTATCTTCTTCTTTTTCTGTTGGTGCCTATCCTCTGTGGATGTTGGCAATCACATTGGCCCATATGACCTTATTGACAGCTGTTCTAAATAAATGTACCGTCGTCATTCCTGTCCATTGTGTGATATTCCTCAGCCATGATGTTCGTCGGCGACCCTGAGTTCTTTTACCCTCTATCTTACCTTGCAAAATTAACTGAATTAGTTGGTATTTCTCATTGCGCATTACATGCCCTAAGTATGATATCTTTCTGATTTTCACATTGCGCATAATTTCTGGGTCTTTTTTCATACGTTGCATCACGGTGTTATTTGTGACATGATGGATGTATGAAATTCTGAGCATGCGGCGGGAACACCACATTTCGAAGGCTTCCAGTCGTTTAGATGTTGTTTCTGTCAAAGTCCAGGCGTCCACTCCATATAGAAGAGTTGAAAATACATAACATCTCAAGACTTGTGTTCTTATATCAATGTTCAGGTGCATATTGCACAAGATCTTTCTGAGGCGGTTGAAGACAGCTCTCGCCTTCTCTATGCGGCATCTAATCTCCTGTGAGTGGTCCCATTCTCTATTCAGACTGCATCCTAGATAGTAACTTTGTCAACAGTTTCCAAAATTTCATAATTTGCTCTAAATTGGTGGTATATTTCGTCATTTTTGCTTACTATAAGGATTTTTGTCTTTTTACAGTTTAATTTCATGCCGTATCTTTCACAGGCTTCCACTACGCGGTCTATTAGTGTTTGCAGATCCTCTGCATTATCGGCCAACAGAACGGTGTCGTCTGCATATCTCAAGTTGTTAACGCTTTCACCATTAATTTTTATGCCCTCTCTCATTCCACTGATAGCTTCCCTGAACAGCATTTCCGAGTACGTATTGAATAACGTCGGCGATAAAACACAGCCCTGACGAACTCCCCGTAAATTCTTGTGATGTTTCGTTGCCTACACGTACAGTCGCCCTTTGCTGTGAGTAAAGGTTCGTAATAAGGCATAAATCCTTGTCATCGATACCAGAGATTCATTTAATATTTGAAGCAGTTTGTGATGTTGCACTTTGTCGAATGCTTTCTCGAAATCGATAAAACATGCATAGACATTGCAGTTTACGTCCTGAGCTCTTTGTATCAAAATTTGAATAGAAAATAGAGCTTCTCGTGTTCCAAGTCCATTTCTATAGCCAAACTGAACATTGCTAACGTTTTCTTCAAGTTTTCTATATATCCGAGAGTGAAGGATTTTCAGCGCATGGCTCATTAAGCTTATAATTCTGTAATCAGAGCATCTGGTAGCATTTGTTTTCTTAGGAAGAGGAATCAAGGTGGAAACTAGCCAATCTCCCGGCAATTCGCCAGTTTCATAAATTTTATTAAGTAGACTTGTTAGGAGTTTAAGTTGGTCATCTTCAAATAGTTTTAGTATTTTTGATTGTATATTATCCGGCCCAGCTGACTTATTGTTTTTTAGTCGTTTTATTGCATATGTTACTTCGCTGAGTGTTATTTCTGGTCCGGAAAATCCAAGGACAACTGCTTCTGTCTGCTGTTCTTCATCGAATAATTCTCCCATATATTCCTCCCATTTTTCAAGTATTTTTTCATTCTCGTACAGCAGATTTTTGTGTTTGTCCAGTACTGAATTATTGCTGCGTGAGTTGTTTCCTCTGGTTAGGGCCTTGATTTTCTTATGCAAGTTAAAAATGTCATGTTTTTGTTCTAAGGATTCGATTTCTTTACATTCGTTTTGTAGCCACAACTCTTTTGCTTCCTTCATCCTATTGTTAATACCTTTGTTTATGTCTTTGTACCTCCTTTCATTTTTATGTCTATATTTTCTTCGCTCTTCCATGAGTTCTAATATTTCTTCTGTCATCCACGGATGTTTCTTTATATTTTTTCCTGCTTTTAGTTTATATCCACTATTGAATTACAGACATTTTTTTATCTTCTTCCACATATCATCCACATTTATGTTCTCTTTGTTAATATACGTGGCTATGCTCGTTATTTTGTTGTTTAGTTCCTCTTTGACTTCGTCTCTTGTGGTGTTATCTTTCAACTTCTGAATGTCCGGTAGTTTTTGTAATTTTCCTTTCCAGATCTTTTTCATGTGTAGCTTAATCCGGCTCAGCAAAAGATTATGGTCTGAAGGGACATCCGCTCCCGGATATGCTTTTGCGGATTTTACGGAATTTTGAAATCTTTTGTTTATGATGATATAGTCTATCTGGTTTCTTATCACTTTTTGGGGACAATCAGCTGGAGACTTCCATGTGTAGAATCTTCGAGGCGGTAACTGAAAAAAGGTGTTCATTATCGCACTGTCCATTTCTTGGCAGAACTGAATAAGACGATCTCCTCTATCATTTCTCTTGCCCAGTCCAAATTGGCCTACAGTATTATCTACTACTCCCTTGCCTACTTTAGCGTTAAAGTCTCCCAGCAGGACATTGATTTCTTGTTTTTTGGTGTGTTTAAGGCCTTCTTTTAGCGAGCGTTATGAAAAAACATATTCTTGCAGAATATTTTTAATGTCATCAACTATTGGTCTAGTCGTTTCTACAAGTTCGGAAGTTCCATCTCAATTAATACTTTCTCAAAGCATTGTAACTGACGTTAATTCGATATTCCAGCAAATTCCTGGCAAATTCTAATAGTTATGTTTTCGAAAAGACGGGGAACTTTGACAAAACGTTTTCGATCCAACATTAATAAGTCCTAAACTTAGTATCTTGTTTTTGTGATGCGTGCTTGTAAACGTGCCATTTCGTGTAGAAATAAGTATCAAAAACTAAATAAATCGCTGTTTTACATGTTTTGTACCCTTGACGATTTTTTTTTGATATGCTTGATGTGTTTTTCAAAGTCTTCGATGATGTAAACTTCAGACATCGTGCTATATCTTTTCCTTATATAGAGCTACAATTTGTATCGATTCAGTTTCATTGTAGTGTATGATTGTAGGCATACTGCTATTTTTAAATAGCGGAAGGAGCAAACACGAATCACTATCACTCACTAATTTTACCATGAATAATTTAATTAATTTTTATTTTTAAATTATGTTACTGTTTTGTTGTCATAGATGTTCTATGATTATAGATATAACAATTCAAGCAAATAGGTGACTCCTCTGGAATCTGGTACTCGATGAACTTCTGGTAAACCTCTACGACTATTGTACCCAAGGATATGCTGATACTCTAGTTATACTCATCGTGGGGAAATATGGCAAAAAAATATCGGAACTCGTGCAGGGGGCTCTGACTATAGTGGAGAAATGGTATACTAAGGAGCACCTTAGGATAACTTCTATACTCAAACCTTTCACTAAAAGGAGGAAGTTTGGCTAATTAAAACTACCATCTCTCTTTAATACATAATGGCACATGAGCCAGGAGTTTAAGTACCTAGGTGTAATCACGGTTGCAAATTTTACCTGGAATACGCACGTGCAGAAATCTATTTCCAAAGAAAACATTGATTTTACGGCAGTAAAAAGGCTTTCGGTAAAACGGAGGATCAAACCACATATTGTCCCCAGGCTGTACACTGTAGTGTAGCCATACCCAGACTCAACATAAGGGAAGCACTGGGACAGCACACCAAGATATACCAGACAAAAATACATGCTATTAATTATAAGGGCAGGACCGTTCTCATTTTCTCTGAGAGTCAAGCGGCGTTGAAAGCCCTTGCATGTTATCATATAACATCATTATGGGTCTGAGATTGTCTTCATAAGCCTACTGCTCTGACAAAACACAAGGTTACTCTTGCGTTGATACCAGGACTCCAGGGCATCATGAGCATTAAAAAAGCAGACCAATTTCCGAGACTGTTATTAGCGGAGCGAGTATTTTGCATTATTAAGGCTGCTATTCTAGTGAATGAACCTTAAACACTAGACCCATTGCAACTACATTGCGGACCACAAGTACGGCTAAAGAGCCTCACATATTATGTTCGAATATGAAGCTTTAACCTACTGGAGCGACCTTCAGGGATCAATGAATCCAGAAACCCTATATTCAGAGGACAATCTGGTGAACGGATTGCCAAGCCTGATTAAGGTAATCAACTTATTCACATAGAACAGATATCACCTGGCCTGTATATTATTGATTCAATCAATCAGGAGTTCTCCTGGGCAGTTCTCATAGTTTTGATTCGTTAGCCAGTAATCAAAAAGACAAAGAGGACAAAATGAAAAACGGACGTTAATAAGTTAATAAGTAATCGTTTTATTAATTTAAATCTTCTGCGCCGGAAACATTATTCTGTAATTTAATCGGTAAATTCATAAAAACGTAATAAGAACCACACGATACACAATCACAAAAATGAAACAAAAAAACGAAAAATCCACGTTTTAAAATGAAACGTATGAAATGTTGTTCATTTGCATCAAGGTGCGAGTGCGGAACATAACGATATTACAGGGAATTTGCAATGCAATGGCAACATTTAAAGAGAGAATGATTCTTTTTGTTGCTCTTTCCCCTTTTTTGTCATATTTCCGTTGCAATATCCCATCTCTGATGCCTTTTTGTGATTTGTGTGACAATATTTGTTAGTTTTTATTGAAAAAAGTAGAAATAACAAATGAGTTATCCTAATGTTATAACTATTGCGGGTTAAGATATTTCCGCAATAAACAAGTATAATGCTGAAAAAGTTTTTTCTCTGATAATGAAACAAAAAAAAACATTTCTTGGTAGTTTTATTTTTTCAAATATGCATTAAAATCTTCGTTTAGAGACTGCAGATTGTCGGTTGCGTGTAGGTTAAGCATTTTTTTGCTTCTCTACAGTACTTCGACCTATTAGATCTCTTGTACGTGAACCTGAGCTAATATAAGCCAGGGATTTTTAGATTTTTCAGGAAGCCTATTATTCTTCTGAGAGGTAGGTAGTGTGTTTCTTTAGGCGTCAAGGCAAAGCCTTCTAGGAATCTAAATTACTTGCAGAACGGTGCCATGTATTCATATAGCAGGTAATCTGCTGTCTCGGTTGCACGATTGCAGAGACGTCAAAGATCACTCCCAGCTCTGCTCATTTTTTTTTAATAGTATTTTAGAGGGCAGTGTCTTGTGAATATATTTGTTATTTTTCGTATATCCCCTTTTGGGAGATCGGGGAAAGATTTTTGCTTTCTTTTGTGATGCATTTATGAACTTTCTCTCTTGTCCGAGACCAGGTGTCTTATTCCACTTTAATTTTACTTGAGTTTCTTCCCAGCTCCGGTGGCTTTTTGGTAGTCCACAGAAAGGTTCAGGACCAAAATAAGGATTTTTGCTTCTTCTTTTGCGAGGCTGTTTACTTTTTCGTTTCCTTTGATTCCCTTGAGACCTAGCACCCATATGAAGGTTACCATGTTGTTCCTTGCCAATTGTTTTAGGACCTGCCTGCTATTCCAAGTCAACTTGGAATTGTACGTGTTTGACTTGAGAATTTTTAGCACAGTTGGCTTCCTTAGTGTGTCTACTGAGACACTCGTCAGAGCAGATTTGGATTGAATGCATTTCTGCTTGAAAGTGAGGGTGTCTTATAGGGATTTGACAAATCCAAAACTTGGGCCTCACTCTGAGCCCTTCTTTCATCATGGATCCATTAGTAAACCATACAATTGAGTTCCTCTCTAATCGAGGTAAACTCTCGCCGTTCGCTTGGTAGAAACAATATATCCGTAGGTTTTGATATAGATTCTCTTGATATTGTATCCAGAATCTTCATAATTTCAGTGAAATTTACAGGCTGAGGCTTTTAGTTTGGTACAGCCTCATCTCAGCTGCATGCATTATTATTTCTATTGCTGAGGTGGGACATGATGGCAGCGCCCCAGTTCAATGAAAATATATATGGAATGATGTAACAATGACATGAAGAACTGAGTTTACTATCTTTATCTGCCGTACTTTGAATGATAGTATTTCTTAGAACTTAAAATCACGAACGATATATTACTGTGATAGTTGTTACATTCTTGTTTTGCTTAATTTCCAATTCTTATATTGAATAACTGCTAACTTACTTAGTGTTATTGAGCTTAAGATATACAGAGTGTCTCCAAAAAGTCTGTATAGAACTATAACGTAAATTTCTGTAGCTGAAATATGAGGATCTAGCTCAAATTAACCCCGAGAAAGTTTCAAAGTAATAATCTTTTTAAAACTTCTTTATCAATATTTATCTTAATAATATTTTTGGCTTAAAAAAGTTATGAAGCTTTAGATGTAGGTCAAGATCTTGATTTTTTTTTTATAAAAAAGCCCAAAATATTAAATTTAGTGAAAATCAAGTTAATATTAAAATAAACGTTTACAAAAAATTTTAAAAAAATATTACTTGGATAACATACATTTTAAAAACTATAAATTTTTCACTAAGATAAAATGTACTAAAAGTACTCATAGTTTAGCCTCTGTACAGGCCTTTTAGAGACACCCCATGAACATACAATTATTTTGATAAAAGTACTGAACTTAATAATAAGAATACTGTAGACTTAGCTAGATGTGAGATCTTGATAACTTTTACAACCGACTAGGAACGAGACTTATTGTTTTTGACAGTTTTTGATGGGAAATATATTTTTGCTAAAAGATCGATTTTTAAGTTGCATCTAAGAGTACAACTCTTCTATGAATAAAATATATACAGAGTGTCCGGAAAATACGTGTACAATGTTTGATGACGCACTGTTGGCATCAAAACAGGTCGATATAGACCAACTTAGTTATATCCAAGAATCTGGCCTAATGGTGTAAAAATCATTTTTTTTTTTCATTCCAGAAGAAAGTAATCCTCAATTATCAAGCTTTTCGGTCAAGATGAAGATTGACTCTGTCTGGCTGTTTCACTTAAATATTCAAGGCTTGTCTAATAAGATTGATACACTCACTTTATTTTTGGAAAATTTATTGTATAATTTTATTTCTACTAGTGAACACTAGTGCACTGTTAGTAATTTGAAGTGTATTAAAATTAATAATTATAAACTAATTTTTTTAATTTGTAGGTCTGATCGTGCTCACGGAAGAGTCTGTATATATGCAAGAATCGACATAGAGTGAATGTTAATGATTGTAGTGAGATCAAAGCTGAGTTTTGTGCTATTGAGATCCCTCATCTGAAATTGGTTATTTTGACAGTATACAGATCATATCTGGGTAACAGTAACGTATTTTTAGATGCTTTTGAGGCTGTGTTAGACAAATTATCTCAATCATATTATAATCAGTATAATGGGCAATTTTAATATTGACATTAGAACTGAGACTACCATTTTATCAGGGCTAACTTGTATTATTAATCCCTATTGTATCTTTGCCATAATACACAAGGGTGATCAGTAATTCTTTAACTTGTATTGACAACATTTTGGCTAATATTTCTCATGAACTCTGCTGTTCTGGAGTGCTGGATCCATGCCTTTCCGACCACTGTGGTCATATCATTGAGCTGAATATGGGGATGAGGATTAGTGCTCCCAAACTCGTTAGAGTGAGGCCGATAAAAACAAATGAAATTGATTCTATTTTAAGTGATCTGAGTGGGATTGACTGGGTTATTTTCAGAATGTTGACTCTGACTGGCTTTCTTGACAATTGGTTTCAGTTTGGCAGCAGTTGACCTGCAAGCATTTTCCTTTGGGTGATGTTTGGAGTGCTATACAAGTTCTCAAGAGGTCGATGTTTAGAAGGACCACTTTTATAACACTTACACTATTTTAGACCCGGTTGATATACCAGTAGAAAACGTCATATTATAGTGTTGGACTACACACAAAATCATCAAATTCAGTTACCATGTTTTCAAGAAATTTGGGAAAAATCAATATTTTCTCAAAATTTCTACCGTCTAAACGAAACATCATCGGATGTAACTAAGTTAGCTTAAATTAACTTATTTTGACGTCAAGAGAACTTCATCAAACGTTTTACATGTATTTTCTGGATACTCTCTCTCTCTGTTTATATATATATATATATATATATATATATATATATATATATATATATTTATTTATTTATTAACAGTTGTTTTTAACTAAAAAACCGGAACAGTCGAATTTAAACAGGACAAAAATAAACGAAAATGAATATTTCAACGTATCGATTTCTTGTGGAGCGAACAACATAACAAATATTTCATTTATGCATTATTTATTTCTGGGATTTTCGGTCTTGCCTTTTCCTGTTTTTATTTTCGGTTAATTAAATCTTTCCCATCTCATCTTGAATCGTTTTCCATTTGGTTTTATTAATCAAGAAAACTCCGGAAGATGACAAAAACTCGACAAGGGTTTTGTTTAGATTAAATGTATTTCCATTAAGAATATGATGATATACCGGGCGAGTAAAAATATAACGCATCCTATTTGGAGTCTTACAACCTTCTTTTAAAGGCAAGAACTGATTCAGAAAAAAAGAGGATTTTATTAAAGCTTGTTTTATAACTAGGATATGACAATTTTACAACTTAATTTACTAACATGGAGTAACTTGGAAATAAGAGGTTGAAACTGATACGCACAACAAGTTTTGAGCCTTGAAAGTATTGATATTATTTGTCACCAAAGGCCAAAAATGTTTGTTTATATTTGGGTTCCGCAGGAATTGAAAGAGATTTACTTAACACAACGAATTCATATATATATATATATATATATATATATATATATATATATATATATATATATATATGATTATGATCAAAGCGTGATGAACCAGCACAAATCACATCTAAAGCCGAACTGCATCCAACAAAGGTCATGCTGTCAATTTGATGGGACTACAAAGGTGTTGTGTATTTTGAACTGCTTTTAAGAGGCCAGATGATCAATTTAGATGTTTACTGTCAACAGCTAATAAAGGTGGAGGAAGCAATCAAAGAAAAAGGACCAGAATTGCAAAGGAATCGTGTTAAATCATGACAATGCAAAGCCTCACTCATTTTTATTAACTCGTAGGGAATTATTGAAGCTTGGTTGGAAAGTGACGTCGCATCCCCATACACCTCCTGATTATCTTTTAGTTTGAAATTTGCAAAACTCTTCGAATGGTAAAACTTTAACAGGGGATGGTACCCCTAAATCTCATTTGGTCTAGTTCTTGCTATTACCGATCAAAATTTTCAGGAGTGCGGAATTATGAACCAGTAAGGAGGATGACGAAAGGTCATTGCCCAAAATAGAAATTTTATAGTTAATTAAAGTTTATTTTTTGTACAAAAAAAGAGTTTTATTTCACAATACAAAACCGAAATTACTTTCTTTCCAACTTGATAGTTCGCCCGTTTTGATTTCTATTCGATATTGTTTCAATTTGTATTAAAAATATCAACGCAACAAACCCTTATAGAAGAAAATTCATGATAAAGTTCAAGAGATAATCCTGGGAATCTGTTAAATGCATTTGATTAAATGACTGATTGAGTGAAATGGCAGACCAAGGTTGAGAAGAACTTACACTGCAGCCTAGCGATTTCTTGTACAGCCTGTTAAGTTGGTTGCCTGAATCAGGTTTAGCAACTTGTTCACTAGTTTGTCCTGAAGGTATCTCCAATAGGTTAGAGCTTTACATTCGAAGATAATGTGTGAGGCTGTTTCGTCCTTCTTCGTCATATAGTCTACATATTCATTTCACATTACAGATGCCCATTATGTGCAGATGATTCCCTAAGCTTCAGTGACCAATTATTAGTTTCATCACCAGTCTAATATGTTTTCTGCTTTAACGCAGGATTTCATAGCTTTATTTGTTGGATGGTTTGCTCAGCAATAGTTGCTGTGTCTGTGAACCATAATGTAGTTCCACGTCTGATGTTGATGGTTGATCCTCCAGGATAACCAACCACGAATAGCAGCCTTAATAATGTCTGGTCCAATGAATGTGGTAGCAGACTCTGACCATACAAGTTGGTCCACTATTTCGTGTCTTAGGATGCTCTTGTGTCCTGGTGTCTACATATTGAGTTCGTCAATACGCCTTTGAGGCTTGTGTGTCCGAAGGTAGGCCCATTTCACCAGATCTTATTTAGTGCCAGCCTTTATGCACCTATCTTCACCTCAGCTTTTAGTAAGATTTTCAAGGATGCTATTGGGGTGCTTTTCGTAGCTCCCCTGATACATAGGCTAGCCAGTCTTTGGAATATAGAGAGCTCCTGAATGAATCGTCTTTAAGCAATTTCGATCCACTATACAACATTAGTTATCATGGATCATGGAAAAGGATGCCATTGGGCTGCTTTTCCTAGCTCCCCTGATACTTAGGCTAGCCAGTCTCTGGAATATAGAGAGCTCCTGAATGAATCGTCTTTCAGCAATTTCGATCCAATATACAACATTAGTTATCATGGGTCTTGCCACTGCAATGCACCAGTGTACAATGTACAAAGTGTGGGTTTAATCCTTATCATGATGTCTACTTTACCTTAAGAGGCATAGGTGTCTCCCGAAAATAAATAATATATTCCCTCTTTGCCGGTTTGATAATCACAGAAAACGATTTTTTATTATTATGTTTTTAAAATTGGTATTAATATAAACATTCTATTGTTAACTTTGGCTGGTATTTAAGATTATGAGATTGTATCACTGAACTAGGAATAGTAAACCTTTACGGGGAATCTGGATCTTAGATTATTACTGATTAAAACGCTAAAATAGGCTATAATTGTCATAACGAATTGATAAAAATCAAAATCCCTAACAAGGGTTTAAATTTAAACATATTCTAATAGTTAAAGTAATTTTCAATGAAGGTCGCCATCGTTCACTTTTATCTTCTTGTTTTCTTTTTTGAAGAATAATTAACGTAGAAAACGAATCAGAAAATTATTTCAAGATTATAGAGCTAACCTGAACTAATACTAGTAGCCGTTTATATTCCGGAAACTAGCAACACTCGAATTGCTAGATACCATCTGATAATTCCATTGTAAAGTTTCACATTTTAGATAGAATAGATACTCAGAACATTTTGATATAAGGTTATGTGTGTTGTTTACGTTAACTTCAATAATGCTTTTCTGATTGGTCAAAATACATTCAAAAGTATACTGATCATCGTGAAGAATATTTTTAAAAACAATGAAACCATTATCAATGATAAATATTTGTTCTTGTTTGTTTTTTTAGAAATACAAACGGCTACCTTCTATTGAATAAAATTCAACTTATCTATTATTCAAGTATTGCAAAGTTTGTTCGATCAACTTGGCTTTATTTACAAAAGGGCGCTCGCCTAAGGCTTCCACATTTTGAAGGTCATGAGATGATGACATAATAAATCTAAAGAAATCTTTCCGCCGTATTTAAACAGTTTGTTATATATGTAATTCTCCTTTCAATTTTTTAAAAATTTCACACTACTCCGGTGATTTATAGATGTCGTTCGACTGGCGATATTTTTCAGTCTGACATCGAGGTCGGTAGATGACAGGTGTAATATCCTGCCGACATACCTTGAAACTTATATTTCAGTTATTTCCTGTTAATGTTGCTCTCAATCCGATACAGCTCCACTGACGAGATCATGAGGTAATCGAAACACGTATGGAGAGAGGACCACAGCGATATTTGCAGGAAATAAACGGTTTGTATATATATTTTTCATATTCTCTGCCTGAAAAGAGAATTACATATATAACAAACTATAATAAATCTATGTGTCGCGAGAAAAGCAATGAAAAGTTAAACAAATAACAAGTGTGTTGTTTAATAAATTGTATTTTTTTATTCTCAGATTTTCTTTTAATTTATTCGAGGAGTTTTGATTTTCTAAGATGGTGTAATGTAATTTGTGCCCAGGGTTTGATAATCTCTAAATCCGGCCCTGATCATTAGTATAAAGTGTTGGAACACTTCTTCCGGCAGTTCTGATTCTCAGTCTAACATATCTTTTATTTTGCTGATGCATGCATAGCTATTTATAAAACTGAATTTCCGATAAGCTGTTTTTTATTCATAAGTCTAAAAGTTTTCTTTTTCCTGTCGTAATAAATGATTTTGAAGTGATTTATTACATTTTAATTTTTATTTTTTCTACAGTCGCTCTGGATCTCAGACAAATTTGTTGTGATCTCGATACACAGAAACTTCAAATCTACACTGCTTGCTGTCTTATTCGCAGCTGTTTCATATGAAGTTTCAAATGGAAAAGAAAAAATATCTTGTATGAGCTATCTGAACTTTCTCGGTTCGGTTTGTAAACTAAACGAATTTAGTAGATTTACTCACAATTTCAAAACAAAAACTCTGTCAAATGTACTACTTTGAAATTAGAAGGAATAAAAAAATTTGTAAATTTACTATAATTTATATATATATATATATATAATATATATAATATAATATAATTTACTATAATTCACTAGTTTTAAAAACTTAAGAACCTATATTTCATTTGCTGGGTATCCAGTATGAAACAGATTCACATGTATGATAGTGTAGATGAGCTTCTTGACACAAAATCTTCAAATTTAGCTCATATTCATTGTGGAAAGTTTGTTTCTTTCCAGTATTGAAATTTTGCTGCATTAATACTATAAAAGAGTGACGTTTTAAAGTTCTATTACCTAACTGTTGTCGGCCTTACCTAAATTTGTTAAATTAATTAAATATAGTATTGTAACATAGGGTTTTGTATCTAAATAGATAGAGAGATAGAGAGAAACATCTTTATTTTAGACTCGGCGAGAATCAGCAACTTAAAATTTAAATAATTTTAATTAAGACTACTCTAGGATGTTCAAATATCCCCTTGTGAGTGGTTTGATATATATATATGGCCAAGACGGAATCAAACTCAATGAATTCGCCAACAAAAATAGTTGGTTTCGAGAAAATATGAAGTATTTTTATTAAAGACAATAGAGCTTCGGGAACATGGGATAATTCTCATTTAAAACAAGAAGCAAACTTGGATAAAAGCTTGCAGAAGTTTAAAAATTTGTAAATTTATTAAGACTGGCATATGGTTTAAAAAGTGGCATTATGGTTTAGGAATTGCTGTTTTATGGTTGAAAAAACTGTTTAATGGCTGAAAAGCTGACTCTTGTAACAAAAATAAAAAAAAAACGGTGCTCAGTATTCTAGAAACTTTTTATGAAGTTATAATACGCGTAACATGGACATAATTTACTTTATTGACGACTATAATGAAAAATATAGAATGTAGGTATCTAATTTCGATGTATTTTGATAAAAACACATGATAAAATAGACATATGATCACTGATTTTACTTTTTAAAAATTCTATCTTTTCTAGCTGGACCAGTTACAAAGGATATGACCAAACTCGCCAATAATGCGTATATCAAGAGGTTAAATGCAACAGAAAGAGATAGGCAATTCTCGGATACCTAAAAATGGCAAAATACTTATACAGGAAACCGACTTGAAAAAGTGACTCCAGTTAAGACCGATGCCGTGAGATGGCGAGAGGCATACGATTTCTTGCGAAACTACAAATTTAAATAAAACAGGAGTAAAAGCTAAAAAGAGCCTGTATATAATCGTAAACTGAGTTCAAACATTGCGTTATCTGACCTTTTGCATCTGAGGCTATGGGTTTATTAAAGCTGATGCGTAATTGCATGTCATCATCATATCTTTGCATATCAGAGTCGGTAACAGACTGATTGAAATCAATTGTGTAGGATTACAAAAAGCAGAGGACTCAGAATTGAGCCATGTGGTACACCTCTACTTACAATTCTTAAATCAGAACAATTACTTTCTAGGAGCACAATTTGAGATCTGCAAACCAGATAATTCTTGATGCAGTCACCTGCTCCTTTACGGTTAAAAACAAGAGGAAATAAATTAACTTCTACTTGTTATATTGAAATAAGACGAAAAAAAAAATACATATAATCAATAGACACTTGAAATGGTTCTTTTGTGGCACATTAACACACTGGATATCATTATTTACCTTACATAGCCAGAAATGCGTACCATATAAGGTTGTAATTTTTAAAGTGTTGAAAGTTACTTGAGAATGTAAATCATTAAAATTTTTAAATTTGGGTAAATTTAATCAAAAGTTTATTACTTGTTGCAGTTATTTACAACATTTGTTCAAGATTATTGTCCCTGTAAAAAATTATTAATTTTTAGCGTTATTAATATAAACCATCTAAATTTCTTATTTTGATGTAACCTGGGCATTAAAATATTATGCTGAAAGTCCTTTAAGAAACAGAATAATAAAGACAGTGAATTAATAATTTTCTATGACGTGTTATTTAGAAGTTGTTTCAACTGCAAAATTATTACTGTTGCCTGCGTAGTGCTTACTTTCAAGTAAAGGACAAGTTTTACGCTCAGGACGACGGGCTTCCGATGGGTTCTTCACTCTCTCCAGTCGTCCCCAATATAAATATGGAATGGTCCAAAACTCATGTCATAGAAACGGCAACAGTAAAATCGAAAGTCTGGTTGAGAAATGTCGATGATACTTTCATCGTATGGAAGGGCAATGATCAAGAACTTAATGATTTCCTGAAACATCTGAATACCATTCGACCTACAATTAAGTTTACCATGGAAAAAGAGGTAAATGATCAATTGCCCTTCCTTGATGTCATGGTGAACCGTTCAAACGGAACTATTAAAAATTCAGTATACAGAAAGCCAACACATACTGGACAATATCTTAATCATAGTTCTAATCATTCTGTTGTAACAAAACGAGGAATTATACGCAACCTCTATAATCGCGCTATATCTATATGCAATAATGCCGAATCATTGGAAAAAGAGGTAGCAAATATTAAATCCGATTTACAATAGAATGGTTATCCTTTAAAACTAACTGACGATGTTATAAATAATTTGAGAACAACGAACACTGGAACGTCGGAGAAAATAAGACGAATTGCCAGTAGTTATAATATGAAAACAGCCTTTAAATCAGGAAATACCCTTAGAGCTCATTTAACGAAAAAAAACTAAAACTACGGATAAGAAAGAATGTGTTTACAAAATTCCATGTGAGTGTGGTGAAATGTATATTAGGGAAACCAAACGACCGCTAGAAGTTAGAACTAAGGAACATAAAACTCATACACAAAAAGAGGAAACGTCGAGATCAGGTATTGCAGAACACTCCTGGGATAAACAACACCATATAAAATAGTCTGAAGCTGCGGCAATATATATGGAACCCAATATGAAAAAAAGAAAATTTATAGAAGCAGCATACATTAAAAATAATAATGGAATCTTCAGTAAACCGAGTTTTGAGATACCTAATCTTTGGTAACCACTACTTTGTAACATCAAATCATTGAGGTGTGTACAGTGAAGCGAAACGTTGCGCTTCAATGGACACAGTCCCTATATAAGGTCGTAGTCTTAAGACAAAACATACAGTTTATACTTGATAACGATTAGAGATACAACCTAATCCAAACGTCGTAAAAATACAAATTAAGACAATGCAAGTCCGACCACATAGTCAAAATTATTACTGTTTGTTCATAAGATCTATTAAAGTCAAAATTATTGTTTGCTTTACATTGTTCAAAGCTTTATTATGTCTTATTTATGATGGGTGAAGTTCTATGTAAATTTACATAAAATATTCGATTGTTTTCAAATTAGTCATTTTCCAATACGTTACGGCCCTGGTTAGCCAAAAAATACATTGGGATAGCAGATGAGTTCGATTTTTAAACTGTTTCAAATTCACTGTCTGGATGATAATGGACCCGTACGTTGGTCAGCTCGTTTGCCTGAACTAACTATAATGGATTTTTCTTTATGGAGATATGTGGAAAATCGGGTTTATTTAACAATCCCTAGAGATTTAGAGGATTTGAAAAACAGAATTTCATTAGGTTGTCACAAGCTTACCACTAGAATGCTTCAAAATATTCAAAACAGGATCATGAAAATGGAAATACTTTGCTTAAGCAATAATGGCGGTAATTTTCTGCCTTTAGATTAGTTTTATTTGGTCCTTTTCATTATTTTTTACAAGTTAGGTTAAAATGTTTTAAGCTGTTTAAAGATTAATGTATGATGTTCATGCCAGAGGTGTTCTTTTTATTTATTTCCTACTTGCGAAATTGTCAAAATCACAAATAACTATATTTCAACTAGTATTATAATACATTTAAGGAGTTTAATTACTATTACAAACTATATAACAGTTTACTAACATAAACCATTATGATAATTAACAAGTTTAATAGCAAACTTATGATAAAACGACAATAGTTTGTTGTTTACCGTTGGCGATGTCTCAAAAGTAGGTCGCAGTACGTTTTCATATGTATTATTGTGAAGAACGTGCACAACACTGAAACAACAATACCGGTCTATATTACAATTCAGCATTAAATAAGAGCAGCCTTAATTTTGTCCTCCATTCTCGGTTGTTTATGTATTATTGCCATAATTGTAAATAAAACTTTGCTACAGTAAATTCCAGAATAAGGTAAAATTACAACTGCTGCAAAATTTTACAAACTAGAGATCGTAATAATTTAAGACATTAAAATGTTTTTGTGTTTTCTTTTACTTACGATTGGTCAACATAGATTTTCAACCGATACGATTATTCATGTTACTCCGAAAAACAAGTTTGTGGTACAAGTAGCGCGGTCATTTGTGTTTAATAATTGTATCCAGAAGTATGGGAAGCGGAACACTCTGTAATCATATTTATCAACTCAACCTAAGTCTTTAAATTGATATGTAATTCTTTCGCAGTCCCTAATTTCAAATATAAAACGCAGGTATGAATTTCGCAATTTTTGTATCACTCGAACATCTCAAACAATCAAAGCATCGGGGGTATATATTATTATAAAAGTTTCGTAAACAAAGAATGAGTGAATGAATCAAAACAAAAGGTCTTGATACTAGATCATCGATGTCTAGGTTTCCATTGGACCCTTTACATTCCATCATAACTGCAGGTCATTCAAGACCGATCGCCTTTGCGAATCCAAGCAGCCTCGTTAGTTGAACTTGCCCAACTGCTTTCGGTAGCAAAATTGTAGCTCCGAAATATCTCTGTCTTAGTTTGTTGAGTACTGGGAACTTTCTGAGGACAGTCAACAATTTTATCCTCCTAGAAAGACCATCTGTACGTGGGGTCATCTTCGACACCGATCTTATGAAGATGGCCCTTCAGGTGACAATGTTCTGTCAACAATCCCACCACAATTCGCAGTTCTTTCCTTCGTAAGGGGAGAACCGTCTTAGTACGCCGTGCACTAGATCCAGTTATATGTTCCTTAGTACACTGCATTCCAGGAGCTCTTTTCCAATTGGGACAGATGGAATTGGTTGGGGTCAATATGGTTTAGTTGCAGAACCCAACTTTGCCAGAAGGTCTGCTTCCTCATGCCCGTGTACGCTCGAGTGGCCCAGGACCCATACGAGTCTGATTATGCAACCGTTCCTTGTCGTATTATTCAGTACGTTCTTGCACTCAGATACCAGTTGCGAAGTTACGACACTGGACTTTAGTGTCATTATCGCAGCCTTACTTTCTGAGCATATATTTATTACCATATTCTTGTTTATATCCCTCTCACAGAGATGGGCACATTGCAGAATTGCATAAATTTCCGCTGTGAAAATCGTCGCATGTTGCTCGAGAGGGTATTACTCTCTGAATCCTGTGTTCCTGCCGAAACCTGCCTACAGCTCTTACATCGTGTCGAGATACATCTGTATACTATTAGGATCCATTTCTCGGAAGTTTTTGTTCTCCATCTCAATCCTTTCTTCTTGGCAAAAATATCTGAGAGAGAGATTGACTTTTAAAAGCGGTGTCATGTAATCTGTCTCCATGGGGAGTGATGGACACCTTTCCACCGCGCTTTCTTAGACATCTGAGTAGCCACCATTCCAATTCCGAGATGCCCTAGATAACTGAGACGATAAACAGTCTTCAGGGACTCGTTCTCTATGTATAAGTAAGGAGGTAGGTTCACCAGGACTTCAAGAGCCCTAATGGGAGCAGTCCTCATCGCATTCAATATTCCCACACAAGTCATTCGTTGAACTTTGTCAAGTTGAAGGCTGTGTTTGCGCGTTGGTGTATTACGCCACCATACAATAGCGGCGTACATTATCATGGGGTGAATCATCATAGTGTATATCCAAAATAGCACTCTAGGTTTTCCACCCCATGTGCACCTAAGGGCTCGTTTACACATATGGCCTTCTTGATTTGAGCCTCAACACGATGATTCCAGCTCAGTCGTAGGTCCAGAATTAAACAGAGCATAGCCAAATCATCCTGATATTAAGAATATTGTAAAAAAATGCTTTTTAGAAGTTATTAAGCAACCCCTAATTAAGAAATAATATTTTTCTTAAACCTTAATTTTGTTTTGTGTCTAAGTCCCAAGTTTCTGGTCATCCTGATATTAAGAATATTGTAAAAAAATGCTTTTTAGAAGTTATTAAGCAACCCCTAATTAAGAAATAATATTTTTCTTAAACCTTAATTTTGTTTTGTGTCTAAGTCCCAAGTTTCTGGTCAAAGCTTCAAATTTGAATTGAAATTATTTTTGTTATTTTTTACTATTCCTATATAATAAGAAAGGCACACAGAATAAGTCCATATAATTCATTTCTTCTTTTCAATTTTCTTTACCCTCGTATTACCATTTTTTTTATTTCGCTGTTATACGCAAAACCGTTCACAAAGCAAACAGCCAGAGATATTTATTTGCTCCCATTCATCTTCAAAACTATGCAGTTCGCAGTTTCTAATTATCCCTTTTTCTCTCCTTTTCTGGTCTTTCGAATCTCGAACCGCGTCCTATTTGATTCATTGACCTGGAAAAAACGGAAGGTAGCAGACTGCATATATAGATTTTTTTTTGTTTGGGGATGCATATAAAGCTGACCTGAATTTTTACTCGTGTGTTAAATGTTTAAGAACTTGAATGCTGGGTTGATATTTATTCAAGTATATATTTTAGAATTGCTGCACTAAACGTTTGTTGGAAAAGTTAAAAGCTTTGAGGCGTAACTAAGTCTTTTTTGCATAACCGTTTTCACGATCTATAAAATATATATTTCTTTGGGTGAGTCTGAGAAATTTGATCAGTTGAGGATTTCTTTTTCTATTAAATATTTTTCACTTAAGCGTTTTCATAAAAATGATCCAAATAAAACTTTTTGGATTTCAAGAGAGACATTAACGAAGATATTGATTTGGATCCTGATTGTTATTTTTTTGCTACTGAAAAACACAAACAGGATAAAATAAAATATGCAGGATGTGCTGTTGTGCTTTAATTTAAAGGGAAGCGCTATTTCACTCTTCGAAGGTAAGAAGATGCTGAAAGATTTCCAGCTCAGACATTTTCAAGTCCAGACACCTTTCGTTTAGGGTTTACAATATTACTGAAATGGAAAAATAGTGGAATCGTTTAAATGTTATTCTGGCAAATGTTGGAAATGGGCTTCACGTACTTTATTACATTTTCTTATTCTTCGAATATTTTCTCGCTGCACTGCTGATAATACTCCGGTATTATTAGAATACTGTGGTATTTTCGATAGTAGTTCTTCTGTAGTATTTACTGGTGTTGAATAAACTAGTTCTTTTATATGTTTTCAGAAGTAAAAGCCTGCAGGATTTAGATCTGGAGACATTGGAGGCCATATTATTTTCCCGCTGCACTGCTAATAATATTCCGGTATTATTACGGACTTCATTAGAATGCTGTGCTATTTTTACTAGTAGTTCTTCTCGAGTATTTACTGATGTTGAATAAACTAGTTCTTTTAGATGTTCCCATAGGTAAAAGTCTGAAGCGTTTAGGTCCGGAGACCTTGGTGGCCATAAAACAGTCCCATCTCGAACTATCCATCGAGGGCCAAAAACGTTAGTTAAGTGCTGACGTACTATACGGTTAAAATGAGATGGAGCACCCTCATGCATTTACCACATTTGCATTCTTCTATTAAGAGGTACGTCTTCCAATGAATTATTTAAATTTTGCTGCAAAAATGATAAATAAATCTCACTATTGAGTCTTTCTTCCAAAACAAATGGACCTATAAGGTTATTTCCAATGATGCCATCCCACACATTTACAATAAACCTTTGTTGGTATTTCTTTTGAATTATAGCGTGCGGGTTTTCATCAGCCCAAAAGTGTACATTATGTGAGATTATTATGCCATCTCTTGTAAAATCAGCCTCATCGGTCAACAAAATATGGTTAGAAAAATTTAGCTATAGGTTATGTTGCTGTACAAATCAGTTGGAGTATTGAAGTCTTGCGGTATAATCATCCGGAGACAGCCTGTACTTTTTTAACGAGGTACAGGCGAAGTAACTGTTCTTTTAGAGTTTCATGTACAATCCATTTTGTAATATTGTTTTGTGTCGCAAGCTTTCTTATGCTGTTTGAAGAGTTATCAGCAATATCTTGCAAATTTTGTTCCTCTGCGTGAGGGTCTCGTGCTCTCCTGGGATGGCCCTCAAATTAGGCCCAACGAGTGTAGCTGCAAGTTCGTTCCTGACTCCTCTGATGATCTCAAACATCTACTGTTGTATGGTTTAATGAGTCTTTATGGCCTCTATAAAATATTAAAATCTCATTAAATTATACTAGTCAGGTCAAAAGCCGATAAGGTAAATTTCTGGGTACCCGTTTAGGAATCTGTATCTGCGTTAAGGGGCACTTTAGGATTTTTTTTCTATGACAAAGTAGGGTTATTTTGATCTCCCCTGTATGCTCCTAAGAAATTAGAAGGTACTTACCGGACACTCTGTATAGTGGTAGATGGAGGAAGGATTATATTCAAAAACGCCACCTATTTTGAAACCTTTCTGTAAGCAATGATGATCATGAAAACAGGAAACAATGATATACCAAGGTGCAAAAAAATATGTAAATTTAGGTATATTTAAACAGTATGAATCACTATTTTTTATGAATTATAATATTGTTAATGTAACGTGATTCGCAGCAAAACGTAAAGTCCAGTCTTAACCTAACTCAGTTGATCTCGCCCTATGTGTGATGCTTAACCTTAATTTTAATACGAAAATGTGGCTGCATTAAAAAAAATAAAGTATAAAATAGGACAATTAACGCAATCTTGTAGCTGAGTTTGAGTATTTTTAGTAGTCTACTGACCTGTGACACCTATGGGTGCAGTTAAGGGGTTACTTATTGGACTTTGGCAAGAAAATTCAGTCATTAGGAAGGTAAGCAAGATCCAAGTTAAATGAAAATTGTGTATTCCACGTATCTGTTCCTCTTTAATGGTGTACCATGTAGTAAAATGCAGGAAGGTCCTATATTGATCTTTTTGAAGTAAAAACTTTACGCAGTAATTTATAATTTTGGCTGCTAATTCGGATAAAAGTAAAACAATACTCTAGAAATACCAGTAAAGAGAATGTTAACTGAGCTTCTGAGTCAACTAAGACTTGGCTCATATTCCGTTATTACATAATTCAAAATCTCCATACCAACAAAATAAAAGAACGAAAAAACAAAAGATTAATCAAGCCTTCCATGAAAGTATTACAACAAAATGGATAGTTGGGATAAGCATTGAAATTGATTTTGTGCATTTGTAATTCTTACTATACCAATTTTTGACATTTAACAGGTGAAATAACCTTCAATATTTAATTTAATATTTAGTAAAAAGAATCTACTGAAATTCTGATCCAACCTCGCAGTAAGTGTTTATGTTATTAATGTAAATATTTAAACTTTTAATTAGGAAAGAACAGAGCTCCACCAACTTTGAAGCACTTGGGTTAAAAACTGATTAAAATCATGAGAAAGCATTTTCATTTTGCAATATACCAATGCTCTAGTTTTTAAGTCTGATTTCAGAAGTTATTCCTTTTTAGAATATTTGCTTGTTTTATACCACTTTTGAGTTATGGTTGTGATCGCAGTATCATCAATGTGTAGCAGCGAAGAATCCATCCATGTTATACTTCAGCCATGGAGTACTGCAATGATGCCAATAAAGTTTTCCTTTCGGAGAAATTAACGTCGTATTAGAGGTAAGCTGTCGTATGCCGTCTTTCCAACTTGTTTCAGACTAACGCTACTTTTCAGTTTATTCTGTGCTTCTGTTTGGGCTCATAAACGCAAGTTTGGGAGTTGATGCTGATTTAGTTTTTTTTACCGTTTGCTTTTATGGTCTATATTCCTCACATCATGTCGGCGTTACGCTGAATTTACATCTGTTGGCTGTAGTCTGAGGTTTTCCATAACTCAGCACCAAAAGGACAGTGTTAGCCTATGCAATTATCCCCAACCACTATCTAGCCTTTCTATTCGCCGGACTGTGATCACAAATTCCGATTTCTGAGAAGTCCAGCTACACCGTGTCTTTTACAAGGCCTTTATAGCTTAATTAATAACTCTATTTAGAACAAAAAAGAATGTTTTCCAAAGCAAATTATTTTAAACTTACATGTGTTTTATTGTAAGGCTTTCTCAGTACAGATTCACAAATGTAAAATCATCCGTTATTAGCAACTTAACTATATTCAACTCTCGCGCTAGGAGAGCCTAGCTCAAGCAGTTAATATTTCGTGTCAAATTTTGATTAAAACTTCCAAAATTCTTTAAAACAAATATTTACAGTATGTCAAATTCCATCATCTTATTATACTTGTAGTTAAGTAGTAGTATTTTTTGTTTTTTTTAGTGTGTATTGAGTATTCGGTAAGATTCTCGCCAATACACAACTGAGTACCGTTATCCATTAATAATAAAAAAAATGTTGAATTATCAGTACAAACGTGAACCTTCTTTTCTCCGCAAACACGATCAGTTATCGTAAATACTTGGCCGGTTTATTCCTCTTTACGGGTATATCTCCATCCTTCGATTAACTAGAAAAACAATTTTTATTGTTTCTTTCTGTTTCAAGTTTATTATTATCCGTACCTTCCATATCGTTTCATACAATTACTCGATTCGATCGAATTTCCAATGTATACACCTAATCCATGATGATAAAATGAGGGTTTATTTTCCAAGTTTATTCCATATACTTGTTGCGTGTTTCAAATTGAAGCCTTTGCCCCTTTAAGATGTTCTTGAATCGACAATATAAAGGGAAATTGTTAGATCTAACGTAAATCTCCGGAACTACTGAATAAGTTTTTATTAGACTTTTACTGCTAAGTAGTTTAGTGCCCCTACAAAATCACTTAAATGTTATTGTTATTGCGTTAAAGCATTGGAGTAACTTTAAAACCTTGCTGTAATCTTTGAATTTTATGCTTCGCATTTCAAGACGAGATATTTTTTAAGTGTAAAATTGCATAACTTAAATTAAAATGAAATATACTGGTCAACGAACTTTAATATCAAGGAGACTATTTATTAATCCTGATAGGTGCTTGTAACCTGTCTACAACAGTATATTCGACTTATTTTGGTAAGTAATTTATGTCAAATATGATTTTTACCAATAATACTGCAATTCTTAATATTTTTTATATGATCTTTTTTAATTATTTTCAACCCTTAACAACGGATTGTTTTGGAATTATTTCGGAAAACAAAAAGTTTACCTCATGTTCAGGAGCGGATCCAGCCCCTCTCTTTGGGGGGGGGGGGTGATATTATAAAAGTACAGTATGACAAGCGAAAGCAAGTTGTCGACGGGGGGGGGGGGACACCAGCAACATTCCCATTTCTAGTGTAAAAGGCAGGGTCGGGTCTATTTTTCTGGAGAGGGGGGGGGGGCGATCACAAGAAAAAACAAGTTGCCGATGGGGGGAAGGATGCGAGCAGCATATACATTCCTAGTATAGGAGGCAGAATCGGGTGTATTTTCCTGAACTTAAAGCTCTTGGGGGAGCCATTGCAAGAAAAATAAATTGTCAACGGGGAGAATGCCAACAGCATACACATTCCTAATATAAAAGGCAGAATCGGTTCTATTTTCCGGAACTCAAAGCTCTTGGGAAGGGGAGGGGGATCGCAAGCATACACATTTCTATAGTCTATTCAACAACTAGAGTGAGTTATAAAACTGTTACCGAAACCTCCAACGTACCTGCTCCAGTGCCGCAGGTAACTGAGGATTGCCGTAAATCTAATTATATTTAAGTATTATAAGCTTTTATAAATTTACTGCAACAATAAAATTTCTGATAGTTCAATTTAATTTCAGTCAGTGAGCATAGTACACCTAATGGTGTGTCCTTAGTGATTTATCTTGTTTGTGCTTGTTTTTATATATTATTTGAGATTAGTGAGATACCCAAAAGATATGGCTTCCACATCTATATTTATTCCAAAATCGTTAAACCAGGGCATTTTTTCCTCAACGAAAAACTTATTACGATGAATATTTATGATGCGTTAAGATATCAATATCTAGATAATAATGTTAAAAGCTCCGTTGAGATGTGTTCCAACATGACAGGAATTGGGAAATATACTATCTACCGAATAGTGAAGGAGAAAAAAACGACTGGAATTTTTAATAGTCCTGCATTAAGAAGGCATGAAATAAAATAAGTTAAAATTCACTTTGCTCGATACTTGAAATTAAAAATTTTATTTAATTTTCATGCTCGCATCGTGATACTAAAGATTTTAAAGGGTTCTAAAAACTTCTTATACTGGAAAAGTTATTGATGGGAAACTATTCCAATATTGTCAGGCAAACATATATTATATCTCTATGTATAAATTTCCATTTAGATCAACTTTGAAAGTTATAAAAGAGTTTTCGAGCGAAAACTTTAGAATGATTTAAAATTTATTAGAATAAACTATACTAAATTAGATAAAGTTTTAGCAGTAATGGAAGCCTTAACAAACTAAGACTGTACTTATTCACTGTAAGAATTCTACGTGATTCTAATATTTAATGATTTTACGTTTATATTGATAAACTAAATTACAGCAAAATACTGTAGTAATTAACTGATTATGAATATTTTAATGTATCTTATGTAAAATTTCTATATCTGGCCGCGCTGGGAAAATATCAAATTTTCAATTAGAAAGCAACTTCTCGTTCTCGAAATTTAAATTGTTATTTAGAAAGACATAGCACCTAAAAATAGTTAAAAACCTTTGTTTTCATCGTTCTTAAACTCGTAAATTCATAAGCTTAAACACGAGTTGGCATTAAATTGAGAAAAAATAAACTTTCAGATAAAGTTTTGTTTTATATAACCTTTCTTTTCTGTATAAAATTCTTAAAAATATTTAAGATGATAAAGAGCCCCAGCATATTGTTTCCAATTCTTTAGGAATTATTAGATATACCAGGGATGTTGCATAATAGGGAAAACAATTGTTAAGCCATAAAAATGCACCAGATGGTGTCGCATATCCGGAAACTAAAACGCACATAAAAATAAATCTCAAAAATTCTACGATATTCAGGTTACGGGCAAAAACTGAATTATATTTAGAAATAACTTTTCACAATATTACAATACCCATGACAAAAGAATTGTTATTCTTTGATGCTTCAATTCCTCAACGGATATTGATTTGGAAAATTTATTAATAGAATTTTCAAGAGTACATACAAAAAGAAATGTGAAAAGATCAAACGGTTATGTAAATTTTGGCAAAAATTAGTAAAAAATGTGTTTTACGGTGTTCATCCTTTTGAATATCTATTGTAAAGCTAACGAAAACTAGTTCTTTGTGTAAATAAATTAACAAAACTTTTATTTACACTGTTACCACAGCCTAATATTAGTTTTTATAAGTAGAATATTTATTGCTAAATTTAAGGATATTTACTTTAAATCTAAATAATGCTTCGGATCGGAAATACTAAATAAGAACATGGTAACTAACGAGTGTTGGTATGTATGTATGCGTAGATCCTTCTCAGGATGATACTAAGTAGAGTTTGAATGTATTCTTGAAAAATTACTTTCAGTTCTTACAGTATAGCAAGACGAAACAATTTTATTGTACGTGAAACTGGATTTCTTCGTTGTATACGGAGTTTTAATTGATTTCTCATATGATGCATCTAAATTGCATCGATATACTTAGTCGCTATACAAATCAAGGTTCAAATTTCCGTTTAAGTTCACTATGGCTAACCCAGTTAACTTTACCTTATATTTACGATTTCTCACATTACAGGTAACACAATATCATTTTCCTTAAATATCTCTCATAAATTCTTTGAATAAAAGCATTCCATAAGGTACAGTTTTAAGTTTATTTTGTCACTAGTTTGATCATTATAACTGATATTTTACTACACTGTGCGTGATCATTTTCTTATCGATGCCGAATTTGTTGTTATCTTATTTTTTCAGATAGATTTCGGTTTTCCTGCCTACTACTATTTGAGTGATTATTTTTGGGTTGCCTGAATTTCTAGTGTATTTCTTTAATTTAAAAATAACTATTGGTATATTTATTTAATATTTAAGGCGAAAATACTAATGATTGATGAATTCGTTTATGTAACAAATTTATTTCAGTTGACTATTTGTTACCCAGGATCATTCCTGAGCTGTTATTATTTTCGCGTGTCAACTGAATGCCCTTAAAAGAAGTAGTGGAGGATTTTAGTTATAAATGGAGACGATTTTGCTTTGACTTTCACTTTTTCCTATTCGACTCAACTGAAGAAGCTGAACACTTCCATCTCCACTCATTTGAACCATCCTTTGGGATTTGAGGTTGAAAAGTCGTCTAAATTATCCCGATATTTGTGTTGAGCTATTGAGTTATTGAAGCTTTTTGCCTGTTTGGCGTTTTTCTGTTATTTTTACTGAGATAAACCTGGAAATAGGGATTTTGGTAGTTATGCACGTTTCGACAAGGAATTCTGTTAGCTCCAATAACAACGGGATCCTACTTACGGGTTATTTCATTACTGGAATCAATCCTCCTTATTGGTTATTTTACGACTGGTATCCTCCCTACTGGCTATTTTACGACCGGTGTTTTCCGTACTGGATATCTTATTACTGATTGTTTTTGGTTCATATTTTGTGTGTACCCATTGATATTAGGCTAGTTTCTACGCCGTTAAGCACAGAGACCATTTTCCGACAGTCACACCATTTGGCAGGCAAACTTTATTAAGTTTTAGTAACGACTTATTAATTGGTAATAAGTTTAATCTATTTTTTTTTACTGTAAGTCGTTGCGCCATACTATCTTATGATTGTAGAATAAACGGATTTGCCTAATGATTTTTTAATGACAGTAGGTTATAGTGTGCAATTGTTAAATTTTAATGGATTTATTTTTCCTTTCGTGAATTTATTTGAGTTTACTTTTTATAATGGTATTTCTAGCTTAAGCTACAGCTACAAATTTATCTTATAGTTAAATATTTTTTTTATTATTATTAATAGACGAGTTTTATTTGTCCTATATGCTCATTTCCGTTTGTATTTTTTTATGTACTCTCTTATCTATAGGAGGAAAGTTGAAAGCTAATTCCTAATGACATGGCTGAAGGTTTCTGCACTTAACCTAGCTACGGATGCAGTGGCGCCCTGAATATTTCACCACTACTCTTCGGCATTGGGGTTAGCTCGGCAATTTTGCTCACTGGTGCTTCTACTAGCCTTCAGTAATACTCTGGTGATTTAGTCTCAGTTTTATTTAGTTTACTTTATTGAATCTCTTCTCATTTAACTGTGAGGTTTTGCCTTCAATTACCAGTGTAATATCACCTTCATGTAATCGTGCGTTATCGTGCATTAATACGAATCTTTCGTATCCAATACGGCCGATATACGGCAAAATATAATCTTGCAAGATGTACTCAATATAAAATTTACCATTTATGTGCACCAGTTTGATGCGTACCTCCCAACTTATACCTCATCAAAGTATTATGCCAAATCCTCTTAAATTAAAGCTCTGTATGAGTTGTAACTGGAATGTACCTCTCCAACTCTTCGAAATTGAATTGTAGATTGTATGTTGTGAGTGGGTTGTTAAGACTTCCTTGCCTTTCCATAGCACCTCGATCGATAATGCTTTACCCTAATCTAATTCGATAAAGCATTACCCATTAAGCTTGGAATATTTACTTCTATGGGTAAATGTTTTAAATTTAAATCAATTGCAGACAGCGCCATCTGCCGTTTTCACTGCACTTTTGCAGTGTTAATCTTGTCCTCAGTTTTGTCCTTCTTTTTGCGATAGTATATCAAAGTGTCCTGTGAAGAAATTCGTTATAACTCCAATATCCCTTTTTGGGAAATCGAGAAGCGTTTTCGCTCTCCTTGGCCTATGAATTTCTTAATTTATCTGAGACCAGGAGTGTTTTTACCTAAATTTTATTAGATTTTGTTCCTAGCTCAGGAGTTTCCCTTTTATGTGGCTTCTTGGTAATCCAGATGAAGGTTCCAGGCTGGCCAATGAGTTTGTCCTTTCTTTTAGAAGGCTGTCCGCTTTCTTATTTCCTATAATTCCCTGGTACCCATATCAGGGTTATCCTGTCAATTTATACTCTAAGATGTTTGATCTAAGAGGCTTTAGCACTGCTTGGCTATCTGAAAGTATGTATCTTTTGGCTTTCTTTGTGTTCCTATTCAGGGTACCGTCGACACAGATTTGAATTACATACATTTCTATTCTTGGAATAGGGTGGGAACGTCAAGCCTGAAGCTCGAGCTTAATACTCTCAACTCTTCTTTCATCTCCGGTCTATCAGTAAACCATATCATTCAATCCTTCCCCACTCGAAAAAATTTCCTGTCGGTTTTGTTATGAATTCTGTTAGAATTGTATCCAGAATCTTCATATGTCCAACAAAGTCTCGAGGTTTGAAGCTTTTTATTTGAAATAGTTTAAGAGAATTTGTTGTTGCCGCTCTCATCCATATGCAATGCTGTGGTGGGGCATCATAGTTCCCGTAACTTCTATACAGACCAACGGCTGTATTTTTTGCAGCTTTCTTTCCGCTACTGCATGCTGTGTCTTTAACCATTATACCAAGAAGGCATACGTGATCATAGGTTTGATCATCATTTTATATAGCCATAAGGTCATTTTCGGTTTTAAAATCCAGGTTCTCTCAAAGATTCTCTGACTTGTTCAGCTTGCCGCTATTGCCGCTCGAAAAATGATTTCAATGTCGCAATTCTAAGTTAGATTTAGTATATTATTACTTCCAGATATTTAATCTGTTTGAAAAAGCGAATTAAAGGCATCCTAAACAATTTAATTAATATAGTTGAACAGTAAAACGCCAACATCACAACACAAATCTCAGTAAGCGGCAACCTAACTAAGGATGTACCGATAGCGTCGGGCATATGACAGGGGGACTCTCTGAGTCCATTACTGTTTAACATAGTAATGGACCAAATAATTGAGAACGTCAAAAGAGCGGCACCAGGGTACAGAATGACTACCGGGGTAATAACAATAATATGTTACGCTGATGACGCCGTCATAGTCTCGGAAAATGAAGACGACCTCCAAAGACTTCTATTTGCATTCCACACCATAAGCAAGCAATTCAACATGAAAATATCCATCGATAAAACTAAGTCAATTGTAATAAGCAAAGTACCCTTAAGATGCAAACTAGTAGTGGATGACAAACCAATAGAACAACTCATGACCTTTAATTACTTAGGAGTTGAGATATCCGCAAACCAAGACAGAACAAGAGAAGTAAGAAACCAAGTAAACAAGGCAAATAGAATATCAGGAAGCCTGGCGGATATAATATGGAACAACACATACATGAGCAAGGACGCAAAAACAAAAATCTACAAGACCTGTATTCGACCGCTAATGACGTACGCAATAGAGACGAGAGCTGACAACACAAAAACAAAATCAGTTCTAAGAACTACCGAAATGAAAGTACTAAGAAGAATATCGGGATACACATTAAGAGATCACATACGCAATTCAACAATACGCGAGGAACATGGAATGCAGGATATAGTAAGATGGGGATGGAAGCGCAGAAGAGCCTGGAATGAGCACATAGGAAGAATGACGCAAAATAGGATAGGGAGAATCGCCAGAGATGGAACACCGGAAACTAGAAGACCAATAGGTAGACCACCTAAAAGATGGAGAGAGTCCTGGATTTCAACATCAAATGAGATGAATGACTGAATTGGAAAAAACAGGCTGTAAGCCTATAACAAGAGGAAGAAGAAGAAGAAAAAGCTTATTGTCGTTCCATTTAAACTTAAAGCGTTCATGTCTAGTTTCCGTATCCTCGTAAATGACACGAGGACCGTTTTGTTAGGATTAACATGGAGTCGTATCTTTGTACATCGCTCAAATTACAAAAACATGCGAACAGAAATACTTTTTAATTTATACATTTATTTGAATGATAAATACTGAATCGAATGGAATAGGTATCTATAAAAACGAGAGTTTTATTTTAAAAACTCTCCATCCAATAATTCCGACCTGGACGACATTTTTTGCCGAAAAAAAGTGACCTGTTTAATTAAAACAACAAAAATTTCAACTTTAGTTCTCTGCATGTGTATCAATTTACATATATTTTTACTAAACGTTTATATCATATACGCGTAATTTTAATTCAGCATTTCTAACCCAGATTGAACGATAAATTGAATATTCAATATTTCAATTTGTATTCTGGATCGTGGTAAATTGGCAAGCACGGCTTGTGAGTTGTTAGCGAAAGCATCGAATTTCGGAGAGTAGTTCTAAGAAAACATTTAAGCAACAGCTTGGTATGATAGAAATAGCGATGTATTCATAGGGGCAGAATTAATTATAGAAATAGTAAGAGGGTATTTTTCTCAAATAAAAAAAACTGGGTAGGTGCGTGCTGGGCATGCAATATGTTTGAGTTCCGCAGCAATTATTGGTTTTATTAGTTTTTTTTTTGTAATTTTGTTGTACGTTTTTATTTAAGTTAAATGAAAGCACGTGCCTGCAAAAGTTGATAGCAAAATATGGATTTTTTTTATGAAAAAGCATATCGAAACGTAACTTAATTCTACCCATTTTCGTCGATTCCAGAGTAACAAACAAAAACAAATCTTAATTATTGAAAATGGTTTTATTGATTTACACAATATTAGCCAGGATGAATAAACTTTTGCATGCGTTTGAACCAGTCCGAAAATCATTTGTGCCACTGAGGAGATGGTATCCAAAATAAGATTTTTGAACTTGTCAACTGCCTCTTTTAATTTAGAAAAAGGATGACCACACAGTTTGGTATTCACTTACGGGAACTAAAATAAATTCTTGGGTATATCAGGGCTGTAGAAGTTGTCCAGTTTTCGATGATATTAGGGGTTATTTCCGTTATTAGCATAAATAAAAAGGTAAGATTTTCTAACAGAATTTTCATAAACTGCTTCGTTTTGGAGATACAGAGCGATTTGGAAAATTATGCATTGTGGAACACCCTTCGTATCTCGGTTATCTTATCGCAAAGTTTAAAAAAACAGAACTATTGGGGTTTCTCATATAGGGTATAGTGGTGTAGTCAGTTTTTTTTATAGGTTTAACTGTTTCGGAGAAGTAAATCATATTTGTTTTTTTTTTAAATAATACATCCTATATAAAGGGTGTTTTTTTTATAGAGGTATAGAACTTTTAAATGGAATAAAACAAAGATGAATTTTTTAAATTGACATGAAATTTACTTTATTCGAAAGATAACCTTCTGGCATTATAATTTAAATATAACTTCTGGCATATGACCGCCACGGCTGGCTCGGACGTAGTCTAATCTGGAGGTCCAATTTTCGATGACTTTTTCCAACATTTGTGGCCGTATATCGGCAATAACGCGGCAAATGTTGTTCTCCAAGTGATCAATCGTTTCGGGCTTATCGGTGTAGACTAGCGACTTCACATATTCCCACAGAAAATAGTCTAGCGGCGTTGAGTCGCACGATCTTGGAGGCCAATTCACGGGTCCGAAACGTGAAACTATGCAGTTACCAAAGGTTTCCTTCAATAAATCAATTGTGGCACGAGCTGTGTGACATGTTGCGCCGTCTTGTTGAAACCACAGCTCCTGCACATCATGGTTGTTTAATTGATGAACGAAAAAATCAGTAATCATGGTTCTATAGCGGTCACCATTGACTGTAACGTTCTGACCAGCATCGTTTTTAAAGAAATACGGACCAATGATTCCACCAGCCCATAAAGCACACCAAACAGTCAGTTTTTCTGGATGTAACGGTGACTCAACATACACTTGAGGATTATCATCACTCCAAATACGGCAATTTTGTTTATTGACGTATCCATTCAAACAAAAGTGAGCTTCATCGCTAAATAAAATTCGCTTATGAAAATCGGGATCAACGGCAATCTTGTTTTGGGCCCATTCACCGAATCTACGCATTGCTAGGTGATCGTGTGGCTTCAATTCTTGCACGAGTTGGATTTTGTAAGCACGCAAATCAAGATCTTTCCGCAAAATCTTCCATAAAGTGAATGGACACATATCCAGTTCATGCGCACGATGGCGGATAGACTGATTCGGGTCTTCCTCTACGCTACGCTCTACAGCAGCAATGACTTCTTCTGCACGCACCGTACGACGTCTCTGTGGATGCGTATTATCATTTAGAGTAAACGTGGTGCGAAAACGTTCCTTAGTTAATCGAATTAATTGCTCTGATGGACAATTATATTGACCGTCAAATGGACGTAGTGCGCGATACGTATTTCGCACAGAACCATGATTTTGTTCAGGCGTCAGTCTATTCATGTTGAAATGCCAAACCAAACTAAACATAAATCACTTGACAGCTGACAAAATGGCCGCCAGTTAAAAAAGTGTTGCCAACTTAAAGTTTTACACCTCTATAAAAAACACCCTTTATTTTTGAATAATGAGACAAAGTTTATTACAAGATTTTCAAAAATAATTATTACTCTATATTTATTATTATTATTGAATCTTAAATTTACGTTTTGTAAAAAGCAATCAGATCTTGTTAAGAGGCCGTAACTAGTACACTGTAAAAAGAAAATGAATTAAATTTAATGTAAATGTGCTGGAAGCAAATTTCGCAAACGCATTAAATGTAATGCAATACACTTTATAATTTACATTAATTTAAATTAATGTATTCCATTAAATTTAAAGTAGTCATACATTAAATTTCAAGCTTGATCATTAGCTTTTAAAGTGATTATGTACATTAAATATACAGTCAGTGTTCATTGAATTTAAGATATGTTATGAAATATTTAATTTAAAAAGGGGGAAATTTTTCCCATAGGTAATGTCCGCCATCCAGACTGGTTTCGAACTAATTGGTTGCCGTCAGTACTGGGCAGATATATACAACTCATCATAAGAAAAGTGAGTCCTTTAAGCAACTTATATCATACTAAACAAGAAGTACAATACAAGTTGCGCCATCTTCCGGAATCTCATGCAATGTATATTGAATAATAATGTAAATTCCTTTAGTATTAGGGTATATGTGAATTAATTTTAATGTAGACAAGTAGAAATATCCTTTCAGTTAACTGATATTTGAATGAATTGCTTTAAATTCAAAGTAAATTTAAATTATTCACGATTTTTGGTACAAAATCATTAAATTTAATTAAAATGGATATTAAATTTGCATTAAATTTAAGGTCATTTTTAACAATGTATTTAGAGAGACAAAATATCAAAACCGGGTCCTTTGGGAATTTTTGCAGAATATTTAGATCTTCGTCATATTTTTGTAGTGAAATTTTCATTAGTCAGTTTCTTCTTAATAATGGTAGGTTTTGTAAACTTTGAGAACAAATTCAACATGTTCGCTCGTTATATTCAGCGTAACAAAAATGAAGAAGAAGCTCAAGAAATGTATTTCAACAAGTTTTAAAATTCTTTTTAATTTGAATTTTATAAATGCTTCTAATTCTTCTTCTCTAAAATTTACAACAAGGAAAACCGTAAGATTGATGAAGTAAATGTATTAGCTCCTATTCAAGCAAGTCCAAGTAGTTCTTGCAGAATAGTAGAGGGTACTGGATAAATTAATAAGTGAACGGTTAAAACGATCTTAAAAGTACATATAAATCCTGGTAACGTACATATTTACAAAATTTAAATAGAGAAAATAATTTTGAAATAATCGTCATATAGACTGATGAGGCTTATTTTACGAGCGCCGGTATATTGTAGCGACAAAATAATAATTTTTGTACGCAGGAAAATCAAAATGTAATATTTCGCATTTGATATATACGAAGGCAGCCATACCGCAAATAAATGTTTTCAAATTTGCAACACACCGGTTCGGAGATAAGAGTGTCCTTAATGCGACTTAAAAACCTGTACTTGCAACAAGATGGAGCTCCCGCTCACAATGCCGAAATTATAAGGGTCTATCTGGACATTAATTTTCCAGGCCGCTAAATTAGGACAAATTGATCTATAAGATGGAAACACAGGTCTGCTGATTTATCGATTTTGAACTTCTTCTTGTGGGGATACATGAAAAATAAAATTTATACCGGCCAGTATCCAAACCATGGTTGGATTTAAGAAATGTGATTCAAAGAGCTTTTAGAGAGTTCCAGGCCGCTGTCTTTTATTATTTTAAAAGGAAGGAAGAAAATAAAAGTTATGTGTTAAACATGTTTAAAGGATAATGGAGAACATTTTAAACAAGATTTGTGAATATTTTTTTTAGTTTAACGTAATACACAACTGTTTGTTGTTATAAAGTAAATTATATTAAGGATCGGAAAATATACTTAGTCCTTTTGTGTTCATCAACATACTCTTGATACCAACCAGTAATTGATTTTTGTTTCTTTAAATACCCATCACGTTCTACTAACAGGATCTGATAATTTTTTTAAAAAACGTAAATACTAAAATACTAATAATAATTATAGTGTTATATATTTTCGAAAAGCTTGTAACAAACTAAATTACATAATTCAAAAATGTATAAGGTGACCCATTTAAGAAAGCAAGCTCCAAAACTGTTTAACCTATAAAAAAACTGACTAAGCCACTGAACCTTACGCAAAAAACCGCAAAAGTTCTAGTTGCAAGATAATCGAAATACGAGGGGTGCTCCAAAATGAATAATTTTCAAAATCACTCTGTATCTTCCAAACGAAGAGGTTTACGAAAGTTCTGTTAGTGACATCGTTCGTTTCCTAAAAGAGTGGCACAGTACCATGAAAACTTTATCGTTCTATTTTTACTAATAACGGAGATAAACCGTAAAACCACTGAAATTTGGACACCCTGTATCCATCAATTTCACACTTTTAGGTTGCAGCTACAATTTGGCTAGTTTTTCAAAAAAAAAACTTACGCCTATTTGCTTTGAAGCGCTTCGTGCATAGGCTAATTTTGTTGGTTTTGGCTTATCATGGAAGAATCGTATCACACCCAGCTCTCCATTTTAAAAATCATTTTAAATTCGTAATTTACACCCCAAAGAAAACTTCTCTATACCAATTTTGGAGAAAATCGAGAAATGTAAAATTTTTAGGACGCCATATTGAATCCGCCATATTAAATTTTCCAAAAATAATTTTAAATTCGTTATTAACACTTCCAAAAATCTCCCCATGCCGATTTTGGACAAAATTGTAAAAAACATGTAAAATTTTTAACCCACCATATTTCATTTTTTTAAAGTAATTTTTAATTTGTTACATGCAATCCTCAAAACTCCCCCATAACAAATTCGGAAAAAATTGGACAAATTTAATTTTTTTGTCCGCCATATTCGCTCGGCAATATTGGCTTTTTTAAAAAATTTCAAATTCGTTATGTGGGACCCTGAAAACTCCTCCATACCAATTTTGGAGAAAATGGGTCAAAATTAATTGCTTGTCCGCCATGTCGAATCCCCCATATTAATTTTTAAAAAAATAATTTCCGATTCATTATGTGTGACCACGAAAACTCCCTTACAGTAACTTTGAAGAAAATCTGACAAAATTAACTTTTTATCCGCCATATTATCACAGTCATCTTGGATTTTGATCCCATAATTCTGGACGAAATTAGTGCAGCAAAATTCAAGATGGTGATGATAATATGGCTGATAAAAAAATTCATTTTGTCAGATTTTGTGTGTGTAAAGTTGCTCAAAGAAGTTCTTTTAAAATTTTGTTAATATTGGATGGTGCTAAAAATCAGAAGTTGAACCCAAACCATGTTTTTTATATTCTGTCCATTTTTAACAACACAGATAATCATTTAAATCTTTCATTTCCAAAGTCAAATGTTTAATAATATATAATAGTTAACAGTAATATTTCCTTTTTTGTTTTGCTAATAAATATTATTAGCATTTCCTACATTTTGTTTTATCAACTAAAAATTTTCCAGCCGGTTCAATATTTTCAATTATATTTCTTGCATGTTTTTTATTTGATTACTTTTCGTTTAGTTATAAATTTATAGCTTAAAGAAATTTAAAACCTGGCAGCAGTGTAAACAACATTAACTTTGTAATAAAAAATAATGAAATTTGAAGTATATACATGGAATATTTTGAAAGCAAAGAACCAATGTTTAGGAAGGCTTTATTTTTGATTTTATTTTATTTTTCAATACTTAAATATTTAAAGTATCGAGTATAGATATTTCGTTTAGCTGAAAATAATAAATTGTAAATGAATCTATGGAAGAAGTGCCACAGGGAAAATTTTGTGAAAAATTATGTAAAATAAGAAACGGGACCATTAAATATCAAACAATAAAATTTGTTGATATTATTATTACTGTTAATATGAGAAATAAAAAAACTACTCGCAACTTTACGTGTTGATTTCTTTTGTCTTAGGTTACTAATAAATCAATATGAAAATTATGAGTATAGGTTACTAGTTTTATTATTTTCAACTCTTTATCTCTCAATTCAGCAGTTAAAGAAATATCAAAAGCTCTATTTATGTAACTATTTAGAGCAGCAATTTTATTTGATCTAGGATGTAATGAAGAATTATCAATTATAACTCCTGTATGAGATGGTTTCTTAAAAATATCTTCTGATTTATATTCGTTATAGTAAGATCTAAAAAATTTATACATTTATCACTTTCTACCTCCAAAGTAAACTTAATCGTAAGATATACTGAATTAACAAAACTCAGAACTTGCCTCTACTGAAGCTCATTGCTCAACCATAACATCAAGATGTCATCCACATATCCATAGTAATAATCGATATAAAGGGCAGTCTATAAATATGTCGTCCAGCAAAGGCGACAATTGGGAACCCATTTATTTTGTACTTCTTTCTTCTAGTGAGGTTAATGTTTGGGCGAATATTGTAGAGATGAGAAAGGAAATTTTAAAGTTGCCATTCCAAATAATTAAGGTATTGTCTTCATATCTAAGCTATAATTTTGGTCTCCAATTTGTGAAATCAATTGCAAAGGTCTCAAAGCGTTCCATGAAAATGCTTTCGACTACCGGTAAGAACAAAGACATGGGGTCCATTATCCTGGATGGAGAATTTTCCCTTTTTTTATTAGTAAAGATGACAAAAATTGCCCTAGCGGACCTAGAAAAATTTCAGAATTAAGATTCTACCAGCAGATAAAGGAAATGTCATAATGAATGCTGAAACATACAACCCAAAAATTGATGAAATTTTTAAGAAATTATATATCTCTTGCTTAAAATCATAGATCTACAATTGATGGAAGAATTTATCGTGTTTTTAAGAATGAACGGTATATTCATGAGAAGACCCGGACTAAGTGGACACAACACTACAGCAAAACTTTACATATTTATGGACTCCCGAAGATTCATTCACAAGACAAGCCTTTAAGACCTATTATGTGTTCTTGGAACTTCCCAACTTCTGAGCTTGCCAAGTTCCTTTTTCCAATTCTGAAATTACTACAAGGAAATACATCATCCTGGGTCAGGAACTCGCAACATTTCGGAGAAATTATACGCGAAATAGAACAGCAACCAGAAGACGTTTTTATTAGCTTTGACGTGAAAAGCTTGTAAACCAACGTTCCAGTTAAGGAGTCACTAAATATCATAAGGAAGAAACTTGAAGAAGGTCAGACCTTAGCAGAAAGAACATCTCTACCACCACACGACATCAAGGATTTGCTGGAATGTTGCTTGACCAATTCCTATTTTCAAGAAAAGGAAAAATTTTTCATCCAGGATAATATACTACCAATGGATCTTTGCTATATCCGGTAGTGGAAAACATTTTCTTGGAATGTTTCGAGACTTTTGCAAATTAATCCACAAACAGGAATTCAAAATTATGGCATAAATACGTAGACAACACCTTCATTATCTGACCTGAAAACTTTCTATCAACTTTAAAACTTCCTTTTTCATTCAACGATATTAGCCCAACCATTAAACTTACTATGGAGAAAGAAGTACAAAATAAATTACCATTCTTGGATATCTTGGTTGAAAGAAGTAGCAGGCAAATTTAAACCTCATTTTAAAGAAAATCCACTCACACAGGATAATTAAACTAATCATACAACCATTCAAGCAACATTAAATATGGAATTGTAAGAAAACTAGTAGATAGAGAATTGACTGTTTGCAACTGCAGCGATAACCGGAGAAAAAATAGATCACATTAAAGGTGGTTTGATAGCCAACGGATACCTTGGAAATCTGATGAATAATATTTGGGAACAACGCAAAAATAGGTCAAGATTGACAACGAGGAACTAAAACAAGTTCTGAGCATTCCCTATGTTGAAAGAATTTCGGAGAAAGTTAGAAGAATAGGAAAACTATATAACATCAACGTTGTTTTCAATTCAAATAACTCTCTGAGAAGTTAGTTCACTAGGGTCAAACCAACAACTCAAAGGGACATGAAGAACCGTGTATACCAGATAATATGTGAATGTGGCAACTCGTACATTAGCGAAACAAAGAGACCACTTGAAATAAGAATCAAACAGCATATCTTGTGGAGAAACAGAACAATTTAATGCCATCAACCACGCCTGGACTCATTGACATCACCTAAAATAGTTTAAAGCTAGAATTCTGCACTGAGAACAACACTGGAGGAAACGGAAACTCAAAGAAGCCGCGGTTATACATCAGAACCCGAATAGTTTTAATAAACCGTCTTTAGACATAAGGGAAGTGACACTTCTTAATAATGGTAAATTAAAACTAAATGCAGCATGAATGTGACCTTAGCATAGCACGCATGATTGCATTCATATCGGTCATACTCCACTGTATTTACTTTTAGTGTAATTAGTTGTGTGGCTTAGGAATTTGTTCAAATTGACTTGAAAACTGCTAGAGATAACTACTAGATGAAGGGTCGTGAAATTCAACAACAAAATTAAGAGATATCTACTACTTCGCAAGAACCATCATCGTCCATGACCTAGACACAAACATTCTTCATTAAACTGATATTGATTTGTCAAAATTATTCCTGAGGATTTCAAAGAAATTATGTGACATTTTAAAACATGTTTTTACTCCAAAATTTTTAAGAGTGAAAGAAATACAGCAGGATTTTTTGTTCAATTTCTCAGCAGGTTGTTGACAAAACCTCAATAGAATTGTTATTTACTAGAAAATAGATTTCTAGATTGTCTCTTCTTACATAAAATGTCTCCCACTTTTCGGAAAAATATTGTCTAATTTCTGTTTTAAAAAGACATCCAGGCTTAAGAAAAAAATTTTGTAACTTTTTTAAATGACTTATTACTTGAGAATAAATTAAAATAAGACTTCAAAAACTTTTAAACAATAATTTCAGAAGTTTGGAAAACAAAAAATAACGAAGTTTATGTAAAATTTCAATTATAACATTCTTGTTTTTTACTTCAATAAATTTTTCCTTAAATATAATTTTCTCAAGCCTCAATACGTTTCAAAATTATTATTTACGGAGAAGTCGCTTTCCTAATTGTTTCCCTTTCCTGTAAGCCTGGTTTACTTTAAGAAGTCTAGTACCTTTTAGGAAGAGTTTAAAGTTTTAAAATTAGAATTAAGTAGAGCTCTCATTTAAAATCAATTAGTCCCTCAATCGGGATTCTAATTTCCTGATCAACGCAAGAGAAAAGTTTTTAAATTAATTCTTGGAAAATATTAGCGCGGTCTGGGATATTAACTGGTTAATAAATTGATAATTAATAATAAAAGATGGCAGCTAACAAGGTTTAGTCGTTAATGATTTGTAGCGTTGCTGTTGAAATTCTTGCTAACTTTAAATTATTTATTTCAGCACATTAATTAAAAATTTATAATTAATTGCAGTATCTGGGGAAGCTCAGGGTTGGCGAATGGATGAAATACCACATTTATATAAACAGTTTATATAATGATACATTTATCAAAATACAGCAAGGTCGGATTATTTAAATGAATCAATTTAAATGAAATAACACGAACAGGTGTCTTAACAGAAACTTGAATTGGAAATTAAATAAAAAATAAATTATTTTAATAAATTTAATATAATTTTTTATCGATATATGAGTAATTTCCGCTGATTTTTAAAATTCAAGGTACTGATGCATTGCTCAGCCAATTTAAAGAGCACACTTTTGAAAAAGTACCAGTCTTAGTTACTGTTCAAAATTTTCACAACTTTTTGCTGAAACGATTTTAAGATGAGTCCTTGACAGTGACTTTAAATGCCGATTTTTCACGTTACCGCAATAGGTACTGCATACAAAAAATAATTATTTTACCTCATAAAATACAAGATTATTGTTCTAAGAGTCTGAAACTCATATGGTAACATTATTTTGCTCTGTATTTTCGAAAAATTTTGTATATAGACGTGCCCCTTTAGTTTTCAGAACATTTCATGAGGACATTCCATGGGTACTCGATTTCCGTACATTTATTTTTTTTTATATAACTTATATAGCTCATGTAGATGACTGATTTTCTATTGTGAATTCATGTAAATAATTAGAAATTCTTGAAATAACAAATAAAACTAGCTAAACTGGAACAGTGTGATTATTTATGGAAAAATTCTGTGCTTGACTGAAAACAGCAGAAATAACGTAATTCATTTTAACTGAAAAACATATTTAGGATAGAAATTATGAAAAAATATTTTTTATGTAATGTACAATACTGTAAATTGTTTATCTCATTGTTTTACCAATAATCATTTGAAAACCCTTACTATTTGCGCAAGTTACTTCATACTACGATATTTTCTTTAGTCTTTATTATATAATTTGTTCAAACAAGTTTTATATTATTTTATGTAACTTTACTTTTGTCATCATCCCTTAATTCTAAAAAATTTTTATAAAAAAAATTTAACCGACTTCTAAAAGTGCGCTAAAAAGTGAAAAATAACTCTAAATTTTTATATGAAATTGAAATTTTCGAAGTCGGCGCCAAACTAATACCTGACAAAATGTGAAGCACATAAACAAAATAAAAATGCTTTATTTGTAATTGGTCTCTATATAATTTGTATATATTAGTACAGTAGAGCGTCGATTATCCGAACGTCGATCAACCGAACGACCGCTTATCCGAACTACTACGCCCGCCCGCCCGACTCGCGCGTACATAACTCTTCCTGCGTCCCGACCGCGCATTTGTCTTGAGTTTTTAGATGCACTCTTATGTCATTTCGAAGTAGCCGCTAGTCAATAAACTAAATTTTGCCGCGTGAAAGTAAACACTCGATTGAAAATACCTAGACGTAAACGTGTTGTCCTTTCTATGAAAGATAAAAAAAGAGATTAATAAACGGTTAGAGGAAGGAGAATCGGCAACCAAGTTATCCAATGAATACAAAGTTCGTAAATCTACCATTAAGGATATAAAAAACAAAAGACGAGCATAAGCAATTTTATATCCCAACTTGATTCTTCTGACGGACCCACAAGCCGTAAAACGATGAAACTTGCCTCAAACTCAGATTTGGATGATGCCGTATAGAAGTGGTTTACTCAAAAACGATCCCAGGGAGAACCTATTTCTGGTCCGATTCTGTGTGAAAAAGCAGTTCAATTCAACGAGAAGCTTAGAGGGCCGTCAATTTTTCAAGCAAGCACAGGCTGGTTAAAACGATTTAAGTCAAGGCATTGCATACGTGAGTTTCAAATACAAGGAGAAAAACGGTCTGCTGACTCATCAGCAGCAGATTCATTCAAAATCAAACTAAGGGACATACTGAAGGAAGAAAATTATGCTCTCGAAAACGTTTACAATGCAGACGAAACTGAGCTCAATTGGAAAGCTTTGCCACGAGAAACTCTTGCTTCACGTCGTGAATTAGCAACACCTGGTCCTAAAAGAAGCAAGGATCGTATCACTGCCTTAGTTTGCGCTAATGCTACTGGCAGCCCCCGATTGCCCATGCTTGTCATTGGTAAAAGCAAGAAACAACGTTGTTTCAAACACGACTTCAATATTACAGCTCATGGATCAAGGCGTTATTGAAACGTTCGAACGGTATTATAGAAAAGAATTGTTACGTAAGTTACTTTTGGAAAAAGAAGAGGAAGGAGAAGAAAGCTTAATAAGAAATTATAAAAAGATCGATTTGAAAGACGCGTCCTACATGATCGGAGCAGCATGGGATAGTTTAAAAGAGCAGAACTTGAAAAAAGCGGGGAATAAAATTTTAAGTTTAGTGGAAAATCCTGAAAGTGGATGTGTAAATGAAAAACAGGAATATATATCTGAAATAATAGATATGCTAAAAATACTCAATTGCGACGAATGTAACGAAGAAGAGGTTCAATAATTGATGGATTTCGACGATGGTGCTCCTGGGTACCAAATTATGCAGGATAGCGAAATTTTACACCTCATGAGTAATAAAACTGACACCGCTAGCACCTCATCCACTGCAAGTTCCGGTATTGAAGACGAAAACATAATTAGTGTTTCTGAAGTGTTTACTTGCTTAGATATTGCCTTGCGTTGGTTTGAAACACAAGCTGAGAGCGACCAGTATCAAATATATCTCCTTAAAAAAATGCGTGATATAGGCGCTCGTAAACGGGTAGGCTTGCTTCGGCAGACGAAAATAAAAGATTTCTTTAAACGTTAATTATACCTAGTATATGTTTTGTTACAAGACTGCAGTTTTTGTTTAATTGCTATTTGTCATTAAAAATATTAATATATGTAAATATGGTTTTCATTCATCTGTGGATAAATATGTAGTATAGCTGAATCGATACAGTTCGATCATCCGAAAAAACCGGTTTTCCGAACACCCATGTCCCCCAATTAGTTCGGATAATCGACGCTCTATTGTAGTTATTTATTTCATTTAGAAATAATTTGGTGCCGACTTCAAAAATTTTAATTTCATATAGAAATTTATAGTTATTTTTCACTTTTTAGAGCACTTTCAGAAGTCGGTGCAATTTTTTTTTATTAAAATTTTATTTTTATATTTTTAGTTTCGAATTCATTATGATATTCATAAATTATTTGAACTAAGTACTAATCGAAATTAGTGTATCTCGCAATGACTCCAAGGTGGCAAAAAAGTACCCATTTTATCCAAAGTTGTAAATCACCCTAACATGAACCACTAAAAATTTTTTGATTCTTAGAGTTCTCCAAATACCAGTGAAATTGTGTCAAACAAATATTTAGTTTATCATAGTATATCAACTATCTTAAATTTCAAATTAATTTTAGATTGGTAATATAGGCCTTTCAGTCTCGATATTTAAAGAACTTGAGATGTAAATTTCTTAGCCCGATGTATTTTATACTGCATATTGAGTTTCTATACGCTCCAAGAACCCCGCAATATTAATTTTAGACAAAATCGGAAAATGTAAAATTTTCAGTCTCTCATATTCGTAATACACGACTCCGAAAATCCCCTAATACTAAATCTGAAAAAACGCGAATAAGGTAAAATTTTCAATCCACCATATTGGATCCACCATATTGAATTTCAAAAAAAATTATTTTAACATCTTAATCTAATATAAATCTAAACCCTTCAAAGCTTCCGGTACCAATTTGGGATGAAATCCGCAAATTTATAATTTCTAGACCGTCATATTGCATCGGATATAGTAGATTTTCTTAAAATAATTTTATATTCGCTACTTATATCCTTAAAAACGATTCAGTCCCACCTTTGAACAAAATCGAAAAGTGTAAAATTGGATTCGCCATATTGAATCCTGAAAAAATAATCTTAAATTCATAATTTACACTCTCAAGACCCCCTATATCAGTTTCGGAGAAAATCGAAAAATGTAAAATTTTTAGGATGCCATATTGAATCCGCTAGATTAAGTTTTTCAAAAAATATTTTAAATTCGTAATTAACACAAACAAAAATCCCCCAATATTGATTTTAGATAAAATCGAGAAATATAGAATCTTTAATCCGCCATCTTGGATCCCCCATATTTATTTTTTTTTTAAATAATTTCAGATTCGTAATGTGTGATCCCAAAACCTCCACCATATCAATTATGAAAAAATCGGACAAAATTAATTTTTTATCCGCCATATTGGATACGCCATATTGATTTTTTTAAAAATAATTTCATATTCGTTATGTCCGACCCCGATACTAATTTTGGAGAAAATCGGACAAAACTGGTTTTTTCGTCCGCCAATTTGAATTTTTTAAAAATAATTTTAGATTCGTTATATGCGACCCCGAAAACTCCCCCGTACCTATTTTGGAGAAAATCGGACAAAATTGATTTTTTGTCTGTCATATTGGATCCGCCATATTGAATTTTTTAAAAATATTTTGATTTGTTATGTGCGACTCCGAAAACTTCTTCCCACCAATTTTGGAGAAAATCGGATAAAATTAATTTTTTTCGTCCGCAATATTGGATCCGCCATACTGAATTTTTTAAAAATAATTGCAGATTTGTTGTGTACGGCACCGAAATTCTCTCATATCAATTTTGGAGAAAATCGGAGAAAATTATTGTCAGCGCCATCTTGGATTTTACTGCACCAATTTCGTCCAAGAAAATGTGGGACCACCGCAGCAACTTTCTGAACATAACGTAAAAAGTTTCATTCAAATCGGTGCCGCCGTTCCGGACTAATTGGTTAATATGGTTTAACCAATAACTATACAAATTAACGATATTCAAATACTTTCTCTTTAATTATGATCGTCCTGTATTAACAAAAAATTCGCTTGTCAAAAAGACTGAATAAAATAGCAAGTATTAATGGTCTTTTTTTCAAACATTGTTATGTGTTTACTGAAGGGGTGTCTTACTTTCTTATCAAGGTCATTTTCATCTATTTAAAGGACCTATTGAATAATGTTCAACAACAACGAAAATTTCGAGATGCTGATGGATCTTATACGAGCCCTGTCAAAATATAGTTTGGTGTTGAAGGCCACCGCTATAAATAGAAACTGTTAATTCTTGTTGTTCTGTTTCTTAGTTTTTTTTTGAGACAGTTTTTTTACTACTTATTCATCCGAGATGTAGTTCCTTGTAAATTAAAAAAAATAGTGTGTTCCGAGCTTTTTCAATAGTTACGTAAGCTTTTTGGCGATTGAGGCTACTTTTCACCCTATTTTGAGGGATTGTTATAAATCTATTGTATGTACGTTTGTATTTAATTATTTCAACCATGCCTTAAAATTTACAATCAACTCTTTGAGATGGAACAATAATCCTAAAAGTTCAATCTTATTTTTAGACTTATGAGGTAGGTTCCACTGAGTCCACGGCAGATGTGACAAAAACGACGTTGAATAATACGTGGATTCAGGGTGTTAGTCCCCGCAGTTTCTAGGCATCCAACGTTCGGCGTTCGTTCGAGATCAGGAATTATGAAATCTCAAAGAACGACGAAGTTGTCTGGCCTAAAGGGGGGGGGGGAGTGTCGTATTATTCAACATCTTACCGCCATCATCCGGTCAGACTTAACTTCAAATAAGAGATCCGAACATAAATAAGTACGACGACGGGTGTCTGAGAAGGTACCAACTAGAATCCCACTGACGAGTCCTATAGTTGGTACCGGGACGAAACACCCACATTTTTAGAGACCCGATTCAGACACGACAGGTCTTTTCTAGGTTTTCCTTGCCAAATTATCCGATGACGACAATAACAGCCCGGAAAGAGAGACAAATAAAGACAACCCATATGAGAGACGAAGAAAGAAAACCGAACGTGCTGGTAATATAGGAGTATACAGGGATAAGTCGATAAGTATTAAAACTAGACGTTCTCCTATATTACAACACTACATACTTACTATAGAACCGCTCTAGATACGATCTCGATACGCTCTCGGTCCGGTAAAATATTCTTACAGGAGAAACAATAAACCTCTTCGCACTTTCGGTTCTCGGAGATTTCAAAATCGTAAACTCCTTTTCATTTAAAAATACTTTATCGAATCGAGAGCGGCACTATAGTGAGAATCAAGCCCAACTCATTTGCTTATACTAGCAAAAAAAGACGAGTAAAGGCAATCTTTTCGAGCAATGATATGCGTTTACTTAAAGAAAAACTTACTTTTTTTTATTTTTCAGACCTCAAATTTTAAAAATTAGCAGGAATTACTCATCTACATTAAACATGGAATAAAATGTCAGTAAAATAACCACCGTGGTTCTGTGGTAGCTACATACTCTTGTGATAAATTTCTGGAACTTGTTTTAGAGTAAGGAACAATATATTTTACGGGGAAATTATTTTTTTTTCTTTGACTATTTTCACTTCATGATTTTGAATGGAATCAGTCGCAATATTTTTATTGCTTTTTAATACTATAAACAAATACTATTTCATCAATTAAAACATACGCGCCGGCATGTATGAATGGAAGGGGAGGTCTACTTACAGCGCACATAATCCATAATAGCTTTTGCTGATCATTGCACTAATACTTTAAATACATTGTAGTATAGGTGTAGTATGTGTAGTATATATACAGTGTGACCAGTAAAGTCCGCATCATATGGGATTTATTAATAGCTTTATTCGCAATTTGACCTTGGCATCAATTTCTGCTTCGATCCAGATGAAAATTAACCGAAAAAGTAGTAGTCACGTGACTAGCATTACCTATGTGTAAGGTGTATGACGCGCGATATATATATATATATATATATATATATATATATATATATATATATATATATATATATATATATATATATATATATATAGCCTCTCGTACACAAATGCCAACCTCACCTTCACGAAGTACAGCGAAAGTTGTATGGTACACCCTGTTATTTAACTAACGAGGCAATGGCGACCGAGTGACTACCGGAATAAGTAGTCCCCCACTTACCGATCAACAGCTTCGGGTGGACGAATTGGTAAGTGATAGGGCAACTCATTGTCCTGAGATTGAGAAATCGATCTCAAAGGCGGAGGAACTAATGTATTAGTCAACGGCAGTGGGATGTAGCAGGCAACGAGAAACCACTACATTAAAGATCCATAGGATATCTCTAGTACAGTCATCATGACATGAAATACTACGATCATAACCTTACTGATCATGGTTGTCGGAGGCCAAGATCCGGCAAGAAAAGTGGCAAGGCTTTTCGGGTCGTCAGCCAGCGAAATCCTTGTCAAAATATTAACAACGAAATATTGAGAATCGGAACATGGAATGTTACAAGCATGTACGAACCAGGAAAGCACACAACATTGTTCAAGAAATGCAAAGAATGAATATCGGCGTTCTGGGTATAAGCGAAACCCGATGGCCAGGAAATGGAAACTGCCACATTAAAGATCATATAATATACTATTCTGGTAGCCAGGACTCTCAGGACACTCAGCACCGAAACGGAGTGGCTATAATGGTAAACAAGTCTGTCTCGCGACATGTCCTGAACTTTCTCCCCTTGTCTGATCGTGTTATGATGTTACAGCTAAGCACTAACATCAGAAAAATTAATATAATACAGGTGTATGCACCAACATCGGACAAAGAAGAACAAGAAGTGGAATCATTCTATGAACAAATAGACGAGGCATTAAAACTAACCATAACAAGGGACATCACAATAAAAATGGGTGATTTCAATGCTAAAATTGGGAAAGGAAAGATAGATAATCTGGTTGGTAACTTCGGATTGGGAGATATGAATGAAAGAGGTGAGAGACTGGTACAATTCTGCCAAGAAAATAAAACCGTGGTGACAAACACCTTTTTCGAACTACCTAATAGGCGTTTATACACATGGAAGTCTCCACAGGATACAGAACATCACACAGTCAGAAACCAGATAGACTATCTATTGATCAATGAGAGATACAGAAATAGCATAACATCAATTAAGACATACCCTGGAGCAGACGTATCGTCTAATCATAATCCACTAATTGCAAACATGAGAATAAAACTAAAAAGAATTAGCAACATAACATCCAAAAAAGCAGTTGATCTCAATAAACTAAGAGATTCAGAAGTAAAAGAACAGATCGTAAAGGAAATTGACGAAACACTGAGAACGATACAGACCACAATACAATATACACCAGATAATATCAACGACAACTGGGTCAAACTTAAAACAGCGTTAAAGAAGCCAGCTGAAGAACATCTACTTAAAAGTGAGGTATATAAGAAGGAATGGATGACAAACGAAATACTGAACTTGATGAACGAAAGAAGGAAACATAAAAACAAAGACAAACAGAAGTATAAAGAACTGCAGAAGGAAATTCGCTCGAAGATACGTTTAGCTAAGGAAAAATGGTTCGGGGAAAAATGTGAAGAAATTGAACAACTACAAAATAAGCACGACAGCTTTAATACACACAAGAAAATTAAAGAATTAACAAAAAGGCAAGACAGTAGACACAACGTATTGATGGACGAAAGAGGAAACATAATTATGGACACAGAAGAAAAATTGAGAGTCTGGAAAGAATACATAGAGCATCTGTATAACGATCAACGCAATGAGGTAGAAAACGAATATATCAGCAGTGACACAGGACCAGAAATAACAAGTGAAGAAGTGGAACACACGATAAAAAGAATGAAGACTGGGAAAGCTACAGGTCCAGATGAGTTACCAACAGAAATAATCAAACTCATTGAGGGACGTAATTTAGAAATGATTGTGGAACTATTTAATAGCATTTATAAATCTGGTATAATACCGAAAGAATGGCTACTAACAACAATAATAACTTTACCTAAAAAGCCAAACGCGAAGCAATGCTCCGAACATCGGACCATCAGTCTTATGTGTCATATGATGAAAATATTCTTAAAGATCATTCATAGTAGAATATACAAGAAATTAGAAACAGAAATCGGACAGACACAATTCGGATTTAGGAACGGACTAGGAACTAGAGAAGCACTATTTGCTTTTAATGTCGTAATACAGCGATGTCTGGATGTAAACCAAGACGTGTTTGTCTGTTTCTTGGACTACAACAAGGCGTTTGATACAGTTCAACATAAGACATTGTTACAATTACTCAGAAATAAAGGAATTGACTCAAGTGACATTAGAATAATAACCAACCTATACTACAATCAAGAAGCTACAGTGCGCATTAATGGCTCCGAATCAGAAAAAATAAAGATAAAAAGAGGTGTAAGACAGGGCTGTGTGTTGTCGCCAACGTTGTTCAATCTCTACTAGGAAGAAATAATTAGGAAAGCCCTGGAGAACGAATCAGCCGGTGTAAAGATCAACGGTCATCCTATTTGTAATATACGATACGCTGATGACACGGTACTCATGGCAGAAAGTATCGAAGATCTCCAGAGACTATTAGATAAAGTAATAGAAACAAGCGAGGAATTTGGTTTGTCACTGAATACAAAGAAAACTAAATTCATGATAATTACGAAGAAACATATCGACAATATCAACCTATATGGAAACAACGAGCGAATAGAACGAGCACGAAACTACAACTATCTAGGAGTAAATATTAACGAGTCAAATGAATATACACGGGAAATAAGAATAAGAATAGAGAAAGCCCGAAGTGCGTTTAACAATATGAAGCAAATATTTTGTAGCCGAAATCTAAGCTTAAAATTGAAAGTGCGATTGCTTAAGTGTTATGTTTTTTCGGTCTTGTTGTATGGTGTGGAGGCGTGGACGCTGAACAAGCAGTGTATAAATAAATTGGAAGCGTTTGAGATGTGGGCGTATCGTAGAATCTTGAAAATCTCCTGGAAGGATAGAACAACTAATCAAGAAGTACTTGACAGGATGAACAAACAAAAAGAGGTAACACTGACTGTTAAAATAAGAAAGCTTCAGTACTTGGGCCATATTACAAGAGGCAATAAATACCAATTGCTCCAATTGATTATGCAGGGGAAGATTCAGGGCAAGCGCAGCATCGGGAGGAGAAGGATGTCTTGGCTGAGGAACCTCAGAGAATGGTTTTCTTGCAGTTCTGTTCAACTGTTCCGGGCGGCAGCTTCTAAGGTTAGAATTGCCATGATGATAGCCAACCTTCGCAGCGGAGATGGCACTTGAAGAAGAAGAAGATCAAAATTTTAATTATTTTCCAAAAAAAAATTAAGGTGGTATTATATTTCAAAATATGGACAAAAGTTGTTAGAAAAAGTTTTTCTAAATGAAATTTTTAGTCCATATGTAAAATTTCAGCTGTATAAGATAATTTAGATTTATTTGCTCATTTTTTGTAAGTTGCACCACTGTTGCAAAATAAAACTGAATGCAACCTACATAGAACTTCTTATTTTTGACAATGCTTAATCCCAGATATATTTTGTTTAAAGTAGCGCCATATTAAATGTGTCTTATTCTACAAAATCCAAAAAGAGCAATTCAAATTTGACCCTGAATAAGGTAACTTCATAAAGTAACTATTTTTGAAAACGCAGTTTGTGTCTGAAAGTAATACACATTACAATTAAGAGAAACAAGTACAAAGTCTTATCAGTCAAGTCTGTATTAGGTGGAAAATAAATTTTTAATTAACTTTACTTAAAGTTTATCTAGTTTCAACGATTTAATTTAAAACTCCATTATTAAAATTTGTTATGAAGCTATGTTATTAAAAAAGTTAAAATAGTCTTTTGTTATTTTAGTGCAATTTCCAAAAAATTAATTAGTATTGTATTATAATCAAGTGAAAAGGTGGAATTTTAAATGCGTTTATTTTTTATATTACAAGTTTTTTATTAGAAAATTTGAGTCTTTTCAATTAAGCTATTTTCTTAATATTGATGTTTATTATCTTTAAACACAAACTACGTTTTCAAAAATAGTTATTTTATGAAGTTACCTTATACAGGGTCAAAAACAAATAAATGTTGCGTCACATGTGACCAAATTTTAATAGCCTTAATTGAATTTTGTAGAAAAACCACACATTTAATATGACGCTAGTTTAAACAAAATATGTCTGAAATGAAGCATTGTCAAAACTAAGAAATGTTATGTAGGTTGCGTTGAGTTATATTTTGCAACAGTGGTGCAATTTACAAAAAATGGACAAAAAATCTAAATTATCTTATACAGCTGAAATTTTGCATGTAAGTTAAAAATTACATTTAGAATAATTTCTTTCAATAACTTATTTTAATATTTTGAGATATAACCCCACTTTTGAATTTTTCTTGGAAAAAATTAAAATTTGACAAATAATGCGCGACTACTATTTTTTTCTGGTTAATTTTCATTTCGATCATTTGATGTCAATTTTTATTTATTAATAGGATAACGAACTTCAGTTATTATAACTATTTTTGGAGGTGTTGGTGCGCTGCTTCCATTTTTTTAAATTTTGATTCTCTTCATAGATTTTCTTGATACGATATAAAGCGTTAAACATGATACTTGATTTTCAGAGCTAATAAACTTTCTTGTGAAAAATAAATACATTTTTATTGTAAATGAGATTTTAAATAATCAGAATGTCGTATATAATTTTTTACTACGTGATTCCATCTGATATAACTGACAATTTCCTTTGTACGATATTTTCTGCAAAATTCCGCAATATAATCTTTACTTATATCACTATTTTTTCTTTTCAGATTTTTGTCTTTTACTTTTAAACTATCCAAATTATTTTGTAGGCGTATATTTCTCTTTTACTCATGTGGCACTTGAACAAATCTAAAAATTACATCAAACGCATTTAATAATCCCATATCATATTGAATTAGTGTTTTTCAAAGTGTTTGATACTGAATAAAATGTTTGAAATCTAAAATTACATGCATAAAGTCTGTCATGAAGTAATTTTGCATTTTTTGGCTGTTAGATACAAGCGCTAAAGCACAATGTCTGACGCAAATCGGCAGCGTCGGCATACAAACTACTTGTTCTACAAGATATTCAAGTATAAAACTCCTTCATATTTATTGAAAAGTACAATTTATAGAACCAAGCTACACTGTTTTAATATTCGTCATAAAAATGTTCAAACTATTCGAAAACATTATAAAGAATATTTTAAGTGTTCTTTTGTAACATATAAAAAGAAAATGAAGTCCATTTTTTATTATTTACAATACAATTTTAAAATAAAACCCTAAGTTTTCCTTTTTTTTTCTGTATATCGTATGAAAACCATCCACAAAATCTCGCAGGTGATATTCCACCCTTTAGCTAATTAACGTTTTTCTTCTTATCTTCATTTTATACAGGGTAATATATTTTTTTCTCTTCTTCTGTTTCCCCGTGTCTTATTCATTTCTTTTTTTTTTTAATAAATGAATGAATGAATAAAAGATGGTGACACCTGACCTTAGATACCGAGGCTTTGGTGGATCCCTTACATTACAACATGGCTGCAAATTACGATTCCAAGCAGTCTAGTTAACTGAAATTGCCTAACGGCTTGAAGTGACAATATTGTATCTCCAAAATGTCTCTGCTTCAATCTGTGCTGAGCACTCTCTGAGGAAATGGTCAACAGTTTCACTCTCTTTTAGATACCATCTGCACATCGTATCATTAATGATATGCCAAACATATGAAGATGACCTCGCAGGTGACAAGAATAGGAGGGAGCTCGTTAGTAAGTCGTACGTTAGGCCCTGTTATCTGTTCCTTCCACAGCTCTTTCCAGAAGCCTCTTTTCACGATTTAATAAATTTACTTCTTACCAACAACTTTAAATCCCTTTTACTAAAGGAAATTCAAATAGATAGAATTGGTTGTGGTCCATACGATTCAATCGCGGATCCCATCTTTACTAGATTATCCGCTTTCTCGCTGTCATGTATACTCGAGTGACCCAAACTCACAAAAGCCTGATTATGCAGCTGTTGCTCGTCAGACTATTCAATATATCCTTATATTCAAACACCGGTCGCGAATTTATGACACTAGACTTCAGTGTCAGTATTGCAGCCCTACTATCTCAGCACGTGTTTATTGTGTTATTTCTGTTTATGGCCTTCTCATAGAAATGGCCCCACTGTAGAATAAAATAAATTTCCAGTTGAAAGATCATTGCAAGTTGTTCAAGCAAGTAAAACTTTCTGATTTTCCTGTTCTTACGGAATACTGGCTCTACCTTTTTTGTCTTTTTTGCTTTTTCGCGATACCCTCTATGAACTAAACAATCTTTAAAATACACTGTCTTTAACACTACTAAAATTTCATATATCAAATTTTTCAACAATCCGAATACAGGAGTACTAAATGGACACTATGTATAAACTTTCACCAAAGGAATTGTTCAAAATATCCTAAAATTTAATACAAATTCAATATCCATTCTACATTAAATTTAATGATTTTGTACTTAAAATCATGAATAATTTATTTTCACTTTAAATCTAAAGCAATTCATTCAAATATCAATTCGTTGTCCATCAAACTGAAAAAATGTTTCAATTTTCTGTACATTAAAATTAATTCACATGTACCTAAACATTAAAGGAATTTACATTAATATTCATGCTATATTGCAACTTGTGTTGAACTTTTTATTTAGTATGATATAAGTTGCTTAAAGGACTTAATTGTCTTATGATGAGGTGTACATGTCTGCCGGTACTGATGGAAACCAATGAGTTCGAAACCGGTCTACAGATGACGGTACACTACCAATGGGAAAAATTTTTACTGTTTCCTGGTAGCAGAATTTTTTGACCTCATATCAATGTTGGTGCATTAAATATGTGATAACATATCTTAAATTCAATGAATACTGGCTGTATATTTAATGTAAATAGTCATCTTAACAAGTAATGATCAAAACTTTAAATTTAATGTATGATTACATTAAATCTAATGAAATAAATTAATATACGTTTATAAAATTTGCTTCCAGCACATTTACCTTAAATTTAATGCATTTCCTTTTTACAGTGTATATATAAACTTTTATTTGTTAGCCAAAAAAGTTACACATAATAGAAATCTTTAGAATTGAGAAAGTTTTGGTCCTTAGAAATTTCCATTTTCATAAAATGGTTATAAAGATTTCAAAAGTTAAATCGTACAAATAAATGCTACAAAACATAAAGTGTACAAATTTTCCACTTAGGGAAAATTCCAACAAAGATATTTTGTATTTAATTCGAAATGTCAAGTAATTTTCTTGGTAATTTCGTCATGTTAGATAAACAACGACAACACTTTACCTGACTGAAAATTTTAGCGGCTGTAATTGCGGAAATAAAAGGTCGGAAATCTGAATATCTTCAGGGAATCTCAAAAGGATTTTGCCGCGAGAAAAGTTTACAGCTGTTGTTTTCCGACAATCAATCAGTTGATTCAGCAAAGTGTTTAAACATATAAGAAAAGTTTTTATCTTAAGTCTAGCGTTCTGGAAAGATAATTAATTGGACGTAATTCTTACGAAATAAGGCAGCTTAACATGTCGTGGGAATAATTGAATATGGAGTTTAAGGATAGACGAATAGGTAGGTTGGTTGACAGGATAGTGACTAATGATTGTTGTGGGTTCTAAAGATATTGTAATAAAGGACTAGTAGAATTTTGATACCATTCGAAGAAATTTTATTTTATTGAGTCTTTATAGAAATATTAAATCGATAAGTAATTATTGTTTTTTTAATTTCTAGATTTGTATTCTCGTAAATTTTAGTAGATTCTATAGGTATTTAAACCGGGATAGGACATGAGGAGTAAGTTTTAGTTTGTATTTAAATGTAAAATTGTTAATTAGTTATTAAAGGGTTATTATTTATTAGTGAAAAGTAAAGAGAAAAAATCGTAACAGTATCTTTAGTTTTGTGAAGAGATATTGGTAAAAAAGTTGCATGTGACAAATAGAGAAAATGATTTCCCAATTTGTAATTCGCGGTATAAATAATCCAAGTTGTTAATTAAAAAAATTAAATCTAACAAATAGATTTTTAATAAATAAACATTGTATTTCAAGTTTTGTTTTTATCGAATAAACCTTCATTTATGGTTTAGTGTTGGTTTTAATACTAATTAAGCAGATTTTATAATTTTTCAGAGACCATACAGTTAAGAAAGGCAAATCAAACGACCCGGAGGCCATCGTAGCATCTGTGGAAGACCTTATATATTGTACAGAAATCGCAATTTGAAGGTAATATAAAAAATTATTGATTTAAAATATTAATAACGTACTTTTTTCCTGTAGATTTTTCTTAAAATTACGTATTTCAAGCTGGATAAAATATGTCGAGATCTGCGATTTTAATGAAATTTTTGCAAATTATAGCACAGAATTTCTTTGTATGGATGCCTCGTTAATTTTGAGCTAACTTTTTTACTTTTAATTTTAATAAAAAATCATCTACTTTTCTGTGAAACAGCTGCCTTTTCTACAAAAAAAATTAAAATTTTTTTCATATTATACAAAAATTTTGTTCGATTTTGTGGACGATTACTGACCACTCCATCATCAGTGAGGATTTTCAATAAAGAGTATTATTAAATACCACATATCTACGCCGTTTTAAAATTTTTCTTAAATTCGTCTTTTTCTCTAATTTATCCATAAAATTATTAAGAATTTGTGAAAAATAAAATTATTTTATTTATGCAATAGACCTGTCAAAAAAAATGCACGTTTTTTCGAAAGCCAAGATGGCCTAACTCCTTAATAAACCCAATACTTTATACAGGGTTGTTCACCATACACGGAACGGAATATTGGAGCCAAAATACGTGACTTTAAGAAAGTTTTACTTTAGGGATATATGGGAGTCTAATATAGTTATTTTTTAAAACTATTTTCATATTATACAGCGTGTCCCAAAAGCTCTGAAAGTATCAAAGTTGTGTTTTTTTTTTAAATAAAATGCCCTATATATTATTGTATTTTTGGATTCTCCGATCAAAATTTGTATAAGGTTTATAGTACCTAAACCTTAAGGGTTTTTAGATAATTTGAATTTTGACAAAATCTAACGTAATTTTCATGTTTCAAATACTTAAGAAGTATTTCAGTTATGTACTCGAAATTTACAGTGAAGTGTAACAATAAATCATATTTTATATCCCAATTATAATAAACTTGCTATATTACACAGGGGGTCCAACAATTAAAATTAATCAAATAAGAACTTTAAGTGGCTATAACTTGATTAATTTAAATAGAACGCTATACATTTTACCTTACCAGAAAATGAACCTATTAAAACTTCAGTATACAGAAAGCCAACACATACTGGACAATATCTTAATCATAGTTCTAATCATTTTGTTGTAACAAAACGAGGAATTATACGCAACCTCTATAATCGCGCTATATCTATATGCAATAAGGCCGAATCATTGGAAAAACAGGTAGCAAATATTAAATCCGACTTACAATAGAATGGTTATCCTTTAAAACTAATTGACGATGTTATAAATAATTTTAGAACAACGAACACTGGACAACAAGAAACACATTCCTTCTTCACAATTCCGTACATTAAGGGAACGTCGGAGAAAATAAGACGAATTGCCAGTAGTTATAATATAAAAACAGCCTTTAAATCAGGAAACACCTTTAGAGCTCATTTAACAAAAACAAAACCTAAAACAACCGATAAGAAAAAATGTGTTTACAAAGTTTCATGTGAGTGTGGTGAAATGTATACTGGAGAAACCAAACGACCGCTAGAAGTTAGAATTAAGGAACATAAAATTCATACACAAAAAGGTGAAATGTCGAGATCAGGTATTGCAGAACACTCCTGGGATAAACAACACCATATAAAATGGTCTGAGGCTGCGGCAATATATATGGAACCCAATATGAAAAAAAGAAAATTTATCATATATATATATATATATATATATATATATATATATATATATATATATATATTCAATAAAGAGTATTATTAAGGAGCAGCATACATTAAAAACAATAAACCGAGTGTTGAGATATCTAACCTTTGGCAACCACTACTTTGTAACATCAAATCATTGAGGTGTGTACAGTGAAGCGAAACGTCGCGCTTCAATGGACACAGTCCCTACATAAGCTTGGAGTCTTAAGACAAAACATACAGTTTATACTTGATAACGATTAGAGATATAACCTAATCGAAACGTCGTAAAAATAAAAATAAAGACAATGCAAGTCCGACCACATTTTAGTCAATTCCTTTTATGTATCCCCATAAAAAGAAATCTGGTGGAGTTAAGTCCGGAGATCTCGGGGGGCCAATTTTGAAATCCGTCTCTCCCAATCCATCTGTTTCGAAAGTTGACTTTTAAAAATTGCCGAACCTCGCGATGATAATGAGGCGGAGCTCCATCCAGTTGAAGCCACATAGTTGTTCTAATATTTAAAAGGACATTTTTTAATTACCCTGGAAGTTGGTGTAAAAGAAAATCGCGAAATATCAAACCATTGAAAGGTCATTCAAAAAAGTAGGGTCCAATTAAGTATGCATCTAGTATTCCTCCCCATACATTAACCGATCACCTATTCTGGTTTCTCATAACTCTGTATTCATGCGGATTTGAATCAGAATAGTAATGGAAGTTGCGTCAATTCACGAAACCATTGTTATGAAAAGTACATTCATCACTAAACAACACATTATCAAGAAAGTGTTCATTTTCCGCTACTTTATCAAAATAATTTCCGTGAAGCTTTTGACAAAGCTGGATTTTATCAGGATGAAATCTGTATTTGTTAAGGACCCTTGAAACACTTGCTTGGCTAATGTTAGTATTTTCGGATATATGATTCTGACTAATATTGGGATTTTCGTTCACTGAACCAAGTACAGTAAAAACGTTATCTTTATCTTCGGTGACAGGTTTTCATATAAGAGGTTTTTTATAACTGACACTTCCACTCTCTCGAAACTGGCTTAATAGGCTCACAGAAACGGCTGGTTTCTTCCAGGAAACGTTTGAGCATAGACTCGGGAAGCCAAGAAACAATTTTGATAACATTCTCCAAGGTTAAAAATAATTTCAATACACTCTTCTTTCGGACAAATTTTCATTTTGATAAATCAATAACACAAAAATATTTAAATAATTCAGTTCAATAAATGAAGTTTCACAGTCACAAAAAATAATACCGCTATTATAGCAGGCTTTGTAGACTGAACTGAGAGATTAAATCATTTATCTGACGTTTCTAAATGCCATAGGCAACTAGATACATTAGAACATCTATTCAAAAAACACAAAATTGTGCAGAAAACGATTATTTGGTGTATTCTGTGAAAAAGCCAAGACTTAGCTATAAAACGCCCTTATAGGTACCATTCGATAGGTATTTAAAAGGTACATTTTCTGGTAAGGTAAAAAGTATTGGGTCCCATTTAAATTAATCAAGTTATATCCACTTAAATTTCTTATTTGATTAGTTTTAATTTTTGAACACCCTGTATAATATGACAAGTTTATTATAATCGGGATATAAAATATGATTTATTGTTACAAGTCAATGTAAATTTCGAGTACATAACTGAAATACTTCTTAAGTATTTGAAACATGAAAATTAGGTTAGATCTTGTCAAAATTGAAATTATTTAAAACCCTGTAAGGTTTAGGTACTATAAATATTATTAAAAGAGGCACTTATTTTGATCGGAAAATCCAAAAATTCAATAATATACGGGGAGTTCAATTTAAAAAAACACAACTTTGATACTTTCTGAGCTTTTCGGACATCCTGTATAATATGAAAATAATTTTAAAAAGTAACTATATTAGACCCCCATATATCCCAAAAGTAAAACTTTTTGAAAGTCACGTATTTTGGCTACAATATCCCGTTCCGTATATGGTGAACAACCCTGTATAGTATTGGGTTTATTAAGGAGTTAGGCCATCTTGGCTTTCGAAAAAACGTGAATAAACCTGTATATTGCTATACAGTGTTTCTTTAAAAGTAGTGGTAGTAGTAGTTATTAATTAACGTCATATTAACTCATAAGATTTTTTAGTGATGAAACCTACAGATTAACATGGGTTTCGAACCACAGTCCTTTTTGTCAGTTTTCGTGTCTACCGATTGTCGGCTACAGCACTCGATGTTCCCAAGCGGCCACCCATCCAATTATTAACCGCGTTCAGCGTAGATTAACTTCAGTGATCTGACGGGAATTGGTGCTTTATACGTGGCAACGCTGTACTCTGTCTTTAAAAGGTCTATACAAAACGGTAGCGCGAATTTCTGAAGCTAAAATATCTACCACAATTTATCTTATTCCAAAAGCTGATAGTTTCCGAAATTTGGGGTATCAAAGTTTTAATTTTTTTGAAACTTTTATGTAACTATGCAGCTTCATTTGTACTAAAATGGGTACCTTGAGTTTTTTAGAATGAGAAATCAATTTCTGATTATAGTTTCGATGTAGATAGTGGCTATCTTCATCAGCAGCACTTCGCCTACTTCTAACGCTTCATAACTTTTTTGTGCCTTGGTATATAAAATTCATAATTAAAAATTCGTATTTTTTAAACTTTTTGTGGGTGTCAAGCAGCCGTTTTTGCGATAATTGAATTTAAATATTTTATGGCGTACTGAGACTAGTTATAACCCTCCTTCATCCTTTACCCAAGCTCAGGACTAGTCTAAGAAATTTGAAGCGTGCTTAAGGACAAACTGCCAATCGACCAACACTAATAAAATTTACATAAACCAACAATGCTAATAATGCAAGTAGGAATTGACGAACTATAAGAAAAACGCACATAGTCAATATCAATAACAATCCACAACAGAAAAACTTTATTTATAAATATAGTAAATAGAACTGCTCCCTTTACATCATCTCTACATCCAAACGTCAAGAGTTTATTGAACTTTGTATTAGTGCAAACAATTTATTTTTGCTGTTTATAGGTCTACGCTATATCAATCTGTTTAAGAGTTCCCCTTAAAAAGTAAACAATAGGCCTTAAATCTGGTGAGCGGTATAGTCAATTTGAAGGAGCATTATTTCCTCTGCTGATGCATCGATTTGAAAATTCTTATTTACATTATTTCGAACATTTAATGCAAAGTGTGGGGGTGTATCGTCTTGCATGAACAACATATTATTTTGTCTAGAGGCCAATGGAAAACTATCCAATAAATTTGTCTAATTTACAAGGTGTTATGGGTAATTCAAACTTTTGTACTGCTCGGATTTAAAACAAATGGGGGGAGGGGGTATCAGCGACATTCACTTTCCTAATGCAGCAAGCAAGGGCGAATCTATGTTTCTAAATTTAATTCTCTTGTGTGGGGCAATCGCGCCCCTCCCCTCCTCCTGGATCCTCGCCTAGGTGAACGGGGATAAATCCTCATATTTTAGTATCAGGAATTCGAGCTATGGTTTTGTTCAGACCTTATTAAAGTAAATTATAAAGCACTCTAACTTTGGGGTGTCACCAAAATCACCGTAGTATACCAATAAATTTTATGCATAATATAGAGGATGTGTAAAAGTAAATTTAACGTACTAGATCTAAATAATATTTACCTGTTCAACGGATCCATAATATCGTCTTGAGAAAACACCTCTTCTGGAAATTAGATCACTGGCTGTAGAGCTAGAACAAAAAGATGTTTGCATTATTTTTTGGTAGCATAATTTTCTTAGAATGCCTAAATTCAATGCCTTAAAATGGTAGAAAACTAGAATTTCTTAATAATTTTGTTGGTTTTGTGTGCGTCAATTACATAGACGGCCAAAATTTAGAACCAGAAACAAAACTATATTTTCTTAAAAGCTTTTGGTGCGCTGAATTCGAATTAATTTTAACCTAAAATTTTAAAAGATAAGAGGACCCTTGAGATCTAAGTTATCTAACATCACTGTGTTAATTCTTTTAGCAAAACTTATTCCAACAACTCAAAATACAACTCTTTTTAAATTTTATTTTGGATCGTTCGGATACCTTTAATTTCTTCTGAAAAATCACCCATTGAAAAGTGGTCAAAAACTCGAGTTTTCTTATCTGCATTTAAAGAAGGCAACGGGTCGCACCTATTCAAACTAACACTTTCCATTCATATAGGCTGTTGACTACAAGGAAAAAAGAGGTAATAAGTAACAGCATTTAGATCATTGAATCTGGATATTTATCAGCAAATATCAGATGTTCTTGATAAAACTTTGTTACATTCCTATAGATAATAAACAAATTTAAATAATCTGTATGCTTAAAATTTAATTGCCCCGGCGTAAATTATATTAATTATTGTCAAATGGCAAGAAATATTGACATTTCTGTAATGCTTTATTGTTTTGTTTCGTCGCCTTTCACTGTCATGGCCAACTAATAAAAAAACCTAAAAGCCGTATAGAGTTTTATAATACAAAAATGTTAAATTGCCAATTTCAAATACTACAAATTTTTTAAATACATAACCTTATTCAAAGTCACCGTTACTTTTAATGTTAAATAAGATAACATTATAAAAATAGGGGTTTACATTTAAAAAAGTTGAGTTTTAAAGATTTTTTTAAGTTAATATATAATGATGACTTTTGATCAGTTGATTATTCATTATCAAAATATCAACAGAGTACACTAAAGTAGATCCCCTTCTAGAATACAACGTACCCCAATTAAAAAAATAATAGAGGCTTTCATATAGGAGAAATTGATGGTTAGGCCTGCAAACGCCATTTTTGACATAAAATTTAAAATTTGTAGGACAATACCAATTAGTATGTCTATAATTTTGCATAAAATCTAAAAATGAAAGAACAAATAGGGTGTTCCATTTAAAATAATCAAAAAGGCATCAACTTTCGGTACAACCGAATGTGCTACCATCTTGGAAATATTTAAGTCGAATTTCCCCCACTGACTTTAATAAACTGCTGTTTTAAAAATTTTCCAAAGTATATTTTTCGAGTGGTATTTCGTCGTGGGATACACTGTATATGGAACATACCTTTAGGTGTGGAAAATTTGACCCACGCCAAGCAAATTCCATAACATTTTCACTAATTTGAATTTCATGTCCATTTTGTCATCGATATTTTATTTCTGTTAATCTCTTTTCAAAAACCAGTCTGTCTCTAATTTAGTAATCGCTTTTGGGACAAAAAAACAAATGGGGTAAATTATTGAATTGCTATTAGAACACGTGGAATTTGATGATCGTTTAAAACCTGGCAACAATGCACAAATTTTCGTATCGTATTTAAAAACCTTTACGCCTTCTTTTAGTTCGATTTTTAATGTATACTGCTATATTTTAATAAAATGTTATAAACAATTTTATTTAACATGTGCTATATTCTGAAATAGATTTTAGCGGAAGTGGCACAAATTCAATATACTGGAAAATACCTTGTTTTTAATTGTGTTACCTTCTTTCCTATATACTATATTACTAGTTTTCATTTCAACATTTAGTTTTGTCCGATTTTCTTCAAAATTGGTGTGAGGGAGTTTCTGGGACCGCATATAACGAATCCAAAATATTTTTAAAAAATTCAATATGGTGGATCCAATATGGCGGACAAATAATCAATTTTGTCCGATTTTCTCTAAAATTAGTATGGGGGAGTTTCGGAGTCGTACACAATGAATCTGAAATTATTTTTAAAAAATTCAATATGGCGGATTAAATATGGTGGGCGAAAAAATCAATTTTGTCCGATTTTCTCTAAAACTGGTATGGGGGAGTTTTCGGAGTCGTACACAACGAATCTGAAATTATTTTAAAAAAATTCAATATGGCGTATCCAATATGGCTTATAGGAAATTAATTTTGTCCGACTTTTTTCAAAATTGATATGAGGGAGTTTTCGGGATCGTAAATTACGAATCTGCAATTATTAAAAAAAAATTAAATATGGCGGCTCCAAGATGGCGGATTTAAAGATTTTACATCTCTCGATTTTGTCAAAATCAGTACTGGAGGATTTTTATTCGTGTTAATTACGAATTTAAGATATTTTTTGAAAAACTCAATTTGGCGGATTCAATATGGCCTCCTAAAAATTTTTTGATTTTCTCCAAAACTGATATAGGGGGTTCTTGAGGGTGTAAATTATGAATTTAAAAGTATTTTTTCAGGATTCAATATGGCGAATCCAATATAGCGGACTAAAAATTTTATATTTTTCGATTTTGTTCAAAGGTAGGACTGAATCGTTTTTGAGGATGTAAATAGCGAATATAAAATTATTTTAAGAAAATCTAATATTTCAGATGCAATATGACGGTCTAGAAATTTTAAATTTCCGGATTTCATCCAAAACTGGTACTAGGGGGCTTTGACGGGCTAAAATTTAGATCAGATTAAGACGTTAAAATTATTTTGTTGAAATTCAATATGGTGGGTTGAAAATTTTACCTTATTCGCATTTTTTCAGATTTGGTATTAGGGGGTTTTAGAGGTGGAGTGTATTACGAATATGAAGGTTATTATATACAACTATTAGGTTGATAAGATACAATATGAGAAACTGAAAATTTTACATTTTCTGATTTTGTCTAAAATTGATATTGCGAGGTTCTTGAGGCGTATACAAATTCAATATACACTATAAAATATATTGGATTAAGAAATTTACATCTCAAGTTCTTAAATATCGATATTGGAAGGTTTTGGGGCCTATATTACCAATCTAAAATTAATTTAACATTTTAGATAGTGGATTTACTATGACAGACTAAATATTTATTTGACACAATTTCTTGGTATTTGGAGAATTTTAAGAATCAAAAAAATTTTTGGTGGTTCATTTTAGGGTGATTTACAACTTTGGATAAAATGGGTACTTTTTGCCACCTTCGAGTCATTGCGCGGTACACTAATTTCGATTAGTACCTAGTTCAAATAATTTTTGGATATCATAATGAATTCAAAACTAAATCGAAAAATAAAATTTTTATAAAAAAAGATTGAACCGACTTCTAAAAGTGCGCTAAAAAGTGAAAAATAACTATAAATTTTTATATGAAATTGACATTTTTGAAATCGACGCCAAATTATTTTGTAAATGAAATAAATAACTACTAATTAATATATATATATATATATATATATATATATATATATATATATATATATATATATATATATATATATATATATATATATATATATATATATATATATATATATATATATATATAAATCATAGTAAGAAAGTAATTACACATAAAGTATTTTTCATCTGTTTATGCGAATCACATTTTGAAAATTTCAATTTCATATAAGAATTTATAGTTATTTTTCACTTTTTAACGCACTTTTAGAAGTCGGTTCAATTTTTTTTATAAAAATTTTGTATCTAAACTATTTTAATATTTTATCTATTAAAACATTTTCCAAATTATATCTCACATTTTAATGTGATAAAATACCATTATATATTAAGTAAATAAACTTTTAAGCCTAGTTCCGAATTTTTACCAACCTATAACCAATAAATAGATTGACTTTTCTCCCATCTTTCGGGACGATTCAGAACTTTTACTATAAAAGGAAGCCGAAAGCATACTTGCTTTTTTATATCCCATTGAGAATCGGTCAACGACATCTCATGTTACTGCATTACTTTTATTAAAGAGCACTTGAACTTGCTTCCTTCTTTTTTCGGAACGGCTCCTGCTATTAAAAAAAGATAGCAGCTTTGCGTGTAAATTCTATAAAACAATTTGCCTAATAAAGTATTCTTTATGAAATTAAGGAAATTACACAGCATGTCCCACGTTTTCTAACAAATGGCTTTGACAGAATGCCGTGATTAACGATAATAATGGGGTGTGACGAAAATGGTAGGTTACAAGATTAATATTACTATAATACGCTAGGGTTTAATAGAGTTATTGAGTAATAAAACACTGTGAAATATATTCACGTGGTGATATTGATTGTAATTGCTATATATTATTTTGAAAAACTTATTTTCTTTTAACGCATTTAGGAAGGTTCTAATTGAAATTCTGGTTGGAAAGTGGAATGAAAATTACTGTAGTTATATGAATAAAAAGGTCTAAATGAAATATGGTGGGTAAATATTTGTAGTTTGTACGTATTGTTTTGCTATAACTACTAGAATCTGGTTTTTACAAACTTGTCATTTATTCTTCTGCATTTTCCTTTTTAACCGACTTCTAAAAGAAGGAGATTCTCAATTCGTCGACTATGTTTTTTATGTATGTATACCGATTAGTTCAGGAAGTTGTTGCGATGTCCCATATTTTTGGATGAAGTTGGTGCAGTAAAATCCAAGATGGCGCTGACTATATGGTGGCCGAAAAAATGAATTTTATCCGATTTTCTCCAAAATTGGTATGGGGAAATTTTTGGGATCATACACAACGAATCTGGCGGAAATTTTTGGGATCATACACAACGATTCTGAAATTATTTAAAAAAAAATTAATATGGCGGACAAAAAAAATTAATTTTTTCCGATTTTCTCCAAAATTGGTGTGGGGGAGTTTTCGTGGTCGCACATAACGAATCCAAATTATTTTTAAAAAATTCGAAATGGCGGATCCAATATGGCGGACAAAAAATTAATTTTGTCAGATTTTCTCTCAAACTGGTATGGGGGAGTTTTCGGGGTAGCACGTAACGAATCTGAAATTATTTTTAAAAAATTTGATATGGCGTATCCAATATGGCGGATAAAAAATTAATTTTGTCCGATTTTTTTTCAAATAGATAAGGGAGAGTTTTTGGGATCGCACATAACGAATCTGAAAGTATTTAAAAAAATTAAATATGGCGGATCCAAGATGGTGGATTAAAGATTAAACATCTCTTGATTTTGTCTAAAATCAGTACTGGGGATTTTTATTAGTGTTAATTACGAATTAAATTTTTTTTTTGAAAAATTCAATATGGCGGATTCAATATGGCATCCTAAATATTTTACATTTTTTGATTTTCTCCAAAACTGATATAGGGTTCTTGAGGGTGGAAATTATGAATTTAAAAGTAACCAATAAAGCGAAATAAAAATTTTACATTTTTCGATTTTGGTCAAAGATGGGACTGAATCCTTTTTAAGGATGTAAATAATGAATATAAAATTATTTTAAGAAAACCTAATATATGAGATGCAATTTGACGGTCTATAAATTTTCAATTTCTTGATTTCATCCAAAATTGGTACTAGGGGACTTTGAATGGTTTGGATTTTTCAGATTTGGTATTAGGGGGTTTTCGAGGTCGTGTATTACGAATATGGAGTTAATGTTTTACAGCTATAAGATACAATATGAAGGACTGAAAATTTCACATTTTCCGATTTTGTCTAAAATTGATTTTTCAGGGTTTTTGGGGCGTATACAAATTCAATATTCAGTATAAAATATATTGGGCAAAGAAATTTACGTCTCAAGTTCTTTAAACATCGATACTGGAAGGTTTTGGGGCCTATATTACCAATCTAAAATTAATTTGAAATTTAAGATAGTAGATTTACTATGACAGACTAAATATTTTTGACGCAATTTCACTGGTATTTGGAGAACTCTAAGAATCAAAGAATTTTTAGTGGTTCACTTTAGGGCGATTTACAATTTTGGATAAAATGGGTACTTTTTTGCTACCTTGGAGTCATTGCGAGGTACATTAATCTAGATTAATACTTAACTTAAATACCTTATGGATATCATAATAAATTCAAAATTAAAAATCGAAAAATACAATTTTTATATAAAAATTGAATCGACTTCTAAAAGTGCGCTAAAAAGTGAAAAATAACTATAAATTTTTATATGAAATTGAAATTTTTGAAGTCAGTGCCAGATTATTTCTAAATGAAATAAATACCTACTAATATATACAAATTATGGTAAAAAAGCAATTAAAAATAAACTATTTTTAATCTGTTCATGCGAATTATATTTAACCAGTCGTTAAATTTCAAAAACTCACGACGGGGTTTACAGCTAATTCCAATTGAATCCGGAGAGCGCTTTGAATTTCCTGAGTCAGTCGTTTTGTTTATCTTTTTCGAATCACTATGTATGGTATGTCAGCCGTTTATGCAAGCTATTCAAATCAAATTTCTTTCGTCGTATTTGTACATGAAAAAAATTATTTAAATCTCTTAGTTCCTATCTTTCGCGTAGGTGTACACGAAAGAAGTCGTTAAAGATATTAGTGAATTCATACAGTTCTCTCGGTAAAACCGCAACTCCATGTTGTGTCTATTCTCTACGTATTACTAACAATTCTTTAGAGGTTAGGAGCTCGAAGATTTTGTAAGCGTGCGTCCAGAATTGTGAGAATATCATGAGAAGATGTCTTACATATAACAATTGACCTTTCTCAGCTTGCAAAAACCTATTACTTTCTATTAAATATTTTATGACCATTTGAACTGATTTTTAGAGTTTACGTATAACTACTCTTCATACCAATAGTGACACTCAGAAGTTACTGCCTCCTGCGAGGAATTTATGAAAAAAAATTAGTCATTTGAATTTATCGAGTCTCAAGAGCTCGGAGACATGAGAACTGGCAAAAGGTGAAAATTTAGGGTTAGTTAAGTATCGAGGAACGTGACTCAGAGGTTTCGTTAAACTGTATGTTCAGTCGCCAGATAGTCTCCATTCCAGTCGCCATTTTAATCAAAAACATTTAAAATATTTTAAATATATTAAAAATTATTTGTTCTAATAAGGCAATCAAAAGAACAATTTTTTAGATAGTTGAATAGATAATGTGATGTGTGTGAAATTTTCATATTTCTAAAAGCTACAAAATACGAGAAGTTATGGGAATATTCGGTTGTTTCATGTAAAGAATACGAAGAATAATCGAAATATTAATTCTCTTAATTTAAAATTTATTTGGTTGAAATTACACTTTAATTTATTTAAGAGTTGCCTTTTTAATTCAAAAAATCACCTACGTCTCAAAACTCCGCTATATTTTACACTCAGTATTTTCCAGGTAATGAACTACTTAATAGTAAATAAAAATTCAATAATAAAAAGTTTCGTAAACGTTAAGAAGGTTTTAGCATCATAAAATATTTTTTTCTTTTTAAGTTAAAAGCAAAAGTCTTACTTAAATGCTTCAGAAACTTTCATTGAAAACTTTTCTTTTAAACTTTTTATAGCCTAGTTGAAAAAGTTTTAGGTAGCTTTTGCTGTTGCTTTTTTTGCCGCCACCAATTAAAATTAAAATTACTTATATCCAGTATACCTAAAAAAATGTTTATATAGAGTATCTGTTGTGTTTTCTTGATGTTAATATGATGACCTAGTAACACCAAGCACAAAAATCCTCTTCTACATGAGAAAGTTCAAGGAATGGATGAAACTGTTGATCAGATCCTCAGAGAGTGCCCAGTATTCATAATATCACCTAAAGCCTTCAGAAAATGTCGGTTAACTAGGCAAAGGCAATGGATCTCGAATGACTTGCAATCATGTTGGAATGTAAAACTACTTTATTCATTCACTCTGTCATTCCTTGCTAGACTATCTGGTAGATTTTTGCCTCAGACACCAGTCCTGAAGCTCCGATACTAGATTTCAGTGTCAGTATTGTAACCCTACTATCTGAACATATATTTATTTCCTTATTTCAGTTTACAACTGTCTGGTAGAGATGACCACTTTGCAGAATAGTAATTTCTATCTGAAAGGCCGTTGCATCTTGTTCGAGAGAGTAAAACTCTCTTACTCCTCTGCCCCTACCGAACATTCCAGCTCTTTCACTCTCTCTAGATCCATCTGTAAACCTTTAGGAACTGTTTTTTGGAATAAATTTCCTCTCCTTCTAAATCTTTTTGCTTGGCATAAGTATCTCAAGAGAGTGATTAGGTTTTAATGTAGTCAATTTGCATGGGAAATGATGATATTTCTTCACCATGCTTCCCCAGGTACGCGGGTATCCTCCAGTTCCAGATCTAAGTTACTCTAGGCAGCTGAGACGAGAAACAGTCTCCCAGCCTCGTTCTTTCTATATAAGCAGAGAGGAGGAAAGTTCATTAATATCTCCAGTCTCCAAATAGCGATAGCTTCCATCGAGCACATTAGTTCCATATAAGTCATTCTATGGACTTGACTAATTTGAAGAAGGTGTTTGTGTTTGATTATGCTACGCCATCATACAGTAGCGGCGCAGCTAATCATAGAGTGGGTCACCATCATGTATATCTTATATATCGATGACAGTCTTCACATGCACCCAAAAACTCGTTTGCAAGCCCAGAAAGCGCGTATGGTCTGTTCGGCTAGAAACCTCAATTTGATCATTCCAAGTTTTTTACTGTTGAAGGGTGTAATGGCGGACAGTCACCCCATTTCCTCTTTTTTTGTAAAGAATACCACCTCAGTCTTGTCTTGATTTATTCCCAGTCTTTTCTTATGACATCATAGTTTAATGATCCGCAGAACTATCATCATTAGTCTACCTAGGTCACTGGCGTCCTTATCAAGGCACAAGATGACCAGGTTGTCGGCGTGGCCTGTGTATATTAATTAACCTTCCTTAATTCATTTAACACGATGTCAGCAGTATAAAAGCCACAATATTATCACCTCGCAAAACTCTAACATTTCGCTGTTATTTCGCCATAATTATGAACTGTTTTCAAACTAGCATTGGTTTTAAACCTCGACTGGTGCAAAGCATAGTTAGTCTACCTTGCTCTGTTGGAAGTGTAACGATAATTACAGAAAAACACTTCGTTGTAATATAGGTACACATTACAGCGAAAACAAAAACAACAGAGTGGTCAATCCTTTTGAGTTTGTTTGTTAAGTAAATTTCATTAGGGGAGAAAATAACATTCAGTTATTTTGATACTAAAATACAATTTCATGCTAATTGGCTATCTGTTCTATTTTCGGCTAATTAATAAAGTTTTTATGTCATATTTAAATATTTTTTTAGATCCAAGCTGTTTTATCATGTTTCATAACATTTGGATCGCGTTAGTTAAGCTAGGAATCAGAGGTTTTTATATAGACACAATTATCACTAAGGTTATTTATTATGACATTAATACTACGATTTAGCACTTAGTTACTTAAATATCTTTAAATCTAATGGAACGTGTGTCCATGCTTCTAATAGCATCTACAACTCAGTTTTTACTACCGAAAAGATACGCGGTTGCCATACTTCTCTGATATATTTATTTGAAGAACATACGAGGTGTGGAAGAAAAGTAATGTTAAACGACAGTCTGATCTCACAAGAGTCTCCACACGTTGGATGTTTTCGTCGGTTGTCGAGGTTAAAGGACTCCTTGAGCGTTGTTCATCTTCAACGTTTTCTCTGCCTTCCAAAAATGATGTATGCCAGTGTAATAACACTCTGTTTTACTAGCTAATTTGTTTACTAATATAAATTTACTAAAGTAATCCACTAAAACTATAAAATCTTCAGACCCAAATTATTTAAAGTCTATTCACACTTTTTGGAAACACATTAGTTTAAATTACGCGGATCCATGCAAATTCGCACATCATTGTTAGGATTTTGCACCACAACAATTGGATGAACCCAATCCATTGGTTCTGTTACAGGAACAATTAAATTTTGTTCGACCATTTCGTCCAGAATAAAGAAAAGCATTCTCAGAAATCTTAATTGAAAAATTTGTATTAACTTTGCCTATTCCATTAAAAACGGATGAAAATGTTTTTAAAATATTTTGTACTCCATCACTGTCTACAGTATGAACATTGTTGTTCACATTAGCAGGAATTACGTCAAGTTCTTGTGCCGATTTAAGTCCTAAAATTGAACATGGAACACTCCAGTCCAACACATAAAATGGTAATTTTCTATTCTTATTTTTGTAGCAGCAATCTAGATTTATTTGTTCAAGAACATCAATTTTATGTCCCGTATATGGCGATAACACAGAAGACACTTTTATAAGTCTATCACATGGTATTTTTATTTTCTTAAAATCAGTCAAATTTAACGTATTACCCTGGCTCCCGGTATCGCAATATTTAATTGTTCAAATCCCTCTATCGCGTTAATGTCTGTTGTATTTATTGCCCATATGATCATATTTGAATTTTGATCATTTGAATGTTCATTTTGAGAGTCTATATTTAAATTTTTATTACCATTGTCCTCAGCAATTTCATTTATTGTATGCATACGACAGAATTTTCGATAATGTCTTTTTCATTTTCAAAAACTACATTTTATATTATAAGCTCGGCACTTACCTTGGTCATGTTGCATGCCACAAGCACCACAAATTTTACCTTTATTCTGCTATCCAGTATTTGCAGTAAAATCATTTTTAAATTTATACTTCCGGAATATCCAGAAAACTGTACTGAATGTCCAGAAAATTGTCTTATATTTTGACGCCCATGAAGACCATTTGCTTGTCTTTATTCAATAATATGGTTCAATACACTACCAGTTGGGTTACTATCATTTTTGTTTTTTACAAAATGTCTATTTATTGCATTAATTGTTATAGTTTCTTTAAAAATTTCTTTTTGTGTGGCCACACTGGACTCCATAGAACGACAAATGTCTATAGCTTGAGTTAGCTCAAGATCTGGGTGAATGCGAGTATCAGTTACACCTAACACCAATCGGTCTCTTATCAAAACATCTTTTTCCTTGAAATCACAAGTAGAGCTAATTGTCTTAAAGCAATTATAAATTGGTCGATTGTTTTACCCTGTAATTGTCCTCTTTTAAAGAACTTAAAATGTTGATAAACCAGATATTTCCTAGTATTACAGTATTTTTCAAATTTCTCTATAATCAAAGTTAATTTACCTTTGTCCTCCCCTTCGCTGAATTCGAAAGTATTATAAATTTTATACCTTCATCGCCAAGTAAATTCAACAATATTGCTACTTTAACCTGATCCGTTTTTTTACTTTTGTCACTTGCTAACAAATATAAATTAACTTTTTGCAGCCACAATTTCTAATTATGGGCTTTATCTCCCGAAAACTTCATAGGTTCTGGTGCTCTATGCTCAGCCATTTTATTCTTCTTCCTAGTTAAATCACTAGATTTACACCAATAATAAGTATTTATTTTTATATCAATAAACTTGTTGTTTGTTACATTACATAATATCATGTAATTTAGAATCTAACTATACTATCATAGAGTCACAAAATTTATTGTTTCCGATTTTTTCAAGTAGCTTTTTTTAGTATATATTCCCTGTTAAAAACCGACCAAACTTAATACCGTTTATTGTCGCGTCGTAAACGAAGTCAATGTCTAATACCGATACATAACCTTAGCGCTCTTTACTGGCTGCCACCATGTTTTATCATGTTATATTTTTCATAACATTTGGATTGCGTTAGTTAAGCCTAGCACTCGGAGCTTTTTATATAATTAGACACAATTATCACCAAGGTTATTTATTATGATATTAATACAATGATTTAGCACTTGGTTACTTAAATATCTTCAAATCTAATGGAACGTGTGTCCATGTTTCTAATAGCATCTACAATTCAATTTTACTACCGAGAAGGTACGCGGTTGCCATACTTCTCTGATACATTTATTTGAAGAACATATGTGACACAAGCATTTATTTTTATTAGATTAAATGCTGTAAAATAAACAGATGGCGTTTAATTGGTCTTAGGTAAAGAATAATTAGCAAACACGTTTTGCTTTGGATTATTTTCTTTTACAACACAAAAAAAATATCGATCAATACTGAACATGATTTTAAATTGTTTAAGGTATAAAATTCAATGCATGCTCTAATTATTAATATTAAATACATTTAAGAAAACAATAAGGGATCCTTGTTTTTTTTTTAAATAGCATGAAATAAAAGGGGTCGATCGTCCTACTTTTCCTCCCTTGTAAAACGTATCCTCCTTGCTGAAATGAGTTTTTCAGCCCATTAGTAATTTCGATTTATCTAAATGACTTTAAACTGATAGAAAGCTATCCTCCCATTTAAATTTCTTTATTTCAGGATGAAAGGTTTTTAATTTTAATGAGATTTTTAATGCTTTTATTTAAAATATATATTTTAATTGTTTTATAAGCTTTTCATTGAGGTTAAAAATTTTTGAGAGAAAAGTAAAGTGAAGAATATTAGTGGTCACCCATCCAAGAACTAACGATCTTACATATTTAGTATAAAATTTGACATCTTAGACGGTATACGTACGTAGAACGTCTTAACATGCGGAAGCTATTTGTGTCGTTTACAGTAACTTCGAAATTTCATCTGGGTCAACATTTCCTTGCGATTATTTTTCATAACTTTCAACGTGGTTTTTCTCAAGAAGACTGCATTTGTGAACTTAGTTTTTCATATGGCTATGAAACACCTACATACAAAAACCGCTATATATTGCTGGTGTAATGAATTCAATCATGGTCGTCATTTCCTAACGACTGAGTCGGGTAAAAGTTTTCCAAAATCGGTTGTAGTACAATCGATGCTCTATGGGAAACTAATAATGCAAAATCGTCATGTGACATACCATGAGATTCAGGCCCTGAACGTTAATAACGCATATACAATATATTTCATGAAGATGCTATATTTGCATTAGATCCTGTAGCTAATAAAAAGTTTCTTGCGCTGGAAACACTTAAAGCAGATGGTCGCCTGTTTCTTCGGGAAAACTGGCTCTGTTACCACCATATCTTTAGAGAATCGTAGTATGGTATACAACTAATTATTCGTCGGGCACTGAAAACGTCGAATTAATGGATCAACTGCCCTACAGTCCTAATTTGGTATCCAGTGATTTCTTGTAATCTCCGTACTCATGTACGGAGAGAACAGATTGCATGATCAAAGATTTTCTACGCCAGAAAAGGCGGTTGATGCGTTCAAAAGTCATGTTTTGGGAATACCATTTTTACAGTGGCAAAATTGATTTTCGGATTGGTTCAAACTGCAAAATTGTATTGATTATCGTGGAGAATACTTTGAAAAATAACAAAACCATTTTCAATGATAAATATTTGGTTTTGTTTATTATTCCCGAAATATAAACAGCAACCTCCATTAAATGTACTAAAACAATATCATGAAACTTAAGTAGATGAATCAACAGGAGAAAATAAAGGTAGTAAGTCATTTAAAAAATGTCAAAATTATTAGTGGTAAGTAAAGATTTTTTTAAGTTTATATTTAATTTCTGAATAGGTCAAGTTGATGTTGATATTTCTTTCGTAACGGTTTTATTAAACAACTATGATGATATTAAAGATGACAAATAAGAAAATAATATGTTATTTTTTCTCATTGTGTTCACCCTAGATACTTAATTACTCCCACTCAGTTAACTTTGCTTCATTCGATATTTAGTACATGTAAGAATCTCTTGAGGTCTCTAGTGACTCGTAATAACATACAATGTGCTTTTCGTTTTCCTTGCTCGGGTGCATAGCCTGCAATAGGGTCCCCATCGTAAAGATTCATTCTGGGCAGGTAAATTTTGATGGATGTGTCCCGTCATTATACCTATAATTATCCTTAGTTGGTCTCTACTGGCTTGGAGTAGCTGATTTCCTGGTTAATTTTAGGTCAGAATTTTTCATAAAGAATTTGTTGTGGTTTAATCTCTCTCTGGTTTCCCAGTGTTTTTATCGTCTTTTTCTGACTCATTGTTTAACGGTTTCTCCTGATGTACAACTCCGCACTACTAGCTCTGGTTCAGGACCAACATATTGAGTCGATGATCTTTAACTCTTTAGCTTATCGGCTTTTTTGTTTCTATGTAAGTTCTCCTTATGTTTTCAACCTCGTATTATAAAATTGGATCTATTATTGCCTGAAATATTGGTAGCAACTTGTCCAACGGAAGTGTGGAGGTCTCTTCTTTGTTATAGTCTGTATATTTCATCTCCGGAAATTTTACTTAATAATTAACTTGGCTGCAATTCTCATTAAAATATATAATAAAGAATATTATTATTCTAATATTCCTTATTAATGGGGGTCGTCAACCTTGGGTTTTGAAAAATCGATTTTTTTTGCATATTTTGAATCTAGTTGTAATCAGAAACACGCCATATGAAGGATCTTGTAAAATACACTTTCTTTTGTAGGTATATGGAACCTGTAACAGGGCCACCTCTGTTATTTGCGAGAGCTCAAACCGCGCGTGGGCACTTCGTCTTCCTTTCAGGTATAAATTCTTTTTCGGAAGGGTATAGCGGTTACGCAATGCTAAGACTAAGGCACTTCCCAAATGCCTGGAAAAAAGCACGGGTTGTGATGCTGCCCAAATCACACACGATCCACAGAACTGCAACTGTTGCGAGTTGTTGAATATGCCACTGAGGGATTCAATAGGAATCAATCAACTGGAGTCATCCTACTTGATATGACCAGAGCGTTTGATAGAGTATGGCATGCGGGCCTAATCTACAAACTCCGGACCTCTGGTTACCCGGCCTGGACATTGTAGATTCTTATCTACAAAAACGTGAGTTCACGGTCAAGGTTGAGCAGGAAATATCGCAACCTAGAAGACCTGAGTCAGGAGTGCCACAGTGGTCCGTACTCTCTCCGCACCTCTATATTATATTCACTCACGATATCCCCAAAACCAGGAACACGAATATGGCCCTATTCGCAGATGATACTGCCATCATGGCAAGAACCACCCATCCCATGATGGTCAGCAGATATCTACAGGAAGAAATGAACCTGGTCAACGACTGGTTCATATCCTGGAAAATAGCGGTAAATCCTGATAAGAGTCAAGCAATCCTCCTGACGAAAAGAAGGAGACCACCGGACGAGAATATAGATATTGATGGCGAACACGTCGAATGGACGAATCAAGCCAAATATCTTGGAATAACATTAGATAGAGGACTGTGTTGGGAGAAACATACCACAGCCACGATGAAGAAATATAAAATGGCAAGGAAGCTATTATACCCCTTGCTAAACAGAATAAGCAAAATGAGCCTAAAAAATAAGCTGACGCTCATTAGACAGTACTTAGGCCAGTGCTGACGTACGGGTCAGTAGCGTGGGGCCACGCTGCTGCAACGTACCTCTAAAGGTTAGAAGCTCAGGAAAACATAAGCCTGAGAATGGCCTTAGACGCCCCGTAGTTCGCCAGGAACGAACAAATACGTAGAGAGATGAGACGGACTCCTCTACAAGAAGTCTTAAGACAAAAGGCTGCAAGAGCCTTTCAAAAAGCTGAACTCCATGATAATCCACTGATTAGGCAATCAGTAGATTATGACCCGGAAATAGATGCTAGGAAACACAGAAGACCTAGACTTCAGATCTAGGTGAAGCAAGCAGATGACTCCAGTGGGAAAAGGAACAGAAAATCAAGGCGAACATCAAGAGAAGAAAGAAGAGAGGATCATCGGACAGGTAAGAGTTTCAGAACCCGAGGAATATCCCTCAAGGGCTGCAACGTACATTTTTGCAGGGATGAGTGAGATGAATGAATGTAGAGCGAATGGCGTAGAGAGACCAACCTTGCATTGTACGCGAAATGCAAGGAAGTGCGAAGCAATAGGAGCACCGGCTCCTGGAGCGGAAACACCAAAGAGTGATGACCGGAGGTTTATAAGGCCAAGACCCGGAAATCAATGGGACACTCACAGTGCACTTCTGTAGACTATAGCTTCACTATAGGAAATAGAAGATGATCGTGGGGACCCTCAGTCCAGGGGGGGTTTTAGCCGATAAGAATCCGGCACTACCCGTACACTTCGTGCGGGTGTCTATGCAAGATTCCCCCCCCCCCCTGCAAAAAAAATATAGCGGTTATTTGTTGACGTTTTGTGAATGTATGCGTGTTGGTGTATTCTTTTCACGAAAAAAGATACTAACTGACAAAGTCAACTGGGAGCGTACACAATATTACGAACTCGCAATTCGCAGAAACTCTGATTCTGTAGAAAAAATAAAAATTGCGATTTGGGTATCCCTGAAGCACTACAGTTTATCAGACGAAAATCCCCAACACTCAAAGTGTTCCCCCAGCAAGGATAGTTGGTGCAAGTGGCGTCAGACTGAGGCCAATAAAACTTTGGCTACCGTGCAGCATAAAAGAGTTCCTCTCGCTCCCTCGATTGTCAAGTTAATGACACCAATATACAAAAGTTTGTCATCTGAAAGTTTATTGGAAACATGTTTGGGCGTCCGTACTCAAAATAACGAGTTTGTGAACAGCTGCATGTCGATGTCGGCGCATTTGGTAGTTATGATTTTCAGTGAAGAATTTTCATCGATTCTACAAACTATAGAAGTTTGGGAATTATCCTAGGACCTCAAGCAGAGATATGCGTGCGAGGACTGCATCGACCGCTCGGAGCGGAGAGTGTGCGACGCGTCAAAAAATGTTTGAATTCAACAAAGAGAGGTGCATGTGGCAGACCAAGAACGTCTCCATGACAAAGAGGGAGGGCTTTTCCAACCACATTTTACACTGTCATTTATCATTAAACGCAATTTCCCAAAATATTTATCGAATTTGATTAATTTTTTTCTCATTTATTCAGTAAACATGTAGCTATGTTTCTCCGAGTATGATTTTTGAAATTTTGTTTTGTTTCATTTTTACAGCCTCTGATAGGTTAAAAAAATAGGTCGAAATTCGAACTTTTTTTCAACAATTGCGTGCTTTTAGCAAATTTCAATATAAAGAAGATCGTATTCGGAAAAACATAACCAACGTAATACAAAATAAAGAGGTATTTATTTTTTTTTGTTTCAGGCAACTCAGATGACTAAAGCCTTACCAAAAAGATGCATATGGCTTTTTTGCGGGGACAAAGTCAAGGGTGCCCTAAAGTCGCGAGTGGGTTTAATATTATTTTCTAAAGACACATTTTAAAAGACGAGGCTTGTACCAATAATCTTCAGTAGTTCCTTTGCAATTAATTCTTAAAAATAGACTTGGACTTTACGGCTCAAGACGGACGACCCATTTAAAATTCTGAAAATTTTATTATTATTTATATTAAATTTTAAAAATAACGGTCATTGTCTGTTATTTATAAATTACCTTCGAACGCGAAGAAAAACATCGTTTTATTGACCTGTATCTACCACCCTTATGTTATCATACCGAATTATCTCCTTAAGTCTTCGGATGTTGTTTTTCGACCTTCTGCAAAGGTGTGTGAAGGTGTAGTAATATTTTTTTGTAATTTTGGTTTGATGGATTAAAATGTTAATCATAACAAAATAAATTGGAAAATGTATCAATGCTTTTAAAAAATAGGGATCGTAGTCCGAGAAATTATAACAAATTTAAAAATAGAAGCTTTATTTTTGGATTTGTTTGTGGTGGTTAAGAATTATTTCAGTGGAAAAAAATCGAAACTTTCTCATTGTTATGTAGTTCATAAAATGTCCCATTCGTTTGATAATAATTACGTAAATGTCTCTAATTTATATAGAATACGTATTAAATATAATTCTAGATAATACTATTATTTGCTCAACAATAACTATATGAGGTGTGGTTATAAAACAACGAGACTGGTGCTTTTACAGAAGAAGTAAGCATGCGCTAAAAGCGAAAGACCAATAACTGTATAGCGCGAAGCCTTCTCTTTCGAATGCGGCACTTCTCGTATCTGTATAAAAATCATTCTAGGCGTGGCCTTCGACTGTGTTAAAGCTGTTTTTTGTTTCGCCGAAAAATTATAAGTATAATAATAGAGCAACGAATTGTCGTAAAATTTCACATGAAACTTCGACAAACTGCTATTGAAATCTATCTTTTATTAAAAGAAATATATAGCAAGGAATGTTTATTTTGTGCGCGAGTTTTTGAGTGGTTTAAGCGTTTTAAAGATGGCCGAAAAAATGTTAAAAACGGTTCACGCCTGGATCACCCTTCTGTTTTTATTACCGACTGAAAAATTCGATTAAGTTTGAAGTTTAAAAAATATTAGAATAAATAAATTGTATAACAAACAGGAAAAAATGAAATATTCGATCACTGTTTTTGGAGACAATTATTGCTTTTACCCAAGTATTTATCTCTAGGTGTTTCTATTAATACGCCTATGTAAAGGTTAGTTTATTAATATATATATATATATATATATATATATATATATATATATATATATATATATATATATATATATATATATATATTAGATTAAAATAATATAATAAGCAAAACAAAACTGGTTACTTGGAAGGTTAAACCCTTACTATGACGTCATTTAAATTTAAACTTAAACTTTTTTAGTGACTCTTTTGTATACCGTTTTAATAAATCTTAGTGTATGTATTTCAAATTAATAGGCAAATAAATACATATGCACATAGCAGATTATTTCTCTAATCAAGGATATTTAACGTATTACATTTCATAATATTGATTAGTCTGAATACTCTCTTAGGTCAAATTGTTTCTGTTATTTATAAAATTTAATCTTTTTCATTTTCCCCAGTAAACTAAAACTACTTAAAAAACACTACTTTCGTTTTAAATCCAACGAATGTTTAAAAATCAAGAGCGTTTTCACTTGACCCTAACGAGTCCTTTAGAAAGTGTCAAGAGCATGTTTAAGGGCTGCCAATATTTCAGGAATTCATGAGCTTTTCGAATTAATATTCAAAAGCTTTAGACATCTTTTAAACTCGAAGAATGGAAACGAAGTGCTGAATAAGTAGTTTCAATTGAAATTCTGAGAAACTAGGTTATAGGGGCAAAATAAAAATAATTGTAATTTAGTTTTTCTAAAGTTATCGGTTCTGAATTTATTTGTAATCTTTGTATTGCTGGTTATACTTTTTGCTGTGATCCAGGTTTTTGCAGAATATATTAATTAATATTGATTATTTTAATATAATTGTATAAAATGAAATGAATATACTTTACGTTGGAGTTTAGAAATCGAGTCATTAGTTTATATAATATTAAAACATGTTTTGTGTGACTTGTAGCCTATCTGCGTTTGTCACTTTCACTCGAAAATGATAAAATACTTCCGTTCATTATGCATATTACGAGAGATATTAGAAAAACTATCTATTTAGCCATTAAATAAACAAGTTACTGTGTACTATCTAGTTATGTTCAACAGGCCCTACTACTGTACCAATTTAATTTAAATTTATTCAGCAAAAAGAACTAAACAGCAGAAATTATCAGACTTGTTCGTTTGGTGTAGACAGCCGGAGGAAATTTGACTAAAATTTGGTTGCCGGACTTGCATTGCCTTTATTTTTATTTATTTTTAAGACGTTTCGATTAGGTTGTATCTCTAATCGTTATCAAGTATAAACTGAATGATCAGTTTATACTTGATAACGATTAGAGATACAACCTAATCGAAACGTCGTAAAAATAAATAAAAATAAAGGCAATGCAATTCCGATACCCACATTTTAGTCAATCTTCAACATTGTCTACAACGTTCAAACAAACAGAGAAAATTTGTCATACGCATTAGAATACAAAACTACAGTTCTTAAAAGAAGTTTGTGATCTGCAGTGATAATTATTTCGCCAAGGTTAGTCGGTATTGGGATCATAAATCTGAGAAAAAACTTTTTCGCTTTATTATAGGGGATTTTGAAGATTGTACAATAAAAGATATAAATATACAAGTTTGTGATGTATATATATATATATATATATATATATATATATATATATATATATATATATATATATATATATGTGTGTGTGTGTGTGTGTGTGTGTTGAAGTTTCTAACAAAGTTGAACTTCTTTTTCACAATATATACCACATGCATTATTGCATATATGAAAATTCGAAAGTTTTCAGATAGCGGTCCTCGGGCTGAATGAAACTCCATTATTTACAAACGCCGAGCTTTCGTAAGTTTATTATTTCCTTCTTCAGGGCTACAATACAGAACAGTCATGTTAATTATTATTTTAACTTTACAATGTAAGATATTTAATAAAAAATGATTCTAAATTTAAAAACTTACGTGCAAAATGAGTACATTAATGGCTTTTAGACAGTAAAACGGAAAATCCATGCAGGCATTATTGATTCTTGCATAATTTTTTACATTTTATTAAAATGTTTTTTTAAACACTAATATATAACATTCTCTGGTGGTACTATTAAATTGACCCACAAGATCATTCGGAAAACGAACGCGTCCGACGTACACAAGGGACCGACAGCATCCAAGTCGCAGTGGTCAGTTTGCTCGTGGACGCCATACAGTGAGCTTTGAAAATGGTGAATGAGATTTCATCGAAACATCAGCTGCCTTATAGTCCTGAGAGGGATTCAGCACACACACACGGGATGCCCGAAAACCTTTGATTACACATCACACCCGTGAGAACATCCGACAAACATATATATATATATATATATATATATATATATATATATATATATTTAATTTTCTAAATTTTTTCTTAAACCATCTTTCTATATAAATGTATGGTAATTTCTTTGGATTAGGTTTCAAAAATTAATACTACTATTCTGTGCTTGACGTTTCGCCCAACGTAGTGGGCTTTTTCAAAAATATAATCTAAAATAAAAACAAAATACAACTAACATGGTCACAAACGCACACTCACAAGACTTAGAATTAACACTCAAATGGTACAATATTAATTAAAAATATCAATTGATAAAATAATGTGACACTAAAAATCAAAAATTAAAATTTTTTCTGATTTATAAATAAATTTTATCGATATTGACTATACAGTGTATTGCAAACACTAAGGGCTACAATAGGTGGTTTAGTTTATTAGGTTAAAATATATTTGGCTCAGCTTTTTGATATCTTGTTTGTCATTGATTGCTTGTTTTTTTTTTTAATATGTAGCATTTCCTTTATTTGAAGTTTATGGTAGTTTCTTTCCTGGGTTAGAATCTTTGTGTTTGAAAAATCAAATTCATGTTTAAAATTTGTCTCGTGTTTGTGTAATGCTGTCGTTGCGTTTTTTGTGTATTTATGTCCGTTCAATCTGATGTCTAGATATTGTGTTGTCATTCCAATATATTTTTGTGGACAATTTAGACATGGTACGGAATAGATAATGTCAGATTTCTTTTTATGGGTCACCTTACTTTTTAGCTTTGTAAATAGTGGTGACAAGTGGTTGTATGTTTTGTGGCAAACTATAATATCGTGCTGTTTGAGGATGTGTGTAACTTTTTCTGACAATGAATTTATGTATGGTATTGCAACATATATTTTTGGGTTGTTATTATTATTATTTTGTGTAAGGGCATTCTTATTATACAGTTTGTAGGTTCGTTGTTTTATTATTCTGTTTGTGAGTTTTTCGGGGAAATTGTTATCACGCAGGATTTGTCTGACTTTCTTTAAAGCTTCTTGACGATATTTCGGCGAAGTTAGGGTTAAAGCTCTATCAGTCAAACCTATTATTACGCTGATCTTTTGGGGTTTCGGATGATGTGATTGATTGTTAAGGTAGCGTCCCAACCATGTATCTTTTGTGTACCACATCGTCTCAATCTTTTTACTTTCATAATTTCGAAGTAGTGTGAGGTCAAGGAAATTTATTTTTCCATTTTGTTCGACTTCTGATGTAAATTGCATCTTTTGGTGGAAATTGTTGAATGCATTTAGTATGGTGTCTATTTCAGTTTCGGGGACAGCTGCTAGACAGTCGTCAACGTACCTCTTGAAAAATTGAATCGGTATATTAAGTTTTTCTATGACATTTTCTTCCAGATATTCCATGACCAACTGTGCTACTGTAGATGATATTGGTGAGCCCATTGCGCAACCATCAAGCTACTGATAGTATGTATCTTGATATTGAAAGTAATTGTTGGTTAATGTCAAATTTATGGCTTCAGTGAAGGTTTCTAGGTTTAAAGTGGTAAAGCTTTTTAAGTTATCCCACTTTGCTTTTATTATATCTGTTAGTAGGTCATTGGGAATATTTGTATAATTATTATATAAAAGACTCTTTTACTTTTAAAAAATTTATTAACGAAACAAGTATTCCAAACAACTATAAATTATTTTCACTAGATGTCGTCTCGTTATATCAGAAGGTTTATTTTGTTGTTATTTTCTGTCTCTATTGTAAATTGGAGTTTTGGATGAAAAGAGTTGAAAATATTTAAAATATTTTCATTTTTGTTCCTTGGTATGGAAGTAATACAATGGTTCAAGTAACGATAGAAAAATGGTGGTTGAAAATTAAGTTTAGTAATGATAACAGATTCAAGTTCCTCTAGAACAATTTGTGCTATTACATTAGATATGGATGATTCCATCGCACGTCCTTCAATTTGCTGGTAAAATTTGTTTTAGAGTTTAATGAGGAAATAAATTATCTTTTATTCCCCTAACTGAACCGAAAACCCAAGAAAAAAGAATATATCTAAATAGAGGTTCAAGAAAATAAAAACAAAAAAGTAATTTAAGTATATATATATATATATATATATATATATATATATATATATATATAAATATGTACATATGTATATATATATATATATATATATATATATATATATATATATATATATATATATATATATATATATATATAAAGGAAAATTCTAAGTCTTGGGATAGCGGTCCTAGGGCTGAATAAAAACTCTGTTCTTTACAAATGCCAAGCTTTCGGAAGTTTATAATTTCCTTCTTCAGGGCTACAATACAGAACAGTTCTGTTAATTATAATTTTAAATTTTACAATGTATGATATTTAATAATAAAAAGAAAATGATTCTTAATTCAAAGACTTACGTGCAAATTGAGTCCATTTATGGCTTTTAGAAAATGAAACGGAAAATTCATGTAGAATCTGTTGATTTTTGCATAATTATTACATTTTATTATTAAAATGGTTTTTTTAAAAACACTAATATGTAATTTTATCTTGTGGGTCATTTTAGTTGTACTGAATGTAGGTTTATCTGATAAGAAAATCCTTGAAACTCTCTTTTTTTGGTAGATGGGATATGTCAGAAATGTCTAATTTTATTTTAGCGGTAATTTTGAATGTGGAATCATTATGTTTTACAAGAAATGTTAATTTTAATTTTAATTTATAAGTTAGGTATTTAATAATATAATTTTTCCTTGTATTTATATTGATGAGAAGTATGTTTATTTAATGAGTAATTAAGTTCTTATGAGAATTGTTGCGTTTAAAAATTGTACTAATTGTAAGAAGGTAATAGGAAATGATTAATGAACATTATTTATATAGAACAAAGAAGGTTAGAAAACAGTCTTCCAACCTCTCGCCTTCTCAATATCTAAAATTGCAAAATATCTAGTTGTTATAGGGAAGTGACAAAAATGCACTTACGTAATTTGTAGAAAACTATAGAGAAACTGTGAAGTCAAGATGCTGGGAGACTTGTTGTCTTGTATTTTTATTATTAAAGGTTACAAGAGATGAGAGTAGATTACACTGAGATTTTCAATATCTTTTCTTTTGTTGATACAGTTATCATCTAAATAAATTTCTACCATCTCCAGAAAATGCCTTTTATTATTATTTTGTTCTTTGTTGATTACCTCAACACTGACAAAATCAAACCTGTGATCCTCATCGATTACATATTCCGACAAGGTGCATGTCCTCTTTTGCAATCTACAATATTATCATTTTCTTTTTATTATTAAATATCATACACTGTAAAATTTAAAATTATAATTAACAGAACTGTTCTGTACTGTAGCCCTGAAGAAGGAAATAATAAACTTCCGAAAGCTTGGCGTTTGTAAAAAACAGAGTTTCATTCAGCCCCAGGACCGCTATCCCAAGACTTAGAATTTTCCTTTCTAACTACTCTTCCTCTTATTATATATATATATATATATATATATATATATATATATATATATATATATATATATATATATATATATATATATATATGGTATTGAAAATAAACTCTTACATCTATTTACTTTATACCAAAAGAAAAATAGAAATAGGTTGAACCATGTTACAATTCTTAATCCAAATAAAAGTTGCCTCATTTTTTTTAATTATAATGAATTATTTTAAAGCACCACTGAATAAGTATAAAGAAATAATCTACTGTGGTTAGAAAAAAAAATGTGACCCTGAAACTATTTTTAATGTTCCTCTATAAGCCGTTAGCAAATAACTCAATACTACTTGATCGATCGGATTACAGTTTAAAACTTTCCGGGGTTTTAAAAATGCTTGGCGTTACTTTAGATCAGTCTTCGGCAACCTATGACCAGCAGGTCACCGAGTGACCCTTTTCATAATTTCAAGTGTCCTACTTGAACTGCAAAAATAAAGTCTAATATATGAAAATAAATATATGTAAAAATAAATAATAAAAATGATATTTTTATTTTATTACAAAGTTTAAGCAACGACCATGCATTTTTCAAAATAGAATTTGTAAGACATAAAATTAGAATTATAAATTTTATTTTGTATGTTTAAAATGTACTGTAATTATTTTTTCAAAAAAATATCATGTTATTCACCGAGAAATACTGTTTAAAATGAAAATATCACTGACCTGAAACTTCTTAATACACACATTTTATATGATTTTGACCCGCAGTCAAAAAAGGTTGCCAACATCTGTTCTAGATAATGCTTTACTATGGCGAACATATGTTGATAAGTTCTTTAAAAAAGGAAAATTGTTACGCGTTAAAAGTTTAGTCTAATTAGTATAGTCCTGATATTCTCTTCTCTTTATTATGCTAAAATTCACTCTCACAATCGCTACGGAATTTCAAATCTTAGTCAAGAAATATCCATCTCGCTTTTTTTTTGCTTTAAAAATATGCTTTAAGAATTATTAATATATACCCTTGCTAAAATCTTACCGAAAATACTTTAAATCTATATTGCCAGAGACGATTATTTACATATTTAAGATTTATGTGTACGCGTTGAAAAATGAAAAGGCCTTTGTGAATAATCGTCCTATGCACCATCGCGATACAGACAAAAAAGAACTCTTTTCACCCAGTAGCTTTCGTACAACGTTTTATCAAAAAAAATTTTCTACAGCCCCCTTTAATTTTTAAATATTATGAATTGTAGTATTCAGAATTCGCCCAATCTTATTCTTAAGGATTTCAACGTTTTTTTGCCCATACAATTTTTTTCCTTGTCCAGGAGTTTTTCATATTAAATAAAACTTTAAGATAACGGTAACATACTACCTCATAACTCCCGATGATAGGTTACCTTTAGGAACTCTGCCCACGAGAGTTTATGAATATTACCAACCTTCAAATTCATGTTCTAATCTATATCTTACCTACCTACAGTAATCCTTTCCGATTTTGTTTTTTACTTGCCAACATTTCTTGCAAGCGTGGCGTCTTAGATTTCAAAAACCCCTAAGAAATCTGAGGGTGACAAATTTTAAAACACAGTACCCCAGGTAAAGCTTTAAATTCAGAAGAAAGAGGGCAAAAATTGATAAACTTTTACATTGCAATGTACAATAATATGTAATAAAAGAACTAGAAAAGGAACTAGAAAAGGTAAAAAAAGATGTTTTTGGACTCTGGGAAACGCGTCTTCAGGGAGAAAAATGTGCTAAATTCAGGCTAAATCTAATAGCACAAGATCAAGGAATATGGAGGATCTTAGGAGAGAAGAAATGAACATTTTTTATGCGTTTAAGTTTATTGTATTTTTACACTTTCTCCCATTAATGACATTCTTTTGTATGCCGTTTTAATCGAGGAAATTAAAGATTTTTAATTTTTTTCTGGTTTTCAATTAATTTACTCTCATCAATAGTTAGTAACGGGTCATTTAAAAAACGCGTCTATATATATGCTTCTTTTAATAAAATGTCAAGTAATTTTTCAAAATTATTTTTGGTGATTGAAAGTGCAACACACTCAATTCTTGTTTGCAGTCATCTTAAATTTTAAAACTAAAATTTACTAATAACTAGGAATTACGATTGATAAATTATAACAAAAAGAATCGTATTAACATTATAGAAACTTGGAATGTGTATTTGACCGAAGTATCTTCGGAATTTCTTATTTTTTTCATCTTAACTAACAACTATTGAGTTAATTTGGAGCGGTAAATAAAATTAATATTAACGTGACTGTGTACCTACCTTATAGACCAGAGTTTCTCCAAGGTAAATAAAAAGAACTAACTAATTTAGTTTGTAGGATCCACTACGTCGACACAATAATGAAACTAATTATAGGAACTTGCTATGTGGTGCTTTTATTTAAACGATATAGCATGCTGAATCTTAACCAAGACAAATTGCTTTTACGGTAAACTTACCCATTCTATTACTGTAGACAAAGAAAGCAAAAAAGTAAGTTAATATATCTAGCTTGGAACACTTACATATTTACACTAGTTAAGTATGTGGTGTCCGAATCAGTGATACGGAAATTTAATGTTACAAGTGTGGCCGTTTATATTTCGAAAATAACAAACAAAAGAACTAATTTTTATTAAAAATGGTTTTACTGTTTTTTAAAACACTTACTACAATAACATTAGACAACAGTCAAAATGTATCTAAAATAAAATCGACTTAACTTTTGGTGTACTAAAACCGAAACTAAACTTACCTTTTTAATATTAGTTCAAGTTTTAGAGATACGTGATTTTATGTCTCCCTATATATTAACAATGTAACCGCAACAATGCATGTGGTATATTTGTACTGTTATAACAATAGAGGGATGCGACGTTGCTAAATATAAGTTTTCATAAAGTTAAGGAAATTTTGCACAATTTGGCAACACTCATCACTCGTCACGATGTTCTTTGAAGCACCAAGATCATATCTGTTTGAGTATTGCATCAATTGATATGAACCTTCTTTTAAGGGACTATTAAATTATGCGAGATCCACCGCTAAAATAGTTTTTGCACGATTAAGTCTTCTGCAATTATGTACACTGATGTTAGTGTCTAGGAAATTCTTGAAAAGTTGCCACTGCACCCTCATTAACATTCGTATCAAGCGGGTAGATGTACGAAAACCACACTGATACATTTAACAGATGAGATTGGAGACCTACTGAACAACAAGAAAACTGTCGCGTGTGTTTTTCTTGATACAGAAGGGGGTTATGACAACACGCACATGAGGCAGTCAAAAGATCGCTTGATGACACGGGAGTAGACGATACGACGTCCAAATGGCGCGATTTCTCTGCACTAGAACAGCAGATACAGAGACAGGACAAAACACTATTGCCCTCTGTATCACCAAGGGATGCCCTCATGAGGAAGTAGATTGTCCAGTTATGTGGAGCTTAATTCCAGATCTACTTTTCTGTGATCTTACTGACCTCTGCATGTCTTGTCAGGGCTATGTCCATAACGTGGGCATAATAGTGAGGGGCAAATTCCAGAATACTTTCTGCAACATACTCCAGAGAGGACTAGAACATATTTAAGAATGGTGTAAGATGATGGGACTAATTTTCAACCCCACCAAAACCACCTTAGTAGCCTATACAAGGAAAATGAACTTTAACGTGAAAACCATCAAAATGAATGGGAACGTTATTGCGTGAAAATCAGAGGTTAAATATCTGTGCATCACCTTACATAATACACTTCTCTGAAATAAACACGAAAAAGAAGTAATAAACAAGGCTACAAAAGCCTTAATAGACTGTAGAAACTTTGAGGGAAAGAGCTGGATGTATACTGCAATGATGAGACCAATTATCACATATGGAGCAGTGACCTGGAGTAAATGGACCAGTCTCGTCAACACGAGAGTTAATTTCTCGATAGACCAGAGATTGGCCTGTGCGTGTATAACTAGGACAATGAAAACCTGCCTAATAACCGTAATGGACGTAATCCTAAACCTTATACCTCTACGTAGAAGATATGGCGAAGAAGAGAGTATAATGGATGATGAGAGATGAAGTTACAAAACGTAGGCCCAATTTCTTATCCAGAAATCAACAAATCTGGGACATGCCACAAGATAAAATGAAAAAGAAGGTCAACTTTGCGAGATATTTCAACACAAAGTTGAATCAAAAAAGCGAATGGGACCAAAATACCATAGAAAATATCGATTAAAAGGTGATAGCTCCAAAATAACGGAGAAAAATAGGAATAAGAGTGTATGGACCCAGAACCAGATACCATCACAGCTTGGGTAAGTGACCAAGCATCTTTCAGGAGGAAATAAACGTCATCAGGAAATGCATTCAATTCAACAAAGAGGAAAACTATTGCGGACAGGAGATTATGATTAGGTCGGATAGTCAAGCAGCCATCATTGAGCTAAGTTCTCAAGTAATCAGCTCTAAAAAGTCTGGGAATACTTAGCAGAAGTAAATGAAGTGGATAGGAATAACAAGGCCACTCTCCTGTGAGTATCGGGACACATCGGGGTAGAGGGAAATGAAATACTAGACAAGCTGAGGAGAAAAGGTACTGAGACACTATTTCTCGGACCCGAACCTTTCTGTGGAATCAGTAGTAGTGTAGTGTTGGAAGAACTGAAAAGAGAGGAAAGAAGGAAATCCAATTACTGGAAAGTTTTGCAATAATTGAGCCAAGTGAAGATACTTTTGTATGCCATACATAGGTCTAAGTAAAAACCAACTTAGAGTTCTAGCGGGAATTCTGGAGGAGCATTGCCTCAAGACATTTGAGTGAAAGGAGAGTGCAGATTTTGCGAGGAGGAGGACAAAACGTCTATCCTCATCATTTCAGAGCACAGCGCTTTAGAAAGCTCTATAATATGGTTCTTGGGAGCACAACAAATAGGAGAAGGGGAGCTGTTCTTGAGGGAAATAGGACTGAAGGACCTGGTCTAGTCGGCAAAGTATCTCTAACGACTTGACAGCAGAAAGGGAACAAACTAGATTATGTTAGGTCGCAGCGCATCCATCCTCATTTCTACATATATACATATATAAAGTAACTTTCCTCAGCAGTTCAAAAAGAAGAACGTGTGAAATATGTTTCTACAGTTTCTATTCAAGAATTGCTTCAGTGTTTCCCGATCTAGTCCCTAGTGACCATTATTTCTTCTCAATATTATAATACTAAAATCTGCTTCAAAGTTAAAGAAAATTTAACATAGATGATGAGTAAAATCAGCGGTCTCGAGGACATAATTTCGGATATGTTTTTTACGGGCATATAGATGGTAATAAAGTGCAGTGAAATATATGTCGAAACGCGCGGTTATTATGTTGATTATTATTAATAATTTTCTTCCATTAACTAGTCACTTTACAATTTAAGTGAAGTACTTTTGAACTTTTCTACGTACTTGTACAATAGAGATTGCCTACACAAGTATTAACTTTTTATACCCTATTACTGGCTACAATCATATATGCAAAGTTTTCTATTATTGACAATATTCTCCAGCTACGACATTAAATTTGCATATTATGTTCGACCTACAAAGCAGATCTGTTTAGATCGGTTAAAACTTTTACGATTAGTTGCGGAAAGTGTTTAACAACGTGATAAATTTTGGTTACGTTTTGAATAAAACTCGTAATATTTTCATTTTATGACATTATAACGAAACATTGGGTTGGCTTTTTAAAAATTTTGAGAAAAAGAAGCCATTAAAAAAAAAGAAAGAAAGTATATATATATATATATATATATATATATATATATATATATATATATATATATATATATATATATATATAAAACAACAGGTCTGGAAAATCCACACCAGAAACTGGACGTTTCTTAAGTAAAATATAGAAAATACTATATTATTCATCAAATCAGAATGAGACAAAAGAATAAGCATCGTAAGCATCGATATACGTGTAAATTACCAGTTTGGCCCTCGGATGAGGGGTAATCCAATGCTGGCGCGGTGAGAGCGGGCGGCAGCATACGGTACGCCCTAGCACAACAAAAGGATTCCAAGTTATTTGCTTTCATTCGGCCGTCGACTCGTAAGTACCGTGTTTCGCGCCAAATTTTTTTTGTTACAATGATAGTTTATTCCACGGAACAAAAAGAGCACATGATTAAGTGGTACACTATTCTGGTAAATAATCGGCAGATTTGTATTTATGTGCGAAAATCATCCTGTTCCTTGAAAATTTAGAATTTCGGAAATTATTAAAAAATTTGAGATAACCGGTTGTCCAAAAATTTGTAAAAAATGCATTGATAATAATGAGGAGCAACCGGTTCCTCAAATTACTGAAGAACGGGCAAATCGGGGAGACTGACGTTTGTAGTTTAGCAGAAATTAATTTTCCTTGCAATAGTACCGTAACTGCCTAAGAACTTGATATGAACGCTCGAACAGTTCGGAATATTTTAAAGCTAATAGGTAATATAACCCCTGAAGTTTTGGCAAATACGCGAACCATATTTTACAATAGACAGGGTTATTGTCTCGCTCAAAGTGGAGGCCTGTTTCAACACCTCTTGTAGACTTTTAAGTGTTTTTGTTGATGTAAATTGAATTTAATTATTTGTTTATTTATTTACAATTACTGAACGTGTTACTTTTATTTTTTACCAGAATAAAAGTTTAATTTTGTGAATGATTTTTAATTTTAAAGTGGTCTATTAGCTTATTTACTTAGAAATTACCGTTGCGTTTCACTAGTATTTTTATTATTTTTATTAGAATAAATGTTTATTTTGTAACAGAAATAACAATTTTATGCTCAACGCTCAAAAAAAACTATTTTTTTTTGTATTTCGACTATTTGATGTATTTAAAACAATCAATGTATCAAATAGTCATTAAATATTCCAAATTCCGTCGATTACATTATAAGTTTAGATGAAAAATAAATACACCCTCTCATTCATTTCAAGATACTGCTCGTTTTCGTGTCGCACGGAAGTTAGGGGGAGTAATATTGCGGTAGGCGTTCCCTACGATCTTCTGTCCGAACTATCTGAAACAAGTTAGATAGGCTTAGTGGGTTAGAATTTGAGAAACGGCCAAAATAATTTCTAGTTAAGAAATTTAAAATTGAAGTTTGGCTATAGTAACGTTTTTCTTAAACCTCGGTAATATGAACGGGCAGTCTTTTCTTTCTAAAGTTTCGTCTCAGATTAAAGGCAACAGTGTTGTGGTTGCGTCGCGCCCAGTTATATTTGTGCGCCGCTCTTCTATTTGACATTGGATTGTCGAGAAACAAATATCAACGATTACAAAATTGGGCTAAACAGAAAAACAGTATTATTTTTTTCGCCGTACTCTGGTGTTTAAAAAACAAAAAAAAGCATGTTATCCACATGACGAGTATCTAACTAAATCAAAAGCCTAGGTTAAATTCCAAGGCTTACTATATCATACAGTAGATTGAAATATATTGCTTAAAATTAGACGCCCTTGAACGAATCGATAAATTAGATTTGTAGATATGAGTTTCATTTGCAAATGGGGCTTCGATGGAACGTCAGGTCAGAGCCAGTACAAAATGAAATTCACTGATCCGACTATTTCTGATACAAACTTATTCCTAGCCTCTCTTATTCCACTTCAATTAGCAGGTATTAACACGCAAACTCAACAAGAACAGATTGTGTTATACAATTCCAAGCCCTCGTCTACTATAAATTGCGAGCCTCTGAAATTTGAATTTATTAAGAAAACCGAACAAAAGTCTTTAACGAAAATAGAAAATTATGAACTCGAACCAGACAACTTGCACGATATAATAGTTTCCTTTGCTACCCGAGCTTCAGTACAGTACAACTTATCTATGACGATGATGGATGGCTAGGTGAATGCTTTGGCTGGAGCGAAATCGGTCCAACGTTGTTACCTCTGCCAAACAACATCGCAGTCCAACAACAGGGCTATTCTTTTTAGTCATTATCACTTTCACTTCTATCACTTGAAGTAATCATGATCACTTCAGCCCAATGACAAGTAAATGCATATTCAAAAGAACATGAAGTTATCAGTTTCACTTTGTTCACTTTGATCAATTGATAATTACTCAAAAGAATATAGCCAACATTGATACTGTGTCTCAATAAGGACTGAGTATTTCAGGCTACAGCCATTATAACAAGAGTAAAGCGAGAACTGATCCTTCGGTTCCCGTCATTTTTCAAACTATTGGAAGCAGGCATTAATCTGCAATAGAGAAGTTTTTGGAATACAAACTTCAAACAGCAAGATTATTCTTCAAATGATATTCTTGGTACAACATTCCAACAGGAATCCACAAATGACTTACTTCATTGACCAGACATCATAGCATTTGCAATATTACCGATAGGTAAACTATCGAAAGATGCACAAAAATCAACGGAAAAGTTGATAAGAAACTATCGCCTAGATTTTGTCCGAAAATCTTCTCGAGAAAAAATATGGAGGATGTATTCCAAAACTTTTGGCGTCGATGGATCCTTACACTGTTTTTGACATAGTAAAGATTCGGATAACAATTCATACGTATTGGAGAATGACAAAAGAGCTGTTACCAAAGAAGGCAATGATTAAAAAGTTCTTTTTATTATTTTTATTACACTCGTATTATTTATTCATTTATGTGAATCAATAAATATTATATTACTTACAAATTATTTGCATTAGTATTTATTAAGAAGTCTTAAGCATAGAGGAAAAAGTACTTTTGCCTTTTTAACGATTATCGATACTCATGTATTTATTATTATAGTATTATATTTAAAATGTACCGTGAAGTCAAGCGCAATATTTTATTCATGGAAATACAATTATTCTTTTTATTTTATTTTTAAAGCGTTGAACCACATTAGACGTTTTTCGAATTTATTTTTATGATTTTAAAGTTTCAGTCTGCCATTTTTATTTTTAATATCAAATCGTGCTTTCGACCCACTGTGTTTTGACGACCCGAAACCAGCGAAAAGTCCTTGTCCGACGCCATTTTTGCTAAAAACCAGGAAGCAAGCTACGATACAACAGTATGCTTTATTTCACTTCTTCAACATGGCTAAACGGGTTGTCCGTCGCTTTTTGTTACGTTCCGTTTTTTAAAGAGGTTCTGTTCTCGACTTTTCACACCTGTATATATTTTTTTTAATTTACCGCCACGCCATCGTATGGTGGTTTTATACAATATTACTGGTTTGTGTTGCTCTTGTGTTATTCAATTATTCGTCGAAATGTCGCTATTAGTGTCTCGTTTGCTGTTATTTCATTTTAAAAACAGTTTATAGAGCACAAATGCGAGTTGACGGATTGTACTGGATACTATGACCTGATGAATTCCATATGAGGATAAAATAGTGCTATTGTCATTTTTCGGACGCAGTCTTGGAGTTCTTCGCATTTTTTCGCTGCAAAATAGTAAGGCCGATGATTCAGTGGAATTAATTTTAAGTGTATTTGCCCTTCCAGTAAGAAACAATTTTATAAAAATTTTATTTGTTGGTATTTTATTAAAAAGAAATCTGTATTAAGGCAGATTTTTTAAACGATATATTTACATATACTAGGTAATAAAAGAGTGTAAGGTAAGGGAAAAATGGAACAATGACAGTAGGCACGTTTTATATGAATCCACGTACTTTATCTGTTTAATCTGAGGTCAATTAATTTTTCACTATTGTTAGGAGAAACTAAGTAAAACTAGATAATTTTTAATTAAAAAATAATTAATTTTGTCTCATTATTTTACACGAGAATCCACCTACATTATAATAACTAATTATTTACATTTCAATTATTGAAATGTATAGCGCAATTACTTTTTCATATAGGTAATCATATCGGATCTCGAATTGAAATTAAATGATATTCTAATTATACTGTAGCTAATAATGGATTAATCCAGATACATATTAGTTCCATTGCAATTAATATGCTATATTTGTTTATCTATCTCGTTCATAATATATGCTAGTGAACAGCTTAAAGGAACAGTTTTGGGTATCACTTATCAATCCTTCACCACTTTTCAAGATTTAAAAGTACCGAAACCTTTTTTTTAAATGAATAGAAATTCGTTGTCCATCCGAAGTCTATCTCAATATATGATTCTTTAAAGTGGGCGTAACGGTCGTGAAAGGAGGCACATATATATATATATATATATATATATATATATATATATATATATATATATATATATATATATTTATCAATTTGTTTACATAATCAGTAAAATTTTTACATCCATACAGTAGTACTATAATATCACATTAAATAATGTTGCACCTAGATGCTGCAGCACCTGTAGGTGTAAAAAAAAGAAACAAATCATATCCCAAAATTACATTGAAAGCCAAAACATGGAAACACTTAATCAAGTAGAAAAAATAAACAAAAAAAAATCAATGTGAGTACAGTAAATAGATTCATACAATATAATTTGAATCTGACGTATCACTTTTTTAAATAAACTACTATTTTGTAAAATAAATTCTTTACATATTTTATTAAAGGTTTTTATTTTATCTATTTGACGGATTTCGGCTGGGAGAATATTACACTATTTAGGAGCCAAATAATCAATAAATTTAAGATTAATCGTTTTTTTGTTCTCCGGCATTATTAGAAGTTTGTTCATATTTGCTTGAGTCGAGTAGCCATGATTTGTGAAATTTTTAAAATATTTTGATTTGTGACAGTATGAACATATTAACTGTATGTACAAACACTTTACACTACATATATTCTGACTATATAACAAACATGATGGATAGGTTCAATTTCGCTTATATATAATTATAATAATATATGTTTGTATAATATTTAATGGTCCTATATTACACTCATAAGCACCACCCCACACGATCAGACCATATCTCAAAAGCGATTCAATCAACGACTTATAAATTATTTCAAGTAGTTTTACATAATGAAAGAATTCTTAAGTACCAAACTAATTACTAATTAATTCACGGATTTTATTTGCCAGATAACTGATGTGTTCATTCCATTTTAAGAACTGTTCCATGATAATACATAAATATTTGGTCTTAGTGACAGTAGTTCTAAGTTTCTAAGTTTGGATTGTCATTTATCATTAAGCTATGAAAACTGGCCTGCCAGGTTGTGTTGAAGAGAATGCCATATAATTAGTTTTCCCTATATTGAGGGACAATTTTAGGGAGTCCAGGCAGTATTTTATAATTTTAAAATCATTAATGGCAGTTGTTCTACCTCTTCCCAAGTATTTCCTGAAAATAAGATGGCTATGTCATCGGCATAAGACAGTATTTTACCTTTAATATTAAGACAAAGTAATGAATTTATATAAGAAATAAATAGGACTGGACCCAAAATTGTCCCGTGTGGCACACCTATCAATATTTTTCGTGGTAAACTAATACTATTATTGACCCTCAGCGCTACACCCCGGACTCCATAACGCTCTAAAACATTAAAGAGACTATAATGAGGAACCGTGTCAAAAGCTTTTGCTAAGTCAATAAATATAGTCATCACCTTCCTACCATGATTAAGGTTATCCGTGATATGCGAAGTAAGAGAGTACATTGCATCGGCCGTACTCAATACCTCCAGAAACCCATACTGATTTTCAGAAATAATTTTATTTCCCTTCAAAAAACTGACAAGTCTATAATTCAGACATTTTCAAATATCTTTGCAAAGTTATTAATTAAATTAATTGGACGGTAATTGTCTATTTGGTTATTTGGACCGGATTTATGTATTGGGCATATTATTGTTTGTTTAAAGTGTGAAGGTGTTTGGTCCGTTTCAAATATAAGATTGATGATTTGGTTTAACTATCTCCAAGTGTACAAATTTTATTAAACTCGCCGGAATCCCATCTTTACCCGGAGTCCCATCATTTTTGAGAGAATTGATTTGGACTATAACCTCATTCTCGGTCACAGGTTGCAAGTATATAGAATTTTTATTGGGTGTAGGAAGCGCAAAAGCAGTTACAGGATTATTAATTTTTTTTCTATTTCAGAACCAACGTTGATAAAATAATTATTGCAGAAATTAGCCATTCAAGTGTCATTATCATATATATATATATATATATATATATATATATATATATATATATATATATATATATATATATATAAATATATATATATATATATATATATATATATATATATATATATATATATATATATATATATATATATATATATATATATATATATATATATATATATTACTTTAAATTTAATACAGGCTTAATGTTCATTCATACAGTAAATTTAATGGTTTTGAGCCAAAAATCCTGAATAATTTTCATTTATTTTGAATTTAAATAAAGTAACTGAAATAATATTTCAACTTTCTGTATTTAATGTATGATTATATTGGATTTAATCTAATAAATTAATAAAGATTTACAAAAATTATTAAATTTAATGAATTACATTAAATGTATATATATTTAAACGATAATTATAATAATTGTTGAATCGCATAATTGGATTAAGTCCACCAAAACAAGGTCAGCAAAATTTTGCAAGTACATTTAGGTCATGTATTTTGTACGTTAAAACTACACTTTAGGTTTAATAGCTACATTATTACACCTTATCAAAGCTTCATGCTTGACAAAGCCTAAATGTTATTATCTCTTGGATACGATGCTTACGCTTAAAGTTGGGGTAAAATTGCTGGATCCGACTTGAAATATATTTTCGCGCTCGACTTCGGATAAATCTTGTGTGTCGTAATGGTTCTCAATGAGAATTTTCTTAGATTTCCCTGTAAATTAGCTGATTTGATGCAGCTCAATCTCTTAAAAATTTAAAGCGAATAAAAATGTAAATGCTGTGCGAAACAAAAAGGAATAAAACAATTAAGTTGACATACTAACTGATAGCTCATGTATCCTTTTTTTAGATAAACACCTGCTCGTGCTTTGGAACAATATTTACCATAATTTTTAACATTTTAGCATCTGCTAAAAATACAAAGGTTATCCTTGTGCAAAGAGTTAAACAAATTACCTAGATACCTGAGCAAACTACTGAATGAGGAATTTTGGCTCGTCTACTATAATAGAAATATCGAATAAACAAATTGCCGCATGTGAAAAATTGGTAAATAAATTTTTAAAGGTTTTATAGTTTTATATTTAATAAATGTAGACCAAAGAAAAAAAAATTCTTTACTACAGGCTTATTGAGGGGGTTTCGGTTATTATTCCATCATCAGCACAGCTTATGAATTATGTTAAGAAAATTAACGTCAGATACATTTCTGATTGTCCGCCATTACGTGGTGTGATTTTATGGAATTTTAATAAATTTTATGTATATTAAATTTAAATGTTGCACTTGCAATTGGCGTATTTTTATACATAATACTTGAAGACTATTCTGGCACAGTCATCACTTTTTTAAGCTTCACAGGTAGCTCTTGGAAATATATCAGTACTAGCTTTTATGTATTTCGATATAAAAGTTCTATTAAAATAAATGAGTAAATGCAAATATTCAAGCTACCAGTTTTAGCCGTTTATGAAATCTAAAGTTCTATGAAAAATTAATCCCGTCTTAAGAAACGCTGAAACACTTGTTTAATTGTAAATAAGAATTTATATGCTGCTCGTGTGGGTAATATTAGCTGTTTATAAAGATAAAGAAACTTTATATATTTGGTTTTGTTTTGGGTAGAAATTTATAATGCCATTTCAAATGGATGAGAAGGCCATAAAAGTAAAACATTCCAAAATTGAGATGTTGACTGTATTCAAATAAAAATATACTTTTGCCGCGAAACGGTATTTTCCACAATAGAAATCCTAAAAAACACAATATTTTTCTTTATTTTTTAAGGAATTTTATTTTTATTTAATAATAAAAATGTAATTAAATCTTCTTCGAGTCACGTGACAACGAACACCAATCAAAGTGAATGATGTCATTCTATACTAACGTCGTTGTTGGCACTCCGTCCTGATACGGTTATTCTTTTGAGTCATTATTACTTTCAGTTCCATCACTTGAAGTAATCGTAATCACTCCGAACTACTGACAAGCAGATGCATACTCAAAAGAACATGGTTATTAGTTTCAGTTTTTTTCACTCTGAGCATTTGATAATTACTCTAAAGAATACAGCAACGTCATCGTTCTTACGAACTTGACATATAAATTTTTTGGTTGTATGTCACATTCGTGATCGCTGTCAAGGGTTACGTTGCCTAGTAGATATTTTCACTTTCATGTAATTTCTTCAAAATTTGCTCACTTTTCCCTTTGAAAACGATTCTAAGAAATATTCTCACGAAGGGCAGTGCTTTAGTTAAAGCAATTTCTTCGCAATAACCAGTAATTTCTGCTCTCTGAATTTACAAATATGAAGACCTCTATATAAGTAATTTATCAAAAATTGTTATTTCCGCAACTGTTAACAAATACATAATAGTTATAATTGGTATTTATAAGCTCAAAACTAAAATAAAACGAGTAGTGCCGGGCCAGCTAAAGCCATATTTTCCGATCGTGGAACGTGAATAAATAACTTTTTGGGTGTTTTAGTTTTAGCACTTGGACATTGAGGCCCCATATAACACTTAAAATAACTTCAACAACTCATATCACGAAAATTACGAAAAAAATTTATATATCCTCGTCAATCTACCAGTGTGACGTCACATCGGTCAAGTGACAAGTATTGGCGTTTTACGGGAAATTTTAAACATAATTTAAAATTTACGATTTTTAAAGTACTAGTTGTATTAAAATTTTTTAAAAATATTTACGGCTACATTAGATACTTATGCCTAGTTTAAAACACTTTCCCAAAAATAGATAACGTCGTAATTTGTCTTGTCACAGTCAACTTTCAAGTGCACATTCTTAGTCCCCGAGATTTGTAATAATTCGGAATAACATGCTTAGTTATTTATTAAATTATAACTGTAAAATCGTAAATTATTCAGATAATACAAGTATTTATCACTTTGAATGTCTACAAATTTGGTTTATCCAAAATAGGATAAACATGAATATTAAGAAAACTCAGTATGTTTACTTCACAACAAGTAAAATTAAAAGCCAGTTGATTAACACCATTGTGACAGATGCTAACGAATTGTTGGGAGTGATGTCTTGGGTTATGAAAGAACATCTCTAATTTTATAAAATCATATCCAATAGGCGTTAAAGAAGTTGCATTCTACTGATTACGAGTTGAAAGTATAAATACAACATTCAAAGGAGAAAATCCTAAGGATAATATAACATGAAATGTTCTTCCCGCATCTAAAATCTAAAATAATCCTGATACTTTTTTGGGTTTTTGGTATCTAATTTAATGTGCTGAATTCAAATATGAGCTCGGCTTTTACCTATCACCCATAAGTTTTTAGAGAAGGAAAGAAGAATATAAAATATGAGAAATCCGAACCATATGCAATCCAGTGAATTCTTAAAGATAAAAAAAAACAGAATCACAATCACAAAATATACTGTATTTAGTATTGGAAAAAGTATAATACAATGAAATAAATTATGTTATTATTTTTTTTAGCTTGTATTCGCCGAGATCGGGTTGACGTTTGAGGGTCCAACAGTAATCCGCTAACATGTTTGAGGTCTATTTTCTGCTTCTCCATTTGAACAATTTGCTGGAAAAATTTTTCTCCGAGCTCATTTGAAACTGCACCTAAATTGTCAGGAAATAATTCCAAATGGGAGTGAAGAAAATGCAGCTTAAGTGATATCTTGCAACCAAACGTCTTGTAAGATTGGATAAGTTCTTCAACTCGATCTTTGTAGTTTTTTGATTTCTTGTTACCTAGGAAGTTGATATAAACATTTTCGAAGGCAGTCCACGCCCTATTTTCTTTTCTCGAAAGTGTAGATTTAAAATTTTCGTCTTTAAAAAGTTCTCGTATTTGCGACCCAACGAACATTTCTTCTTTAAGCTTTGCTTCAGTTACACGCACGAATTTCCGTCTTAAATAAAGAAAAGCATTTCATTCTCTAATTAAGGCTTTAACAAAATTTTTTATAACTCCTGGTTTTCGGTGCAGAGGAGGTAAATACTTTCTGATGCCCTACTCGCCACTGACACTTTATGTATGATCTTCGTATTTTAAACATTGAAATAATATACGCATGTTCTCGTACGTTTTTTTCATATTTACAGCATAACCTTCGGAAACAGATCGTTGTTCATTTCCATTAAATAATAAAACTGCCTTTAGACGTGTCTCTAAAGACTCAATAAACAGTCGTCACTCGGTATGTTTATAGGAAAGGTCAAGTTCGTTGATTAAACCCGAAATATCATGACAGTAAACTAAGACATTTGCCATCGAGAAAAATATTGCCGGCATAGAGAGCTTTCTTCAAAATGTGGAATTTTCATTTTTCTTTGTAAGAGATTTCACTGCTGTAAACGAGATCCAAGCAGCTGTGACTTGGTTTTGGAAAGATCCAAATCACGAATAATATTGTTGAGCTCTTCGTGAGGTATAAAATGGGTCTGCTTACTGTTACTACATTCGTAATCTTTTTTTTTTTGAAAACTTGAACTGGCTTTTGGTTCAAAATCATCTAGTTCATCCAATTCCGGGTCGATTTCGTATTTTTCTGGGACTGGTGTGTTAGAAGCGTCATAATGTACAGGTCTTATGGCTGAGGGATATTATGATATTAAATTTTATGTTTGCTTTTACTAGAAATCCCCATAATTTTTGATAAAGAAAAGTAGTAATATAATTCCGAGGTTCCCGCCAAATCATAGACACTCCAAACTTCATAGACTTGTGAATATCCAGTAGCCATCCTGTTCTCACTATAGAGCCGCTCTTGATTCGATCTCGGTTTGATACATTTTTTTTAAATGAAAAAGGGTTTACGATATCAAAATCTCCGCGAAACTGATAGTGTGAAGAGATTCATTGTTACTCCTGTAGCAACATGTCACACAGCTCGTGCCACAATTGATTTATTGAAGGAAACGTTTGGTAACCGCATAGTTTCACGTTTCGGACCCGTGAATTGGCTTCCAAGATCGTGCGACTTAACACCGCTAGACTACTTTCTGTGGGGATATGTGAAGTCGTTAGTCTACGCCGATAAGCCCGAAACTATTGATCACTTGGAGGACAATATTCGCCGCGTTATTGCCGATATATGGCCACAAATGTTGGAAAAAGTTATCGAAAATTGGACCTCCAGATTAGACTACGTCCGAGCCAGCCGTGGCGGTCATATGCCAGAAGTCATATTTAAATTATAATGCCAGAAGGTTATCTTTCGAATAAAGTAAATTTCATTTTATTCTCCAAGAGTTTAACAGTTTCAACGAAAAATTGCAATTTACGTTCGAAACAGAAAGTAATAATAAAATAAATTTTCTAGATATGACACTTATACGCAGAGGAAACAAAATTTTAACTGAATGGTACACCAAACCAACTTGGTCGGGTAGATATCTAAACGGTTTCTCAAATCAATCAAAAACCCAAAAAAATAGTGTTATAATCGGTCTGTCTGATCGTGCCACCTCTCTAACGTCTCCAGAATTCCGACCAAGAATACTGCAAAAAGTGAAAATCACGCTAATAAATAATAATTTCAATGAAAAGATTATCACCGAAATAATAAATAAATGAACATATAAATCTTATAATAACCTTATAACAAGAAACATAGAACATAAACAGCAAAAATATGTAGCATTACCTTACACTAGTGAACACATTTTAAAAAAGCATAACATTATTGTATGTCACAGGTCTCATAATAAATTAAGTACACTATTTACTGATTTAAAAAGTAAAACTCCTCTCACGAATAAGTCATATGTAGTATATTCGATCCCTTGCTCAAATTGTCCCAAAAAATATATAGGCATGACAAGCCAATTGCTAAAGAACAGATTACATGGTTATAAATATACGAAAAATGCCTCATCAGCATTAAACAAACACACACAAGATGAAAAACATACTTTCGATTATAAAAATACCATAATTAAGAACAATGATATTAATTATCAAAAATTGCAGATAAAGGAAATGATAGAAATTAAAAAAGATAAAAACACTGTTAACGACAGAACGGATATAGGAAATTTAAGCCACATTTACACCACCCTAATTTAAATAAAAATATTATGTATTCGATCCTCTTAATAAATCAAAAATTGAATATCCTCTTAAACATAAAATTAAATATATGCCTTCTTTCGTTTCTTTTTTTATACATATATATATATATATATATATATATATATATAATAAAACACACTCGCATTCCATGTATCCTAAGTACCCAAATAGACGACATTAAAAATTTCAGTTCATTATTACTAAATAAACATTGTCAAGGTATGTACTGGTAAAATTAAATACTTTTTTAGAAATTTGACTAGTTTTTTAAAGCGTTGTTTGTTTTTTGAAATTGTAAATATGTTTGTGTATGAATGTTTTTAATTATATAAAAAATATTTTAGGAAGATCAATAATTAAAAGAGCAAAAAAATTTTTGAAGATGTCTTAAATAAAGGGCGAAACGTCAAATTGTTTTTGATTTTTTGTTAAATAAAGAACCTAATCCCAAGAAAAGACAAAATAAGAAGAAAAAGAATATATATATATATATATATATATATATATATATATATATATATATATATATATATATATATATATATATATATAACAGAAACTGTTCGATTTGTTCACACAGGATCGCGACGACGTCATTTATACACGGCAAAAATAATACCACTACGACAACGCTAGTTCTTTGCACTTCTCTCGTATATCCAATACTGATCCTCTGACGACCGACCGACTTCTTATATGCCCGTTTCGTATATCTAGTGTTTTCTAGAAACATCAGATATCCAGAGTACCACAAGCGATGACATAATTTCTGTGTAAACGTCTTTCGATACGTAGCTCACCCTTCGACGACTACGGAGTATGGTGAAATTTGCAATTACAAGGGGTTTAATGGATATTTCCATCACTATAAGCAATAGGGGTTGAGACTTTGTAGATAGAGGGGTCATTTTCAAATGTCTCGCATGCGGTGTTGTTAGATTGTGCACAATTTCACAAAACTTAGATAAAACGTAGATTTGATAACGTGGCGCCCCTGTATGCTATAACAACTTTTATATCGCATAGGTACATCCTTAAAACAGCTTTGCAATCAATGAAAACATGTTGTTGATGCTCTCTGGATTTCGCCATGTGATATGGCAATTTACAGGTCGGTGTAAGAGTTAAATAGATATAAATTATCCGAATAATACATTAGTTTAGCGGGGAGAATTTTCATGCAGAACAGTGTTATTAGTACCGAGAGGGATGCTCTTGGTCTTTGCCTTCGCTTTCCGTACTATCCGACTCTTTGTGTTGCCTTCGCCCGTGGTGCTGTCGCGTCGTATGTATATAAAAATATTCCGCCGCTTTTTATAGGCTTTCATTTGATACTCCACACGTACTAAAAAAAAAGAGTGATTAAATTAACAAGAAAATCCCTGAGATAGTAAATTAAGAATTTCGTACTGTACCTCTTTGTCTAAGTCAAATTTCACTTGTGTCAAATTTTATCTTACTTTTCATCTCAACAAGTTCTGATATACATCGATGGGAACTTTCTTCATTTTCAGCCCTTTCTGCATCTCCCTCTTTTAATTGAACCATTTAAACGGGTAATCTTCTTTTTCAAACAATCAAATATTATTATTCACTCTATTCAGATATTATCTCGAACAAACACATAAACTTTCGTTTTTATAATGTTAATAAAGGTAGTATGAAGATTTAGATTTTTTAATTAGTTGCTTATAAAATTTAAACCATTTCACTTTCTCGTAAATTTCTTATCCCTTGAGGACTATATTAATATTCAAAAACACGAAAATCCGCTTAAATGTGCCAGAACAAAATTATAAGGGTCAGCATTTAAAATATTTAAGAGTTACGTTCGGGATAACGGTAAATCTGTTTAAACCAATTTAAAGTCAATAGCCAGCTGTTAAGCCAAAGTAACTTTACAATTAAAACTTTAAAAGGTTTTTACCAGCTTGGGCAAACTTACTTCTAAATCAGTTACACAAATTTACAATTTATTAACTTTTATAATTGTAGGGTCGGACAAGTTGTTTCAATGGAAAGAAAAGCATAATTTTTAATAATAGTAATTAACACAGTACGATTTAATAATATTTTCTATTATTTTCTCTTCTCTTTTCTTATTAAATAATTTTCACTTCTGGCAGCCTATTGTTACGTGTTTTTGGATTCCTTTTCGACTCCAGTGAACCTATTTCTTTTTGTATTGCTTCCACATTATTTTTTCTTATTAATTACAACACACACACATTTATATATATATATATATATATATATATATATATATATATATATATATATATATATATATATATATATATTTGATGTAACGTAGGTTTTCATGGATGGTGAAATGTGCACTGGTGTTTTTCCGGTTTTCCATCCGTTCGTCAGTAAAAAAATCGTCACGACGTTTCGCTAACCTCTCAGCTGACATTTTCAAGTGATGTTTCCCGGATGGATGTTCGATTTGGAATGAGTGTGCTAGTGCCTTTTTATAGTTTGGACCTTGAGCAGGTTATATCTTGGTTCTGCCCGGTTGGTTTCCTTGCTTCCCTGGATCTGGTCCTCCTCTCGTCTCGCTGCCATGTTGTTTTTGGTTGGATTTTAGTTCAAGTTTTCCATGTATTTGAAATATTTTGCGCGTCACCTCTTTTTTTAAGTTTTCGGTTTTTTCTATTTCGACAGCTTGTCTAACCAAACTATGAAAAGGTAGGCAGACTACCAGCACGTTAATTTCAAGCCAAGCAGCCATCAATGAAGCACCCCTTGAAAATGTCAGTTGAGATGTTGGCGAAATGTCGTGCCGATTTATCTGCTTACGAACGGATTGAAAACCGGACAAATACCAGCTCTTGAACTCTTTAACCTCTTTTAGCCTCGTATTCAATTCATAGTGGAGGAAGAGACTAACAACAGTACCCCATTTTTGGATATGTTAGTTATACACACGATTGAAAACACTTTAAAACTTAAATGGTATACTGTTCTAATTGATTCATAAGTTACCAATCGTAACATTCTATGAGATTTAAAATCAATCTCATCTTAGGCATGAAAAATAGAGCTGTTAAACTAATACACCCGAATTTTAGAGCAGAGGCATTGCGTCAACTTAATGATATACTAATGGAGAATTTTTACCCTGATAACATTATTAAAAAATTTCTCTGTAATACCAAATACAATATTCCTGAAAACATCTTTGAAACTTCATCTCAAACGTCTCTTCTGAATACTTAATCTTTAAGTACAGACAACACTCTTTCAAATTTAACAGTACCAGTTCAGTTATACACAAACATAGAGAGTCTCACGGACAAACTGATGACTATTTTGAACATACAGATATCAAAATAGCTAGAAAACAATTATTAACTCTCTCAAATATTTACTCTAAAACCAAAACACCGCTACAGCTGAATGAGATGTTCTGCATAGTGTATAAAGTTCCTTGTTCAACTGTCAATTAGTTTATATAGGCCCGACTTCCAGAAGCCTCAAAGGGAGACTCATTTCTCATCGTAGTGATATTAATAGAGGTTTATCCTATTGTGCTTTGCAAAACATGTTTTTTATCATGATCACATCATTAAAAGGGATGGCACTGAGATTCTGGAAAGAGTTCCTGCATATCACAAAAGGCTCTTCCTTTAGATGATCCATGTTAATCAAGATGGCAATGCCATGAATAAAAAAAGTGACACCGAGAGTCTGAGTGCCATTTAGAGCTATATTTTACAGTTGGAAAAAGAAAATTTGAGTCTCCTGGATAGTCCATATCCAGATGAATAAATTTCTCCATTGATTTCTCTTATATCATGTGAAAAATATCAAAGAAGTAATTTTCTATTTGTATATTTTATTTTTGCTAAACCTCACACGTGACTACGCCACTGTTTTACGGATTCGTATGTTCCTTAACTACTTAGGCCAGCTGCGCCACTTTTCTCGGTCGACACGTGACATTTGTCACTACAAAATGGTATAAAAGTCGAGTAGGATATTTCGCTGTTTCATGACTTTTAAAATTTAAACAAATTCTTACAATGCCTTTAAATAAAAATAAAAAGTGTTAATGGTGGGTTTTTCCCCTGTTTTTCACGTATTTACTTGTTTCATATTCAAATAACATTGGTGAGTTACTTAATAATTATAGGTCAGGTTTAATACTGTTCAATTGATATTGTAGGTATATATATATATATATATATATATATATATATACATATATATATATATATATATACATATATATATATATATATATATATATATATATATATACATATATATATATATATATATATATATATATATATATATATATATATATATATGTATAATAGTGATGGAACGTTTCTCGGGACCACAGCATATATATATATATATATATATATATATATATATATATATATATATATATATATATATATATATATACATATATATATATATATATATATATATATATATATGTATAATAGTGATGGAACGTTTCTCGGGACCACAGCATGCATTTTGCGTATGGGGTGTGCAAGTTTGAAGAGACTGGAAACAATGCCGGACAAATCATTTGAATGCAAAAGGACATCAAGAACGACCACGAATGTTGACCGAGTGTGCTAGAGACGACCTACGACAGTTTCCACCGGACTCGTGTAGCTTCTCTAAATTGCACATGCCAACAGTCTATCGCATTATTCGCAAACATTTACATTTTCACCCCTACAAAATTGTTATTGTGTAGAAAATGAGGCCCGATGATCCAGATAAACGACTTTAATTCTGTAGAACAATGAAAAACCGTTTTAGGAGCTTCAATAACATATAGTTCCCTGATGAATCGAATTTTCGCATCAACGGCGACGTGAAAAAATCAAATTGCAGATATTGGGCTCGTGACAATTCTCTGGAGCTGCATCAGAAACCCCTACACTCGCCTAAGGTTGTTGTTTGGGCTGTCATATTAAGCCAAGGAATAACCTATCCATATTCATTTAGACTGTTAATTTCTTTCGTTATTGCCATACGATCCGGACTTTCTTGGCTCCGGAAATGCAAAACCAGATTAGCTACAACCGTTCCACGTCACCAATGATTCTTTGACTGCTCTTCATGGTTTATTCCCTGAAAAAGTGATAATTCGTCGAATGGATATCAACTGGGCACCGCGGAGCACTGACTGAATACCTGCTGATATGCTGCTACTTAAAATGCAAGATTCTCAACACATTACCCCAAAACTTAAATGTTCTAAAGCGAAGAATCATAGACGAAATCCATACGATTTCTAAAGCGATGTTTCAGGGAGTAATTGAAAATTTTGGTTCGGGATTAAATGAATGTGAAGAAGTGGATGGTGCTCATTTAAAGATGATTGTTTTTTATAAATAAAAATCCAAAACTACTCTATTATTTTACCGCAATGAAACAGATCTGAATTAATTCTGTTTTATTTCTTAAAAATCAAAAACAACAAGCATTCTGAGACGCCCTTTATATATATATATATATATATATATATATATATATATATATATATATATATATATATATATATATATATATATATATATATATATATATATATATATTGTTTCGGTTATTTTGGGAATTTAATTATTAATAGAGAAAATGTGTCTAGTGCAGTAAATTATTGGAAAAATAAACAAAGGTATAAAGAAAATTGTAATAGTAATTTATAGCGTATATCTATACACAATATTATTAGTCACAATAATTGTTTATGGAATTTCATAGGATATATTGCAATTAGATGTCAATTTTATTTGTTTTCGAAATTGTAGTATATCAGACTTTAAAACAATTAATATATTTTTATTGAAAGTGAATGATCGCTACAAGTATGCTTTTAAAACTTATTAGAATTTTATAAATATCTCTACCAACCTATTTTTAAAAGACTGGAAAATAAAAATTTCAGTTAGGAATTATCTCGAAATATCTCTCCCTGATATTTGATTCTGTTAACTTTTCAGATGTTTTTTTAGATAGGGTAAAAATTCCTGTAAACGATTTGAAAATGGTTCCTGTGTGGATAATTTTCTGTTTCTAAAATACTAATCACATTTATTACTGCTGATTGTTTTGAAAGTAATGAAATTGATATATGATAAAATTTTTCTAGAAAAATTGAACCGACTTCTTAAAAGCGCTAAGAAGCGAAAAATAACGATATAAATTTTTATATGATATAGAAATTTTGAAGTCAGTTCCAAATTAATACCTAACAAAATGTGATTCGCTTTCTTACTACTAGTGTTAGTAGTTGACTTTCAAAATTTCAATTTTTAATGTGTTTTTAGAATATGTTATGGTACCTATAAATTATTTGAATTAAGTATTAAGTGAGATTTATGTACCTTGCAATTATATCAGGGACGGAAAAAGTACCCATTTTATCCCAAGTTATACACATCACTAAAATAAACAACTAGAAATTCTTTGATTCTGAGAAATCCCCAAATATCAATTTAGAATTAAGTTATATTAAACAAATATTTAGTTTACCGTAGTAAATCCGCTATTTTCTATTTTCGATTAACTTTGGATTAATAATATTGGATCTCAAAATCTCCCAATATCAATATTTAAAAATCTCAAGACGTTAAATTTTTAGTCCGACATATTTTATTGTGTATATTGAGTTTGTACACGCTCAAAAAAACCTCCAATACCAATTTTGGACAAAATTGGAAAAATGTAAAATGTATTGTATAGGTCATATTAAGCTAAAACATATTGTATATGTCATATTAGCTAAAAAAAATTAACCTCACATTCGTAACCTACGATCCCGAAAACATCAAATTTGGAAAAATATGATTAACGTAAAATATTCAACCCACCATATTGAATTTCAAAAAAATAATTTTAATTTCTTAATCTAATCTGAATATATATACGCACGAAAACTTCCTAGTACCAGTTTTGGACAAAATCCGAAATGTAACATTTTTAGACTTGAAACGTTAAATCTTCGTAAAATAATTATAAATCCACTATTTATATACACCCAATTCCAATTTTGAATAAAACCGAAAAATGTAAAATTTTTAGTACGCCTTATTAGATTCCTTATATTGAATTTTTTAAAAATAATTTTAAATTGTAATTTATGCCCTCAAGAACGCCCCTATACCAATTTCGGAGATAACTCAAAAATGTAAAATTCTTAGGACACCATATTGGATCAGCCAAATAAAATTTTTGAAAAATAATTTTAAAATATGAATTAGCACAATCAAAAATTCCACATATACCGATGGATATTGGATAAAATTGAGACATGTAAAATGTTTAACCTGTTATATTGGATCCACCATATTTATTTTTTTTTTAAATAATTTCGGATTCGTTAGGTGCAACTCCGAAAACTACCCCATATCAACTTTGGAGAAAATCGGAAAAAATTGTTTTTTTTGTTCGCCATATTGGTTCCGCTATACTGAATTTTTCTAAAATAACTACAAATTCATTAAGTGCGACCCCGAAAACTCCCCTATACCAATTTTGGAGAAAATCGAAAAAGTTAATTTTTTTGGCCGCCATATTGGATCAGCCATATTGAATTTTTTAATGATAATTTCAGATTCGTTATGAACTACCTTGAAAACTTTCCTACTCTAAGTTTGGAGAAAATTGGGATAAAATAATTTTTTTGTCCGCCATAATGGATCCGCCATACTGAATTTTTTGAAAATAATTTCAGATTCCTTATGTGAGACCCCGAAAACCGGAAGAGATCAATTTTTTTTATTCATCATATTGGATTTGACATATTGAATTTTTTAAAAATAATTTCAGATTCGTTATGAGCGACCCCGAAAACTTCCCCACACCAATTTTGGAAAAATTATTTTTCCTGTCCGTTATATTATTAGCGCCATCTTAGATTTTACTGCACAAATTTCATCCAGAATAATCGATGTACACACATAAAAAATACACAGCGGTAAAATTAAGAAACTCCTTCTTTTAGCAGCCGGTTAAAATATACTAAAGGAAAATAAAAGTCTCTTTTATATTTTTAGTCTCGAATTGCTAGTTTTATGTATTACAGTATAAAATAGTCCATGGGGGTTATTGACTTGTAACTCGCATAAAACAGAGAGACATAAAGTAAGTATATTGCACACAGCGGGTTTAAATTAGATATGAAGTGATAAGTTGAGCGATTTTTTCTGTTGTTATAAGGTTATTTCCAGAACACATAAGGATCAAGTACTGCGCTGGCATAGAAAAATGTTTAGTGTCTTTGTTGTTGAGTGCCGGTTATTATTTTAAAGTGTTTTATGCAGGATAAAATTCTGCGCAAAAAGGAATAAAATAGGTTGGGTTTGTTAAAAATACACAAAGAGAAATATCTTGAAGAATTGTAGGGTCGTAAAATGAAGGTTTTCCTTCAAAAAGATAAGATTACACAACTACAAAAACCCTTATCGAGAAAGCAATAAAATTGCATTGTCAAATGTATATAGCCGGTTGCTTAAGCCTTTCCAAAAAGTATACCCTTAACGAATTGTCGAGAAATAACAATTTATTTTTACTATTTTTTACGAATCTTTGAAGGTTAACGAACTACTGAGTTTAGTAAATATCGTCTATCAAAATGTGCATGGTTTAAACCTAATGTGGAGTAGTTCTATAAAAATATATTATTGACATCGGAGGGGCTTAATAATAACTGAAACGTGGCTGTATGACTCAGTGAACAACAACGACATTTTTCCTGATACGTTCAATGTACTTAGAGCAAATAGAAACCATATTTTAAGTGGGAAGTCTAGAGGAGGTGGAGTGTTAATTGCTGCTAAAAATGATCTGGATATGTATGAACTTAACATTGAAGTGTCAGATGAAAATACAGATTTGCTTTGTGTAAAAATAAACTTTAATGTCTTAGTCATATATGTTGCCTCGTCGTGTAATTTGCAAAAATATGAAAAATTGTTTGACTTCTTACAAGGGCAACATTGTTTGATTCTTATCATATAAAATTGGAGTCATAACATTAAAAATCTTAATGAGCATTACCCCAATAGGACCACTAATAGATATGTTGAAGGTTTTTCAATTTTATCAGTTTTTTCGATGTTAAACAAATGAATCATATGACTAATTCAATGAACCATCTATTGGATGTTGGTATGACCAAAATATATTAAAGAGTGATTTTAGTTTTGTTGCTGAAGATAAATTCCACCCCACCATTCATGTTTCCACTTATTTAAATTATAAAAAAGACCGAGAATTGTCTATGTATAATTTTCGAATGGCAGATTTTTTGTGTGTGTGAGACAGTGAGAGATATTAATCAAAGACACATCAGCCTCTAGGGCTTCTTAGTGTCTAAACTAAGGTTTGTTTTAGAGTTAATACTATGGATTTATATATGGTTTATTAGTCTGGTTGATTCCAAGAACTTAACTATGTTTGGGGTGTCCCTGTAAACCAGTTTATTCTGCAGTGCACCTGTAAGGTTCAATGATGTAAGGAAAGGTACATACTGTGGACAGGAATAGAGAATGTGTTTGATAATCAATGTAGTAAATTATCTTTGGCATTTGAGTGGGTCCGTCTTTTCTATGAGGGAACCATGGGTTAGCCTGGAGTGTCCAATTTTCATTCTTGTTATTAGGTTCAGACATTTTCCGTCAATCTGGGAAATATCTTCTTTGCCAAAAAATACATCCTTGACGTCATGCAGCTCTTTGTTTTCCTCTAGTGAGTTCCACTTAAGTTGTACCATGTTGCTAGTTATTCTATCCGTAAACTCATTTATATCGGATAGTGAAAAGATATAATTCAAAATTGGCATATTTGAGTTACATGCTTGTTTGGTCAATAAATCTGCTCTCTCATTACCCACGATTCTAACATGGCTGGGTGTCCACATAAAAGGAATTCTTTTGTTTTGGATTAAAATGTGTTCTATGTTGTATAGTATTAAGCTGAGTAGAGGTGATTTTGGTTGTTTGGAACTAATGAGATTAAGAAAGCTGAGAGAGTCTGATGCTTTTAATCAGTTTGATAAGTGGTTGGTAAAGATTAAGTCGGTGGGTCTAAGTATAGAAGTAGACATTATACTTGCGGAATTGTAGGCTGAGAATGATTTTGATTTGATTTGGCAATAAAACGCCGCACCAGTGTTTTTTGGATTTCTTGATTCATCCGTATAAATGATAATATGGTTGTTGTATTGTGAGTTGATTAGATATTGAAATTGCTTGATAATAAATAGGTTATTGTATTGTTCCTTTGAGAATTTGGTTAGGGTCAAACTCCTTTTATAGGGGAAACGTCCCAAGGAGGAAAGCTATAGATATTGCTGGGAATAATTTGTGGCATGGATAGGGAGCCTGGAGGATAATTTCTTGAAATGAGCGTTGCAGGAGTTCGTCGATTTATTTGTGCTAGAGGTTGTAGGAGAGAGGAAGAGGTCTTTATGTGTAATGTGAGGGAGAAATTTGAGATTATTGATATATCTTATCAAGACTTGTTGTCTTCTATGAGATAGAGATGAGAGTTCTGCCTCACAATACAAGTTTTTAATCGAACTTGTGCCAAAGGCTGTTAAGGAAAATTATTTGTTATTACATTATTCATTCTTACAAACTGATTGGAAGTTTCTGGAATAGCATACTGATTTAAATGTAGCTGTTTCAGAATTTCATATTAAAATATTTAAATTAGTAGAGTTGTATGTACCTAAGACTAGACATGGGACCAAATATACTCGATTTGGTTTAATAAAAATCTTATAGCTAAACTTAAATCCATAGAAAAGGCTAGAAGAAAATATAAAAAACTAAAACTATGGATGATTTGCTACAATTTAAAAAGCTAAGATTAAACTGAAAGAATTAGATAATATAAGTGTAGATACATGTAATTTAATACAGTAATAATTAAAAGAAATTCAATACGTATACCTAACAAGATGTTTTTCAACGATAATGAATATTGAAAACAGGCGAAGGCATTTTCAATGCATTTGATAACTATTTTAGCAGTCTGTACGTACTCTAATGATCCAGGAATAAACCCCAATATTGTAGAATATTGAAATAGAAGATGTAATGGATGCGATGAAGAGTTTAAAGCAATTGGTCCAGATAGTATTCCATCTTTAATATTTAATGGTTTTGTTGGCATATTATGTTATCATCTTTTATTTCTTTTTAACTTGAAAATCAAAACTTTTCCTAATAAATGGAAGAACGCAGAAATATGTGAAGTCTTTAAAAAAGATGAAAAAATTAAGGTATGTAATTATCAGCAGCAGCTTAAATTGGTATTGGAGCTTATTGATTACGAGTCTTAAGTCATAATTGCAAATATGATAGATCTGATGCCTAGTCAGCAACTTCGGTTAAGGTAAAGATAGCAGGGTTTAGCTGTTTCCGTAATCTTGTTATAATTCAGAATTTATTTAATTTACATTTTATTATTGTTTAAATGTATAATTAATCGGGAAATCTTAAAAATGGTTATTCGAAATTTTCTTCGGTGATTACGAATCCGATATTAACATTACACAAATCAGGATAGCGGATCTAATATAGCATAAGTATGACTTTAAATTTGTAATCAGTAGGCTCCAAAATATTAGTTTTAAGCTCTGACAGTAGATTATACGTGGTCTAGAGTTAGAAAGTGCTTTGTGTGACTGCCATTTTGGATCTGCCATTTTCAACTTTGCATTTTAACTTTGGATTCATAATTAGCAACTCTGAAAATCACTAATTATCCATTTTACCGGTATCTTGGTGAATTTTAAATAATTTATATTGAAAAAGTGGAGTATGTGTTCGCTATATTGAATCAGTCATCTTGAATTCAAGAATGTTGTTATCGGATTCGTACTTGGTAGTCATGCCACTGCTGAAATAAAAGTTGAGATTTCAAGTTTTGTACTCTAGTAGGAATTTCTTCAACACGCTACACGCATATATATATATATATATATATATATATATATATATATATATATATATATATATATATAATTGTTCATTTTGTCTGTTCTTGGGTTTAGGTTCTTTATTTAACAAACAATCTAAAACAATTTGACGTTTTGCCCTTTATTTAAGGCACCTTCAAAAATTTTTGTCTTTTTATTTATTTATTTTCCTAAAAATATTTTTTATATAATTAAAAACATTCATACAAAAACATATTTAAAATTTTAAAGAACAAACAAACACTTTAAACACTATTCAAATTTTCAAAAAAAGTATTTAATTTTACCAGTACACACCTTGACATTTTGTTTATTTATTAATAATGAAATGAAACTTTTACATCGTTTATTTAGGTACTGAAGATACATGGAATGCGAGTGTGTTTTATTTTTTATATTTTACGATGTACCAAAAAAAAACGAAAGAATGCATACATTTAATTTTATGTTTAAGAGGATATTCAATTTTTTGATGTTTATTAACAGGATCGAATACTTAATATTTTTGTTTAAATTAGGCTGATGTAAATGTGGCTCAAATTTCCTATATCCGTTCTGTCGTTAACAGTGTTTTTATCTTTTTTAATTTCTATAAAATAAATTCATTTTATCATCTGTTTCACTTACATTCCCTGTCGAAGTGTTTCTATTAAAGTGGTAATATTTACTGGAGCACTCAAAGCTAAGAAGTAACTCCATTCCAATTTGATAATACTTGAAATAACTTATATAGCGTGAATCAGGATCATGTTCAAAAAATATTGTTTTATTTTAAAACAGAATATTATTATACTTACATGGCACTGCTGGCTCTTCGATGAAATAACTTGAAGGTGCTGACATCTCTCGGTGGTTTATTTCTGAAACTAGTGACACAAACACTTTTCGATCGGTCTCTTGACGTTGAATCGTCAGCTGTCTTTTCGCCGCGTAAACGTTGCACTAATCTCATGTCTAAGCATAACATCTCGTTGTAGTTTATTGAAAAGTTATGTCATTGGAAAATGACCTATTATTTAAATTTCTATTATTAGAGTATATTATTTCACCTTTTCCTGTCATTTAAAAAATTAAGATTAATTTAATAATTCGAATGTTAATTATCTAAGTAACTTTAAAATAACTTTTTGGACCGTTGAGATGGATGATTACAATAAAAATTTTTTAGTTGGTTAAGTTATAAAACTCGTGTTACTAACGTTACAAACAAAGTATACCAAATAAAAATATATTTTCTATCATTAATACTAATTAATTATAAATCGATGGTGAAGTAAACGCAAAATAAATTGGTAACACAACAGAAATACTGATATGACCAAATAGTACATTTAACTATATACTTAGACACATTTTAAATGCTAGTTCTATATATTGCAAGTCTAACAAAACGCAAATTATAATGTTTTATAATTTTTAGAAGTATGACTCTCATGTTGTTATACATGAACAACGAAAATGTATACATTTTTAGGGTTTCGAACCCTTATAGTTTGGTCATGTTGTTCCATTCATATTGTTACGAACTTTATAGCGTCATGCACTTCATAGTATTACGTTGTGTTTATAGTTTGTAGGGTTTTTGGGTTTATTTTCTACGATTTCGTAATTTATTTATTTAATTTTACCTTTGTTAATTTCCTCAGCTGACGTCTATGAAAGAAGGTCTGGAACTTTCTAGAGAATTCGATTTCCTTATTTTTAATATGGAACACCTATGATAGAAGATCTAGAAATCGCCAGATTATTCCTTTTTCTTATTTTTATTACACCATGTAGTATGGAAATTAGGGAATCTTCCGGTTTTGACCAAAAGGGTATATAAAGGGTCCAGATTCGCTTTCGTTGACAGTATAGTTTGAGAGCTTGTCGATGCAACTTGAATTAGTTTGACAAATGTCAAAAGTGAGGTTGACAATAAAAAGTTATCAAAGTAATACAGTGTGCATAGTTTGTTTGAAGACCGGCCCTCCAGAACAATGTACTACAGCTTTATCATTTCGTTAGTTTAAAATCTTTTTCAATAAAACCATGCAGATACATATTTTCCATTAACCCAATAACATACCCGAGGCAAAAAGATCCAATCGAGTACGATACCATTAGATCTTTATAAATATAAATAAAAGTGATATATCATATTTTTTATTTAGTTGCTTAATTGACAAAATATTAGCTTCCAAATTGGCCTTTCGTGCCCTCCTCTTATTATAATATTATAATTTAAAATATGCAACGAAAATTATCAAGGGTGGATTACGTCCTCTCATATGGGCTTTAATACATTTATTTCTGTTCTTGCATGAGATTTTTTAGTATTTGATTTGTCAGTTTAATATATACTTACCAACTTTCTATCGATTTATATTTAAACTTTAGATTGCATTTTATTAAATTCGATTCAGACGTAAATGTCAAATTTTAGTGTAAACTACCCTCTAATTTAGGTTGGATTTAAAAATCTGTAAAAACGCTTAACCACAGAGCTTAGAAACCAATTGCTTTTTAAAATCAACGCGATATCAATTATTCTTTTGGTTGTAATTCCAAAACAAACAAAAATATCGAATTAATTTTTTTACATTTTCTCTTGCAAATTTATTCTGAATATGATATAAAAACTATGTCTTTCCATTTAAAATTTCGGAGTAAAATTGAAAAAAGTGAAGAGTTCCAAATAACGCCCTCTAGCCGCGAAAATTATTCTAATATAAGTATTATTTCGTTTTAATTGTCAAATCCTCCTTTCTTAAACAAGATTAAGGTTATCAAATTCAGTTCAACCAAACCAGACTTATGATGACTTTTATCAGTAGAATTTTCCCCTCCTCACCTGCCCTAAAATTAATATATTTTTTTGATAGCTTATATAGAGATATTACATAGTTCCTCGACTATCACTTCCTAAGATTTGTTACATGGCCACTTTTAATGAAACACCCTGTAGAGAGTGCTGAGCTACTTTGGTTTCTACGAACTTTCTGGCAATGATAAAAAAAGACGTATTTTTAAAGTAATAACATAATTTATAATAAAGGGATAAACATTAATGGTAGATTCCTAAATTATCTGAGATATGCAGATAATATACTCTTGATCGCATCCGACTGAGAAGAGCTGCAGTCAATGATAAACGATCTCCATGAAACATCGCTCCAATGAGGATTAAAGATGAATCTCAGAAAAACAAAAGTAATGTCAAACTCAGACGAACAACAAGTTATAACAGTAAATGCAACCGAAATAGAACAGGTGAATGAATATATATACTTAGGCCAGGCCATAAGAGCGAGTAAGGACAACCAGACAGCCGAAATAACACGAAGAACTCGATTGGGATGGACAGGGTTCGGAAAACTCTCCTATGCTTTGAAAAATCAGAAAATTCCCTTATACTTAAGAACTAAAGCATTTGATTGTTGTATATTGTCGGTTCTAACATACGGAGCGCAGACGTGGACCTTTACAAAATCAAATTTGGACAGAATCCGCAAAACTCAAAGGGCTATGGAACGACACATGTTGGGAATATTACTCAGAGATAAAAAACTAAATGAGTGGATAAGAAGAAAAACTAATGCAGTTGACGCTATAGAAAGAGCAGCATCACTAAAATGGAAATGGGCAGGCCATAACGAACGGATAAAAGACAACCGTTGGAATTCAGAAATTGGAAAATGGCGCCCATATAAAGGGAAAAGATCCAGAGGCAGGCCACAGATGAGATGGAAGGATGATATAGTCAGATATGCCGGCTTGATGTGGCAAAGAAGAGTCCAGAACAGAGAGATTTGGCAACAAATAGGGGAAGCCTATATCCAGTTTTGTTAGGATGAAAACTAGGCTAAAATGAATGAATGATAAACATAATTTTTAGGAATTACAAAAAAAAAATTAGCCAAAAAACTCCTTTTAAACACTAATTTATAGTCTTAACAAAATCTTTTTATCTTTTTAAGGTCGATAATTTGATATTATTTTGATAATGACATTGTTGCTCTAAAATTTTTTACATACTATATTCACCATGATGAATTTTGTGCAGCGACTTTTCAGAAACTACGTAAAATTTTAAGGCGAAATTTTTATCTCACTAAATAATTTTCATGAAAGGTTTTACGATACAAATGAGTTCGAAAAGATCAATCGTGAATAAGTGAAAATTACTTTGTTCATGAGACAATTTATATAAAATTTGGTATTATTAAAATAAGTTAGGCAATATAAAAAATAAAATAATTTTTTTGTGATCCGAATTTTTTAATGACATTATGGACAGGATAGAATATGAGCTTATATTAAATTGTTTATAAGACAAAAATGTATTTCTATTTTTTCATTCTGTACCTTTCCCTTTATTCCCTTTTACATCCTTGTATTATCCCAAAAACTTTTCAAGCGATTTGTTCTTTGGAATAGATTTTGCTACGACACGAGACAGCTGAATTGGGAGAGGTATTGCAGGCATTTCCTATCTTGACAGTTTAGGTTTTTCTATAGGCGATTTAGCACAGTTGTGAAATAAATTGGACCTTTTAAGCAGGTAAAAAAGGTAAATGATTTATTTTAACAAAAGTGCTAAAACAGTGCTTAGAATGTATCTGTGTAAACCAAAAAGTATTTTAATAAATCGATTTCATCGTGACAAATATTAAAAAATAATATTTGATGCTCTAAAATGTGTTATTTAGAAAAGAAAAGACATATTTTTTAGTCCTTGAGTCAAAATAAAACTGAAAATTGATACACACATCTTACGAAGTGACCTATCTACAAATTTTCGAAATTGTGTTAAGTCACTATTTCTTATTGGGATGTCTACTAACTATGTGGCGTATTTGCATAAAGATAACTTTAGGTCACAATTTCAAGCGCAGATGGTTTGTATCTTAAAATAAAAGGACCATTTGCAACTGTAAACCAGTAATTTGCAAGAAGTTACGAACTCAAAAAAGAAAAAACTCCAGCGGTTCTTACTTCAAAACGTATTCCGAAATTTCTTCGAGGGCGTACATACTTGTCAATGGGGCCGCAGTAGCCATTTGACATTTTATTTCATGATATCTATACTCTTGTGACAAATTCATTTTTTTTGTGTTTTGTATAGTGCTTCTCTAGCGTTGTTCAGAACATGAAAAGCTCTGTTATTGGGTATGAATGATTTTATTCTGAAGTTGGTGTGAAAGATCTTCATATACAATCAATCCTGATACTTGCGGGAAAGAGGAAATAATGGTTTTCGAAGATTGTCGTTGGAGAGTGCTTACTATCTATATGATAAATTAGGGATAGCCATCGTTTCAGTAAGGTAAATTCTAACTTTGCTGATTCCAGAATAAAAACAACTAAAGTAGCAAATTTCTCACAACCATTTGGATACTTTGAATCCTGACTTTTTCCCTAGGATAGTGATAAGCAATGAGAGTATACATCATTTTAGAAGCAACATTGAAGTCCTAACAATCTTCAACCTAAAAGCTTGTACTCACCGTCTTCTGGGATGAAGCAGGATATATTCTTATTAAATATATTTAGAGAAAGCTATAAAATCCTTAAAAAATAGAAAGTCTCCCGGACAAGACGGAATTCATAACGAATTGTTGAAATACGGAGGACAGCGACTAACACAGGAACTCACAAGCTTCATTCGAAAAATCCTGACAATGCAAAGTACCAGATAGGTGGAGAACTAGCACAATAAAGCTTATGTTTAAAAAAGGTGACAAACAAGAACCAGGGAACTACAGGGGTATTAATCTACTGGACACAACTCTGAAACTCGTTACGAAAGTAATCAAAAATAAAATTAATTCGGTTACAACACTGGAAGACGAACAGCAGGGATTTAGATCAGGAAGGTCTTGCGTGGATGCAGTATTTATTCTACGACAGATAGTCGAAAAATCTCTAGAATACAATAAACCAACATTTTTATGCTTTATAGATCTAACAAAAGCATTCGATCGTATAAAGCTAGATGACGTAATCCACCTGTTATATAAGAGAAATATTCCTATCAATATAATTCAGACCATCGAAAACCATACCAGTCAACAGCGGTATTAGACAGGGAGACTCGCTTAGTCCTTTGTTGTTTAACATGATAATGGACGAAATAATAAAGGAGGTGCGACTTGGTAGAGGATATAAAATGGGTGATACAGAAATAAAAATTCTCTGTTACGCTGATGACGCTGTGATATGGGCCGAAAATGAAGACGACCTCCAGAGATTGTTAAATACCTTTAATCTTACGGGAAGAAAATATAATATGATTATCTCAGTCGAAAAAACTAAATGTATGACAACCTCAAAAGAACCCCTCCGATGCAAACTAGAACTAGACGGTCGAATAATACAACAAGAAATGAGTTTCAAATATCTAGGAATCGACATAACTAGTTATGGTAACATCGAAGATGAAGTAAGAGGGCAGGTGGCCAAAGCAAACAAAGTGGCGGGTTGCCTCAACGACGTGATCTGGCGAAACAAACACTTACAACAAGAAACAAAGGTTCGGATCTACAAAACCACAATTAGACCTATTATGACATACACCTCAGAAACACGACCAGAGACGACAAAAACGAAACAACTATTGGAGACTACAGAAATGAGAATACTTCGACGAATAACAGGAAAAACGCTGCTAGATAGAGAAAGAAGCGATAACATCAGGCAATCATGCAACACAGACTGCATTAATGAGTGGGTCCTACAACGTAAGACACAATGGAACAAACACATAAGCCGATTGACAGAGGATAGACTGGTAAGGATCGCACGAGATAAATCGCCTAGTGGTACACGCAGTAGAGGTCGACCACGGAAAAGGTAGAGCGATAATTTAAGTCCAGAATGAGGAAAATCGAAGAAGGAACAGGTCAGGGACCTATTATAGAAGGTAGAAGAAGAAGAAGAAGAAGGATATCGCAATTATTTACTCTAATACAGATAAGCAGCAAAAGTTCAATCCATTCTTTGCGAGTGTAACTTCTTGAGTTGAATTTCTCGCCTGATGGTTCAGATTCAATTCGGGCTAACTTATTTTAATTCTTAAATTGTAAATGATACCTAAGAGGACGTCATTTTATAGATCAGAGAATGAGCAAATTTTGAAGGCCAACAGGAATCATTTGTTTTGATAAAATACAGTAGTTTTAAAATAAGTAGTGCAAGTGAATTGATGTTAAGGAAAAAAAAAATTGGAAAAATTGTCACTGAAAGAGAAAAAGCTTTTCTAGTGCCTCTCGTTTTTACAATACTACAAAAGTTTTAATTTATTCCCATATAAAATGTGCTTTTCATGAGATGAGGGATGATATGTTTATAAATTTTACCTTATATTAAAAATGAAAAAGCGGCCATTGTTTGCTCTTAAGTTGTACTGGGATAAGACACGTTATTTAGTTTGCTGAAGATTTAGGTTTGTAATAAAAGGAAAAAGGAAGTCTTACCTTGAATTTTAAAAAATTGTGTTTGTCGGGAATAAATCTCATTCTTTACATATTGAGTGCTTTTTAAAGCTGCGTAAATTTGTTTATTGCTTTAAATTCGCCAATTTAATAATATATTATTATTATATTTATAAACCACAATCCAAAACATTTACTTTAAAAATTAAGTTTTTTTTTTCAAAAAAATATCTGCAAATATACTAGGAAAATTTAATCCACTAAAATAAATTGCTAAGTTCTACAAGGAAGGAGACTTAAACGTTAATTTTCCTAGCGAGCTTAAACTCATCCTAAAAGTCTAACCCAGATACAAACGTACACCGGAGAAAGAAAAATTGAAGCGTCTTAACGATCGTAGTAATCCGAATTTGATTTTCAGTCTTGTCTTGACATTCGTTTATTTCGGGGATAAGAAATGTGATAAATGAATTTAGGAAACCTGATCCTCGAGATGATAGAAAATTTGAGTGGAGAAACTGGCATTTTAAATAATTTTTTTTATGTAATATTATAATAAACTGATATTCTTTGTTCGTAAGAAGATTACTGATATTTTCGATTGGCAATGATCCAATTTTTGATAGGCGAGCAGTAAAAAATCAATCAAAATTTAATTTTTAGGCTTATGACAAAGATTTAGGAGGGGAAACAAAAATGGAATATTTTTAGTAGGATTCGAATACATCTTCTGGAAATTTAAAATACTTGAGCTTTTTGATGGTCGGTAAAAGATTTGGGCTTATTTGTAGGATTTCGTAGTCACTAGGAATTATGATTTTCTTATATCCATTTCTCTTCATTTTCTTATCCAGAAATCGACAAATCTGGGACATGTGAGAAACTTCAACACAACTTCAGCCGTAAAAATGATTTGGACAGAAATACCATTAAAAACTTAATTTCCATTAAATGGCATACAGAAGGCTCCAAAGCAGCAACCGAGGGAACTGGAACAGCAGTGTATGGACCCAGAACCAGATACCATGAAAGCTTGGATAAGTCACCAAGCATCTTCCAGGAGGAAATACACGCCATCAGGAAATGTATTCAATTCAGCAAAAAGAAAAATTATCGCGGATAGGAAATTATTATCATGTCGGATAATTAAGCAGTCACTAGTGAGCTGAGTACTCAAGGAATCAGCTCCAAGATGACCTGGAAATACCTAGAGGAACTAAGTGAATTAAATAACAATAATAAAGTCACCCTCCTGTGAGTACTGAGGCACGGGTATAAAGGGGAATGAAATAGTGGGGAAGCACGTGAGAAAAGGGGCTGCGACACCATTTTTGGGGCAATAACCAATTAGGAGTTCTACTAGGAATCTTGACGGGGCATTCCCACCTGAAGGGACACCTCAAAAGATTTGAATTTGCAGAAGAGAAAGGTACAGATTCTTCAAGGGAGAGGACTAAACCTCAATTCCGATATCCCCGGAGAACTCCTCGACAATTTTAAGCATTTGTTCCAGCTGGTTTCTGGTAGCAGCCATCAGTTTAAGATCATCCATATATAGAAGATGATTCACTCTGACTACCTCTTCGTTGTTATTTCTAACACTAAAGCCGTATCTGGTTGAGTTCAAATGGTGTGATAGTGGGTTCATTGCAAGGCAGAATTATTATTATGTATTATTATTATTTACAATTAATTGCGTACACAAACGTCTGTATAAAATTTAATATTGCATAAAAAAATGAAAAATCATATGTAAATTAATGTCATAATTAACATAATAAAATAATACAAGAAAAATATATAAAAGAAAAGCAAAAACGGATAATAAAAAACTTTACGTAATGCATGTCTAACTTTCACTGGGTCTGATTTTCTTGTTTATAGTAGATCTATGGCATTTTAAATTAAATACCAGTTTGTTTATATAATACCGGTAAAAAATTCTTGGTCTGCCCAGCTTTACTTTTAAATAAAAATTTTTATAATTTTACAGTCCATTAAGTTACAAAAGCTTTTTGCGAAAAATATTCTATTTTAATTATACCAAAGTTTTTTTTCAAGAATATACCTCTATTGAACATTTAATTAATGGGAAAGTAAAGTATTAAATTTACCTTGTTTTGGTGCAAAGGCGTGCCGCACGAAATGAAGCCACAAAGAAATCGAACGAGAGACTTAAAACATGTTTTAATGGGATTTCAATATTTAAACTGGTTTTACAATATATTTAAAAAGACTTACATTTAGACGAAGCAAAGGTTTGTATAATTAAAAGCAATGTATTTATTTTTAGCGTTTTATTTTTATTATATTTTCTCAGATAGCTGATGAGTTTTTTTATTAAAAATAAATGCTAAGATATGTTAACAACATATGGATGACAGATTCAAATTTAGCTGTGACTATACTGTGCTCATCGCCATGCTCTAGCAAACTAGTTTGACAACCATGAAATTTTAATTATATCTTTTCTTGATAATCCTGATATACGTTATAAGATAAAAAGTGCCACCATTGTTTTAGTTTCTGTGTTAACTAACAATTAAATAAATATCAACTACAAAATTAATTTTAATTTGCACTCTAAAACGGGTAGAACAAAAATATATACAACGAGGCAAACACTTTAGGAGTCCAATAAAGATACAGAGATATCAGAAAAACAGTAGGACACAGGGGCGGATCCAGCCTCACTCTTGGGGAGGGGGGGCGGTGATATCACAAAAGTACAGTATGGTAAGCGAAAACGAGTTGTCGAGGGGGGGGGGAGAGGAGACACCAGCAACATTCCCATTTTTAGTGTAAAAGACAGGGTCGGGTCTATTTTTCTAAATCTGAAGCTCTTGGAGAGAGGGGGCGATCACAAAAAAAACAAGTTGCCGACAGAGGGGGGGGGGGGTGCGAGCAGCATACACACATTCTTAGAATAAGACGCAGAATCGGGTCTATTTTCCTGAACTCAAAGCTCTTGGGGGGGGACTATCGTAAGAAAAACAAGTTTGCATCGGAGGGGGGGGGGTGCCAGCAACATACACATTTCTAATATTAAAGTCAGATTCGCTGCTATTTTCCTGAATTCAAAGCTCTTGGGAAGGGGAGGGCGATCACAAGCATACACATTCGTATACTCTATTCAAGAACTAGAGAGAGTAATAAAACTGTTACCGAAACCTCCAACGTACCTGCTCCAGTACCGCAGGTAACTGAGGACGGCCGTAAATCAAATTATATTTAAATATTATAAGCTTTTATAAATTTACTGCAACAATAAAATTTCTGATAGTTCAATTTAATTTCTGTCAGTGAGCAAAGTACACCTTACAGTGTATCCTTAGTGATTTATCTTGATTATGCTTGTTTTCATATATTATTTGAGATTAGTGAGATACCCAAAAGATATGGCTTCCACATCTATATTTATTCCAAAATCATTAGACCATGGCATTTTTTTCTCGACGAAAAACTTACGATGAATGTTTACGATGCTTTAAGATATCAATATCTAGATAATAATGATAAAAGCTCTGCTGAGATGTGTATATATTGAAGGAGAAAAAAACGACTGGAATTGTTAGTACTCCCAAGCCACATTCGATCACAGGCAGACGAAAAACCTCGTTGGAAGAAGAGATGTAAACTGCAATAAAAGGAGTTGTACATACATCTTATTATGAGAAGCAGATCCCAACCGTCGACAAAATTCTAATTAAAATCAATGAAGATCGGGATTTATCTGAAATTAAAAGAACTGAGCTTTGGAAATTGCTCAGAGAACTTAATTTTTATCAGAAAAAACCAGATAGGAAATCTGTTCTTATAGATCGTTCGGAAAATGTCCGTTGGAGAAGGAAATATCTCTCTCAAGTAAAAGGTATGGTTGCTAGAAATAACACAACTTACAAAATTAGTAATTTAATTGAACTTTTGAAAGATTTTTTTGAATAAAGTTACTGCAGAAAATTGGGAAAATCAATATAATAAAAGAATAAAAGAAAATGTTGAGCTAGATCTCATGATCGATGGGATAGAGGAACCAATTATAATTAATTTGAGCGAAGATAGCTTCACTGACTTTGATTATGAATTAGATACGTAATGTTTACCAGCATAAACACAATTCATTATTTAAATTTTCTGTAACAAATAAAAACTAATTACATTTGAATCCCTTTTTAGTGTTTAATTGCAATTCTGCAGATGGTTTAAGAAATAAACAAACTGAAACGTCAACTTAAAAATATTTTTAATTAATAATAAAATGCCCCAAAAAATTTAATATTATATGGACGAATTTATTTTTTTATGTACGTTTAACTTCTAGTATTTTTGACAACGGGTATTTGGGTATTTGACAAGTTGTATTTTGAGCAAATGTGTATATTTCAAAATAATTTTAAACGTAATCCCAATAGATATACACATCCCTTATTGAAAATATTTTTATAATATTTTGTCGTTTTCTGTAAACAAACTGACAGAAATGTATACAAATAAACCGTTTTATAGAAAAATTTAGGATAAAAACCTAGAAATAGCGCTTTGAAGTCGGTAGGAGGAATTGTTTCCGGAAAAATTAAACAGTCAATTTTTAGTTTGATTATAAAGTAAGAAAAAAATTGTAAACCGCAATTTTCATAGTATAAAACTTGGACTTATTATTGCAAATAAACAATTTTTTTTCATAATAAGATGATTTAAAACTTGGTCGATTTGTTATTATATTTGGTAATTTAAACACTTTGTTGTCAATTGAGGCCATTTATAAAGTTACGCTCTGTTTGTATTGGATATTAGTACCAAACCTGTTCGCAGAACTGTCTAAAATCATTTTCAAGTAAAAATAACCTAAAGCTACTAATAAAATTATCATTTATACCGAATTTTTAAAGGATATGTGCATATTTTAAAAATATACTTTTATTCATTATGTGAAAAAAATTTTGCTCGCCGAATAACCCTTGTCAACCCAACTTTGTTTTCAAACATTTTCAGATTTAGCTCAAAATCTCGCATAATTTACATATTTTTTAAAGCCATTTACATTAGCTTTCACATAATTACTTTTTTGTTTTCTTTTCAAAAGGACAATTTGATGAACAGCCTTTGTTTTTTTTTTGTAAAAAATCCTTCAGTTGGAATTATATATTTTATTTGCGATTTTCTCAAATACTTTTACCGAAATTTATATATATATATATATATATATATATATATATATATATATATATACATATATATATATATATATATATATATATATATATATATATATATATATATATATATTTTCTTGATTCTTGAACCATAGATTATATCATGTTTTTTTATTTTGTCTTTTCTTGGGTTTAGGTTCTTTACTTAACAAAAAATGCAAACAATTGACGTTTCGCCCTTTATTTAAGGCATTTTCAAAATTTTTGGTTTATTTTCTAAAAGTATTTTTATATAATTAAAACATTCACACAAGAAACATATCTACAATTTTAAAAAACAAACAAAACACTTTAAAAACAGTATTTAAATTTTTAAAAAGTAATATTAAATATTTTTTAAAAATTTAAATACTGTTTTTAAAGTGTTTTGTTTGTTTTTTAAAATTGTAGATATGTTTCTTGTGTGAATGTTTTAATTATATAAAAATATTTTTAGGAAATAAACCAAAAATTTTGAAAATGTCTTAACTAAAGGGCGAAACGTCAATTGTTTGCATTTTTTAACCGACTTCTAAAAGAAGGAGGTTCTCAATTCGTCGACTATGTATTTTTTTTTTTTTTATGTATGTACACCGATTATTCCGGAACGGCTTGACCGATTTGAATGAAATTTTTTACGTTATGTAAAGGAAGTTGCTGCGGTGGTCCCATATTTTTTTAAATGAAATTGGTGCAGTAAAATCCAAGATGGCGCTTACAATATGGCGGCCAAAAAAATTAATTTTGTCCAATTTTCTCCAAAATTGATATGGTGGAATTTTCGGGATTGTACCCAACGAATCTGAAATTATTTTTCAAAAATTCAAAATGGCGGATCCAATATGGCGGACAAAAAAATTTAATTTAGTCTGATTTTCTCCAAAATTGGTATGGGGGAGTTCTCGAGGTACCACATAACGAATTTAATATTATTTTTAAAAAATTAAATATGGCGGATCCAATATGGCGGACGAAAAAATCAATTTCGTCCGATTTTCTCCAAAATTGGTACAGGGGAGTTTTCGGGGTCGCATATGACGAATCTAAAATAATTTTTATAAAATTCAATATGGCGGATCCAATATGGCCGACAAAAAATTAATTTTGTCCGATTTTCTCCAAAATTGGTATGAGGGATTTTTGGGGGTCGCATATGACGAATCTAAAATAATTTTTAAAAAATTCAATTTGACGGTTCCAATATGGCCGCCAAAAAAAAAATTTTTGTCCGATTTTCTCCAAAATTGGTACGGGGGAGTTTTCGGAGTCGCATTTGACAAATCTTAAATAATTTTTAAAAAATTCAATATAGCGGATCTAATATGTCGGACGAAAAAATCAATTTTGTCCGATTTTCTCCAAAGTTGGTATGGGGAAGTTTTCGGGGCCTCACATAAAGAATCAGAAATTATTTTTAAAAAATTCAATATGGCGGATTCAATATGGCGAACAAAAAAAATCAATTTTGTCCGATTTTCACCAAAATTAGTACGGGAGAGTTTTCGGGGTCACACATGACGAATCTAAAATTATTTAAAAATGGCGTATCTAATATGGTGGATAAAAAATTAATTTATATCGATATTGGAAGGTGTTGGGGCCTATATTACCAATCTAAAATTAATTTGAAATTTAAGATAGTGGATTTTCTATGACCGACTAAATATTCATTTGACCCAATTTGATTGGTATTTGGAAAACTCTAAGAATTAAAGAATTTTTAGTGGTTCATTTTAGGGTGATTTACAACTTTGGATAAAATTTGTACTTTTTTGCCACTTTGGAGTCATTGCGAAGTACAATAATTTCGATTAGTTTTTAATTCAAATAATTTATGAATATCATAATGAATTCTAAAATTAAAAATAGAAAAATAAAATTTTTAAAAAAAAATTGAACCGACTTCTAAAAGTGCGCTAAAAAGTGAAAAATAACCATAAATTTTTATATGAAATTGAACTTTTTGAAGTCGGCGCCAAATTATTTGTAAATGAAATAAACAACTACTAATATATACAAATTATGGTAAGAAAGCAATTACAAAAATAGTATTTTAAATCTGTTTATGCAAATCACATTTTGTCAAGTATTAGTTTGGCGCCGACTTCAAAAAGTTCAATTTCATATAAAAATTTATGGTTATTTTTCACTTTTTAGCGCACTTTTAGAAGTCGGTTCAATTTTTTTTTAAAAATTTTATTGTTAAATAAGGAACCTAAACCCAAGAAAAGACAAAATAAAGAAAAAATAATATATATATATATATATATATATATATATATATATATATATATATATATATATATATATATTGAATAGACAGTGACTCAGAAGAAATTGAAATGGAGTCAGGTAACTTCCAACCAGTTGATTAGACTCTCGACGATCCTGAAGAAATTGATAGTTTCATATAATCAAATGAAGAAAAATCATTGTATTGTTTGAAAATGTAAACGTTCAATATTAATTCGCATGCCCATTAATTTTGTATACAATAAATATATGTTTTTTTGCAAAATTTTAATAATTTTATTTTGTATGCTATGTTGGATAATAAAATTAATTCTAAAAAGTATTAATGACTTATTGTTGATCATTTTTCAGTAAGAAGATTCAAGATAAGTTAATTATAAACATAACAAACATATTAGTTATTTATTTTAATTTTTTTCAGTCGCACATGGGGTGTATCACTTTTTTATTGTTAAAATTGTAGTTTTAGTTGTAAGAGTTTCTTTATGATCGTCGAGAGTTTAATCAACTGGTTGAAAATTACTTGGCTCTATTTCCATTTCTTCTGAGTCACTATCTATTAAAAGTTTTTCTTTTTCTGCATGTGAGAAATTTTCCAAATTATATCAACATAAAATGATGGACTGGAATCAGTTTTTTCTCAGTGAAATTTTGCATTTTGATTCCTTCCGCAGATTTCTTTAGGCCTCAATTCATTGCAGTTATTTTATTTCCAAGCCATGTTTAAAGCTGGTAATATGTTGTAAAATAAAGTTGTTTAGCTGCTCCTGAGGTGGGACGTAATTTTTCTAATTTGAAAGATGACTTTACAGTGGCTGTTTGTAACATCTTAAACTGTAAATTAGACAGTGCAACAATTTTTTCCTTACTGTAAATCCATGCCAATAATTTAGTTCTATTAGCAGCTATTAACTCTTTATCAGAATCTTTCTATTAAAAGGATCAGCCAAATTTGCGATATCTTTATTTTCTAGGATAATTTTAATTGTTATTATTTTTCCTTTTGCAGTAAAATTCGCGTTTGTGTCACAGTGAGTAAAGCTATGTAGAAATGCTAAATATTTTCGTTTTGATTGATATTTGAAGCTATTAAAACTGTATAATGAATGAAATATTTCAAATTTTTTTCATTTAATTGATGTAACAGCACAAGCTGATCAATGTCTTGCCCAACAACAATAACAGTATTGTTAAGTTTAGCTACTTCAATTCCGGTAATTATTATCAATGAATCTGCATCTTCTTTTGCCAGTCTACATGTGAATTCTGCTGATTGAAATTCATGAGATAACGTTTGCATTAATTTATTTTTATTATTTTTATTAGGTAAAAATTTGTCTTACGAAAATGGAACAACTGTATCAGTTTGAAAATCATTCATATTATCGCAGATTTTTTTCATAGAAAACTTTCAGTGGTCTTCGTTCCAGTTGAAGTACCAGAAGCAGTTCAGTTAACATCAGGGTATCCATCAAAAACTATATAACTATTTTCTATATAATTACTGAGCACATGGTTTTTTTTCAAATCACTTTGTACAATAAAAACCTCTATTGACAACATGCAGTATATTGTGGGAGTGGGGCAATTCATTGATGGTTATGCATTATTTTTACAAATATGATTTCACCCCCCTCTTTTTCTATATTTACACTCGACTACGTTTCAAAACTTCCCATAATATCATTTATATTTATGTTACGACAAATATTTTCTGTCGTAAATCACATATTAATAAATTTATTTAATTTATTATATTTGTATATTAAACAATTTTCTAATGATGTTCCATAATTATAATTAAGAAAAATATATTTGTTAATAAACAACTGAAAAAGAAATACATTATTCAACTTAAGATAAAATTAACAAAAAACGTATAAAGAGAAAAGTAACTTTTTCGGTTTTTCTGGTTTTTAAGGTCTTTTTCCCATTATACTATACAAATATTTTTATATTGAAGATAGAAGTGAAAATGAAAAAAAATGAGCCCAATCCGAACTCTGTCGAACAATTATTTTTAGAACAAATTGCAATTAAAAATTTCCATTTTTAACCGACTTCTAAAAGGAGGTACTCAATTCGTCGACTATGTATTTTTTTTATGTGTGTACATCGATTACTCCGGAACAGCTGCACCGATTAAATGAAATTTTTTACGTTATATTCAGGAAGTTGCTGAGGTTGTCCCATATTTTTTCGGATGAAATTGGTACAGTAAAATCTAAGATGGCGGATCCAATATGGCGGACAAAAAAATAAATTTTATCCGATTTTCTCTAAAATTGGTACGGGGGAGTTTTCGGGGTCGCACATAACGAACCTAAAATAATTTTTTAAAAATTCAATACGGCGGATCCAATATGGCAGACGAAAAAATCAATTTTGTCCGATTTTCTCCAAAACTGGTACGAGGGAGTTTTTGGGGTCGCACATGACGGATCTAAAATAATTTTTTAAAAATTCAATATGGCGGATCCAATACGGCGGACGAAAAAATCAATTTTGTTCGATTTTCTCCAAAATTGGTATGGGGAAGTTGTCGGGACCTCACATAAGGAATCTGAAATTATTTTTAAAAACTTCAATATAGCGGCTCCAATATGGCCGTCAAAAAATTAAATTTTGTCCGATTTTCACCAAAATTGGCACGGGAGAGTTTTCGGGGTCACACATGACGAATCTGAAATTATTTTTATAAAATTCAATATGCCGTATCCAATATGGTGGATATTTTTTTTTTTTTTTAAATTGATATGATAGCACATGACGAATTTTGATCTTATTTAAAAAAAATTAAATATGGCGGATCTAAGATGGAGGATTAAAGATTCTACATCTCTGGATTTTGTCTAAAGTCAGTATTGGGGGATTTTTGTTAGTGTTCATTTCGAAATTAAAATATTTTTTGAAAAACTCAATCTGGCGGATTCAGTATGGTGTCCTAAAAATTTTACATTTTTTGACTTTCTCCTAAACTGATATAGAGGGTTCTTGAGGGTGTAAATTATGAATTTAATAGTATTTTTTCTGGATTCAATATGACGAACGCAATAAAGCTGATTAAGAATTTTACATTTTTCGATTTTGTTCAAATGTGGAACTAAATCGTTTTTGAGGATATAAATAACGAATATAAAATTATTTTAAGAAAATCTGATATGTCAGATGCAATATGACTGTTTAGAAACTTTAAATTCTGGGTTTCATCTAAAATTGGTACTAGGGGGCTTTGAAGAGTTTAGATTTAGATTAGATTAAGACGTTAAAATAATTTTTTTGAAATTCAATATGGTGGATTGAAAATTTTATCTTATTCACATTTTTCAGATTTGGTATTAGGGGTTGCGGGTGGTGTATTACGAATATGAAGTTAATTTTTTACAACTATTAGGCTGATAAGATACAATATGAGAGACTAAAAATTTTACATTTTCCGGTTTCATCTAAAATTGATATTGCGATGTTCTTGGGGCGTATACAAATTCGATATGCTATATAAAATATCTCGGTCTAAAAAAGTTACGTCTCAAATTCTTTAAATGTCGATAATGGAATGTTTTTGAGGAATATATTACCAATCTAAAATTAATTTGAAATTTAAGACAGTGGATTTACTATGACAGATTAAATATTCGTTTGATACAATTTCATTGATATTTGGAGAACTCTAAGAATCATTTTAGAGTGATTTACAATTATGGATAAAGTGGGTACTTTTTTGCCACCTTGGAGTCATTGCGAGGTATACTAACCTCGATTAACACTTAGTTCAAATAATTTATAAATATCATAATGAATTCAAAACTAAAAATCGAAAAATACAATTTTTTAAAAAAAATTGAACCGACTTCTAAAAGTGCGCTAAAAAGTGAAATTTTTGAAGTCGGCGCCAAATTATTTCTAATTGAAATAAATAACTACCAATATATACAAATTATGGTAAGAAAGCAATCACAAATTAAGTATTTTTAATCTGTTTATGCAAATTACATTTTGTCAGGTATTATTTTGGCGCCGACTTCATAAATTTCAATTTCATATAAAAATTTCTAGTTGTTTTTCACTTTTTAGCGCACTTTTAAAGTCGGTTCAATTTTTTTAAAAAAAATTTTATTCTAAATAAATTCAATAAAAATCAACCATCGAATGTTGTGGTAAAAAAAATCATTTTTGTGAAGGAGAAAAACAAAAAAACCGAAATAATGATTTTTTTAAACTTTGAGGTTATGTTAAAAATGGTAAGTACAAGAGTTGTAAATTTGTTTATTACCTACAACTTTTCTATTAAGTTTTTTCAATAGGTAGCATAGTTTGGCCAGAAATAGAAAAAAACATTTTTCTTCCATAAATTTCCACCCCATTTCTCTCTGACAACTTGCTCTTGGTTTGATTTATTTTTCCTCCTTTTTTTCATAATATTTTACAAAATTTTTCGTTATCAGAATGCTGTAACGAACTTTTTTTTTTAAATATTATCTCGACTGACTTATTAATACGGTTACCGTTAACGAACGAAGAATACCAAACAGGTTATTTTAGCATTGTGCTTATGAAATAAATCAAGTGACAACTTGCACACGATCGGGGCAACTGATGGTAACACAATAATCTGGAGTAGGATACTTTAGTTCCCGACAACCATCATCATTTAAAGTAAGAGGGATCATCAACTGTGGTAAGATAAGGATTATTTTAGCCGGAGCGATTTGGGCTCGGTGTCAAAATACAAATTTTATTCATAACTTATACTGAATAAAAAAGGCTGACAACAATAACATGACACGTTTATTCTTCTTCTTCTCCTTTTTCTTCTAGGTAGAACCAAGTTCTGTTATCTACACAATGCCTGATCGTTCCTCGTTTGATGTCGAAATCCAGCTGGCTCTCCATCTTTTGAGGGGCCGTCCAGGCGGCCGTTTGGTGTTTGGTTTCTCTCTCATCACGGTTATTGCTAGTCTGTCATCGTCTATTCGTTCCACGTGATCTCTCCACTGCCTACGACGGTTTCGAACCCACTTCACAACATCCCCCAATCCGCTGTCCTCGGGTATATTTGCGTTTCTTATTCTATCTCTTAAATTTGTTCCCGTGATCATTCTCAGCGTTTTCATTTCTGTGGTGCTCATAATTTGTTTTGTCTTTGTTGTTTCATTTCTTGTTTCTGCGCCGTAGGTCAGTATCTGTCTTACACAGACCTTGTAAATTCTTGCTTTGCTCTCAACCGTCATATGTTTATTGTTCCAGATTATGTCTCTTAGTTGGCCTGATATCATGGCCGCTTTGTTGGCTTGTGTGCGTAGTTCTTCCGTTACTGCCCTGTTTCTTGTTATATGTGCTCCCAGGTATTTAAACTTCCCAACCTGTTTGATACGTTTGTCATCAACTATTAGTTTGCATCTTACCGGTTCTTTTGCTATTACCATTTCTTTGGCTTTCTCCATAGATATTTTCATATTATACTGTTTGGCTGTTCGATTGAGATGGAAAAGCATTCTTTGTAAGTTGTCCTCGCTATCTGCTGTCAAGGCAACATTTTCTGCAAAGCATATAATCTGAACGGTGTTGTGTCCCATTGGGTACCCAATATTTGTGCTTTTAACCTCATCAATGATTTCGTCCATGATTACATTGAAAAGTGTTGGACTTAGGCTATCACCCTGTCTTATTCCCATGGAGAGTGGGATTTCCTCTGTTAGAGTGTTATTTGTTTTAATTACCATGGTGTTTTTGGAATTCAGTTCGTATATTGTGCGTATGATTGCTTCGTCTACTTGTTTTCTTCGCAGTAGTTCTGTTATGTATTCCAGTTTAACTCGGTCCCTGCTGTTCTTCGCACGCCCCTAACTTGTCTACGATCCGTTGTGCCAGTATTTTGGTTAATAATTTGGCTGAACTGTTCAGTAGGCTGTAGTTTTCGGGTTGTTTCTTTGATCCTCTTTTGTGGATCGGAATTGTGATGCTTTTCCGCCATTCGTTGGGTACTGACGTTGTGCGAAGTATTTTTTGAAATAGAACACGTTTATTTTCGCAAATCGCTACTTCGTGGAGATATTATCTGGCAGAAATATGGTAAATTCTTCACGTATCGTATATGTTTCAACAGTTCCTAAAAAGTTGTATTCGGCCATAGTTTCAAATGATAATGGTATTTACCATCACTAATATTAAATGTGTTTCTGTAGTACTTGATCTAAAACTATAACATTCAAAATATTGATTGACTGATTGAACGATATGGCAGGTTATGTTTGAAAATCCCTTACATTGCAGCCTTGTGATTTATTGTGTCACCTGTTATATCTGTTCTATGTGAATAGGTTGGTTACTTTAACGAGGTTTTCTGGGTAGCCCAGTGATCAATCAGGTCGTAGATTCCAGTCAGTTTGAATAATGTAGGGCCTGTCAAAGTTATAAGCTTTTGACATGTGGTTACTGCTCATCTTAATAATGAGTTTGCTACTATGTCTTTGGTGCTGGGATCTCTGAGAGCGGGTCGAGTCCACCTCCTTTCAGCCATGATTATTATTTCAAGGGAAAGGAGAGGTTTAGTAGAATGTCCATGGCTGCTGTCAGGGTGCTTTTCATGGTTCTATTGATGTACAGACAAGCGTCTCTAGGGTTTGGAGAGCTACGGAGTAGCTTGCTTCTGAGTGATTTTTATTCACCATAAAATAGAGCCGGTCTACAATGTGTGGTTTTAATCCTCGCGTTTATTCCAGTGCACTTTTTGCTGCTACGATGTCTGTTTTACGTTTGTTTATAACTTTCTGCAAGTTTGAAGTCCAAGTGACCTTTACATCCTATACTTAATATCTTGGCTCATCTGCAGTTGTGTACTAAAGGCAGTTGGTAGACCTAGTTCCTCAAGCTTCCTTTCAGTGGTATGAGTGTAGTTCTTGCAGGATTTACCATAAGGTGCTCCTCCAGTACTGTTGAAGCTCCTTGCATAAGTCCTGATAAAGTTTTGCCACAATAAGTATGATTAAATCGTTAGAATATTCCTGGATATAGTATCTTCCGTCGTGGAGGTGTACCAGAAGTCCATCGACGTACAGATTTCGCAGAAAAGGGATAGAAGTCATCCCTGTGGGAAGCCTTTCGCTAAGCTTTTATCAATTTATTTAATTGAAAATTAATGAAACAGTTTTCTATGACGATTGAAAATGTGAAAATGTAAGAGATCAAACAGATTTGAGGTTTATTACAGGGCTTAAAAATTCATTTCCTTAACTTAAGGTACTAAATATATATAAATATATAAAAAAATAAATTGCCTTTTTTGTAGCGTTATTGTAAAATTGAGGCCAATCTTTGCAATATCATGTAAAAAATATCTGAAACAACTTTTCTTTCTGGAATTGATTTCCATTTTTAGGAATAAATATATTTTGCGGCTAAGTATGTACCTTTTTATATTTAAAACGGAAAAAGTGCTTTTTATTAAAGCGATTGAAGTCAACTCTGTTTAAACACAGCGGGGCTTTCCTTGCTTTTAAATTTAAAAAAAGTTGATCACTTTGTTTGCTACATTTTTATTTATGGAACAGGTTCGATTCACTTTTAATAAATTACAGTTTTTTCATAAAGTGGAACTGATCCTCGGAAAAATACAATTGAAAACTTAAAAGTTTCGGGTCGGTTTGTTGTTTTCTCTGCGACATAGTCTGACAAAAGATAACTTTTGTAGTGATTAAACTAATCCCACTAAAACATTAGTGTAAAATAGGGTCAAGTTCTTAATTAAAATATTAGCCTTGGGGTAAAATAGATGACTAAGTTGGAGCTTTATGTTTAGAATTGTTTGCTATAACAACTTTGATCTTAGTCGTGTTCAACTATTTGAACTACTTCAACGACCAGACATTAAAGAAAGTTTACCTTTTGTAGATCTTACAATATTTCAGGTAGGAAATTGGCTTTTGTTTATAGTAAAGTTTTTGATAGAATTTGACTTATTTTTGTTTGTGACACGCTTGTATAGTTCTAGGTTACTTAATGTTTATAAGTTTGCAGAAATTTAGGATCATACTTGAGACCTTGTTTACTTAGTTTGTACTTTCTATTACAACATCATACCCTGCCGCGACTTTGTCCTCTCTATTTTTGTTTCTAGACTATGTTTCTTAGTAGTAACACCTTTAAAGAACTTCATCTAGCGAAAATGACTGCCCGATATTTAAGATCTACAGGAACCAACACAAAAGCGGGAGCGGCATGGCACCGTTGCCAGATTGAGAATTCGAAACTTTCCCAAAATTAACTTTACTTTTCCCAAAAATTATTGGCCATGATGCATGCAGCTGACGGTTGCTGTTTGAGGTTTTAATCCTTCTATTGTAACAAAATAAAATAATATATTTTACACACTCATTTATTCTATACAATAAAATATTACAAATATAAACATACCAACATAACAAAGCAGAATGGTGGCAGACGGGATTCAGTTGCTCACTTCTATAAAAGATGGGAGTGTCGGTTGTTCTTCCCAAGATTTTTCCAGAAATAATTTTTTGTTCGATAATGTTGCCTTACTTTGATTTCCCAAAAAATTTAACAAAAATATTTTTTCCTAATTTGCGTAAAAATCCCAAAATGTAGCTTACTACCTAAGCTAGCGGTTCGCCATCTAGTGATTGGAATGTGAAGTGCACAGCTGCATCTTATTATTATCTGCTTATTAACACTTTTCAATAAATAACTTTTATCTTTATATAGGATGTCCGGTAAATAAATATCGAATTCTCGGCTGTGTACAGAATGCTTGCTTCATATAATTCTTTCCTAAAGTGGATGGAGATGTAGGGCCTACAGTGATTTACCTTTGGGGCTGTAGTTTTTGAAGACATTTGTATATTTTAATAAAATTTTGACATATTATTTAATCGATAAAGAATCACGAATTAACATTATAAACAATATTTGACATTATCAGGGAAGTTAGAAACCGTAGCCTAAAATTCCGACGGGTGGCACTTTTTATAGCTAAAACTTGATTTTCTATATTCTTTACAAGAAAGTTCTCTATATTATATATATATATATATATATATATATATATATATATATATATATATATATATATATATATATATATATATATATATATATATATGTTTATGAGGCTTTCACGGATTCCTCCGTGTGAGATGCAATAGCAGTGTATATATCCACATTATGCCGTTGTAGTGCTGAAATCACATTTAGCAAACATACAACTATATGCAGCTCCGTCTATGAATGAAGTAAAAAGCGAACAGTAAATGCAAACCTCGTTCCAAACCATATCCTTTCCATGTTAGAGGTTACACAGATTGAACAAATTGCTAAGGAATACAATTTATCCTATTGGACCACCATCGAGATGATGGTCCACCTGTACCACCATACCGAGAAGAAAGTCAAAAACTTACCCTCCTCGCCACAGTGATACGGCAGAGGTTTGTTTCGTCTCTATTAGACTCATCAGGGTACCGACATGCACCTGGCCGTGCAAAGGACAGATCAAAAGGAAGCATGCAAATACAGAACGCGGCTTCGTCGACCTCCCGTCGGATGGCGTATATATGTTTATGAGGCTTTCACGGATTCCTCCGTGTGAGATGCAATAGCAGTGTATATATCCACATTATGCCGTTGTAGTGCTGAAATCACATTCAGCAAACGTACAATTATAGTTGTTTTTACTTCATATATATATATATATATATATATATATATATATATATATATATATATATATAAAATAGGAAATTCTCGGCTATGCGGACAGAGACCGTTGATAAATATTACTCTCATGTTCAAAAGTGCGGACAACTCCAAGATCTTTGAAAAACTCCAGGTCTGATAAATGACGACGGCGCTGTTTCGTCCTAATATGGAACTCATCAGGCCATCACATTCAGTACAAACCATCATTTCGCATCTGTGTCCCATAAACAGATTTCACGATTTCACTATAGTGGCGATATCTCCATGGCTTACTCAATAACACAAGAACAACACAAACTAATAAAGTTGTATAAAACCGCTATGTGGTGGCGTGACGATAAATCATATATCAAAACTAGACACACGAAACATGCTACTCTAAGAATAGAGGTCACATTATCTGGCATCGGCAACCAAACAAACTACGAATTCCGTAGTTTAAGTAAAGCGTCACACCAATGATCTCCCTAAGAGAGCAGTTGCGTGTTTTTTAAGCCAACAAATATAAAAAAGAGAGAAGTTATCATCCGTGTAATTTTAAAATAAAATAAAAAATTCTCGGCTATGCGGACAAAGACCATTGAAAAATATTGCTTTCATGTTAAAAAGTGCGAAGAACTCGAAGATCATCGAATGACCCGGAGCTGAGTCATGGAACTTGACAGAAAATATATTTAAAAAAATCGAGTCATTTAAAATTTGGTGCTATTGAAGAATGCCATGAATAAGCTGAATGGATAGAGTACGAAACGATATTGTCTTGAATCAAATTAAACAGGAGAAACAATTGATATTAACTATTAAATTCAGAAAGCTAGAATATTTTGCACATGTAATGACAAATCGGGAAAAGTATAGTCTTTTGCATCTTAATATGCAAGGAAAAATAACTGGCACGAGAAGTCGAGGAAGCAGAAGAACATCTTAGCTAAAGAACCTGAGATAGTGGTATGGCCAGATTTTTGATACACTTTTCAGATCTGCTACAAACAATACCATCATAACCGACATGATCGCGAACATCTTTTAAACGGATATAGCACGGAAAGAAGAAGCAGGAGAGTTAGACAATCAATATTTAAGGAATTTATCTATGGCGCAAACAGGCAAATTTTTTACCAACGAAATGGCGCCCCACCACACCGAACCGCTTCAGATACCAACTTCTTACAATCCACACTTTATGACAAGTGAATTGCGAACAATGGACCTTTTCTGTGGCCTTCTCGTTCTCCTGATTAGACCGTCTTAAATTATTTTATATGGGGAACGATAAAAAAAAAGTCATTGTATTCCTGTGACAACGAAAGAGGAGAGTATGGCAAGGATAAGAGATTTATTCAAAAGTATATATCCAGATCTAATTAAAGCAGCTACCCATGACGAACTAATTCGAAGATATTTGGGTGAAATTTTTGGACAGTTATTAAAATAAGTTGTTTCCATGTGTAAGTAAGCTACTTAGCAATAATACAAAAATGTTAAATTGCCAATATTTGTTGGAATAGTCACCTTTATTTTTAATGCTAAATAAGATAACATTATAAAAATAGGTCGTTTAAATTTAAAAAAAAAAACTGATTCTTAATGATTTATCCAAGTCAATGTTTAATATTAGTTTTTATCACCCTGTGTTTATTTATTATCGAAATATGAACACAGTCCACTAAAATAAATCCGCTTCTAAAACGAAACCAACCTGAATTAAATAATGAAGGTTTTCATATGGGACAAATTCGATTTTTATGTTCATGCCTGCAATACTATTTTTGACATAAAATTTAAAATATGTCAAAAACAGTTAGACTTAAGTATAGGACATTTTACATGAAATATGTTTATAATTTTGTACATGTAGGGTATTCTATTTAAACTAAGCGAGACGGCATCAACTTCCGGTATAACAGGAACCATCTTGAAAACATTTTAGTCGAATTTTCCCATCGACTTTAGTAAACTGCTAAGTTTTAAAAATTTTCTTAAGTATATTTTCCGAGAAATCAATTGTGGAAGTTCATCGTGGGACACCCTGTATAACATCCTAGAAATATATATATTTTATAAGTTTTGCAGAACATACGAGGGTATGTTTTCCCAACGGAATACTTTATAGGTCACCCGCTATTGAGTATCTGTCGCTAGATATAAAGTATAAATCTAATAAGTGACTTTTACACAGATATAGTTTGTCTATTTCTAGTTTGTAACATAATTTATATAGTTTAAATAACATAATAAAATATGATAACTGCCTTGTTTCAAGGAAACGATAATTTGTCTTCTTATTTTTTTTTTTAATTAAAGTACATTATCTTATTATTTTAATGTTATTGTTACAAGCATCACTAACATTTCCATGCAATAGATTTTTAGAACAGTAATACAAGTGGTATTTTACGTTTCATCTATGAGTCTTGTAGTGTTTTCAAATTTTCTTATGGTAATGTTAGAAATTTTTGTAGTATACTAAATAATTGGGAAGAAATATGCCATGTATTTGATATTTTCTTAGTTTTTTCAGCAATATTTGTTTTTTATCAACATTATTAAATCGCTTATAATACCACGCTATCAAACTTTATATTTCCTCTTGAAACACGACACTGAAGTCAACCAACAAGTGCGACACGAGAATAATATATGGAAGCCTGGATGCGAGGATGTGCTGATCAAGATTAAGAATAATAGCTGTCTCGAAGAGAATCTAAGCACTTAATTGTTTATTAGATCAAATCATAACAGGTCTGAGACTGTCTTAAAACCTTATTGCCCTGTCTTGGTAAAACAAAATAAAGTTACTGTTCCATTGGTACCAGAACACAAGTGTATCCTAGGCAATGGAAATGGAGACCAGCCATTCTATGCCTGATAGTTAAATTTCGAATTGGTCTTTGAGCGTCTTAATTTTATTTTTTATATAAATTAAAAACAGTTAATCAAACTACTCTACGTCTTTTTATAACTAAAAGAAAAATGAATAGCATCTGTAAACAAACCTGAGTGCTTTTTTTTATCCATTTTACTGGTATTTAAATGATTTTTTCTTGCAATCAGAAAAAACAGTCGCTATACGAATTCTTTGTACATGTTCAAATGAATATATCACATTATAGTGATGTTATTTGATTATTCTTTTGTTTCCTAATAATGGCAAAATCGTTCAATATGTAAAATATTCTATGGGTATTTGTGGATACTACATGCTAAGACTACCCTTGGTAGTTGTCTCTTCGATTTTATTTATATAACCGGGGTAGGATTTCTTCCACAGATTTATTTATAAATATTAAAAAAGGGTACGACCTTTTTGTTTATGTTGTCATAAATTGTCTGGATTTATATCTTTTTAAGAAAACATTTGAACGATTCAAAAGTAATAAAATGGCTAAGTTTGTTACTGGATTTAGATCTTAGGATGGTAATATAAGATACACTCAGTTCTCCAGGTTAAAATCGATGTGCAGAGTGTTTATTTATTTACTAGTTTCAGTGGAATATACTTCGCGTTAAGCAGTATTTGTTCCATTACAATATGATCCTCGTTTCGCTGCCGGATTGCGCAACACAAACCCTCTGTGCTTGCTACAGTGATGGAAAATGACGTAAATGTAGGCTACGTTGCATTGGCCCGTGTCTGAATTTGGCTACAAATTATGTTCTATACGTCATGATTTTTATTTTGATGGATTTGATTTCTAATCAGTAAGAAAGTCGGGTCATAAAACAATGGCCGGTAGTCGATTGGTTAATATGACTCTCGACAAGTGTAATGGAACAAATGTTAATTATTTTTCATTGTTCAATGTCAACTATATTTTGTTAAAATAAATAATTAATAATGTGAATAGATATCCCGTGGGAACAGGGTAGTTATATTTTTTATCACTATCCACGAAAGTCTAAAGGAAAAATAAATCAGTTATCGAGCTTAAGTTTTATTATCTTTGTCGTTTAAATGTTTTCTTAAAAATATATAAACTCAGTAAATTTATGAAGTCATAAAATTAAAGGACCCTTTCCAAGATTTGGCTATAAATCTGTCGAAATAATCCTACGCTGATTATGTAAGTAAAACCAGACGTGTGAAGGGTAGTTTTTTCATATGGTATATGAAATACCGTTAAAATGTATTAAAATAATGAACGATTTTCCCATTATTAGGAAACAAAAGAATAATCAAATAAACTCATTATACTGTAATATAACGTTTGATCTGTGAAAGGAGGTATGTAGCGTCTGTTTTTCCTGATTGCAAGAAAGAATGCTTTAAATACCAGCAATAGGAATAAAAGGGCACTCAGGTTTTTTCACAGACGTTATATTATCTTATTCCTTTAGTTATAAAAAGAAATAGAATAGTTTTATTAATTGTGTTTATATAAAAAATTAAGCTTAAGATGCTCATTGGCCAGTTCGTGAAACAAGCATCCGGTATTGAATAGCTAACTCCCTCAGCACGTAACGATCGAAACCTTCGAACTTTAAGGGTAAGAAATTGACGTTTACCAGGTTCCATCGGGTAATATGGGTACAAACGGGAATCAGAGGGGGTCGAGGATTGTAAGTTTCGAAGACACTCTTTGAAATAATAGTAAATGTCAGTCACAGTTTGAATGTCGTTAGAACGGTACCGTAGTACCAGTGCCGTAGAATAATTACGTCACGGGTATAATCGTCGGGAAAGAAGGATATCTTTGTTTAATTTGGGAAATTAAGGGATTATCGTGTGTTATTTTAGTAGGGCATTTCGCGATTTTCATACGGTTCGATTAAGTAATATAAATAGCTGTTTTTTCGCGTTTTATTTCTTTTTTTGTTTAATATTTTATTAACCTATTTATACGTGTTTTTTCAAAATTGGTTTTTACGTTTCTGGTTAAAATAACGGCCGAGAAGAGCAATTATGTTAGTTTTTCGTAATTGTTTTTAGTTTTAAGTTTCTCATTGTAAATAGTTCGTTTTTATTCTATTTATTTTGTTAATAGACTAAGTGTTTTGAAAAACTTGTTTTATTCAATTTAATTAAAACCTTCACGCGAATTAACTTGCGGGCGCGCTGTTGCGAGATCTACAAAACAAGAGATGTCTACTGACCAACTAATTAGCAGCCTTTCCTGAGTCCTGAAAATCTGAGTCATGGTTTTAATAAGCTTTAACAACCGTAGTGTTTGGTACTAAAGCTGCAAGAGAGAAGTTGAACGACCAGACTTCCAGAGTGTCTTTATTACTGTGAAATTTAATTGTAGGTTAATAAAATAGTTACTAATTAATATGGGGCAAAAAATGATTATAGATAAAATGATTAACGCTACCTCAATACGTCATTGGCTAGAATCTATACTAAAATTCTGTCACACAAAGAATGGTGCCTTATTTTTGAACGATTATGATTAATAAAATACAATTTTTAATGAATTCGCATAAACTCTCATAAATTTATAAAATTGACTGTTAATTGTTATAAGCTTATGAAATTGATTATTTTTGATTGAAAATTCGATGCAATCGCGTCTTATTTTCCAAACTGTCACTTTACACGCATAGAATCCCTGAATATCAGCTCGCTTGGGACCCCGCGGAGAAATCATTAATATTCAAAACCTTACTTTAAAGAATTTTTTGGAAATTAAAAAAAAAAACAGTTTTCGATGTGTAGTCACGGCATGCTTAGAAACTTGCTCATAATATTTGTAAGCAAAAATATTTAACATGTGATAATTTTATATGAAAAATATAAAATTTGAGTAGAAAGCAATAAGATGAAACTTACGTAGTAAAATTAGGTTCAGTTTAATAGAAATCGGCATAGAAATTTGATTTTTGCGGGAAAGAATATTATCCCATCTGCTTAAGATGAAATCTTTCTAACTTTACCACTTTCTTCCAGGCTAATACAACGAGTCACGAAATAAGCAAAGTCGCGAAATTTAGTTTTGGCGGAAATGCCTTTTGTTGCATTTGTAAGAGGAAATAATTTGTGTTATTAGAACAACGACCTACTAGCTTCCGCAACATGATGAACTACCGGAAGCTTTATTAGAGTTGTATCATTATTATATTCTATTCTATTATATTTATTCCATGTAAATAGGTTTCTTTAGCATCAGAAAAATTGTTTGATTTATTTAAACGATTTTTGAGAAAGCAAACTTTTTCCAGAGTGGTGGCATACATTGTATACGTAATCTATAGTAATTAAAACTGCAATATGCATTACCATAAAACGTCACTGTTTAATTAGTTCAAAGTATCTTTTGCACGAGTGTAGATGGGTAAAAACTTCCCTTGTTCACAATGTGTTTAAAACTAAGGCATACTTAAGTTCATGGTACATAATGAAAGTTTCAGAAGCGACTAATGCGCTTCGTAAAACAAAGTTGGAAACGTAAGATTTGCATAAAACTTCTAAAATATTTAAATTTCTTTTTCTTTATTTGCTGATTATAACTTATGTCAGATATCAGTAGTAAACTAGAATATTTAAGGCAATATTTACTGTGTTTTAAGTTGGATGTTGTTGTCGTAAGTTACTTGTGGTATTCGTAATAAAGATATTTTCAAACAATTCCATTAAATTTCATAATTTTAGAATTAAATTACGTGCGCACATATATTGTTTGCCCTAATAAAAAATAAGGAATGACATCCTTGGGGGTAAAAATTTAAAATCATTTCGAATAACCAGTAATTTTCATTTTGTTCCCTAGATATATCTTAATTAGAAATTTAGATATTAAAAAAGTATTTGGAGGTGATTCACCTACTTTTACCAGTTTATTTTGGGAAACCCGAAACATGTTAAATTGAGTTAATTATAGTATTCGTTAATAAATTATTTTCAAACAATTTCATTACATTTAGTAATTTTTAGAACTAAATTACGTGCGGGAATAGATGATGTATCCGTATAAAAATTAAGAGATTATATCATTGCTGGTGAAAATATTACAGTTCAACATCATTTCGAATAATAAGTAATTCTCATTTTGTTTTGTAAAGATATCTCACTGAGAACCTGAAATATTTCAAAAATACTTTTTTTGGGGTTTAACTTTGGGAGCGGTTTTCATCCCGTTATAATAAATCTTCGCAGATAAAAAAAAAACACATGTCTCTTATTTTTATACATTCTACAAAATATTGAAATTCCGTTAAAATCGAAGCCGGGCACTTCAAGTACCTTCCTTGTTAGTAGATGTCACCTCCAGCAGCCATTTCTTATGAATTTATAAATATATTTTCTTAACTTTACATTTTTTTAAACTTATTTATAATTCTAAGGCTATCTGGGTAAGAAGTTTAAATAAATGTACTGAATGTAAAAAGTCCAGAATATTTTTCACTCAAAAAAATATTCATATTATTTGATATATTTCATATAACTTTAAGATTCTTTAGAAGTACCTTTACGTTAATGACATATTTTATAAGTATTTCTTAGTATTTTACTTTGACTAAAAAGTGTGACCTTCTAAAAAAGATTGTTTACATTATTAGTAGTTGAACCACAACGTTTTAGGCTCCGTTGAAAGCTCTATACCGGTTGTTTCAATTGTAACGCCATGGAGAAGATCTTTATATAGAAAGTATAGGAATAAAATCTTAGAGACAAAGCGTCCTGGAATAAGTCAAAGAAATAAGCAGTTCTTTTGTGCTAGTTTGGTGACTAAGTAAAACGAATTTTATTGGGATCTAAACCTTGGTGATTTCATGTTGGACTTAAACTCAAACACTAAATTACCCACGAATAATAAAGACAGGTGCCCAGTGGCTTCTTATAATGTAAAATTTTGGTCTAAAACGATATACTACAGGTATTAAAAACCTTCTTTATAATATTTTGCAGTATTCCATTCATTTATTCATTTATATGTTTATTACAGAAGAATTAACAGCTATTATTTAATTCTTGTCAGTTCTTTAAAACTTTTGTTGACTGACTGACTGACTCCGTAGCACTACAACCCAGGGTTAGTCTTTCCTACCTCCACTATCTGCCTCCACCTGAAACGGTCTTGTGCTAGCTCCCTCCATTCTTGCTGGTCAACTTTAAGGATAGCTAGATCCTTGTGAATGTTATCTCTCCATCTAAGCCTAGGTCTTCTCAGTGTTTTTTTTTCTTGTGGTGCTTCCTCCCATACTCGTTTTATTAGTCGATCGTTTTGACTCCTTTGTATATGACCTGCCCATCGTAGTCTTCTGGACTTTATTTCTTGAATGATGTCAGGGCTTTGATATATTTGCGCAAGCTCTATGTTGCTTCTCATTCTGTGACGGCCTGTTTCAAGGTCTCGGTATCGGCCATATATTATGCACAGGATTTTTATCTCAAACATTCTCAGCAGCTCCGTATCGTGGACTGTCAGGGACCATGTTTCACTGGCGTAGATTGCTACTGGTCATATTATTGTTCGATAAATTTCGGTTTTTGCCTTTCTAGTGATAAATTTTGACTTCAGCAAGGTTTGTATCGCAAATGTACATTTATTTGCTTGTGTGATGCGCTGTTTAACCTCTTTTTGCATATTATTGTTTGCCATTATCACTGTGCCCAGGTACTTGAAAACTCGCACAGGTTCAAAATTATAGTCATCCATAGTGACGTTCTGCCTGATTCTGTATCGGGCGGGGTTGCGGGAGACATGCATGTATTTGGTCTTTCCTTCATTTATTCGGAGCCCTATTCTCTGATCTTCTTTTTCTATCTTTATGAAGTTTTCCTTCACACTGACTGTGCTTTCTCCTATCGCGCCCATATCATCCGCGTAGGCCAAAATAAGTTTCCTCCGCGTAAACTGATACTGTCCTTACGCCTTTCTCCAGTGCAAGGTTAAACAGTATTGGCGACAAAGCATCTCCCTGTTTTAATCCTCTGTTGATAGAAAATGTTTGGCTACACTCTCCTTCAATTTTGACACAGTTTTTTGCCCTCTCCAGGCACGCTCTACACAGTCTAATCAGTTTGTGCGGGATTCCAAATTCTTCCATAGCTTCCCACAACTTTATCCTAATAACACTGTCATATGCCTGCTCGAAGTCTATGAACAGGGTATGTAAGTTTTTGTTAAACTCCCAACATTTCTCCAGCATCTGTCGGATAGTGAAAAGCTGGTCAAGTGTTGATCTTCCGCTTCAAAAGCCACATTGGTAGTCTCCGATAATCTCCTTGGTATACGGAGAGAGACGTTGAAGGAGAATGCTGAAGAATAATTTATAGGCGTGGCTTAGTAGAGCAATACCTCGGTAATTTGTACATTGCATTTGGCCCCCTTTTTTGTGGAGTGGAATTATTATCCCTTCTTTCCATTCATCAGGAATGATTTCTTGATTCCAAATTTGTTTTGTGTTGCGTTAAAAGTATCTATATTTTAAAATTGCTCATTATAAATATTGCTTAACCAATCGACAAAAGCTTTTAAACCAACATTTTTTCCATACACTATTATAGTAAATAGCTGTCTTTGTCGAGCATCTTCACAGTTTTCTAAAATTAGGTTAGCCAAGAAGCTTCTCACAATTATTCAAACCATTAATTAGCTTGTACAAAAAAAATTATAATTTTTCCTATGTATTTCTTGCTACACTCTTCCTCTGTTTGATAGCAGGGGGGGTAATTAAATTAAAGTTAATTAATATTAGATAGAGTTAACCAAAAGTGGAAGCAGAAAAAGCAGTTCTGGCTAGTGATTAAATCTCCGACAGCTCAGTGAGACAAGGTCCGGAAAATTTATGACGCTAGCAGCTCCAAACCAGCTGAATAGCTGATAGCCTACGTAATTACGCGCTATGCGCTACTTTACAAGGTGTTACACCTGCAGGCCAAAAAGAAATAAATAACGGTAATAATAATAGTAAATCTAGGAATATTCAACATAACCATACAATAGGAATATTCAACATAACTATATCTGAGTATTACACCGCAGGCATTTGTAAATCATGATCACGCTTACAACAATTCAATTACCAAACCACTTAGATATAATTAAAATTTGTTATTGGACACACATTATGATTTCAGAGCTCTAACCATCAACCATCAATCACGGACCGTGGATTTTGAAGGTTTCTTTTTTTTATGAATCTAATCAAAAGCTGCAATGAAGGAAGTTGATTCATGGTGAACAACTAAAGCCAAAGAAAAGAAAGAAAACCTAGACCCTCCAAGTCTCGAGATATGTCTCAACAGGCCTCGTGAAATAGATCCTTCAGAGAAATGATTATTCATTAACAGCAACGACAATAAAAACAAAATGCAAGATAATAAAATTAAAGAATTTAAAATGAATAACTAAAGAGTAACCAACCGATAATTCCTAATAAATTGAATCAAAATGTCGGATTCGAGTTTCTTTCAACAGTTTCATTAAGACGAAATGAGAAAATGTTTTTCCTTTCCAAGTAAAAGAACTGTTCAGGAAAAAAAGGCCATGATGAAGTTAGCCAAAATGACCACAATTGTACATAGTCCAATATAATTAATTGAGAATAGTTAGGACTACTGTAACTCTATTAACCAGAAAAAGAAAACAGCAAACATCATTTTATTGTAGAATAAAGTCATAAAAAAAGTTATTCCATACATTCAATTTTAAATAAATTAAATAAAATCCTGTAAAAAAACCGAGATATATCTAAAAAAAAGATAACGGTAAATTACACAACTATATAAAAAAATCCTATTACAGTATAGTAAAATATCGATACATTGGTAGAATTATGAGGGTCATAGCATAGTAAGACCAAAAATACAATGAATGGAATGCTTTTGTTCTAAAGAAGTAATTAGAGATATTTAAGCAAAATGATATTATGATGCTTGTAACCTGAGTATTTTCAAAAATGAGATAAAATTAACTGAATTAGCTTAAAAATACTTAAACTGAAATTTGAACTGTGATATCTTAAATTTGGGAGACCTACCAATATTAAATGAATTTCATATGATATATTCTCGTACGGGAATCTGTATTTGTGTAACAAAAATGTCACAAATTTTGATTGTTATGAAGTAATTTTTGTATTTCTCTTTATAAAACCCAACATCTTAAAACTGTTGATTACAATATTGTCAATATGTATATTAAAATTTGGAATGGAACAATCTAAACATGTCAGTCATTTATCTATGTTTCTTCTGTCCCCATTTTCCCCCATCTTCATTAATTAATAGATTTTAAACTTTACCGACATTCTAAATAAACTACATTAACAATATAGGAACTCTATGAACTTTCAGTAAGATTAATGCGTAGCATATTTATTGAGGTTAGCTGTTTAAACACTCCGTTGCTTGAAAAATAAATTAGTCTTCTAGGTCGAATTTTATGGTCTACAAGAAGTCCAAAATTAATGATTCGATTAGATTTATCGAAACCATTAAAAGTGTTGTTAACAGATCAATGGAAAGTGTTTTCGCAATTCTTGTTTAGATGAAAACAATTTTTTCTTATACCTGTTCAAAATTATACTGTGTTTAAAAAGTACAATGCTATAAAAAATATCTAACTAGTCTTGACAGAAATAACTGACTGTGTGTTACTTAGTAACGTTCAATAGTGGCAATTTTTTTCTACGTATATGTTACATTAAATTTCAATTCATTCATCATTTGTAAAATCTTAAAGCAAAATATTGGTCACAATAGTTTCAGCGCTGTCGTAAATTTAATGATGATGGTCGAAGAAGTGGAAGACTTTCAGTCGCAACTAATCCTGATGTTTGTAGAAAATTGGAAACAATGGTTCTCGAAGATTGTCGTTTCAAAGTGCCAACTAATGCTAAAGTATTAAATATATCTGCGCCAAACCTTTTGATAATGCAGCGTGATAAACCATTGACAAGTATATATTTAGTTAGCGTAGTTCCAAGATTGTAGACTTCCAAACACAGACTGCAGGCAAATATTTATAATTTTTGGATGCAGATTCTGAAATTGTGACACATCAGTATATGCGATGGTTCACTAAGGGTTAACCACATATAAAAAAAGGTCCTCTCTGAGCTGGAAAGGCCATGGATACTGTTGTTAAGGACTAAACAATAATTAGGTAAGATTAATGATTAAAAATGTTCTAGTTTTGCTTCTTCTCGATAATGTGTAATGTCATAAATTTACCAAATTTCAATCTATTTTCTTTTAGTGTAATATTTTGCAGGGGACCACACGTTCATATAGTTCAGATTTAGCTTCGTTTTACTTATTTTTATTTAGAAATCTGGTGAAAAAGACCTCAGAAGCCGTCATTTTGCAGATGTCAACCTGTTGAAAGGAAACGTTGCTGTCTATTTTAAGGGCTAACAGGAATTATTTACTTCTGATGGAATAAGGGCGCTGCAGGACAAATAGCGTAAGTGTGCTGCAGTGAAGGAACTAATTATCTTTGGCTTTTTGTAAGGGAGAAAGCTTTTATGGTGCCTTTCGTAAAATATCTTAGTTGAATTTTTAAGTGAAATCATGTAGAAAAAAAGATCAGGATACCGGCCTATTTTATAATTTTGGCCACCGCAAATTCTATCAAACTGAATGAGTAAATTGGTAAATCTTAAGATTATCTCTTTATCTGTGTTACGGTTAAAATTTGATCTTAAGTAATAAATATTTTCGTTTACATTTTTCTACATTAAATTACAGGTTCAGATTAATAAAGTAATAAATAGATTTTTGTTTTGTACGTAAATTTACAGTAAACGATATTTTCTACTATAAAACTAATGATTACCTTTTGCTTCTCATTCATTAATATTGGTTTCATCTATATTCAGATCATTCCTTTTGTTTACATTTTGAAATTTTGATTGACATCGAAACTTAACATATTTCTGTAATTTATAAATTTCAGTAGGTACCTCGAGACAATGTATCACATATTGGGAAAAGCGTTTTCTTAATGTTTGGATAAATATAAATAGGATTATTTGCTTTCTTGTGATTATTATCTGATTTTCCTTTTTCAGAAAATATTTGTTTATTGTCACATATCAGCTGTTTGAAATAATCAGGTCCACTGAATTGCGTGAAAGTTTTTAGGGTTGCCTATAAGATGGCACATCAGTTGAATATTATCGAAATGCTAAATTTAAAATGAGATGGTATTGACTTTTTTCATTATGTTGTTTTTAGTTTATTCGTTGAATATTTCCCCTTTACTTTGCTAATTAGAATTTTTGGTAATTAAAATATTTGAAATTAGACCCTCGAACTAATTCGAACTAATTGGATTTCATTTTTAAATATTTCGAACCCATAAAGTAATTTGTTATTGGGTATTCATTTTGTAGGACGAGGCAGGTTAGATTATTAACATATTGGTTGTCTCGGTCTGATTTTAGTACTGGCCAATTTAAAATTGAAATAGAAGAATTTTTGCATATATTTTCCGGAAGTAGTTCAAATTGTATGATAAATTTCAAGGGTTCGAAATTATGGCTACGAGATTAAGGTTATTTTTTCTGGATAGATTTTTGATGGACGTTTTTATAAAGTTTTTTGGTAACTTCCGTTGGAAGAAATGTGCTAGTGATTTGAGAGAAATCGTTCTCTTTTGGCTATCTGATGCAAGAGCGTGAAGAAGTGGTTTTAGTTTTACTACTTTCCCAAGTTAAGGGACTTGGTCATAAATGGCCGATTAAAGTAACAAAACCAAGTCGGCAAACAATTTTTGGTGATTTTGGTCGTTTCACTCTACAGCCAGTTTGGCGATTATTTTTCTTCAGCCAGCCAGAAACAACGGCTTAACAGTTATCAGATGCCACCATTTTCTTGAGTTCGAGGTATGTACATATTTCTTTTGAAACAATCAGTTTTTGTGTTTAAGCAAAATTTAGCTAGGCTTTGCGTAGGCCTTTTGTACGACTAATTGAGTAGGAATTTTTATTTCTTTATTTTAGGGTCTTTGGAATAATTACGTCTTTGGGAAAACTATAGTATGTTTTTGGAATATTTACAATATACAATGTCTCTGGATTTCTTCAGTCTTTCTTTTTTTGGATGGAATTTTATAATGTACAGTTTGGGTTTTCGTGCTGCACTGGGATTGTGAGCCTCTGAAGGGGACAATCTCCATATTGAACCAGGTCAACGTCCTCTCTGGTGAAGCCGTCTATGTCACAGGCCTTGTTTAACCACCTGTTAGAAAGTGATTCAGCTAAGTGCCTAATTTTAGCCAAAGTAAGTACACAAGAGTTTCTGATTGTTAAGCCTAATGGGTATTAAACCTGTTTTTTGAATCGTTTAGTTATCTAAACACAGTTTTTTCTTCGATTACCTAGAGGGCTAACAGGTAGGGGATTCTTGTGTATATGATTTTGAACCTTTCTAATTAATAGATTTTAAATATTTGGACTTTAATATTTTTTTTTCTAATGATATTTATCTTTTGGTAATTTACCATATCATATAACATTTGCGGCGAACCAGTAAACTATGTAAGGTGAAACGCAGTCGACTTCGTTGCGCTACAACCTCAAATTTAAATGTTTTATTTTTGCGATACTCTACTGTTATTGAGGTTTTTTTTATGGTTCTGTTTTAGAGCCCCAGAGTGGCCAGGTACCCATTTAATTATTGTTTAAAATAATGAATATTATAATGATACATTTATTGAAAATTTCAATTGCTTAACAATTGAATAGTTTGGAAACTAATTATTATGTACAAAATTGTAACAAACTTTTCAGTAAAATTTTGTCAAGATTTTAATCACTTGAGCGACAGTTATAAGTTGATTTCTATGATCTAATTTTTGTAATTATCTATCATTTTTTTTTGTGCAACTTTCTATTGCTATTATTTTTGTTAACTGTCATTATCTCTTTCATTATCAATTTTCTAATTCTTTCTCTTTGCAGATACTTTTGTACTTTTTTGATATTGCTTATTTTTTTTTATTACTGCAAAGTTGATAGTCTCCTGCATTGTTGGGCTTATGGACCTTCATAGTCTAGTTTAAAATAGAGTGTGTTCTTTTCTTCTATAACTAGGCTATGTCGACGTAAACCTTCCAAGTGTAGTTGATTTTTTTACTTTTGGATCGGTTTGCCGTTCACGGTGCAGGACACTGTCAAGGTTAATTTACTATTCTTTTGTTTTAATATTCACATTTTGCTACGTCATAGAAAGACAATAACTTTCGACTAAGTCAACAAGGTTTATTTATTGCAATTTACTATTTGTAATCGCAATTCTATCAGATTGCCCCATTAGAGGAGCTTGCAATAATTCACACTGGTGATAACTTTTTCCAGGGGTTGTACTTGTTATCTGGGAAAGGGTATACCGTGAGGAATAAATGTATTGGCCTCTATTTAATTGGTTTTATTTCCTATAATTTTAAATTAGGATACTTTTAAGTACTTAGACTCTGCGATTTATTTAGCCGGTTATGACATATTAAATATTTATTCTTTTCCAAGTTTTCTTTACTTCAATTGCTCGTAGTATAATCATTAGGGCTCACTCTAAAGTAAAATTTGGTGGCGCCTTTTTCCCGATTTAGACATTTATAAAACTTACACAGGCAATATATTAAAAATAGTGGAAAAATATAAAAACAACGAATCTACCCTGAGATGAGCTAGCGTATAGGTAAACTCCAGTCAGCATTAGGACAATCATTAGGTAAGTCTGAACTGAGGTACCTTACAGGGTGTTGCCAGGATTTGGTAAGGCGTTCATAGTTGGTAATAATATATTATATTTCATGGTAAAATTTTGAGAGTTCATTTGCGCCAAAAATTCTTGATTTCATCTGATATGTAATTTCATCCTGTGAAAAAGAATATGTTAAGAAATAATACTTTTATTAAAGGCCGAACAGTGTTATTAAAACTACATTACTAAGGGTAATAATATAAAATTGGCATCGGCTCAATTTTGCTCCTCTTGAATGAGAAACAAATTGTTTATCAAAAAGTTTAAATAGTTAAACTTATGACAAGACAATTTGAAAATTGGGTATTATATCTAGAATGTTTAATATGAACCATTGATTCCCTTTTTAATAATTCCATTGATATGTTAGGTTTAAGTTTTATACTGAAACAATAAGATGATATTTCACATTTGCACGGTTTTCTATTGTAACACAAAGAATCAGAATTTGGTAAAACAAAAGATGAGCACAAAGTGGCGACATCTTGAAAATTTTACTCCATAATAGCAAGCTTCCCAAAATGATTTAATGCAAAAACTTAAACTAAACTTCCAAGAACTTTATACATATTTGGAGAAATGTGTGAAAATGTAGAAAACTAATTTAAATAAATCGACTGTATTTAAAACACGCCATTCTATCTACATATTACTTTTCCAAATAAAGTAAAGGACACGCAACAGTTTCGTATGTATCATTTATTTAAAAATATGTTAATGTTATGTTTTAATAAATTTAGATTTATATGCGTGTAAGTGTTACTCAACTGTGGGAAGATAAGCACATCAAAGTACTGCTGAGTAAACTATTCGGTAAAGTAAGCCTCGATGCAAACAGCAAATTAAGTTGATGACAGGATTGATAAAATGCCTTTGCAACTCAAGGGAACATCTACATAAAATGGATATTTATAAGAAAAAAACAAGGTCTAGACTGTGTGACGAAGAGGATGAAAGAGTCTCACATACCATCTTTAAATGCAAAGCTCTGACCTCCGCGAAACACTCTTAATAGTTGATCAACTCGGAGGACAAATTAGTGTACATGCTCCTAAACTTGATTAAGATGACCAACCTGCTCACTCTGTAATGTAAAAGCCTGACCACAACGGCAAATCGCACGTGTCTATAGGTATAGCTGCTCTCCTACTTACGCATTATTCTGTGAAAAAATAAATCACCATTGCGAATATCACCATCTCTATAAAGATCTGAGAAAATGTTTTCAAAGTTCTGCAGAATATATTAATATGTATAGATGATGCTACACAATTTCAAGCAGTAATATATGCAATTCTAATCCATATCGACGGGTGCTTGTTGAAACTTAAAGTATTTGTAAAGGGTGTTTTTTATAGAGGTATAAAACTTTAAGTTGGCAACACTTTTTTAACTGGAGGCCATTTTGTCAGCTGTCAAGTGATTTATGTTTAGTTTGGTTTGGCATTTCAACATGAATAGACTGACGCCTGAACAAAGCTTCCAAATTGTGCAAATTTGTTTTGAAAATCATGGTTCTGTTCGAAATACGTATCGAGCACTACGTCCATTTTACGGTCAACATAATCGTCCATCAGAGCAATTAATTCGATTAACTATGGAACGTTTTCGCACCACGTTTACTCTAAATGATAATACGCATTCACAGAGACGTCGTACAGTGCGTACAGCAGAAGTCATTGCTGCTGTAGAGCGTAGCGTAGAGGAAGACCCGAATCAGTCTATCCGCCATCGTGAACAGGAATTGTATATGTATCCATTCACTTTATGGAAGATTTTGCGGAAAGATCTTGGTTTGCGTGCTTGCAAAATCCAACTCGTGCAAGAATTGAAGCCACACGATTACCTAGTACGGCGTAGATTCGGTGAATAGGCCCAAAACAAGATTGCCGTTGATCCCGATTTTCATAAGCGAATTTTGTTTAGCGATGAAGCTCACTTTTGTTTGAATGGATACGTCAATAAACAAAACTGTCGTATTTGGAGTGATGATAAGCCTCAAGTGTATGTTGAGACACCGTTACATCCAGAAAAACTGACTCTGTGGTGTGCTTTATGGGCTGGTGGAATCATTGGTCCGTACTTCTTTAAAAACAATGTTGGTCAGAACGTTACAGTCAATGGTGACCGCTATAGAGCCATGATTACTGACTTTTTCGTTCATCAATTGAACAACCATGATGTGCAGGGGCTGTGGTTTCAACAAGACGGCGCAACATGTCACACAGCTCGTGCCACAATTGATTTATTGAAGGAAACGTTTGGTAATCGCATAGTTTCATGTTTCGGACCCGTGAATTAGCCTCCAAGATAGTGCGACTTAACGCCGCTAGACTATTTTCTGTGGGGATATGTGAAGTCGCTAGTCTACGCCGATAAGCAAGAAACCATTGATCACTTGGAGGACAACATTCGCCGCGTTATTGCCGATATACGGCCACAAATGTTGGAAAAAGTCATCGAAAATTGGACCTCCAGATTAGACTACGTCCGAGCCAGCCGTGGCGGTCATATGCCAGAAGTCATATTTAAATTATAATGCCAGAAGGTTATCTTTTTATCAATTTAAAAATTCATCTTTGTTTTATTTCATTTAAAAGTTCTATACCTCTATAAAAAAACACCCAAAACACTTAGTCTGCAACGCTCTGTGCGATGCTATAATATCAAGTTATATGCGAAGCGAGGGGCGGTTCACCACAGGGGCATCGTACAATATTAAGTGTAGAAATACTGAATTTCTATAACAAAAATTAAAAAGTCTTTTTATGTGAACATCCGGAATTTATGATATACATACAAAGCCCCTGATTTTCTAGATTTTGTTATAGAAATTTAGTATGCTTTCTATCCTTATATTAAAATAACAAAAATATATCAATGCGTAAAGTAAAAATATAACAAACATTTTTTTCATGTAATAAGTCAAAATGTCAGTGCAATAGAAATAAAAAAAAGGTAATCTAATTTTAATTATGACATATAATAATTAATTACATTTTAATCCCCTTTTATTGTTTAGCAGTAATTCCGATGTTTTAAAAATGTTATTAGCTTAACTAAAATATCACCCATAGCCCCAAAAAATTTAATAAACATGTTAATTCTACACTGTCAAGAAAAAGAAGCAAATTAATTATTTATAATTCTTTTTTCGTTAAAATCGTTATTAACTTATTGCATGCTGGTTATGCATTTTTACATAATAAATAAACTAAAAATAAAAAACTGTTTTAAATTTTAATACCGCAAAGGCACATAATTCTGGTTTTTGTGGCTTTAAAAAATTTAAAATATTAACAAAAAGTTTTTCCATTAAAAACAACATCATCAATTTGAAAACAAAAATATCACATTAATTGGTAATTTCAAAATAGAATTTTCTGTTATGTGTTTTAATGGAGTATTTTCTATTTTTTCATGAATATTTGTGCATGTTATAAATTAGTTAAAAAAATATTGTTGTGAAAAATATTTCTCTCAAATTTTGATAATGCGAAATCCAACAGTTATAAAAGTATTTAATATTTATTATTGCATGCGAAGTAGAAATATTAATTTTTTTTTCCAGTTTGTTATAGATTTTAGATTTTTCTATAATATTTATATCACTGTCTTTAAAAAATCAGAATTTCAGTAAGAAATAAAGAAATCTTCCTGCCGTATTTAAATAGTTTGTTATATAGGTAATTCTCCTTTCAGGCAGAGAATATGAAAAATATATATACAAACAGTTTATTTTCTGCAAATATCGCTCCGGTTCTCTCTCCATACGCGTTTCGATCACCTCATGATCTCGTCAGTGAGGTGATCGACATTACATATATAACAAATTATTTATATCACTGGTTTTAGGAGCACCTGCAAATTGGGTAATTTTCTGGTATTTAAAATAAGTGCTTACTAGATGGGCTATATTGTTTTATTTCTATTTAATATACTATTATATTCTTCGAAATAACTGTTTTTTAATGTTATTCTTTTTTTAGTTTCTTTAATTTGATGAAAACTTAAAAGCGGAAAAAGTAAAACTATATCTAAAATCGGAATTTAGGATGCACCAGAAAAAAACGATGGTAACTGAATAATGTACGGCAAAAATACTAAGCAGTTTTCTCAATAACATAACCAATTTTCAAAAAAAAAGTAAATAGTGAAACCTATACGCATATTTGGATAAAGGCAATTTTGAATTCGGCAAACATGTCGATATTTACACAAAATATATGGATATTTTATCAATAACTCTATATTTTACAAATATCGGACCAAAGAATTAAATTTTTATAGTTAATATTTTTGACATTTTCGAATACTTTAGGCAAACCTGATAGTTTGCATTTTATAAACACTGTTTTATTACTTACTCCAAAAAGTCTCGACAAACCGTTAAACCTCAATATTATAATAATATTATCTCAGAACTTAAATTAGGATAAACATACAACCTACATTCTGGAGGAAATATTACAAATCTCTCCCTCATTCATATAATAAAAACAGCTGAGCTGAGGTTAGGGACATATAGCTTGAAACAAAATAAGGTCTGATGAACTGAACCTACACTTGAAATATTCACATCAAAGAATGAGCAGTGATACTATGCTAAAAGCTTGTACCATCAATCTAAATATGTCAGGGACTGTCTTGAAAGCTTTATCGCCCTTATAAGATACAACAAATTTACTCTTGCGTGGATACCTGTATCAAAATATATTCTAGGCAAAGAAAAAACGGATTAACGTGCAAGAAAAACGTCTGTTACCCCATCTATTGGACGGGAGTCACTATATGGCATCACCAAGGCTGCTAGCGGATAAAACACCATACTCACTAGAACTATAGTTACGTGCAAAAGTTTCGAGACTAATGATTTTTCATGTATATTTTCTAATTCAAAAAACCAATTATAAATATAAACAAAATAATCTATTGCTATTCTACTACCAAAATATATTAGTGAAACTTTTATGATAACACATAACAAATAAATAATTTAAATTTGATATTTCCCATGTTCAATAGTATCGGGACCAATATAAAACGTAACACTGAATAACGTAAACAATATATATATATATATATATATATATATATATATATATATATATATATATATATATATATATATATATATATATATATATATATATATAAACACTAAATATTCAAATAAGACATTTCCTCATTTGAAGTACGTTTATTACTTTATGGCCATACACTTACAAGCCTATACAGCAGCACATCTACGGGGCATAAATTCGATAAAATTATAAATTACATTTTGGGGAAGATCCGTCCATTCTTCTTGCACTTTCCCACAAAACATTTTGATTTATATTATTGTTTGTACCTAATCTTACTTTCAACTCGTTCCATAAATATTCTATTGGATTTAAGTGAAAGGATTGACTTGGTCAATCTAAAACATTGATTTTTTCGTCGCAAAAAACTCGAAGTAGTCGAGATTTATATTTCGGGTCATTATCTTGTTGGAAAATCCATTTTCCAGGCTTATTTTTACGAGTGTAGGGAACAAAGTCCCTAACGCCGTCAATTTTAACTAGATGACCAACACATTTCCAATAAAAAGCACCCCATTACATTATATAAACCCCACCATGTTTTTATAGGTATTTTCAGGTCGTCGAACGTACTTTCCATCATCATTTCCAAACAAATTTATTTTAGTTTTGTTGATAAAGAGCACTTTCTTTAAGTCTTCAGCTATCCAGGGTTGATATTTTTTAGCAAATTCTACTAATACATCCTTATTATTTGCACTTTTTAATTATTTTTTGAGGTCCTAGAAGCCGATTTCTTTTAATCTTCGAAATACTGTACTAAAGGGTGTTTTTTTATAGAGATTTAAAACTTTAAGTTGGCAACACTTTTTTAACTGACGGCCATTTTGTCAGTTGTCAAGTGATTTATGTTTAGTTTGGTTTGGCATTTCAACATGAATAGACTGACGCCTGAACAACGCTTCCAAATTATGCAATTTTATTTTGAAAATCATGGTTCTGTCTATCCGCCATCGTGCACAGGAATTAAATATGTGTCCATTCACTTTATGGAAGATTTTGCGGAAAGATCTTGGTTTGCGTGCTTACAGAATCCAACTCGTGCAAGAATTGAAGCCACACGATCACCTAGCAGGGCGTAGATTCGGTGAATGGGCCCAAAACAAGATTGCCGTTGATCCCGATTTTCATAAGCGAATTTTGTTTAGCGATGAAGCTCACTTTTGTTTGAATGGATATGTCAATAAACAAAACTGCCGTATTTGGAGTGATGATAATCCTCAAGTGTATGTTGAGACACCGTTACATCCAGAAAAACTGACTGTTTGGTGTGTTTTATGGGCTGGTCGATTCATTGGTCCGTACTTCTTTAAAAACGATGCTGGTCAGAAAGTTACAGTCAATGGTGACCGCTATAGAGCCATGATTACTGACTTTTTCGTTCATCAATTGAACAACCATAATGTGCAGGAGCTGTGGTTTCAACAAGACGGCGCAACATGTCACACAGCTCGTGCCACAATTGATTTATTGAAGGAAATGTTTGGTAACCGCATAGTTTCACGTTTCGGACCCGTGAATTGGCCTCCAAAATCGTGCGATTTAACGCCGCTAGACTATTTTCTGTGGGGATTTGTGAAGTCGCTAGTCTACGCCGATAAGCCCGAAACGATTGATCACTTGGAGAACAACATTCGCCGCGTTATTGCCGATATACGACCACAAATGTTGGAAAAAGTCATCGAAAATTGGACCTCCAGATTAGACTACATCCGAGCCAGCCGTGGCGGTCATATGCCAGAAGTCATATTTAAATTATAATGTCGAATAAAGTCAATTTCATGTCAATTTAAAAAATTCCATTTAAAAGTTCTATACCTCTATAAAAAACACCCTTTACAACTATCATGTGCAGGATTTTTATATCATAGTTCTCGTGCTATAATTGCAATATTACTTTTGGAATACACCGCTGCTTTACGTTTAATAATATTATCGACCCTTTTGGTAATTTTTTTAGGTCTTCTGGTTCCAAATATATTCATCAAAACATTAACAGTGTTCTAATTTTAAATTATAAAATGCACCCCGTTTTTCCAACCGAAAGTAATGCAGTTATTTCACGAGTAATAATTGTGTAAATTGATGACGATTTCACGAACTTTTTTCGACGTGCGTTTCGGCATTTTGCTACGATATTACTGGCATAAATAGCTGTAATTGAATTGTGTGATTCTACATTCCGATGTTAATGTGCACGAACTAGCGAAATTGTAAATAAATATTAAGACTATTCCTATTTGTAATTAATTCAGAAGCATGTCCTGAAACTTCTGAATGCGTTCAAAATTGAATTTTCGATTTAATTATTTATTATGGATAATTGAAAGTGTTATAGTTGTATATTTTGAAACTACAGAAACAATGCATTATTTTTCTATAATTAATTTTTCTCCTAGCGTTTCAAATTAGAAAATATACATAAAAAATAATTGGTTTTACAACGTTAGCTCGCAACTATACATTGAGAGCCAAAGGCATAGTCGAACCACTCGGCCAACCAAGTCGCGAGATCTTTCGATTATTCAGATAACATATAAGACTACTGACAGGACTGATAAGCGACTACTGCTATTTAAGAAAACATCTACACATAATAGATATCTACAATGATGGATCAATATATAAACTAGATAATGAAGAGTCCGGAACAGCTTCACACATAATCTTCGAATGGGATGCGCCAATCTACTGGAGAGCAGGCCTATGCAACCTTGATTGAAATAATCGCAGCTGTCAATACTGTGATCCACCGGAATATCTGACCAATCAGAAAATTCAAGTAAAATTTAAATTCAGGAATTTGAATTAAGCGGTTTGTCAATTTATTTAACAATCATGTCGTTGCATTCTAGCTCAAAGGTGGAAACCAAGCAATTTATTTGTGTCATGATAAGAAACTACGGTAGAAACTGTTAATAAGATATTTTAATTACGTTTTGGTAAGTATGAAACATTTATTTTGTGTATTCGTGGTGAAGAATGTTTGCAAATATGACGAAAATATTTTATGGTGTATAATTTTTTTTTTTTCAGAAAAAATAAGTCAAATAATATTGTTATATTTTAACACAACATAATTTTAATATATTAGTCTCAATTTTAAGGTAGTTACTTACTACACCAATATCACTAAACAGAAGAGTCGAAACTTTAGGCTCAGTGTAAAAAACTACAAAATTGTTTATAAAGAAAAATAGTTTATTTTATATTAAACCATAAAAATATTAATTTGAGTACTTACGGGGAGATTTTAGTGATTGGGCTATGTCTAATAAAGTATAAGAGTTGTAATATTTATAAGAGCTATAGCAACAATTTACCGATTTTAAAAATAAATATACTATTTTTTATTCGCATGGTAATTATGTTTATAGAATAGAAAAACGAAAAAATTAAAAAGAATGACACCTTCACCACTTTTTCACCATTACGCTATATAATTAAATCAGCTTTATATTTTATTTGTTTTAGGTATTTATACATTGACTTTTATATCCGATTTGTGATATTTATTAATTTTGTTAACTTATAAGATGATTCTGCCCAATTTTTCTTTGTTTCATGTTAAATGTAGACTGAAGTCCACCATGAAATAATAACCTGCACTTGTACAAGTCCTCCACCTAATGAAGATCTTTACCTGTACCTTGGTTGTAACATCCACTATGACTACATTTGTGCGATGCCAAAGAATTCAAGTTCCTTTTTGTTTTTAGAGATATTTTATTCTTTCTATATAGTTATTTAAAATATATTTTATATTATTATTATTTATGTTATTATATAGGAAAATAGTTTTCCTAAAGGCAACTAGAAATTATTATTATGTTTTTAAAGAAGTTTTTTTTTTTATTTTGCTAAATCATATGCTTTTAAATGTGGAGATTTGAGACAATTAGAGTAAAGTTGTGAAAAACTAGTTGCTTGGCTCTGGCTTTTTTAAGTTTCTGTATTTAGGATAAACGACGCATATAATATGTGTATTAAGCCGTAGACCTTATACAATTATTCTGTTTTTTCTCTGTAATATAAAACAATATGTCCCTTAAAATTTATATATTAATTTTCTGTCATTATTTATAGGTAACTTAAAAACTTATATTAATTTTACATATTTGTTGTTTTCTTGAGAAAAATTATTTTTGTTTATTGTATATTTTTGAAAATATTGTTTAATTTTGTTGTATTTATATATGATTTTAAATGTGAACAGAATTTAGAGCAAAGGTATGACATACTGGGCTTTGCTCTGACTGTATTTATTATTCGACACTTCATATAATGTGACTTTTTTATTTAAAGGAATTCAGTTTTTCATTTTTTGCAAGACAGTAAGGTATTAACACTTATAATTTTTTGTAAGTTATTAAGAAAACCTAATATGTCATTTTTTGCCATATGTTTTTACCAAAACTATATTGAAATTATTATTTGTTTGTTCACATACTAACATCGTTATAAAGAATATTTAGTATTTGTAAATGTAACAAAAAACACTTGTTGAAATTTATAGAACCCTCCTACCGATTTGTTTCGGCTGTGTATTTTTTTGTTTTCTTCTGTTTAACATATCACATTTTCTCAATAAATTTTATAAAATATATCCTAACCTTTACAAAAATATGATGGTATGATAATCTTTACACTTTGAAACTATCAATTTCAACAATTTAAATAGTTTTAATATAAAGATGGTTTTCATTTTCTTAATATAACTTCAAAATGTAATATAACGAAACAAGAATATATGAAATCAATAACAATTCAAGAGAGAGTTTGTCAAAATGTACATAGCAAAAATATTTTGTTTATAATAATTGAAATGTTAATTTTTGCAAGTTTTGATCCATTTATCAGGACTGATATTTACAGATATTCAAAAAATATAAATCTATTAAAAAACTATTTTGTGTTATTTTCCTGAATATGTGATATGTCAATATTCTGACGTTTTATGCTTTTGTTGTATTTATTTCTGTTAACAAACTTTTTTAATACGATAAAAGTAAAAACGTCAAAATATTAAAATTCCTTAATAAATAAATTATAATTTTCCTCTTGCGTATTAGTTATAGCATCACCGTTGAGGACGACACCATCACGTGCCGTTTCGACCAATTAGCACATATATAACGCTTCTTATATTTCGTGTTTTGTACCCATGAGTATGAGGATAAAATAGTGAACATGCTTTTTAACCTAATTAAGACAACCAATCTCTTCACACTGGACATATGTAACAGGGGGACACAGTAAGTCCTAGCAGCGTAAGGATTTTTCAAACCTAGCCTGCTATAATATTCGGTCAGTCAATCAACTTTCTGTAGAATCATTTGAATTTGTTTATTTCACTTATTACGAGTGACAATTCATTAACATTTCATCTGTCTAAAAGATGAGAATCAACAGAATGAATTTAATAAGACCCAGAACGTTCTTAATATAACTTAAATATAACTTGCTTTTTTGTGCACACATTTACAAGCTTTTGCTGTCCCTTTAAATAAGTGATCTTTTTTGCTTCTGTTTATTTCAGTGCATTTTTGCGAAATTATTTGTATGTTACTTATTTTTATAGAGTTAATATATATACATATATATATATATATATATATATATATATATATTTTTATATATATATATATATATATATATATATATATATATATATATATATATATATTATGTGTATTTTTAAAAAAATCAAAATTTTAGCTAGAAATAAAGATCTCTATTGGTCGTATTTTAAATAGTTGTTATATATGTATTCTCTTTTCAGGCAGAGAAAAGGAACGTATATATAGAAACAGTTTATTTTCTGCAAATACCACTCTGGTCTTCTCTCCATATGCGTTTCGACCACCTTATGGTCTCGTCAGTGGAGCTGTATCGAACCAAAAGCAACATTCGCAGGAAATAACTGATATATGAAATATAAATTCCAAGGTATGTCGGTAGGATATTGCAAACATGCCATCTACTGATCTCGATGTCAGACTAAAAGTTATCGCCAGTCGAACGACATCTATGAATTACAGGAGTAGTGAGAAATTTCTAAAAAATCAAAAAGTTGAGTATGAAATAAAGAAATCTATCTGCCGTATTTTAAAAAGTTGTTATATATGTATTCTCCTTTCAGACAGTCTCGTTAGTGGAGTGATATTGCAAATATCACTTTACTGACGAGACCATAAGGTGGTCGAAACGCGTATGGAGAGGAGACCAGAGTGATATTCGCAGAAAATAGACTGTTTGTGAATATTCTTTCCTTTTTTCGGCCTGAAAGGAGAATACATATATAACAACTATATTATGTGTAGTTTTTCGAGTTGAACATTACGTAAATAATAACGCTAATGTATATATAAAAAAAAGCCTCACTAATAAATTTTCGGATGTATGAAAATATAATAAATTTAAACCGAATTTTATTATTTAGGTGCTTTATTTTTAATTTTCGAAATTTATTAAACTTCGTTTGTTGCGTCCCCGTTAAAAGGAGATTTCATTGTTGCTTGTCGAGTACAATTTATCTCGGCTATACTCGTAAAATGATAATAAACAGCAGATGTTAAATTCTAAAAAGAGGCAGTAATGTTCACAATAAAAATTGTATGTATGAAAAATCCTTCAGCAACAACGGTAAAATATCAAAACAATATACATAAAGTTTATTTTAAGAATTTTAAGGCTAAATTATTATTAATTTGTAAAATGTTTATGCAGTTGAGATTTGTGTGTGTGATTAAATAATTATTTTTAGTTTTAGAGCTCCACAAATATATAGAGACTTGAAATATTTGCCGAAAAAGTAGAACAAGCAATACTTAAATGTAAAAACAAAAAAGCGCTTTGCATTGATGACATAACTAACGAACTAATCAGGGGTTCAGAAATCCAGTAGGAAATTGCCAAACCATTCCAGAGAATCTTCAGAGAAACACCTACTGAATAAAAGACCAACATACTTATAGATAAAAGAGGAGATAAGAAGACAGCAAATTACAGAAAAATAACCCTTCGAAGCTCTGTATTAAAATAATTAACAAAGATCCTATCTACACATTGTAGATGATAAACCTAAGAAGTTCATAAGATAACAAAGATCCAGACAATAAATTATCAAATAAGATTATCATAAAGAATCGCGAATGATTAGGGAAAGTGTCAGGAATCAGAAAAGTTGGAAGCAAAATACTCACAGAATAATCAAACGAGCAGTAACTGATAAGACTGAAGACGGTAGAAGAACGAAACAATTTTCTGACAGCAGCAAATGAAAAATTCAGAGAATGGAAAACGACAAAAATCAGCAGCCGAATTCTGTGTTATATAGAATTTTATTAACAGCTTTAATTCTATACGTCTCTTATTCTATATTGCAAAATACTCGCATTATTTCTGTCGCTAGGAAGCGATTTATCGACACCTGTCGTTTTCTATTAAAATCGCATGATCTATCCTCATTTCTTGTTCAAATGTGATCCACAGATGGTAATATACTAAACATTCGGACAACTTTGTATCATATGGCCTTATTTGGGGAAAACAATAAAAATAAGCCTATCCACATTAACATTGACGGCGAATTAAAATAAATAGTTACTAGATCTCGTAACATTTACAATAATGTTTTTATTTGGATAGTACGATATCCGAAAACGCTCGAAGCATAGATGATAGAAACACAGAATGCCGACACATACTATTGTTTTTGCCGATAGAGATCGAGAGTAGAAAACTAGGTGTAGAATTCTATGTAACATAGAATCCAACTGCAGATACACTTCTCCTAAGGCAGAATGTCTATATATAAAAAAAGCTGGGGTGGAGCATGCACTAAAGTCATCTAGAAATGACAAGACTTGAGTTCTAAATAATATGCCTCTAGAAATATTGAAATTACTGAAATAAGATGAATCTTTGTCCATAGCACGGTCTTATGAGCAATATTCCAAAGGATTCCTGAGAATAATACTTCGTAGAAATGTGAGGCTAATGTGGTAACTGGGTCTCCGTAAGGAATTTCGTACAAGACAGGCACTTTTTGGCATTTAATTTTTAAATCGGGGATGCTTTGATATCAAGATATCTATGCATGCTTTCTTTACTACCAAGAGGCATGTGATTCCGTAAAACAAGCCAAATTACTTAACATCCAGTGTCAACTAGGATTAGATGAACTTGATTTACAGATTATATCCAATTTATGTTGAAACCAAATAGAAAAAGTTGAGGTAGATAATCAACATTCAGAAAATGTAGGTTTATCTATTCTTTAGTTTACACTCAGAAGTAATATTCTCTAAGCATTGAGTGAAAAATCGGAAGACGTGATAGTGAAAGGAGTGGTTATTCAGAATCATAGGTTAATTACGCTCATCTAGACGGAATGCAGAAACTTCTAATCGCAGTAACAGAGCACTAACAGATTATAACCTAGTAAGGTGATTAAAATAAAATGTAAAGCAAGCAAAGCACTAATAGTAGATACAATATACTTGCAGTTGGGGATATAAATACATTTATATTAAAGAAATTATTTTAGTACTCAAAGAAATACCTGGAAATGGAGAAAGTCTCTCCCATAGCAATGCACTGTCAGCTGCAGATCGGTTTCAAACTTA